>CM072886.1:55109432-55709432 GCA_037013685.1 Acridotheres tristis | reverse complement strand
TCCATATGGTGCAATACCTTTCACTCAATTATGATATACTATAATACTGATTGCTATGCTAACTGTGCCTTCCTTAATTTATTGTATTACAGCTATCTAAATAATATACAACTTTAAATAGCAAAGATTAGATACTATAAATACTGTTTTATACACTCCAATAGTTCAGTACAGAATAGTGAGGCTTATAGTACTCTGAAAAAATGGGAGCTGGATTAAACTTTTAGTATCGTTTAATTCCATTGTTATAAAAGACAACAACAGGTGGAAGCATTAGAAATCAAATAATCCTTGCATTACTTTCAATTACTGTTAACATGGAATGAAACGTAGCTAAAGCTGCTGAGTGCAGCAGTTACCCTCCATCAGGGTGCACACCAGGAGCAGTTAAATTTCCTTATTCGACAAAACTGTTGGAGTAATAGGGAGCCACCAGCCAAAACACGGGCCACATGCATGGCTGGTCAGATGCTTAGCTGTGTGGGTGGAGGGATTTCTCTGGCAGCTTAACACAAATGCATGGGTTGGGCATTGCTGGAGTAGGGTTGTGCATGTGCTGGATGGAAACACTGGGTACAGTGAGTGGAAGGACAGACTCTTTAAAAATTGTATTTTCTGCTTGTTTTCAGGAGAGTATGCAAAAATCCAAAAGAATAAGAAATTTAGGTCCGTGGGCCTCAGAAATAAGAATCATCAGCCAACCAAAAAAACCAGTAGCCCATAAATCCAATTTACCTTCTACCAAATAATCAGATACTCGAGAGTGATTAATTTTCATGTCTTAAAGACTGCTTTATTTCCTAGAGCCCATTAACTCCTTTTATGAGATCAGCCCCCTCCCTGGTGCAATGCATCAGCTCTTAAACATTTGTTTGATGGGAGATCAGGCTTCACTAGGTTAGTGCTAAGCTGGGCCTTTCCCTTTCTCTTAGTCAAAGAAAGTGGATAGTTCTGAGCCCATGCCAATGTTCCTAATTACAGAATGATATTTAGAAAGATGCTTGATCAAATTGACACAGGTCTGAAATTCATGAGATTGATTTTAGACTGGGTATCAATAGAAGAATATGGCACAAATAGAGATGAGTGGACAATTTCATGGCCACATTACACAAATTTAAAAAAAAAACACCTGGAGTTGTCCCACTAAGCTCCAATTTTAAACAATCTCTCTTCTGCTTAAGCCTATAAATAGCTGGCAAAATATTGAATTCTTTAGAAATTCTTTCATATTAAGACCATTCATTCATATATTTTGGATTTGATGATGGCTTTTGGACTTTGGATGTGACTGCATGTGACATTTCTGGAGAGAATGACAATATTTTATTAAGAAAAAACCACATGAAATTCTAACTCAATGTGTAGATGAAATTGGTTAGCGACCCTATTACCTACATTATGTTTGAAACTACTGTTCCATTAAAAAAAAAGAACCTTTGAAAATTCAGCATTTGCTGTTTAGACCAGTTTATTTGTGATCAATGTAATTCAGATAAAACTGTCAGAGTGAAACTGTCCATGGATTCTTTAAAATAGGATAAATAAAATGACATTAACAAAACTACCTTCTTCATGCTTTATTGTTGCTGCCACATCATTAGAAAAAGATAATTGACTCTATGGACAGAATTTATGCACCACTTTGTTTTCATACTTGTACCAAAATTTGGACCCTTGGATCTTTTATCCACAAATAGCATAAAAATATAAGATTATTTTAACAAGAGTCTGTCATGACTTCCATGTAAACAAGAGAGAGATTTAAAAGGAAGACAATTTGCTCAACCTAATCTCATCAAATACCTAATACTCAACTTAATTTGCTCAACCTAATACCAGGTACATGCTGTTGTAATAGTGGCATCATTATTATTTCCAAAACAATAACAGTGAGTTCTGAAATTGAACCAGGCAGCCTGGTTTTGTTCGGTGCATGTATAAACATAAGAAAAGAGATAATCCTTGTCATGGGCTTCCTACAAATAGCAGAAGGAAGAGAAATTAAAGAGGTTGTCTGTGGGACACTTTTTTTTAGAGTCCTCCAAACTCTAAATCAGAGGGTAAATTTTGTGTACGGTTGTACAAAGGCTTTCTTCCTTATATGAAAATTGACTTATTTCTTAGCAAGGCATTGTTTCTATATGAGCAGAGCAGTTTGTCAGTAGGTCAGAAGCGAAGATGCAATTGTTTGTTCACACCACAAAATGGTTTAGTGAAACTATCTTACTAGACTAGATTGGGGTCATTAGACTATCTAGGCACTCAGCTTCACAAAGCAGCTGTACTGTTTACAGGGTGGGCTGCCATCATTTTCAACAGCTGTGAGGAGAAGCAACCTGTGCTGGGAGTGCTGGGGTAGGAACTTCATAAAGAGGTTTTGTTGCCAGGGAGACTGCAAATGTTATACTGCATCTTCAGTTTATATATATATATATAAATATAGGTCAGTAGGTATATATATGTATTTTTAAAATGCCTCAACAGAGAACAGAATTTTTCTGCTAGTAATTACACAAGCTCTCTCAAAGACTTAACCTGAATTGACAAAAGCTGCTTTCTGTCAGCATGGCTGTGATCAGAGCAGGGGTTCTCTTTAGCAAAACTATGTTGGCCACAATGTGTGAAATTTTTTTATTAAACAAAAATACTGTCTTCTTACACTAGCAGAGTGTCATAGGCTGGTTTCTGTTTTCACAGTCTTTCACTGATAGGCATAAAGCTATAGTATTTGATGGCAGCATGAAGCCAGATGGGAGATGAGCTGTTGGTCAACAAGGTTCCGATTTTAGTTAAGAAACGTCTATGTAGCAAAAAGCTGACTGGCATCTTTGTTGGCACATCGTAACATTGAACAAACACTGCATGCATACGGTGAGGTTTTTTCTCATTCTTGATGTGATCTCATGTTAAAGAAAAAGCCATTTAGTAAAGCAGAGATGCTAATATATGTGGTACTTGCCCCGTGCCACCAGGATCCCAGGTTCCTACAGGGTACTTCCTGTACCACCCAGACACAAGTGCTATGATGGTTCCTTTCTTTTGTAAAGATAAGAGTCTCCACCAATAGTGTCAATTTCTTCAAGATATGAAGTAGGCCTAAGCATTTTATAAATATTGGGGTAATAAAACAATAAAAAAACACAACAGGAAAGCTGAGTGATTGCTTCTCTAACACCCTGTTTTGGGGACTCACACAGAGGGCTGCAAAAGTCAAGTGAAGGGGCCTGGAGGCTGAGATGTTAAGTATTATTGCAAGGAGAAGCACTAACAAAGATGAGCAGGATACCTCACTCCTTCCTTGTGCTAGAACCCCTGACAATTTCATTTCATTACTTAACAGGAAGGTCTTGTTACTAAGATTAAGAAATTATTCTTATTTACATTAAAGAATCAGGAGAACCAGCCTCTGGGATATAGTGAAAACTTCTGGCATGCTCATAATACGTGTGTTCTTTCAAGATAAAATATCCTGGTCCTGGCTCTAAGGCAAGAGAATTTCTAAGCACCTTCATGGCCCAAAAGATGATGCCAGTCTCCTAGCTATACCAGTCCTAGAAAGTAAAACCATTCTCTGGCCCTGGTATGACAAGACTTACATCTGCAGTGTTAAGCTTTCCTATCCCCTCAAGCAGAGTAGCCACGTCCAAAGTGCCAAATATATCTCCTTCAGATCGCCATGTAACCACAGAGCCTCACTGAGATTAGTTTCAGGAATGGTCCCAGCGGGCAATTGCCTTGCTGCCCCAGACGGGAGGGAGACCAGTGAGTGTGCTGATGCTTCAGACTGCCTTGTCTTTGGGCAGAGTAACAATCAACTTGTGCCACAGCCCTTACTAACAATTTGACAGTATCAGGAGCCACGAGACAAGGCTTGGACTTGTGAACTGTCTCTGTTTAGTTTAATAGTATAAACACAGACTCTTCTGCATGCAAAGGGGTTACACGAGTTCAAGGACAGATCGGACAAGCACTTGGGAGTTAGGTCTACTGAGGGCTGCTAAATAGCCAAACCACATGAGCTAGAGAAAATCCCCTGAGCTAAAAACAGCCAGAGATTAGAAGAACAGTCAGGAGATGTGTCATATATGGTTTTTCTGTTCTCACTCTTTGCTGAGAATCAACTCAATTGCTAGTCTAAGAAACCACACAGACAGACCTTTGGTCTTTACCAGTAAAGACAGTCTCATGCTCTCAGGAGTCACAGAAGCTATGAGACCTGCTCTGAACTCAGTTGTCTGAGACTTTATCTTTACACGTATATGTAGACACATACAAATGCATTTGCTTTGAGTTTGTTTGCTTTTTTCTTTTTTAATCTTGTCGACCACACTAATGATACCCGAAATGTCAGGTAAATACTCCTGTAAATATGTACACACTTAAGTAACAGCTTTGCAGTATTTGCAGAAATTGTTTTGTTTTGTTTGAAGTCCATGTACATCCCTTTCGTGTGAACAATATTCTTACTCTTTAGTGGAAGAACAATTTCGAAGCTGCTAAGAACTGCCCAGCAGCCAGCCCTCAAGCTGTTTTCTGGGCATCCTTTCCACTCAGATTGCTGACCTGGTAAGGAAGGCTTTAAACTGGCAGTGATGTGGAGGGAGAAAATTACCAGAAGCCCTAGTGGAAGTGATGGAAAGGACTGGAGTGATGCGACAGAAAGAGATCACAGAACTAGGAAAACAGGGCTGAAGGAAGGCCACCTCTAGTACTTGCATGGAAGCAAGGAAGTGTTTAAAAGAAACCATTATGGGGAAGTTCCTAAAATTATGGGAAATCAAATTATGTTGCCCCTGCTGGAATGCATCTCTAAAGCGCCTGTGCACTCGTACACATAGCATGGGTGATAAACAAAAGGAATTATAGATCTTCATGCAGCTGCAGGACCTTCATATTCTTGGGATCATGGAGATATGGTAGGATGGCTCCCATGACTGGAGTGTTGCAGTGGAGGAATACAAACTTCCTGGAAGCCAGGAAGATGAGGAAGGGGAGATTTCCTTTCGTGTGAGAGAGCAGCTGGAGAGCATCGAGCTTTTTCTGGGGATGGATGCTGAACAAAGTGAAAGCTTCTGAGTATGGATTTAAAAACAGAATGGCATTAATGGCGTTGTAGGGGGTGTCTGCTATGGGCAGACATACTAATGGGACAGGAGAGGTTCCTTGTGGATATGAAGGTTGACAGGAGTGTTGAATGCAGTGACTGTGAGACGTTGGAGATCAGACCCTGAGAAAAGGAAACGGGAAAAAAGCAAGATCACAGTGCTGGATTTCAAGAGCGCAGACTTTGTCCTCTCTAGGGATCTGCTTGGTACAGTCTTGCAGGATCAGGGCTTGGAGATAGAAGGGGACCAAGAAGGCTGCTTTATAGTCAAGAGTCTTCTCTGAGCTCAGTAGTAGTCCATCCTAGTGATGAACAACATGCTCTTGATGAAAAAAAAACAGAAAAAAATATATGGAAAACCTCAGAAGGTAAAAGCAGGTGCAGGTAGCCTGGGAATAATACAGAAATGCTGTCTAAGCATACAAAAATATGGCTAGGAAAGTCAAAGCCAAAGTGAGATTGGATTTGGGCAGAGATGTCAAAGGCAGCAAGAAGGGATTTGGAAGCACATAGATGACAAAATGAAGATTTGTGGAAATGTGGGTACATTCTTTAATGGGACAGAGGTCCTGATTACACAGGTACTCCATGCATTCTCTGTCTCTGTCTTTATTACAAAGTTTGATCTTCAGGGTTCCCAGGCCCCAGAGATCAAAGAAGACTGGTGCAAGGGTAATGTACTTTTGGTGAAAGAGCATCACACCAGAGAATGAACTAGACATAGAAAAGCCCATGGACTCTGATGGGATGCACCTACAGGCACTGAGGGAACTGACTGTCATTGTGAGGCAACTCAATAATCTTTGGTTGATTGTGGTAACTCTGAGCACTGAGGAAAACAGAAAATATCACTCCTATCTTCAAGAAGGGAAAGCAAGAGGACCCAGGGAAGTACAGGCCAGTCTTACTTTGAGCCTTGGAACAGTTATTGAGCAGCTAATCCTGGAAGTGATTTCCAGGCCCATGAAGGACAAGACAGTTGTCAGGAGTAGTAAGTATGGCTTCACCAAAGAAAAGTCATGCTTGGGCAACCTGACAAACTTCTACAGTAAAATGAGTAGTCTTGTAGGTGAGGAGAAAATAGTGAATGTTTCTTACCTGGATTCAGCAAGACTTTTGGTGCTGTGTCCCATAAGATAACATCTTCTTACACAGAGCTGCTAAGTAGGGGTTGGATAGGCAGACATTAAGGTAGATTGGAAAATGGGAGAAAGTCTGTGCCCTAAGCATGGTAATTAGTGTCATGAGCCTGAGTTGGAGGTCAGTAACTAGCAGTGTACCTCAGATATATGTACTGGATCCAGTCCTGTTTAACATCTTCATTAATGACCTGTATGATGGGGCAGATAGCTGATAGACCAGAGAGTTTTGCTGCTACGTGCAGGCACCTTGACAGGCTGGAGATACGGGCTGACCTGATGAAATTCAACAATAGGAAATGCAAAGTTCTGAACCTGGCAGAAAAGAACCCCTCAGTACATGCTGGGGGCCACCCATGGAAAGGATGGAGAGGAATTGGCAACTAAAGGACTTAGGGTTCCTGATGGACACCATGTTGGACATGAGCCAATGGAGTACCCGTGTGGCAAAGAAGGCTAATGGTATCCTCATCTGACTTATCCTCCCAGCAGGTTGAGGGAGGTGCTCCTTCCCCTCTGCTCAGCACTGGTAAGACCACATCTGGGTTACTGTGCTCAGTTCTGGACTCCGTACTGCAAAGGCTCCAGTAAAGGGCCACAGATATGATTAAGGGGCTGAATCATCTCTCCTATGAATAAAGGATGAAAGAGATGGGACTGTTCAGCCTGGAAAAAAGAAGGCTCACAGAGAATCTTATGAATACATGAAGGGAAAGTGCAAAGATGCTGGAGCCAGCCTTACAGGAACTAGGCTCAGTTGTGCCCACTGATGGAACCATAGGCAATGAGCACAAAGTGGAACACAAGAAGTTCCCTCTGAACATCAGGAAGTATTTTTTGACTGTGAGCATGGAAAGAGGTTGCTCAGGAAGAATGTGGAGTCTCTGTTCCTGGAGATATTCAAAAGCCATATGGACCTGGTCCTGGGATATTCAAAAGCCATATGGACCTGGTCCTGGGCAACCAGCTCAAGATGGTCCTGCTTGAGCAGGAGGCTTGGACCAGATGACCTCCAGAAGTCTATTCCAACTTCAGCCATTCTGTGAGCCCTGTGTACTTCCTAGTCACCACTAAAGACAGATTTCTTCTGAAAACAGAGATGTTTTCCATATGAGCTCTTGGCCTTTATAGTCTATGAAAACAAAATCCTATTTTATTTTCCACGTCTAGTAATGGTCAGCAGCATTTCTTTTTTGCTTCTTCTGAACTTTTATTCTATGACAAATTGTCTAAATTTTTTCCCTTCACACCTCCTTAATCCTAGTGCCATCTGAACCAATGTATTCATGCAATTCCTTTCTTATCCTGCAGAGTACTCTCCTGCCTATGCATTAAAGATGTATGCTTTACTGCATACCCCTACCTATTTCTTTTGTTAAATCTGATTAAATTGATTCCAGGATAGCTTTAACACTTGCATTACACTTTCTCCAAAACTAAAGACTGTCAACTGCAAGCAATACTCTCATCTGTGACAGTTAATGAAACAATGTGATATACTTTTGTGGGCCAGAACAACATTTAATCACTCCAGAAAACAGTAAATAAAAATGCCTTTATTAATTTTGAAGGCAAGACATTTAATTAATCTTTGAGTCACATCTGAGATTTATGGTTTTCAAAATATTAAATAAAACTAAACATATAAAAACCTCAGCAGTAATTTACTGATTTCATAACAGTAAGTCAGAGGGAAAAGTGAAAACAAGTAAAGTATAATTTATATATCCTAGCTCTTATACCCCAGGAGGTATACAAAGCAGAGGGGTATTCAAGGAGACAACCAAAAAAAATTAAAGGAGAATGTGCCGAGATAATCTGATTGAAAGGTGCATAAGTGCATATATTTCTATATACAACCTCCATTCTGCCTTCTTTATGTGAAGGCTTTGAAACTGAATGGAATTGAAATTTGAGTTGAATTCAAATTTAGTGAAAGAGGAGGAATATTTCCATCTCTTTGAGAGATGGAACAGGGTGAGACGGAAATATCAAGTTTTTATCTACTCTTTAGCTGGCAGAAGAATGTAGACTTATTGATTACAATCAAAACAGGAAAAAAAACATTCTCTTTGCTCAGCTCCACGACATTTGCAATCCAACTGGCAGACTGGCAGATAATACTAAGGCACTTGTTATAAGAAGTTTTTAAGTAAATTGCTTGGTTTTAGATCTCTAAGATGTCTTTAAGCACTAGCTGAAACATTCCTGTTATAATAAGAGGGATTACATACCAGTGTTCTAATTTTGCACCACTTTTAAATGGCAACGACTCCACTAACTCAACTGCCATATTTAGACAGGATAGATTCAAAGGTGTTTTTCTTGGAGAAAAAAAGATATACTAAATATGATTCCAAATTCTGTCAGGAGGATATAATTTATATCAGTAAATGTGGTGCACATTTCCCTTTTTCTCTCTAAATTCTAAACTAATGGCATTTTTTAGCATTTTGGCTCTCAGTAGATATCCTTATGGACATAGGCCCTTCATCCAGTAGTAAGTTGCATTTTACTGAAAGCAGTAACTCTTACATCTGATAGGGAATCTGCGCTTACTAAGAGCAATTCACTTTAGTTTACATGAGCCAGAAGGAAGATGTATAACATACAGGTTATTTGAACTAACTGGGCTCATTTTGGCAAAAGTGAATTAAGGAACACTCATGTGTTCCTCCCCCCAGGAACTGAGAAATCAGTGAACTACTTGAAAACAAGACTTAAAAGCAGATGGAAAGAAATTATTGGAAGTAATCTCATCTACCACTACCACCATAGCACCCTGTGCAGATGCCTACAGCCTGAAATGAGACTTTTCAAAGAAAAGGGCCATATTGTCCCTTGACAATTGTGCAGCAATAACTTCTCACCATGCCCAGCTTTACAGTGGAGGTGACAAATCATTCTCCTAAGGGCCAAAATGGATGACATCTCTCCATAATATTGCACTAATGAAGAGAGAAGTGGAAATGCTTAAGGAAGTGGAATGATCTTAAGGGGTTTTAATTATACCAGTAAAACTGAAGTATGATGTTAAGATTGTACACTGTAATCTCTTTTCATTTTTATTGTGCTGCACGTTCAGTACTCCTTCAGTGTGCCATGATTGTTCAAAGCAGAAAAAGATTTGTATAATTATCACAAACTTTGTTTAGACAAGCCAGTAAGGCAACTCTCACATAATATAACACTGCACAGTAAGTACACCCTAAACAAAAGCATTCTCCCTGATAAGCATGTATGAATATGTGTGCATGTCTACAGATCAGATGGCAATATATGCAAACTTGGATACTTAAATTTAAGCTCCTGAGAAAGAAGCCACATTTTTAAAGTGCCTACCTCTTATTCCTTGACAAATATGAAAGCCAAGCTTTTAAGTAATTTAGGTAATGAATCTGATGTTCAGATTCAGAATTTTGAACGTATTCAGGCAGGTAAAGGTACAAATATGCAGTTTGTGAATTTTTCTTGGGGATTGTCCAAATCTAAAGGTTTGTAAAAAAATCCAATTTTGCATCATAATCACATGCCAGACATGCAATTAAGTTCTGCACTTAGTCACTTGATGGAGCAAGTTTCCTCAGCAGCAAGATGATCCTGCACCCTAAGTAGATTACAAATTCTTAAATACCGATGTGGCAACTTGCATTCTTATGAAGTGCAGGATCACCTGGCATTTTCATCTGGGTTTCCTGTTCCCTTTTCAAAACTAAAGGTACCTGATTTTATGTGTGCCGTATTATCAGATCAAATGAAGAGGCACATTGCCTTTGGTCCCTCAAAAAAGAGAAACAAAGGCAGAAAATACACATGCTCATTCTTCTTGAAATCTTCCAGTGATCAATTCAGAGTCTAAGTTGAGAGCTACAGTGATCTAGCTAATAGGAAAAATTAGGAACAGGGAGTTTCATGGAATTTGAATAAGTTTATAGTTTCTCTTCAGGTTTATACACTTCCCCTTGGCACCTAATCTTAATCTACACAAATTACAACATTAGTCAAACTGTATTTTCAATTAGCAAGTATTTGCAAATTTTAGATATAGGTCTACCAGCTGCCATGATTGGATTGAGCTGGCATAGAAATTTCTATTAATGATTGGTAACTTTCTTCCTAACAATTTTCTTTGGAACACTGAACAGGAAAACAGAAGATTTGGAACACTGAACAGGAAAGCAGAAGGTTGGCCTTTTTTCCTATGATTTATATATGAAATTTACAGGGTGTAGAGAAACCACAGAAAAGTCTTGAAATTTAAAAATAAAGCAAATAGCATGTTGTAATATATTTTATAAATGACAATTTAAACCATAACATAAAGATAAGAAGGATATGACCTTAGAAAACATTTAGAGTCAAACTGGGGGGACTAGAACAGGTATTTCTTTTGTCTCCTCCAATTGTTTATTGTATTGAAAATGGACAGTAGACCATTTATAGCCTTATTGGTGGGTAAAGCAACAAGAGACAATGTGTAGCTGTCATTAGTTAATTTTTATCAATCTCTTTCAGACATCCTATGCTTTCTTAATCAATTTTCTGCAAGCATGATATGAACCTTCTGCCTTTGTTGCCTAGCCTCCTGCATGCTGGTAAGAATCCACTGAATACCTGTCCATGCAATGCTAAACCTGCCAATAAGTGATTGGTGAGTAACAGTCATGCTTTCCCTATCCAGAGATATTGGATGCCAAGCATTATATCCCTCCCATCTTCATCTGTGAAGCAGCAGGTTGTACAGTCTATTTCCCATTCTTACAAGTCCCCAAAGCCTTTGTAATTCAATAACCCAAAATTTAGAGATATAGGTAGATTAAACTTATTGATCATAAGTGCTTGCAACACTATCTTTGTTTTCCAAGGGGAAAAAAACCTCACTAGATATATAGCATGGATTAGCATTATAACTTTGTGAAATCTTATAAATGAACCATAGAATCATTAATGTTGGAAAAGACCTTCAAGATCATTGATTCCAACCTTTGGCCAAACACTAAATGTCAATGTCAGTCAAACCATAGCACTAAATGCCATGTTCAGCTGTTTCTTGAGCACTTCCAGGGGTGGTGGCTCCGCCACCGCCCTGGCCAGCCTGTATCCATGCTTGGCAACACTTTCACTAAAGTTCTTTGCAATGTTTAGTCTGAAGGTCCCTGGTGCATTTTGAGGCCATTTCCTCTTGACCTGTCACTAATTGCCTAGGAGAAGAGGACAGCCCCCAGCCAGGGGGCTTTTTGACCTTTAAATTATCATTAAATTCTATCATTATTTGTAAAGTTGAAATCCTTAGGAATTTTATTGAGCTCACTGATAATAATGTGGAAATTTTCCAGATCTTTATGGCATTCTTTTGTCTTCACCACATGTGCTCACACATGCACACAGACTTATGTTTCAAATACCCTCAGCAGCACTAAACCCAAATAGCAGTGGTGCATATACTGTTTTTTCTAGCTGTTCCTGGAGAAGAAATAATACTGAAGAATAGACATGGAGCTCAGAATAGCAAATGAAGATTGTCCAAAGGCAAATTGTGGAAGGCTGGCATAAGCTTGTGAGAAACAAAAAAAAATCAGCCTTAAGACATCTGATGGGACTTCTGTGTTCTGTTGTCCTTGATTGCATGGAGTCTTAATGACACTTGAAGCTTAATCACATTTCTCTTACTCCAACTCACCCCACTCTTTTCAATAAGACTGCTTTGGGATTCATTAATATCCAATATAAGGAGTATTACAATTTTGTTGTAATTCAGTAACCATTTAGTTACAAGCATCCATTTTGAATGATAGCTATGGATCTCTTCTTCTAAATTTATACCAAGAATATTTCATTTCACAGTAATAATAATAATTTAATAATAATTTCATTTCTTTATAATAATAATTTTGACCATATTAATTTGATAATATCCACTAGCAAAGCCATTCATGCTGTGGAAGTAGTGGTAAAATAAAGATTGATTTGAATCAATGAGCTATACATTCTTAATGTGTAGTATTACATTTACCTGCTTTAGCAATCTCTTGTCTACTAGTCAGAACCAGAATCTGAGTTTAAATATAAAGAGACTGCTGTTCTTTCCTACTACCATAGAGATGGCAAGTCCTGTCCTGCCACTGATTTTGAAGTAGACCTCTCCAATAAATATATTATGTGAAAATCAGAGCTGTATATATGAGAAGAAAGAGATATTCTAATGGACTCCAGTCTTGTAATTGTAACTTACCACACGAACTTCATCTTTGAACTTCATGCCAGCCACATTTGATTTACAAGAACAAAGAAAGGAAGGTATAATCCATCATAGATGACAGCCATTTGTTTCAAATCAAATTTCTCTATTTTAGAAGTAAGAATAACTGCCGAAATAAATGAAAACAGTGATATTTTTCTTAAAAGTGGTTAAGATTCTGCAAAGCTAATAATTTCACAATTTTTTTCAATTTCTGGAATACTGTTTTCAAAAAAAGATGAGGCCAGATGACTTTATGTAATCCTCAGTGAGAGAATTTACTAAGGTCAGGGTATTATATTTGTTTTGCAGCCAGTACAGATGTAGAATTATGATGACTTAATACTCTCTATGTCACTATTTATCTCTTCACTTCAAAGAGCATAACAATGCAATAAAATTACAATCTGGCTGAATAAATAACTCATCATGCAGTCATGCATTCAAAAAAGAAATAATTAGTTTCCTAGTTATGATTTTGTGTTGTCATTTCTTAATACTTTGCTTCTAGGGTAATCCATATGCAAATGAAACAATAAACAACCTTGTCTTCCACAGGAACATATCAAAGTAAATCCTCAGAGAGTCACGTTCTACTGCTTGAGAAAACGGGCCTGAATCAGCATTCCATCCTCTCCTTCCCCTCCACCTCCCCTCCCTTACCCATGCTGGTAGGAAATGAAAACTATTTCAACATATTATACAAAATGTGTAGAATTCATGTGATTATTTCAGTCTTGCTATATATCAGACATGAAAGCATATTGATAGCATCACCAGACATTTCCTAAGCTATTAAAAAATTATCACCTGTCTTCCCCACTTTCAATCTGAGGACATGTTAGGCTATCCTTGGGGAACAAAAAAACCAACCAACAAACAAAAAAATTAAAAAAAAAAAAAAAAGGACTGCACTTTCCAGACAGACAGGTTTGTCTGGTTTGGTTCTCTGAGAGTTCCCCATTAGGTTAACTTACGTGCTCCCTTATGTTGCTTTTCTGTTAGAGTATCTTCTGTATCCCAGAAGGCAGGAGAGTAAAGCAGATAGCATCTACTTTTGACTCAATGGCCAAATTGAGAGGCAATATATAAGTGGATGCAAGATTTGTATCAGTAAGTGGATGCAAGGCTTAGGGATCCTTACCCAGCCAAGCAAGTTTAAGCTAGTTTAATTTAAATGCTGAGTGTGACAGAAGAAGGTGCTATATCAGGTAAGATTCCCTGGGATTAACTGAGGCCTGATCCAAAATTCAAAGGCTTTGAAGCAGATGTTGGATTCTCACCTGAATCTAGTGATGTGGTTAACTGCCAAAACTGGTATGCTGTCATTGCTGAGGGATATTTTAAGATGTGGCCAAGTAAATAGCTTAATTTCTAGAGATGTTCAGTACTTGTTGCCTCTAAAATTAAAATAAAATAAAAAATTAAAATATATATATGCATGCTGTTCCAGCTTGGCACTCAAGCTGTAAAATATCACTCACACTGTATACTGTGTTCTGCTAAAAATAAGCAATGCTCAAGTATATAAATGAATTTTACACAAAAGATTTATACTTGCAATAACCCATTTAAGCATTTTTCTCTTCTCTTTTTGCATGTTCTCTCACTGTGCCACTATTTGTTTTGGAGGTTCGAGATTTTTAAGTACAAGTGAAGACTAGCATAGATGACAGAACTTACAGCTCTCCACATGTCTCTACCAAGATATCACATTCTTGTGATAACAGTCAAGTTCCCCTGCCCATGTTACCTGGAGCTGTTCCTAAGATTTTCAACAAGGTTGCCAATTAGAAGCGATTGTGACATTTTGTTCATGTGTGTGATACAAGAGCTGTTAACTAGGAGTTGCTGAAACCACCAAGTCATTGCACGATATTTAAACAGTAAATTATCACACTTAGCATTTTTGTCAGCAAGCTGATGAATTAATTGATTGATTGATTGTGTGTGTACCTCCTGCTTAGTGATAATTTTTAGCCATAACTGTTCAACATATTAGGGGGTGAAAGCTGCTTTTAATTTACAAGGATGTCAAGGCACTTGTAGACAAAGTGCTCAGGTAAAACTGGCCATGCTCATCTTGAGTGATCCACTTGTACTGTCGCAGACCTCCTGGGTACAATGCTTAATGCACAGGCTGCGTGGGGAAAAAAAAAAAAAAAAAAAAAAAAAAAGGCATGGCAGGAAAAGTGCTGGCAGAAACAAAAGCGAGAATTAAAAACTCTGGAACCTGACTTGTGCTCTGCATGAAAAACATTTTTATCCTTTATTGCACCTATGATCATGCAATGCCACATGTTGAAGGGGTAGTGCTCATGAAATAGAAGGTGGTCTTAGGGGAAGCAGATAGGAATAATAAAGTATATGTAAGAGTAGGGCATTCCTCATATCACTTGATGCTGAGCTTTCAGTACTGACGGTGTATACACATTAAAATTATGTAATATATGGCATATATTATATTGAAGATGCAGAAAAATAGAGTCTACCACTGGGAGAGTTCTTTCTCAATCATTTGCTCTGTGGCACTCTGCCAGTGGCCTGATTGCTGACCAAACTCCATTATCCCTAAGGATATTTTTAATTTTGATGGCTTCTTCTCCTGGATGAAAGTGGCGTACACATACATTCATTTCTACTGTTTTGTTTGTTTTTTCTTCTCTCTTCCTAGGCCACTAATTCTCTTACAGTAAAGAGCCCAGATGTAACCCTTTTTTTTTCTCTCTTAGCAATGCTGCAATGAGAAGAACTTTTAAGGCATATTTTTAACACATTGATCCTTAAAATATGCTCATTTCTCACCACATATTAGTAAGAATTGCTTGATTTTGCAAGTCTTCACATCTGAAAACATGCCACCTCCAGTTCCTTCCATATTTTGCTTATTTCAGTATAAATTACACAACTTTCCCTACAATGCATGGACATCTTCCCCACAATTTTCCTATTCCATTTTCACTTTTCTGAATTTTTTTGGACACTCTTATGATTGCCTGCAGGGACTCACCATAGCCACAACATCCTCCTGGAGCAAACTGAGATCACATCATTGCATTTGAAACACTAGAGGTTGCTAAAGCCTGTGTTTGTCCATTGAGTTTTCTCAAGTGGAACAACATGATAGGTATTGCTGAATTGAAGTCATGAAAGGAAAATTCCTCCTACTCTCATACCTAAAGTAGCACAAGAAAATTCATTCTCTGAGTTCTCTATCTCCTTGACTGTTAGCAAAAGGCACAAGAAAAAAATCGTGTTCCAGTGCATAAAAGGTACCTATACAGGATATCTGGGCTACAGAAAATTGAGGATAAATGCAGGATCCAGGATTTCATCTTTAGGGTCTATTTACACTTTGTCAGACATGAAAGCTTCTAGCTTAAGAATAGTTGGTTGCTTTGTTTTAAGATACATGTCATAAGAACATTACAAGAAAAAGAAAAAAAAAGGCAAATACAATTTTTTTAAAGAAATGTGAGGTAAATGCATTTTTTTGTAAGACCAGATACACATAATGTATATATGAGATTGTGCCCCTCTAAGGCACATGACTTCTCTGGATGACTTTTTGAATCTTATATTGTAGGCTTTTCCTTGGGTTGAAGAGTAGCTGCTCTATAAACTGAGCTATTTAGTGGTGATCTAAGTATGTCTACTATTCTCATCCATGCAAGATTTTAGTGAAAAAAAGGCAGTCAATCATTTTCTATTACTGTTCTTCTGATTAGCAAGATCAGTACTAATAGGCTGTTTGGCAAAGGGAAACTGCACTGAAGCACTAGCCATGACTATAGTAATCAATTTTTGCAGCCCTGTGAGAAACCTAACCAGAATAGTGTTGCTTTTTAGAATTTCAGCTTCTGGAGTCAAGTTATTAGGCAAGTAACTCATATTATTTTCTTTTGAAGAAAAGATTGCTTATCCAAAAAAATTATTTGACACATACCTGCCATGGTCCCCCAAATGAAAAACAAATATAGAGATGCCCAGACAGGTTATTTTTAGTAACCGCATGGTTTCATATGCTTAATTTATAAGTAGTGAACACTTGGGACCACCAATCTGTGAATAGTCTTTGGAGGAATTGCTTGGGCCCTTTTCCAACCTCTCTTCCTGACAGGAATTTCTATGAAGGGGGTAGGGAGTTTATAAGGAACGTGCCCTGACATCTGGGCTGGGGAAGCTAACAGACCGCCTTTGTTCTCAGCAGCTCCAGTGGTTTCCAGTGCAGTCCAACGTCCCTTAGAATACTCTTGTTTCAGGAAGGGAAAGCAAAGCCATGAGAAGAGATCCTGAGTATGATAGCAAAAGCTGCCCCCTACTTCCAGGAGGGTACACACAGGGGAATGGAAGGGCCAGCTGGCATCAGATGGAATGTTGTCCAGCTTGTGTGAGGCCATCACACAGGTTCTGAGCAGCAGGAGGTTCTGTGTTTAGAGAGGGAGAATAATAGCCGAGACAAGGTGCCTGATTCTTTTTCCAGCTCAAGTCTACTCGCATACCTGAACAGACTCCCATTGATTTCAATAGAGAAGACTCCATCATTTCAGCCTCGGTAGCATGGCTGACTTCACAATGCTAAGGGAAGTTTAGCCAAAGTAAAAAGCACAGCGTTTTGTTCTGTGTAAACTGATGCTTTTAAAATAGCAGGGAGAAGAGCAACTGTCTCAACACCTCTCTTCCTACAAAGGCCTGTTAACACATTGTTAACATTGTAGCCTTTCCTGCTTGACTTACTAAGATCACTGAACTTGTTCTACAAAATTATTTTGTAAATAAACTTCGTTACTATGGTTGGTCAGAGTTGAGTGTCTGGTCAGAAACTAAAGCAAAGTCCTTTTGAAGGGTTATTAATTCTTTCCACTTTAAACCTATGCAGTTGGAGAAAGAAAAGTTGAAAGTATCTTGGGCTGAGCCCAACTTCTTGTGTTACAAGAGCTATGAAAAAAAGTGAAATATTATTTACAGTGCAAATGAAAATCAATTTGAGCCTGTTCCTTAGCTATTTGTGAAACAGACCCTGCCTTGTAATTCTGCTGATTTCTGTGTAGTCATAAAACAGAGATTTACTTGCTCCTCATCTCCAACAATTAACTGCTACAGATGTCAGACAATTATGCTGAATGAGTGCTCTGCGCCTTCATTAGTTTTCTGCTTTTGTCTGAGTTGCAAATTTTGAATGCTGCCCAGTTATCGAAACTCCACTTAAATGCCTAAGATCAGAAACAAGCCCAGGGCAGCAACACAGTATGATACTATAACAAGTAAAGCATTTGTTGACTCATGACCCATCTAGATCAGAAGCCCTCAAGAATGTTTTATGCTAAATAAATAAATAGATCTCTGGAGTTAACTGATTGCTCCATGCAGAGCAGACTCAACACTTAGTGTAACATTTGCCTGAACAGCAGAAAAGCAGGCAGAGAGCTGCCCTGCAGCTCTGCTCTTCCACACAGAGGAGAATTCAAACACAGCTATGCCTACTCCCTACCACCTGCTCTCTTCACCTTCTCTGAAGAAGACATGTCAGCACAGGGCAGAAAGCACTGCCTCAGGCTTCTTTGAATTATAGAGACAACTAAACAGTCCCCAGCTGGCTCAGGATTAGAGGGATGGACTTAGGCTGCTTAAAGCCACCTTTCTAATTGCTTAACAAATGTTTTTCAGTTGTGCAGAGGGCAAAATAGATTTGGTAGAGAAACTATCAATAAACACAGCTTGGGATTATTCCCCTAGTCCCTTACGTACCTTCTGTGACCTGGCTGACAAGGAAATCTGGTGGTACTATACATGTGTTAATATCTTCCCTTGCTAAGACTTCAACTGCTCTTCAGTTCATGCTGCACTGATACCAGTTCTCAGCTAAAACAGAGTGACCCCAACATCCATAGCAGTGATTTTAACAAGAGATAGGATTGTGGTTGCTTTAGGGCACTATTAATATGTTCCTAATTTGGAGGACCAAGCCATTATCATCAAGTGTAGCTACAACATAATGGTCTTGCTTATCTTGAAGTTCCCTACACATATATTTTACATATTGAAGACTTGACATGAAAACCTACGTTTCAGTGATAGAGGACGAGTCTCTGAGACAAGAAATTACATTTCTAGACACTGATTTCTGAACAATGGTATAAAATATCTCACTTGAAGTCCTTCAGGGATGTACTAGATGCAAAACATTTCCTGTGGTGGCTCTAAGGATAATGCAATGATTTTAGCAGTTCGTAATAGTTTCACTCACCTGGATACTGGTAAGCTACTTTTTAAGCTATGGTCAATTACTGATGAAGTAATTAGTAGAGGTCCTTATGTTGGATCCTGTTACATGAACTGCAAACTGAAAATTTAATGCAGAGCCACAATCATGGTGCAAACTTATTTTAAAATTCTGAATCTGCTACTCAGAGATTGAATTCATCAGAATTGATTTCCAAGTGGGCATGGCATTTCTTGCTCTATGAGTTAGTATTTATCTCATAATTTTCAAGATGGTCTAGTCTTTTTAATGTTATTGCTATTAAGACCACTGTCCTTAGATGTCACTGTCTTTCCTGATGTACAGGCTTGGGACAATATACTTTTTGTTTGCTCTGACTCTCACTCTTTCATATTGGATTCTTTCTCTATATGCAGATCTCAAAAAAAAATCTGAAAAATTATTGCATTTAAGTTAGTGCAACATCACTGATCAGTCAGAAATGGCCCCAGAGTGATTTTTTTTTTGCCATTTTCTTCAGACAGTTTGCCATGATCTCCACTGGCCTGCAGAAAGACACTGGACCTGCTCAGATTCTGCAGAAAGCATCTATGCATAGGGCCTCAGTGAAAAGCAGCAATTCCATCTATCACAAACCCATTACTAAGCACAGAGAAAAGAGTAAGAATCTGAGATCTGCCTAGAGTGTAGTGGGCAGTGCCTTCTGCCTCCCAGGGAGCCTAGCTGCAGCCTGAGCTGGGAAATTACAGACAGTAGGTGGATTTCGGGGTAGCACCTGGGACTGTGTTTTGTGTAATGACAATACACACCTAAAAATGTGGAAAGCATGAGTGCAGTGCTCAGACCAGTCCATCAGACTGGGCAAAGTCAGAAAGTGGGTGTGTGGCAAGTAATTTTATGTGAACAGACAATTCTCGAGTTGCTGGGAACTGCTCCATTTGGTGCAGCACTTACCCTGAAAGGCTGACACACATGGCCCAACTCATCATGCCAGTAGGCCTGTCTCCACATATGTCTATTCTCTGGAATGTGATGCATCTTCCAAATTTACATTTGGACTGGATGGTAGCAATTTTCAGAATGCAGATGATGGTAGTGATGATAAATCTGATGTTTGCTACTCCAAAACGATCTTAATGAAAAGGACCTTTGTCCATTTCCCTGGCAACTTCCAGAAAACAGAAAAAATTCTAATGCAACAGAAGGATTAGAATCATGCTTCTAATCTCAACTGTTGCATTAGGGATTAAAGAGCTAAGCATGGGCAAGGAAAATACACTCCATTTATGTTGTAACTGCACAAGTCCATGACTCCACTGCATCTACAAATACTATGTGCAATAAAAGTATTGAACTGTGCTTGTTTAGGGGTCCCTTGGCTTGAAAGGGAAATTTCTTTGACTGAAAATGGGGTGCATTTGTTTCTCACTAACCAGCTTAATCTAAGTCTGCAAAGAATGATAATCTTAACTTGATCAACTCACCCTCTCAAGGAGCATCTCTACACATCTTGTCATCTCCAGTCACCTGCCTTCTCCTCATTGTAAATTCTTATTTGTCAGGCACAGTGGCAGATCCCAGTAATCTTTTAAAACCAGAAAGCCATCTACCTTGGAAATCATCACAACAAGGCAACAGACTTACATTCCTGTGCATAAACATAAGCAGCCAATGAAATTATTAACTACAGTGGACAAAATATACTCTAGGATAGAAGACATTAGTCCCTTGATGAATGCTGGTTTGCACACAAATAATTATGCTAATTTGGAAAGGGTGTGACTGGGGGTTCCCATGAAGTTGAGGTCAAATTTGTACTGCTACAGATTTTAGAAGTATTTAGATCCAGTACTGAAGATCATGGAGCCACAGTCTCATTATCAGTTCTTTGGAAATATGGAAATCTTGGATAAGGAAACAAAACAGAACACAGATATCTCCATGTTGCAAGCAAAAAAAAAAAAGTTTCAACGGTCTGGCTTTTTAAAAAGAATGACTGTGAGTTCACATATACAACATAGGCAGACAAACCTGCACACCTAAGCTTGTCTTCACATGCTCATCGTTGCTAACAGAGATATCTTTAAGATACTGTGCTGAAGGTTCTGCAGCATTTACAGCATATCTGACATCTGGACTTGGGCCAATAGAACTCACCTGGTGTATAAATAATACACTTTCCAAGACTAAACAAAATGTAAAAAATGTTCCTCTCTTCCTGAGAGAATAGGCACATAAAATTTCTAAGTCTGTGATAATGCTGTTCTTCAGAGTACTCGATACGTAATTAAATTAACTACATTGTTAAATGTATCATGTGGTAGGGCAGTATAGCAACCCAGAGTATTTTAGCAAGTTAATTAGATGTATGATGGGAAAATGTTGTATACATTTATTCTGTAGGAATATGTTATTCAAAACTATGCAAAAGCTGAATGGATACATTTTAATCTGGCATTTCAAATTCACACTTTTCAAAAGGGCAAAATTATGATACTCTCCAATAGATGGAAAGGAAAGCAATGGTAAAGAAGCATTAAAAGTTGGGAACCTAAGTAAGTCAGTGATATTCAGTTAGCTATGGACAAACCTTCAAGGCCTGTTTAGTACCAACCAAATAAAATATCCAGACTTTAAAATTCTTGCTTTATGGCAATTCTCTTCTTTCCACAGCAGTCTCTCCTACTCCTTCCTATATCATCTTGCCTTTCTCATTCTCTTTGAACTTAAGAAATCTGGACTCCTTGAACTCTTTAACTCTTAGAGCAAACAGCATCAAAGAGCTTGAGCAAGAGGAAACTGCCTAGATGTGACACACACAAAGTCAAAGGAGGCTCTGTAAAATCCCTAAGCATATTATGAGAGAGGTGTGCTGGAAATATTCTCTAGAGATTTCTATGGGTCCTCTCAACACAGTTTAGGAACTCATAAATGCTTTTAAGTGCTTTTAACTTGTATGGGTAAAAATAGCAACTTTCTGGGCCAGACTCAATCTGTTTTGAATAAGAGAATGGCTATTTGAGAGCAGATCTGCCTTCATGGTAGGGTTCCTCAAGTTGTAGGAATTCTTTACCCAGACAGGCAAAAAGCACTGAAGGGTAAAAATCTGCTAATTTTGAGTCAATTTTGTTCAGAAGCTGGGAAGCAGAAAAGCAAGTCTGTGTGTCCTTGTTCCTGAAATTTTATATGCAATTCAAAGCAGTGTAGGCATCCAAAACAATACTTTGAAAGAATTTTAAGAAAGCCTCTGTGGCCTTTACAGAACGCATTGGAAAAGACTATTAGAAGGTTGGATTACTATGAACACCTAGTCTCAAGTTAGGCAACCTGTTGCCATGTGCTCTCTCCCATACCTGTGCCACAAGAGCCTATAAAGTAGCATGTCCAAATTCAGGCCTGTGAACCAAAAGAAAATCTTCTTCTTGCACAAAAATATACAGCTTCCACTGTGCACTTTCATGCATGCCATGGCAAGTTGAGGAGGTAGTAATGTGCTCTAAAAGGCACTCCCTGAAACTGTTACATGCTTTGCCTTTAGCCAAGGAGCACAGAGAAAATGTGGCATTATTTTCTTCCTATGGAAAACAGAATATTAGAGAACTAACTCTCCATCGGATCCTCCTAATATCAGTAATCTGCTGGTTTAACATCATAAGGCAGAGATTTGTGTCGAAGAGATAACCATATCCCCAATATGAGGAGTGCAGCCTGCAAGTCAGCACAGTGTCCATGGTGCAGAGCAGAGCAGGACAAACTCAACACTTGGGTAGGGACACAGAAAGCTGGAATGCTGCATGGAGCAGGTGGGCTCCATGGACCTTAAAAGTAAAGAGGAAGGGGCTAACAGAAGACTTTTGGGAAGGTTTCTTTTGCCTTTTTTTTAGGTGGTGGTGGTGGTTTTGTTTTAGCTTGGTTTTATGTTAGGTTTTCATTTTTTTTATTTATTTACCCTCCTCCAAGGCAACTGGACAGCTCAGAGAAAGATGCAAACATGGGAGTGTGTGTGAAGGGTGAAAAAGGAGCAGATAAAGAATGGGCTTCTGCCTCAAGTAGAAAAGGTGTTGGTGCCCTGGGGAATATGAGAGAAGAAATGTAAACAAAAGGCACAGTTGTGCAAAACCTTGGAACTGAAACAAGCATGCAGCTCATCTTTGATGCCTCGGGTAAGTGAAAACCAGTTCAAGTTCTTAGTGCAATAATGCCTTGCTCATGTTATGCATGCTGGACCTGTCTTACAGTCATACAGCCATATCCAGATAGGCACTGTGCCCTTTTGCATCACTCCATGCATATGGAATGATCTATATAATGAGCATCTATATATGCAAGAAGCTGCTCACTCACAAATTCCATGTTAGAGAACTGTGCTCAGTATTAACTAAGCAAGCATGGGTGGGCTTGACAGCTAGAAGAAGGACAAAGTTTTTCACATTGTGTTATATCACAAAAGGAGCACATTTCTCGAAAATTAGTATCTATAGTTCTTAGCAACAGAATCTTTTTGAAAAATTTACCAACAAAACTACCATCTTGTTAAATATTACCTTTAAGCAATTTACTATCTGGCATGAAGTCTGCTCTTTTGTTCTTGGCTACTTTAATGATGGGTTCTTCAAACAGCCAATGCAATGATTATTCAGTATTTTCTACGTAACTGTAGTTAATCTTTAAAAAAATAGTAATTTCTTTTATTTTCATGTTTTTAACTGAAATTTTATCTTTCAGGGAAAGCTGAAAATACCCTTCAGAAAATATCACATGGAATTACCTTCTTCCTAAACTCATCAGTGGATCCCACACCTATTTTGGCAATAACACTATCTACTACAGTTAAAAAACCATCATTTACTCTACATCTAGCTTATTCCAATCCATTTAAGTAACTCAAGAGACACTCACATAATTTTGAAAAAAAAGAAAATTAATTTTATTTCAATAGAACAAATGACAGTCATAAAAAACCCCAAAAAGTCTAAGTTAACTAATTACTTGCAAAATTCAAAAGACCTAATGTACATTAATAAATGGGCTAAAACAAACGAAACATTGTTTTAGTGTGAATAGTTAAGGAAATAAGCTTTTACATTTGAAAATACTCTAAGTAAAAATAAGGAAAAAATGGATTTCATATTCTGTAGTAAAATGATTTTTAAAGGCACGTGGTTTTTTTAGAATTAAAAATAAAAAGCTGTTGTAATCATACATTTATTTTATTGTGGTTTTTTAAGGTAGAATATAGTTTCCAATTCTTTGTACATATAAATGTACATTCTTTATGTACATTTAAATCTGAATTCACTGCATTTAATCCTGTATTTGTGAATAACCTGATGATTATATCTTAAGTTACAATAAAAATTGCAAATGTTTTTTATGGTGAGGTATATTCCCAAAGACTTTAAAGGAAAATAACTCATAACTGCTACATGATGTCACTAGTACTGAATAATATGAAAGTGGAATGCATTTCCCTGTTTTCTGTGCACTGCACTTGCAGATGTAGGCTTGAATCAGAGGCCAAAGATAAATTTCTTTCTATCTTCAAAAACATGGCAAAGAGAAATATTCTAGACTGCTAGAGACTGCTCTTATATTTTCCGAGTAACTTAATTTCTAACTGAAAAAAGCACAGCCTATAGCATAGATTTGTGCAAAATATTTTGTATCTCTATTTCTGCTAAATAATAATCAGGAATATTATATACTATTGCAGAAGACTACTACTGTCTTCTTAGGAATATGAAAAAGATAGATGACACTTAGGTCAATTTAGCACTTACATTTGACGTTGGATATATAGAAAAACAAGTAATTTGAAACACTACCTTTTATTGTAAATAGAAACCCTTCAAACAAGAAAGTCATAGCTATTTGTTTTCCTTCAATATGTGGCTGGGGCAATACCTGAGTCTATGAAGATCCATATTTAAAAAAACCTGACCAAGAACTGCAAATATTTGTAATTCACGTATTACCATCAGTTCCAGTCATAGCATTCAGAATTTAGCAAGTTAATATATTTTTATATATTAATATTTAATATATAATAATATATATTATTACCTAAAACTTTCTTAGATACAAATTTGTATAGAATAATAAAGGCAAGAATTTTAAAATGTCGCACATGAACTGGAATTGCTTAATCAATAATTAGAACTACCTGAAAATTGATCCATAAGGATCAGAATTGCAAAACTCTTAGTCCAAGTACTTTCCATCAGAAATTATTAAGGCTTTGTCATTCTGTCTTTCAAATAAGGGCAACATTGTTTCATAATAATATCAATCTTTGGAGGAAGATTTCCACATGCATTTAATCCACATACCAATATTAAATTTTGTTATAATTTTTGCCAGAATGGCACATTATCTCTATTTATAAAAAAATGTGTTATACAAAAGAATCTATCCTCTTTTTATCTTCCCATGGACCTCTTAAGGTTTCGGATTTACAAATTCAGAACGACAAATTTTCAAAATTTACAAAATTACAATTTTTATTCTAAAAATGAACAGCTTGACAATATAATTCTTGCCAAACTTTTCAAACATTTTGTTTCTGTTCCAGCATGGAGCAGAAACTTTACAAAACCTTGAAAGCAGCCACAAATTTATATTTGCATCTAAGAGGGAGATATCCTGTCAGTGCAGAACTTTCTGGAAGCTGCTTTTTTAGAGCCATTAATTCTTAATGCTTGTAGGCTACCCTAGGCCTTCATTCAAAAAGGTACGTCCCCAAGGAACAAAAAAAATGCATTTTTGTTACATTTTGCTTGCCCGTGTGATATTTTGAACTAGTACAACTGTGAGTCTCTGGAAGGGAAGTTGTAAGATGTATATGTTTCTGGAAAGGTTTCATTTCTTAAGATATGAACAAAAATTAAGTATTTTCACTTTGGGGGAAAAAAATCTTTAAGAGCTCAGGAATCGATAACTCTCTGTAAACTCCAGAATTATGAGAAGTACAAATGTGTCTGTGGCTGGGAAAATTTGAGGAAAAATTCAAGGGGCAGATCATATACTTGCTGTTCTACCGGGAAGCTGAGAGCAAAGTAAACAAACCTTGAGAAAGACGCAGCACATAAACCACAGACAAGTTGTGTAAAAATTGGTGAAAGAATAATAACATGTGACTCTGAGACTGACAAAGAAGTCTAGGAAGAACAAAAGAAAGACACCAATTACAATCTTCTACAATTAAACTCTACTTTGAGAAGAAACAAAAGAGAAAAAAACCCAACAAATCCCTGAGGAGTGCAAAGTGGGTCATTAGCTCAATTACATGTATGAGCTGGGAAGTAGAAAGGAGTTGCTAGAAACAAAGGTTAGGTTGTTCTGATGGTGACTCAAGAGGGGTAATCTAGTTGTAGACAAAAGGATGGGATGAGGCTTCTCTGATTGTTTTGATAAGGATATTCTAAAACCTCCAGGGAAATCAGCCCAATTGTAGTCCATACTTTTCGTACATACACAAAACAGTGCAATGCTGTGAAAGCAAATGAGCTCACAGACACGAAATTGAAAAATAAAGTGGAATGAATGCAGGTAAAACTTCCAATAACATGCAGAGTGTAAGGTGTAGGGAAATACTGGTGTTTCTAGTATAAACCTGGGGACATAGAGGTAAGTTAGGAAACAGATTCCACAGAACATCTGGATTTCCTTTGTGACAAGCATTAAATCAACTTGATTTCTTGTACAAGGAAAGTCTCATGGTTCCCAAATTCTTAGACATGGCTAGAAATTATAAGATAAACTTCAGCCGAAGACAGTGAAGGAATGTAGTCTTTGATAACAAAATAACCTGAGGTTGCTCAAGACTTCAGCATGGCATAATTAGTGAATTTTGCCTGAAATTAGTGAATTTTGCCTGAGAACAACGTTGAGACATGGGCATTTAAGAACGGAACAACAAACAGGAAACATAAATGTCACAATCAAACTATTAGGCTTTTATGCACAGCCATATAGTCAGATTGCCTTTGCACATCAGCCAAAATTCAATTGCTTCTAAATGCTAAATCTTTACCAAAATTTAAATTCTAAATTATTCAGGAAGCCTGATCATACTTTTCCAAATCATTACAAATGCATCAAATTCAGTGGAATTGTCTTAAAGTTGTTGCAAACTAAAAACTTACTGCAGTCTTGGGAGTCACTTTGATGATCCAGAAAAGCTAGAAACAATTACATCATCTTAGAATATCTGCTTTTGTAATGAGCAGTCCTGGCTGCACACAAACCAGCAGAAAAAAATCAGGACAAATCTGTGGGGAAGGATCCCATGTTTCTACATTTTGCCTTTGACTCTTTTTCCTCTTGATATTCTCTCTGAAAGCATGTCTCCTGCTAATCATTGCTAGTTATTAATCAGTGCTTAGTTCTAAAGGCACATTTGAATTAAAATTTCTTTGTCCAGCAGGAAGTTTCAAAGTCAACCCTGGCATCCATCTATTGGGAAGTGCTTTTTCTGCACAGGGAGAAAATTACCATCCATTGCATTCACCATAAAATTGAACCCAACAAAATTACTTCATGTCCCATTACAGAAGAAATCAAACTCGGACTTTCTGTTTCATAGAATAGCAACATTAAGAAACTGTCTCCTGAGTTCCAATTTGAATATTTCTTGCAAAGAGGAGTGTTGTCAAAAAAAAAAAAAAAAAAAAAAAGAGCAATTTTGATTTCTATTAATGTGCTGATTATATATTCTGCATGTTAAGCTATGACATATTACACATGTCAGGTAGTATGTTTTAATATTCAATTGATGGTATTTATTTATAGCACTTCTACTTTGGAAAGTGATAAGAACTCTATCTACATAATATTAAAATACTTTGTTTATTTTACTAAATGAGATTTTTTATTTGTGTTGTAGCTAAACAGTTCTATATGTGTAATTTAAATTAAAAATAATAAGCACAAAGCTTGTTATATCACCATACATTATCACTGTGTAAACACAGGACAAAAATAAAGTCAAATAAAATCCGTTTTGAAACACAGTATGATAGAAAATGTGATTTAACATTTTTTTCCAAAATATACGTTTCATCAAAATAGTCTTGAATGTCCTTTGAAAAGTATCTTTTCTAAAGGTCCTGGCTGGTAGAAAATTTTCATAAATATTTTCTAACCACCTCTAGTTGCTGACCTTTGTAGCTTTTCAGCATTCTAGTTTTTCAGACAAAGTGTAAAATGGAGAAATTTGTGTCTTTCTAAAAGGAGGAGTAATTTGATGTGACTGACACTGTAATTTACTGACACTGCTTATTATCAAAGAGATTTTTGTGCTTGCAGTCAAACTCACGGTTTTGTGCATGGTTGTTTAGTAAGCACATGTAGTTTTGTTTGGGTTTTTTTGGTTTTTTTTTAATAATACAGATACTCTTTTTAACAGAGGAAAAAGGTTGGCTACAATGCAAATAGGAAGACAATTTTTGGGAACAGTATCTATGTCAGTGACAATATATGTTAAATTTTCATTTTAAAATTTTAATTTCATTTTGTATTTATTTTAAATTCTCATTTGTTTGAGAAACCCATAGTTTAAAAAAAATTCAAAATAGGAATTTCACTGAAAGTGAAAGGATATTTCTGATGGCCTGCAATTTGGGTTTTTCCTAGGTCTCTGGGTCTTTGGGTGAAACAATTAAACCCTATGAAGTCAGCAGTGCCAAGAGCACCCTAAATCACGCTGAATGGCCCCATGGACAGTGCCAATGCCTGAGGAAAGGAAGAATTCCTACTACAAACTGAAGGAACCCTTTCAGCAGAAATTCAGAAGACTTGGGAAAGAGTCTGAACTGCAACTAATGGGTTGACAGGAGTTACTTTGCCAGGGTTTCATAGTTTAACTCCAGCCAGCAACCAAGTCCCATGCTCACTCACTACCCCACCAACAGATGGAGGAGAGAATTGAAAGACTAAAAGCTACAAAACTGGTGTATTGACATAAAGACAGTTCAATAGGTATAGCAAAAGCTGCATGTGCAAGCAGAGAAAATCAAGGAATTCATTTACTAGTTCCCCTGGGCAACCATCTCCAGAAGAGCAGGGCTCCATCACACATAACAGTGCCACCAGTCCAAACATCCTCCTCTTCCTCCTTTCTTCCCCCACTTCATATACCAACCATGATGTTACATGGACTGGAATATCCCTTTAGTCATTTAAGGTCACCTGTCCCACCTCTGTCTCCTCCCAGCCTCCCATGCACCTCCAGCTTCTTCACCAGCATGGCATTACAAAAAGCAGAAAACACCTGGGCTCTTTGCAAGCAACACAGCAAAACCAAAAATATTTCTATATTATGAACATTGTACTCAGCACAAATCCACAACATAGGTCCATGCTAGACATTGTGAAGAAAAGTTGTTTCACCCCAGCCAAAACCAGCACACAGGGAAAGAATTTGCTTCATCTTTATGGAAATGGTTGTAGAAAAGCTGCTATTGCATTGTGGTGAAAATCTAAGCCTGAAAGCTGCTATTGAAGGGCATGGAGATGGGATCAGGGTTTGAACCACTCCTGCAAGTGATCCATTCTGCCTGGTGTGATGCTCCTGGACAAGGCAGGCATTGCACTACACCTGCAGTTCTGGCACCCTGAGCCTTTTCTAGCCACACTGTGCTCCTGACAGCATGATTGAGTTCAGAGGGATAGTCATCTGGGAATTTGGATGTTACAGTTTTTAATACTGAGGTTTCTTTAAAAAGAAAAAGAAAATAACGTTTTTCTTTCTTTCTTTTCCTCTCCTTCCTCGCTCATCCAATAATGCTTTCTCAAAACCAAATAGTAGATTCAATTAGTTAAAGTTGCAGAAATGGTGTATCTCTATTCAGTCTTCTAACTTTATGATTGTCATGATTGTGGAGACAAGGGGTGGAGTTTCTATCACTGTTTAATTCCATACCACCCACATCATGGCAGGGCTGTGGTTTCAGCAGGACAAAGCAGGGGACTGGAAGCTGAAGGGACTTCAACTTTTTTGCCTTCTACAGGATTTGAATTACTAAAACTGTTTAGCTACAATAGTTGATCATTTATAAAGGTATAATCAGTTCTGCTCTGAAGATGTGTGAAGACCACAAACAAATCAGCTTACCAACAATGGGAGTGAAAACTCGAAATTGCTAGAGTTCAATGGAAATATAAAGATCTCACTCCAGACTTCTCTCGTTGTTCTACATAATTTGCACTCCTTCAACTTGCTCAAAAAACTCCAAGGCACAGATGAGCCAGAGAGTAGAGAGTCTGATGGAAAAAGTGTGTGATCTAGTATGAAGCAGAGTCTGAGATCTGACTCAAGAGGTCCTTTAAAATATGCTTGTTACAGCAATTATAATCCTAAAATGCATTGTCTTTTCAGGTTGTTTTATTTTTAAAGAAAAAAGCATGTATGTATGCATGTATGTATATATATATGTACACATATGGATACCTTTATGCATATGCATTTATGTATGCATGGATGTATGTGTGTATAGATATATGATGGTCACTACAAAGGAAGCACTGAAAGTATGTTGATCACCAGCTCCTTTGACTGTGTCCCAAAAATCCAAGTCAGAGGGCTTGAAGCTGAGTACCAGGGCTTCATTTGCTGACATGTGGTCGTGTACTGTGTGCTGTCAATCTTTGGCAGTCAGTCAGTACTCCTTGGGCAGTATCACAGCCCTCTCCTTCAAACTCCCCCATGCTGAAGCCAAGCAGAAAGGCTCATGGAGCCACTAGTGACCCTCAGCAAGTATCTGCCACAGACAGGTACTCTAGAAACACAATATAGCTTTTCTTTCTCAAAGGCACAGACCAGCCCTATCCAAGTGCTTAATTATTGAGGTTAACGGTGGGAGAAGTGGAAGCTTTGCCTATGCCCTGGATAAATTAAAATGTCCCTGTGTTAGGACCAGGTAAAATGTACCAGAGATCCCTACTATTTAGCTAAGCAAGCAAAAAACAATTTTGCAATTTATTAAAAGTACGTTAATGAATAATCCACACTGTTTGTTTTAGAGAAAGTGTTAGAAGTCTAGTAAGCACATGTAAAAATATTTCCTCTTAAATTTTTTTAAGGGATATTAGATTAAAAATACCTCTTGTACAGCCTTGTGCACAGAAGCTTTTTGTTGGTGTAAATAAAATAATTTAAAAAAAAAGTCCACAGAATCAGGGAATCATTAAGGTCGAAAAATACCTCTTAGGGCTTCAAGTCCAACTGTTAACATAGCACTGCCAACTCCACTACTAAACCATGCACCTCAGTACCACAGCCATACATTGTTTTAGCACTTCCAGGGATGGTGATTCCACCACTCCCCTGGGCAGCTTGTTCCGATACCTGGTTTGAACTTTGAACTTCAACACCTTCAAGTTCATAGCAGAAGATTGTGTGTTAGCTACATTGGTTATAACGTAGCCTGCCACTATTCCAGGCTCTTCACGTATCTTCTGTCAGTGCACTTCCTTCACAACAGCTTTGCTATTCCAGTATTGCCTTATCCTCAGTGATGACTGCCAATTTTGCCTAATTATGTAGTCTACCTACCAGACTTTGAAAGTGTCTAGTGGGTAAAACTGGTTCCTGGAGAAGGGTCATTTCACCATCTATCATCCAGCAGCTTCTCAGTTCAGGAGGGGCCTGTTGTTTATCTACCAGGTTTAGAAGGGCTGTTAAATTTTTATTTGCAGCTATTAATCATTCTAAGTTTCTGTTAGATTTTCATGAAATATTCTTGTTTAATCACAGATATGCTGAAGACATGGCATCCTAGAAAAAATGCACCAAAGACTCCCAAGTCAGATTTCTTTTGACAACTGTAATGCAGGTTCAAATTTTCTGTAACAAGATACATGGGATAATTTATTAAAAACAGAAAGGAATGCACAGTTATGGAAATTCAGAAAGGATTTTTTAATGCCATTGTTGTTTTGTCTATACAGAAAATATTTTACTTCAAAGGCAGTTGTCAGGTATCTCAAGCGTTTAATGGCATCTTGTCACTGCTCCAGTGGGAAACTTTAATATTGTATAATAACTATTAATCCAAGAAAAACAGGTTTTCTTTGAATTTGAGCATTCTCTTTCAGCTTTTGCATTCCGAACATTTCAGCTCAGGAATCAGTAAATGAACTTTACTAGAAATAAAAGCTGAGATCTTTAAAAGTTCATTGTGATTAGTGGACATTATGTGAGTTGGCCCCAACTGCTGCTAAAATTCCCTATCAGTCCATTGCCTAGTATTAAAATTTGGTAGAATGAAAACTAGGGAACAAAAGCTGTAGCTGTTGAAAAAAAAGGATCTTTTTTCTTTTCCTATGGCAGTGATAGAAGGCCTGTATGATTTATTACTGCTAGCAAACCTAAACTATGCAGCAGCTTGCACAAATAGCATCCCGTGGCTGCTAGAGATGCCAGAACAGCTGCTTTATGGATATCTCTGTGCAAAAGACTAAGCTGGTGGTAAATGTGGCGAAGGCAGGTGATGCTGCAGGTACGTATCTGCACAGATTCAATTTTAATTGCTGAACACGAGAGGTTAGAGCCTGTAGGAAGTATATTGGCTGTAAGATACCAAGGATATTTTGTATTTCTTTTTCTCAGTATTAGCTGGACATGAGTTTAACTTCAGAGGATCATTTTGGCTCAGCTTTGGGAGGGCAAAATAATTTCAAAGGAACTTTTGTGGGTTTTCTTTATAAGCACTCCCTGGTCATAAACCTTCAGATGGAGGTGCTGGCAGACCTGAAGCACTGCTAGCTCTATGATCCTCATAGCTTGTGCCTGATCTATAGGCCAGCAAATGGTTTACCTGTAAGGGTGTTCTCTTGTGAGAACATATCCCTGACAGGTGTATTTAAAAAGGACTTTAGTACAGATCACCCTGCAAATGTGACATTAACTTGTAAAGGGGACAGGAGAATGGGCAAAAAGAGTTCCTGGAGGATGGGAACCATGAATATACAGGAATGATACGCTGAGACCAGCTGAATGAAAATGGGGAAGCATATGCTATGGTATAAAAAATGAAGGAATTTGAAAGGCAGATATGTTCACCAAGTGGCCAGAAAAAACTGTGGGAAGATGAAAAGCCTTTTTTTAAATTAATTTTTGCTAGCTGCTCCCTTACCACTTCCTTCCAAAAATCAGACCTCTACAGGCAGTGTCAGAAAGGAGGCTTGAAACAGGGGCAATCACTTCAAAAAGAGCACAGCAACTCAAAGTGTCTGAGATGCTTTGCAGCACTGAGCCTGCCTGCAGATCTAAACAGGACACTAGGAGAAGATACCAACAAGCAGGATATGAGGATCACAACATTGTTGACTGAGTCATTGCTCCTGTATGACACTCTGGAGTGTCCTAACCATGTGTGTGCTTGGTGTGATCCTGAGAAGAGAAGTAAAGTAGATAGAACACTGTTCCATTTTCTTTGGAAGTTTCTCTGCTTTGCAAAAATAAGTTAAGGTGGCTTGGGTCAGTGAGGTGTCTGGTGATGGAGGAGTCTATAACTCCTTATGTACTTTAAATAAAACAGACATTGAATAAAATACTTGAGCATTACTTGGAGCTGGGACTGCAATATGAGATTCTCTCTTCCCAGGTGAGTACTGGAAACCACAAAACTGGGATCTTGCCCACTCCAGGCTGAGGATCCTGAGTTGCCTCTCTACCTGTCTTCAGTATTTCTTACTGGCTTAGTATCAGTGGCTCAAAGTTCTGATTCCTCCTGGCAGACTCCTAGGAAATTTTGGCCCCCACTCTAAGATGTCTAATTCAGCTGCTGCAGTATGGCAAACAGGGTTAACATAAACTGCTGTACTTCCACTCAAGGGGCTTAGGTGCCTCAAAATCTTGCCCTGTGACTATAATAGGACACTGTTGGAAAATGAACAAACTTCTGCACTTGGGAGAAGAATGTCCCTATGCTTTTCCGGTACACCAAGAAAAATGAATATTCATTTGATCATTAAACTCAAAGTGCAATAACTTCTCAAGAAGTACAGTACATGGTGTTAGGCCAAAGGCAGTTCTGATCCCAAGGTATTATTAAAGTTTCAACATTTTGGCCCCTACTGATTTCTTTCATGCGTTTCTTAGAACTATTACTCAGACAGTCCATGTTAACTGGCAGATGCCCAATGGCAATATATAAAGTACATATTTTACCACAGTTTCTGAACTGGGTAATTGATGGATTAAAAGAGCTAGTATGAAATGAACACCAGCTTGTTCTTAACCTCCCCTTCTAGGCTTGAATCTATTATTGGTGCAAAAGAACAAACCTGTAACCCTTTCGGTGTTCCTGATATCTTTTGACAAGTATTGTCAGTATTAGTTGGGGTTTTTTTTGTTTGTTTGTTTTTTGTTTGTATTTTTTTAATTTGGAAGCTCCTAAACCTGAAGAAAATCAAAAACATTTATGCAATATTAGTAAAGAGAGGGGGTGGATTAGTAGGGATGCAACTTCAGAAGCAGTTGTACTATGTACTGTTTCTATTGTGTAAAGAGGAAAAAAACTCCACCTGCTTCATACTGCCAGGTGCAACAAGAAAAGGTTTTCCATTGGCATGAGTAAAGAAAGCACAGTCCCTTCAAAATCTATGGCAAATCTATCACTTACTTCATATTATAATATGTAGCAGAAATTTTTGTACCAATGCTTCCCTGTAAACCGCCTCTTCAAATATGACTAAGAAACAAACTTGTGAATATCTTGAATTACATTAAACACAGGAAGCTTTTACCACTCTTTTCCTTTGGAACATTTTCATTAGCATATCACCTGAAAAGAGACTCACAAGCCCTTTTTTTTTCAGTCTGTATAGGGCTAAATATCAGCCTGAGTTTTAAAAAATCATTTTAATGCTTTCTTGAAGTGTAAAGTAAGGCAAATATTTCAAACTTGGGATTCCAAGCGAATGCAACTAGAGCTTCAAAACAAAACAGGCACAATTTTCTGATTCATACTGTTGCCTTCCAGCAACAGACAAAAGCTATGAAATTTCCACTCTGTGGACTGTATTTGTATATGTGTAATGCATTCTGTCAGAACAGGATGGTCAACTCTAAGGACAGAAAAATCGTGAGTCAGCCTCTTTCTTCACAATCTATAGAATTACAGTGAATTAAAAAAAAAGTTTCTTTAATTCGCCTTTTTTTTAATGTTGACCTTCTGAATGTTATATTTTATACTTAATCTCTTTAGCTACAATGACAAGACCTATTTGTTTTTAAACAAAATCTGACATTTTCACATAATAGGATGAGTTCGTGCAATGATGTGCAAGAAAAAGCAATATATATCACAAGAATTTTATCACAACAATTAGCAATGCTTCTGAGCTGTCCAAAGATCTTGCTGATTTGATCCACTTGAACACAGCCTCTAATATTAAATATATACAAAGAGATGATAATTTTTTTTTTTTTATTAGGATAAGCCAGTGAAATTAACCCAGTGAACCTTATTTAACAAACCCTATCATTCTATATGTAAAGAAACTTTAGAATCTGGCAGATAGAAAACCAATATTCAGAGGTGTTCCTCCTTTTTTTGTCCCACAGAACGATGCCTGGATTCGGATGAGAAGTAACAATACCCATTTTCTTTTTGAAATCCTTCTGAAAATCTCCATTTCCTTCCTGGTATTTGCATAATGAACAAAATCTTTGGCGGTCTGCCCGGTTAACTGCTTGCCACGTAACAGCCAGGATGAATGGGAACCCTGAGAACAGGCTGTCTCCTCGTGATGGTGGAAAAGCCCAAACTTCCCAAGAATCTCTTCTTTTAATTGCAGTATGTAATCCAAATAATCGGTCTTTTCTCTGAAAAATTCCCCTCACCCCACCCTACTTCCTTCAAGCTGGAGAAGATCCAACAAGATTCCCTGCTACATTCTATGTGGCCTTGTGGGGAAAAAGAAACCCCTATTGCTGAGAGGTCATTGGGTAACTTAAACAGTTCTTCGTGACTGAATATTTAGGCCTCATTTCCTATTGCTGATATTAAGTTCCTATGCCTTGCCTGAAAGCATTCTTGCAAAATTTAATGCATTTGAATGTTGTAGGTAAACAGTATAGTTTTTAAGAAAAAAGTTCCTTTACACCTCAATTCTGCCCAATTTTTTTTTTTTTAAATTATGATACCCTCTTCAAGTCTGCAAATTCTAACTAAAATATAATTCAAAATTCAAATGGGAATGGGAGCTGTATATTTTTTAGAAAGCTGATAAGTGAAAAACTGATAATACTATAGTTGCTGTTGGTAACTTAAATAAGCCTCAGTAATTTGTTAATTTTCTTCCTATAGCATCCTAAATCTTGTTTTGCAAAGCAAGGCCCTGCAGGTGAGGGTGGGAATTTGGACATTTTTTTCTGTCTCTGAAGCTCACTACTTAGTCATTCTTAGAGGTATATGTATCATCCCTAACTTGCCATACAGCTGTCTTAGTGCTTCAGAAGCTATAGCTTCTGTCCATATGCAATCTGCTCATACTGTTCCTCTTTAACACCCCCGGAGCAAGTGCATATAAAGAAATTGCAAGAATTATGGAACAACTTAACTCCAAAGGATACGGAGCTGTCAGGATGTAGATTCTTACATTCTGTGAGTACATGCCTCAATGAGATGTTTGCTACTTCCTCTTAAGGTACTGAGTACTATACACAAGTCTTGGGAATGAGGACATTGTCCGTGGTCAATGGGCACAGCAGAGAAAACAGGAAGGCCCTTGTGTTTGTACTATACTTAGAGCCAAGAGCTAGTTTCCGCACTAAGGACAGGAAATGTTGAGCAATAAGAGCCTTGCTCCAAAAATGACATTGAAAATTAGATGTTGTAATGCTCCCTTTAAAATATAGGAGAAAGGATTTAGGCAATAGCAAATGAAACAGTGAATATCAAATTAGATAGGAAATAATTTTCTATAGAAAAGTAATTACATTTTTGTTTTTCCAGATAAGGCTCATCAAATACTTCTGTATTGTGTATTCCAAAGCAATAATTCTTGTCCTTGCATTCTGGTAAATCTCCCTAAAGGATGGTCAGACTAAGCATGCTTACTTTACAAAAGCACACTGTTCAAGATCCAATAGGCTAGTTATTGGCCAATGAGTCAACACAATTGAATTATTTCTAAAGCGTAAATCACATTGTGAACTTTTATCATAATGTACACTAGAGGAAGGACTAGGTAGCATTTTGTTATTTTGGAATATTTTAACTATAAATTAAAGGTCAGGTGATGTTGTTTCCACCTTAGAGTGGAAAGAGGATAGGATGCTACTTAATCAGAAGGGAAAGGATTCATAAAAGTACACTAAATTATACTCACTTAACTATTTAAGAGCTTAAAGAAATAACAGACTTGACCCTCTGATTGAACTTAGGAAAAGCTGCTATACTCCAGTAATGGAACAGTTTAGTGTCTTCTTTGAGAATATTACTTTAATTTAGAAAGCCAGCTGGCTCCAGACCACCACATACATTGAAGGGCAATGAAGACACTTGTAATTATTATTTAATAGCATTACAGTATTCTCTGGTAACATGACATGCCAGAAATGAGACAAAAAACCCAAGCAAAGTGGAGAAGAAGAAATAGAAAAAGAAAGGAAGAAGAAACAAAGTTAAGAGCAACTAGGAACTTGAAAGTGAATTTCTTATTCTCACTCAGTAGCTGGGATTGTGACAATAAAGATTATATTCTTCTGACCAAATGTAGAAAACAGCACTGAGTATGGTAAATTATGAAATACCATTACTTTATAATCTGGAGAGAAAGATACACTTTCAGGAAGCAATATATATCCTACAAAAGAGGACTTCCGAAATAGGTTAAATACAGCTTTTTCCAGTATGTGTAACTTTGTGTCTAACTTTTGACTATTGAATATGTTATATTCACCATTGTGAAATCATGTGAGAATCCTGGCTGTAAAGACCAAAGTAAACAGTAACACGTGATTGCCTAAGGAATGTATGATCTCTGTACTTTTGTGCAAAAGTCTCAGTAACAATGGTGGGGAAAGGCAGGATTTGAAACAACATGTTCATATTCTACCCTATAGACCATATGAACAAAATCTGTCTTACTTGTCTGGAAGAAGTGTGTAAGTTATCAGAAAAATAAGGTAGAGAAACCTGGAATTTTAAGTAGTTTATTGACAAGATTCTTCCGCACTCTTGTATGATGGCCTGTCTCATTTTCCTGGGAAAAACAAAGCAACTAAATACATTACTTACACCTTTCCAGTGCAGCCAAATCTGTCATTCCAAATACAATTCACTTTAATACCAAGCATGCAACTCACATTTGTAATCCATTCCACTGTCGAGTACTGTAAAATATATTAAAGCAAGGTGCAAAATATCTTCTCTTGAGAAAACCTCCTGTTTAAGATTTGAGAGTAATCAAGCATAATATTTATACCATGCTGAGAATACTCTCTGAGCCCAATGTGAGTTTTGGTGTGGTAAGAAGAGATTAGAACTCAGGAGATACCAAGAAAAGAGAGAAGTATTTATCTGGCTTTAGAAATGAATATAAGCTTGAATCTGAAGTTGAACAAATGTTCTAAGGAGTCTTAGTGACATGAAAAGCAATGAAGGTATTTTTTTTCTCTGTATTCTTTGTCCTTTTTCTATAAAGGAAACTTCCTGTCTTTGGGATAAAGTGGGCAACATTGCACGTAAAGTTTAATAAGTGGGTATATCGTTGTTACACCAAGGTCTCTTTCCTGAGTGGTAATTAAGCAATATAGACCCATCTATAGAAGTGGGACTATGACCCTCTAGATTTATCACCATCAGGTTGTACTATTCCATTGCCTGGCCATTCATTATTGTCTATAGTTCTTGATCAGTTTGTTTGGCAAGTCTGAATTACTTGTATGACTGGAGAAATTTGTCACCTCACTACTTCAGATTCTGTATGTGCAATTCAAGTATCTGGGTCTCAGCAGTGACTCCTGCGGTATATTTGGGATAACTTTTCACTTTAAAACCAGGTATTTGTAATACTACCCTTTATTTCCTAATTTTTCGTTTGTAATTCCACAAACAAATAAAAACAAAAAACCCTTTTCTGCTGTGATTTGGTTCCTTTCAAGTGTGTTTAGAGAAAGACCTTCCCAAAAGCTTTGGAAATCCAAGAACAAATCTTTAGTAGATTGCTTGTACTTGTTAGAAAATTATTTTGTGTAACTATCAGGTCTTGTTTTCATAAGACAAATTAAAACTTAAAGGAAAGCTATTTTTTATTCTGTTATTTTATGGAAAGAGGTTCTGTAGGATCACTCAGCACTCAGCTTGCCTTCAAAAACGTTTTCAAAAAAAGAATTTAAAAACAAAATTGGTAAATTTTAAACCAAATTAGAATGGTAATAGTGGAAACTTTGAAGAAAATTAAACTCTTAAAGTTACTGCTCCATAAATAAATTGGAAGAGAGCAGCAAAACTGGTTATTCTGTAACTGTGGGAAAGACTGCAATAAGGCACCAGGGCGAGTATCTTACAAATTCTGTGAACGTAGGACCATTCTTTATACTAGGCACTAGAGAACACACACTTGAGACAGACCTTGTAAATGGGGAAAGCATTACTCAGGCTTTTGTTTAATAGGAAACCACGTTTCCTTAGTGCCAGTTCTCAAGGATCTACTTGTTCCTTAAGCCAGGATATATGTGCATCATCCAGGTATTATATGTGCCTGATTGAGAGCTAAAAAAAATTCTAACCAGGAGCTCCTATTTCTCCATTCAGAATGGCAACCTCTTGGGCAGACATTTACATTAGCCAACAATATTACAGAGCTCGTTAGAAGGAAATCAAACAGTTCCTTAGAGTGGGTGCTGCAGTTCTCATTTGGCTTTATTGCTGAAATAGATTGATTTGTGGGATGCCAAGTCTCAGATCAAAACTAGGTGGCTACAGCTTATTTAAACATGATGGAAGCAATAGTTTGAAGGCAGCAACAGATTGCCACCTCACAGATCAGCCACCTTATCTGGTAGGATCTGCCTGCTACTTCTTACTCAGATTTACATATCCTAAAGTCTTTCAAGATCCTCAGATTCTTCTATAGAGCTAAAAATCATGAAATTGTGGTGCTTAGGGACATGGTTCAGTAGTGGACCTGGCAGTGTTAGATTAATGGTTGTATTCAGTCTTGAAGTAGTTTCCAACTTTAACGATTCTGTTTCTTGATGTTTTCTTCTTGTTTCTTAAGAGTTTATACTTCTGTGTGGTCTACAGTTAAAGATTTCATAGAATCTTTCGCTTAATTAAAACTCTGCAGCCTATTTCTAGGTAAGAAGGTAGAAATTTTAAACTTTTTTCTTATAAAAGTCTAAAAAGTTTACAATATGAGAACATTTGATCTTGTCTTTAGGCAATACACATAGGCCTGCATCTGGGAGAAGATTTATGGTTAAGAAGCTAATAGACTAAGTGACAAGAGTCTATTTGCAAAGAGTTATCTGGTTTTTGAAAGTCACTTCATGTTGAGTTTTTTGTATTTGGAAACATGCAGAAAGATTTTCCAGCAAATACTTTAGCAAGAACATAAGTGGTTTACAGATTAAGAAATCCTGTCGATAAGGCTGGTTTTCAGTTTTGGCAACTTAGAATGGTGAGCCATCACTTTATATTTAAAATTTTGATAAGATTTTATATTTTAGTAGAAAGTTCCTTGCAGTGCTGCTGACTGTATTCTAAAGAGGTTAATTTTCTGTAAAGTAGAATCATAGGAAAAAGGATAGAGAGAAAAATTTGAAAATTATTCTGAGGTGTAAAGAACCTCAGATGCTGTATAACGTGCAAGTAAATTGCCTAGGACTCCTCAGGACCATCAAAGAGAGAACTAATGCTTGATTTAAGTGGTGATTTTTCATAATTTCTTGTAACATTTTCCTGAAGAAGTGAGAAGCACCTGTAAAATTGCACAAGTAATGTTTAAAATCAGATTATTATGATAGAAAGAATTTATTCTTCTTGTCCCAAATGGAAACTGGACAAAGTGGCAAGCATACAAATAAGTCTTCACAGATGTAATTAACTTAATGTGAATTTTTACTCTTGTGACCTAGAACTAGAAGCAGTTCCTAGAAGATGGTGGATCTCCACAAATATCCCCTTTTCATAACTTAATTAAACTACCAGATATAGTCATATTGTTGTGGTCCAGGATTTCCACCATCCACAATCAGCTGCAGCATCCTACTGCCATCATGTGTTCATCTCTCTCAGGGCATAGTCACACAGTCATTTTGAAAACAGATGGAGTGGTTACACATATTTCTGCCTTTCAGCTACTATTTACTGCACTGTGGCTGGAGCTTTCAGTCCCTGACAAATAGTAAAAGAGGAGAAATTGAACTTCTATCTGCACTGACACTGGTGTGCCTTATTAAGCACAAAGGATGTTGTACTGCTCTGTATTACATGTGTCTGATGAATTATGGCTCAAGCAAGCAAAAGCTCAAAGCAGAGCTCCTGGCCATTTGGGAATTGTTGGTATATGTTAAACAGAGTAGACTCTAGATTTTAGATGTTGTTCAGGAATAAGACCTGTGGGAAACATAAGATTCATATCTATAACTGGTGACTAGTCTCCAAACACTCTAGTGTTTGAAGACAGCATGTCTTGAAAAACTCGGTTCCTTTCCTTTTTCCTCCCTCCTCTCTTTTGAAAATCCACCAACATCACTGCAGTTAAAGTAGCTCCTCAAACTACTACTCAAATGGGCTGCAGCCTCATTAATCCAGGGATCCCTGGATTCAAAGATCCCAGGGGAACTTTCATCATTACTTGGGGGTATGTTCATGTAGAAAGACATGCACATGAACATGTTTTAAGTCTGAAAAAGCTCTGTCTTCATGTCACTTTTATATGCTGCAAGGGTTCAGTTTGACTTTGACCATGTACTTTCTTCTGGAAACAACAAGTAAAGGGGTCCTTATTTCTGCACCTTGAGCCCTTACAATCAAAAACCATCAGTCATCCACACTCCATCCTCTAAGCTGTCCAGCTGAGATGCTGGAAAAGAAGAGTGACTGCTAAGGCACAGAGGAAATCCCTGTCTAAATCTACTGTAATTTACCTTTTCAATGCCATACTGTTCCCATCTCTATCTCTTAATGGAATAGAGCAGAAAAAAATGTTTCCTACTTTCAGACTGAAGATGCTCCTATATTTTGGATCCTAGAAGAGGATCCCTGCTGTTTTGGGAATGTACTGCTTCTGGAGCATCCTCAGATACAAAATTCCGCATGTCATCCTTGCACTACAAGCACTGCATAAATGACAAAGAAAAGACGAAGAACAGAAAAATTACCAAAATTAATGTGATGCAACACACAGTAGTGGTATACCTTGGCCACATTCCTGAAATCTGACATTGTTCTGCATGACATCTTTGTCTCTATCCTGGAGAGATAGGGATCTGATACATGGAACACCCACTGAACAAGGAATTGGCTGGATGGTCCCACTTAAGTGTTGTGGTCAATGACTCAATGTCATCCAGAGAAACCTTGACAGGCTGGAGTGATGGGTCTGTGCCAATCTCAAGTTCAGCAAGGCCAAGTATAAGGTCCTGCATTTGGGTCAGGGCAATCCCAAGCACAAATACAAGCTGGGCAGGGAATATATTGAGAGAAGCTCTGAGGAGAAAGACGTCAGGGTGTTGGTTCAGCAGAAACTCAACCTGAGACCACAATGTGCACTGCCATCCCAGAAAGTCAAACATATTCTTGGCTGCATCAAAAACAGCATGGCCAGTGGGTTGAAGGAGGTGATTCTCCCCCTCTGCTCAGCTTTTCTGAGTCCCTGCCTGGAGTACTGTGTCCAGCTCTGTGGTCCATAATAAAAGAAGGATATGGATCTGCTGGAACAGGTCCAGAGGAGGGCCATGAAGATGGTCAGGGAGCATCTCTCCCATGAAGACAGGCTGAGACATTTGGTGTTCAGCCTGGAGAAGAGAAGGCTTCCCAGAAGACCTCATAGCAACCTTCAAGTACCTAAAGGGTAGGAGAAGCTGGGGAGGAGCTAGGGAATTAGGTAAGATATAACACTGTGATAGTGGTGAAACACTGGCACAGGCTGCCCAGAGAAGCTGTGAATGCCCCATTCCTGAAAGTCTTCCAGGCCAGCTGGACTGTGCTTTGAGCAACCTGGTGTGGTAAAAGGTGTGCCTGACCATGGGAGGGGGGCTGGAACTGAATGCTCTTTAAGATCCTTTCCAACCCAAAAAACTATTCTATGACTCTATGGCATTGTATGGGAACCACAAATAATTCACAAATAGTTAAGAGAGTTCTTTAATACCTTTAGATGATAGGCAAGCTACAGTTAGTACATTGCTGAACACACATTCTCGTTATGTAAAACAAGACCATCTTTCTTTGAATTTATTAGTGCCTGAAAACAGAGTTGTATGTAAAAGAGAAACAAATAAACTTCAGCAAACATGCAAAATCAAGGAAACATACAATTTATGTTTTCTGACGTCATAAACTAGTAATGAAAGCAAACAAATGACAACAATATAATTTTTTCCCCTTAACGTCCAAGTTTGGAAACATCTCTAATCTTTTAAATTAAAAAGAAAAAAAAAAAAAAGAAAAAAGAGAAAGAGAGAGAATAAATGTAGATTTTGAGTAGAAATGCCATACATGTGAAAGTGTCCACTAACTGCATTTTTTATTTTTGATTTTTCTTCTGTTTTCTTTTAAGTAAAATATTTATTAAATAATTATAATCCAAAGCCTATGCACTAGACAATTCGCTTTTGCATTCTTGCTGTCATTGCCAATAGTTTATTCTTTGAAGGTCTAACCTCAGTTGCCAGTCTTAGCCTGTTAATGCTCAGCTACATCCTCTCGATCAATTTCCAACAACAAAGTCCTGCAAAGTAGTGTTTGTTTTTTTAAGATTCAAATTTCATTTGGAACTTGGAGTCAAAGGAATTTGAAAAGAATGAAATTAAGGTATTTTTGTTTTTACCCTGCTCAGCATGATCCTTGTTATTTATTTAACCATTTAGAGTTTGAACCCAATTTTATAGTGCTTACAGAAACTTATTGCATTTGGATTTATTTTAATTTTTTTATTTTTCACAGATGGATGTTTATTTCTACCTTTATTCTAAAAGAAAAGTTAAAAGAAAATGGCCTTTTTGTCATTTTCTAGGTGATTGAATCAGTTACTCTGGATTAATACTTTAATTTCCCAACAATGGGTTTGAGTCACTGACAATTTCATGATAAAGTAAAGTAAATAAGTTATTTAAAAACATAGAATTTTAGAAATGTTGTGCAAGAATTTTTCATTCCAAGGCATACTTTTGATAGAGAGCTAGACTTCTTTTTCACCCATACATAAAGAAATATGTGTGCAAACAAGAATGGACACACATATGCAGTCATGCAAAGAAAGGACTTATGGACTCAGATATATTTTTTATTTTACTTGCTATTAAGGTATTTTCCTTCAAGTTTCACTAGCTTCCTAAGCTTTCCCTAAATTCCTTACAGTACATTTGTTTTGTATCCTTGCAAGGAGCTTAAATCACAATAAATGAGAATTGTCATCTTTACACAGATTTTTCTTCCTTGTCTTATATACATTTTCATCTCAGGAGCTGCCTTTTCCAAAACTACTTCCTAACTTGAAACTACTAAAGTGGGATGAAAAAATTCCAAAACTGACATTAAAAAGATGAGGGGTAGAATAAGGAATATTAGGGCCCAAACCACCTCCAAACAAAACAAAACCAAAAAACAAACCAAAAGAAATTTTCTACCAGTAGAACTGAGTATCTCTATCTTCATTGAGAATGATGTCCTTTAAATTCATTAAAACCATGCAGACTGCATTGAATAATAAGCTGTTCAATTTCTGATGCCAATGGAAGACTGCATTTGAAAACACACAGAGTATATCACATACCTTGATTATTTCACACAAAACGTGAGTGTTCAAAAAACTTACTGCCCTTAGTAGAGAACTTTGGAGAAAACGAATGAGATTTGAAAGTTCTCCTCTTTCAGTTATACTTGTAGTACGTGTAGTACAACTGGAGAATAATCTGAAGAAAACATTAAAAAAAAATAAGCTTTTTTTACCACTTTACTAAGAGCTTTTAGCAAGAGACATGCAGATTAAAAAACTTAGCATTATTTCTTCAATTATGGGAGTAGAAGGAATCAGTTCTAGCTCTTCTATAGCCTCTATAAAGTCAGTGAAAGTTTTTGCTAATTTAAAAATTGTGATGCCCTTCTATTGAATTTTCATAGTTGAGTGTTTAAAATAATGAGAATAAATACATATTTATGATTTAAAGGTAATTACCATACCAAGAAAAAAGATTGATGTTCAGTATGGTCTTTCGTCTAACTGGCTATTTTATTGCATTTTAATGTTGCATATAAGAATATGACATTTAAATCTGTTTTCTTAAATCAAAAGAAAGATAAATAAATGGTGTACCTTAGAATAAAGTACACTGCTAGCTTAAATGAAAGTATTTTTAGCAAAAACAATAGTGGAAACTTTCAGGCAAAGTCTCTTGAATTTTCCAGTTCTTTGAACTATGGTTCACACTGGCTTGAAGATGTTTCTTCTGGCCCTTAACAGAACACATGCTGAGAGCTGATGCATCTTTTCTTATATTTACATCAGTTAATTGTTTCATTGAATGCTGCACATTCCTCTACAACTTAACCAGGGAGTGTGATTCTCTGTATAACTTGACTACAATATTCCAGCCTTCTTCATCAACATCATTATGTCAACAACACTCTATTACAGTTTCTGGCTTCATCCTTGAAGAATCAAAACCTAAGTAAAGTAAAAGTTAAACTTACTTTTTTCTTTTAATCTTCAGGTTGTTCTGATCTTGCAAAGAGCACCCATAGGCTCCAATTTATTTCTTTTCAGAGTATTTTCCCATACTAAATTTTCTATATTGTCTTTCAGTGAAATCCTCTTGTGTAAGTGGTCTTCCAGTCTGGTACACATAGCATAATGACCTACTGATTTCTTATGTGCTGGTCGTGGCTATATGGTCCTCAGATTGAGATACATAGCAGTTTTTAAGAGCAGTTAGTTGTATGTACAATATGTTTCTAATAGATAATTTTATAGAAACAGTCATATAATATTTAAAGTGAAAAAATCAGATTTCCTTACAAAGTTTTGAGACCAGATTATAGAAGAATGCATGAAAGATCCATAGACTTTTGTATAGCCTCTGCATCTTTTAAAGCAGGTAATTCAGAAAAAAAGCAGAGTAAGTATATAAGCAAGAATTATCACCTTCCTTTCCACTTCTGTTGCACACACTACTCAGGCATATCTTTTTAAATATGCATATCTGTGTTTCCTCCTTTCTACAGGATGTGAGACCCTGTGGAAAAACTTCTCAATCTAGCTGGGCTTTCACACAGTTCAGAATGGTTTCCTGGGTGGGTTAAAGAACAAATAAACTACTACTCTCAGCAGTAAAGAAAGAAAAAGAACAAGCTTGGAAATCTCAGTACTACTGCTAATTTGCACCCATTTGTCCAACAGTGCTGATTGGTTTTGCAGTAGGTCATGGTGCTCCTGAAATGGTATCAAAGCACCTCTTTACTCAGACTTCACCAACTGACCTTTGAAATCAAAAGGGCCTGATTGAACCATTATGATAGAAAGAAAAAACAAACCAATAAATAAATGGAAAAAAATCATCGAGAAAACAATCTCAAAATGTTAGATATAGAGATACATTGACATAGATACCAACAGCAGAAATATGCTACAACCAATAAGAATTCATCAAAAGCATTTTCTGAAATCAGATAGGCAGAAAAGGGGGGGCAAAAAAGCCCCAGCTCACCAGAAAAACAAAACCCAGAAATCCTAGCAACAACAATTACTTCAGTGAGCAGAGGACAACATTACCTGGCTCTGTGCCACTGGCAATTCTGTGCTTTTCAAACATCACTTGCAGCATGCTCTTCAGATTAATGATATATTATTTGAATTCTCTTTGGGTTGGAATTTTGTTCCAGAAATAACAGTTCAGATCATATTAATTTCTGCTCTGAGTTCTAGGAAAATAGTCCTGAAAAATGAGAAGTTTTATGGCCTTTGACCATTTGTGATACAGAAAATTAAGGGGGGAAATATACCAGCTCTTTCCTTTCCTTTCCTTTCCTTTCCTTTCCTTTCCTTTCCTTTCCTTTCCTTTCCTTTCCTTTCCTTTCCTTTCCTTTCCTTTCCTTTCCTTTCCTTTCCTTTCCTTTCCTTTCCTTTCCTTTCCTTTCCTTTCCTTTCCTTTCCTTTCCTTTCCTTTCCTTTCCTTTCCTTTCCTTTCCTTTCCTTTCCTTTCCTTTCCTTTCCTTTCCTTTCCTTTCCTTTCCTTTCCTTTCCTTTCCTTTCCTTTCCTTTCCTTTCCTTTCCTTTCCTTTCCTCTCCTCTCCTCTCCTCTCCTCTCCTCTCCTCTCCTCTCCTCTCCTCTCCTCTCCTCTCCTCTCCACTGCAGAAATTTTATCATCTTAGCTCTTCAGGGAAGAATCCATTCTAAAATTGTGCTTTTCTTGTGGCCATCATATTAAAGCCCCAGTCTTGCTCAGGCTACCTCAGCTTTGCTACAAAGCACCCTAAATGATAAGAACAGCAAGGAAACTGATAGGCAAGAAAAGGAAGGATTAATACTAAGCAAAGCAATACAAAATGTGAATAATTTGAGTCATCCTTTAAAATGTGTATAAAGTAGAAAAAAGTAGATCAATGTGCTGCTAATAACATACAATGTTTACAGTACAACAGCACTTAGGAGATATTTATGCCCAGTTAATTCCCTGGGACACAATGAGCACTCCAGCTGCCTTGTATTTTAGGTAATTTCTCAAAACCATAATGACATGTTTGGTAAATGACTAGTTATTACTTAAACTAAAGAGGTAGGTGAAAGAGTCTGAGGACATTCATAATAAGGAGAACAGTAGGGATTCGGGAAAAATAAAACAAAGAGCTTCTATGTAACCATCTGGTATGGGCATCTCATGAACATTTAGTTTTCATTACTACAAAATAATTGTACTTTTATCTTGGAGGCAACTTTGAAAAAGCACCAAGTTAATTCCTGTCACCAACAGCTGCAGGTCCTTTCACTATCAACTTCATAGCAGATCTGTGTGCTAGAAACTGAGGCAGGAGATATTTCCTTTTATTTTATCCACCAGTACACCTGACCCTACCTCTGACTTCCCAAGGTTGTCAGCTTGGAAAGACTATGTCTAGGATACCATCTTGTTATAGTCTTAGCCTCCTTCATAGCTTCCTAATGATTGCTTCACTTTTGCCTTTAAATTTCCACAAGATTATTTTCTTTTAGCTATGTGTCACTTGTTTAAATTTAAACAGAATGATCATTTTTGTTCTATTAAAACAGCCAGTGAGAACATGACTATCATGTTTTAATATCTTTCACCATGCTTATGTTTTTTTCTGCATTATCTTTCATTGTATGGCTATCCTGTGTACCATAGGAAATATTTTTTAAATGGCCTGTTAGGCCTTTACAATTATCTTATTAATTTTTCATCAAAACATGGGTGTTGAAGATATTGGAAGCTTTCTTTTCAGAATGATAAGTTGATTGTCAGGCTGTGTCTAAATAAAAGTGATTGTGCCCAGATCGATTTGGGATTGGGGGTGGAGATTTAATATATTTTTTATTATTTTATTTTAAAGTATAAGCGTGGATTGCTTAACACCTCTGTTTCAACACTTTGTGAGTAAATCACTTCATGCAGAAACATTATTATTGACATTTAGTTGTGGGGGGTTGCCTCTTTTTTTCACTCAGGAATGTACTTGTTCTCAACCAGTCAAGCTTCACTTTTGAAAATACCACTCTACTTTATTGATTCACCAGAACATCTGATTCAAGCCAAAACTGAGAAGATCATGAATGCTGTGTTATAGGAAGGAATATGTGTCTCTTGGATATGGAAGATCTTCATTCGTTACAGAATGAACAAAAAACTAACAAAACCAATACTCTAATAGAGCTGACCCATGAGCCTGTGAATACAGGTGTCCACCTCCCAAAGCTGTGTCCTCAAAGAGAAGAAGAAGAAGGAAAAGTGGGCAACAAGTGTAGCTGCAATTTTGCATCACCAAAGGTTGTTAAGAGAGAATTCTGCCACCTGAATTAAATGCTCTGCACAGAGTGCCAGCTCTGGCTTTGATAGGTATTGAGCCATGGGTCACTGTCCATATCGTGATATATTGACTATGTCAACATAAAGACACAAATGTCTCACCAAAGATGAGCTGGTTTTGAATTATTTCACCAGTGTCTAAAGTAAATATCTAATTATCACCATCATTTATTTCCATCTTGTTCTATTTTTTTAAGACCACCATATTTAATGCAGACTGAATAAACTGAACTGCTGTTATAAGATTCACAGAATCACAGAATCACTAGGTTGGAAGAGACCTTCAAGATCATTGAGTCCAACCCACACTCTAACACCACAACTAACCGTGGCACTGAGTGCCAACTCCAGGATTTGTTTTTAAACACATCTGGGGATGGTGACTCCACCACCTCCCCGGACAGACCATTCCAGTTCTTTATCACCCTTTCCATTAAAACTTTATCCTAATATCCAACCTATATTTCCCTTGGCACAGATTAAGACTGTGTCCTCTCATTCTGTCAGAGACCAAACCCCACCTGACTACAGCCACCTTTCAGAGAGTTGTAGTGAGTTATAAGGTCACTCCTGAGTCTCCTTTTCTCCAGGCTAAACAACCCCAGCTCCCTCAGCTGTTCCTCACAGGGTTTGTGTTCCAAGCCCCTCACCAGCCTTGTTGCCTCCTCTGGATGTGCTCAACATCCTTCCTAAACTGAGGGGACAGAACTGGACACAGCACTCAAGTTGTAGCCTCACCAGTGCCAAGTACAGTCATGTCACTTATGCCATCTTGTTAACTTGCCAACTTGTCATTCCCTTTTCTTTTCTTGAAAGAAAATTTTCATTATTTAAATCAATAAGTTGACTAACTGAGGACAAAGTTCCCCACCTTTTGCTTGTGAAGCTAAAGGTGGGGAAGTGAGCATGGCTAATAAGTTACAGCTCACTAAGCAGCATCACAGATATTAGAAGCACTGGGATTAACAGCAGCTAACATAGCAATGGGGAACAAAGACACACAGACCTCTGTGCAAGTTTGTCTAAGAGCCACCATAACAGACTCTTACATGGCAAGGTGCTCCTGGCAATATTAAAAGTTTGTCCTACTGCCTGCCAGTCTTACAATTGAAAAGTCCCAGTAGAAGGGAAATCTTTTACATCCATGGAAACCCAGTCCAGCAAGATACTTAGCATTGGAGATGTCTGTGCTTTGCCAATGCAGGAGCCACCATAAGGTCTAGGCTGTGTCTTTGTTGCAGGGATATTTTTCCTCCCATAATTCTTCCACTGATCACCTGATAGGGATGGGTGCATATTTGGGTTCCTTGGCCAAACTTTTCCTGGTCTACCCCAATTCCTGGTCCAATGGAAGTTGCTATTGGTGCTGTCCACATCTTTCACCACCTTTGAAAAGTTCTGGTTTGGGCAGCCATTTGTAGCAATGGGGAACAAAGACACACAGACCTCCTTGCTTCTCCTGAAGATTGTCTATTGCAATGAAATAAGCACTTTTATGATCTAAATTTGAACCAAAATATGCACTCATTGGCGCCTGCCACTGCAGTGTTGATGTTCATGCATCCCTTTACCCAGTCATCTCTCTGATCATTTAGTGTCCATGCATCTCCTCAACCAATCTCTGCCTCACATATGAGGCAAGCACATGCCAGCCATACACCTTGGTCTCTGGTTACATGTCACCTCCCTGTTAGCTGAATCTTTCCCAGAGTGCTTTCTGTTGAGCAAGAGTAAAATAGGATTTCTTGTCTCTCACATGCTAAAACAGAGTTTTCAGGCAGGTTTGTAACCAGAGGAACAGAACTACCTGCTTCAGCTGTTTTTTGGTGGATCACTAGAGGTGGAAATGTCAAGTCTGTGCTATGGTTTATGCCATTTCCCTACATGGTTAAAAATATACTGAGCACCAGGCCACATTTCAAATCCATAGCCAAGCACAATGTCAGTGAGAGCTTGATTTGATGCTGGTGAACAGCTGCATATTTTGGACTTTAGTGAAAACTATGAAGCCAATGCACCTATCCTGTCATACAAAAAAATCCAAAAAAGGGGAAAAAGTATGTCAGTTGAAATAGTAGAATGGAACATATCATTAACTTGCATAGGCCATTAAAACTGAGAATATTCATGACTTTTTAGCCTGAGTCAATGCTTCATTGAATAACAAATGGACTAAGAATTTAAAGTTTCAGTTCAGCTATAGCCTCAAGGGGTTGATGCAAAGATTCCATAACAGTCAGTGTTAGTCAGACCATAGGCAACAACAGGATCACAGTATACAATTAGACAAATTGATTTATAATTAAACTGACAAGTCACTTGATTAACTGTTTGTCTTCCCTTCTTGTCAGTTTGTAATTTGAACTACCTTCAAATGTACTTACTGAAGTATATTTTATGGATATAAGTGTTTAATTGCTGTTTTATGTCTTTGTATGTCATTAATAATTGTAAGTCAGTAGAACAAGTAAAAGTTGCCTAACTAGGTTGATTTCAGAGGCAAAAATAATTCTGTTCCTCAGCTATAAAAAGAATAACATAAACATGAAAACTCTGCTGGGAAGATTAAACTCAGCTGTTCTGAGTTATGTTCTTACTATAAATCATGTAGTGTTTTACAGATTGAAACTAAGAAGTCCATATTCTGATACTATCTTAAGGAAAATGTAAATTCATGGCCACCTTTCTTTGCATGTGCTTAAGGAAAGCTTTGGGTCTTTCTTTGATTTGGGGTTTCAGAGTATGCAGACCTGAATATCACAGCAGCACTTTGAAAATTAGTGAAATTAGAGAAGACTGTAGATAGTACAAAAAAGAACATTTAAACTTCAATAACAGAATATTCCTGAAAAATGTATTTGATTTAGGAAAATATGTAAAAAATAATCTTTTATAGCTGGTAGAATCCATGTGAAAAAGAAATGACACATTTAAGAAATTAGATATATGATAAAGAGTAACTCTCTCCATAAAGAGATGAGAAGAGCAGAGGTAAGGACATTCTAAGCCTACACAAGTAAACTTGGGAGCCAAGAAGGTTTTGTAAAGATTTGAAAAAAAAATATTAAAGAAAGAGAGAGATGTCAGAAAAGAGTGAAACCCAGTGATACAGCCTGAGTAAAAAACTGGCCCATTGAGAAACAGCTTACATACAAATATTATTGATCCAACCTTTCCTGGGTTTCACTCTTAAGGATTTCAGTATAGTCACATTTTCTTCACTAATATAAGTAATCCTATTGCTTATGTTTTCTTAGTTAGTCCAGAAAATGGACATAAATGCATATTCCAAAACCAGTCAGGACTAAATTCTTGAAATATCTGTTTTCAGCTTTTTGCCTATGAAATTCATGCCTGGACCATAAGTAATAGAATAAGACTTACACCCTGGGCTCCTGAGGATGACTGAGCAACACCATGGAGGTTCTTAGAAGGCAATGGCCAGCAGTGGAGCAAAGAAGCCATGATGTTTAGTGGCTCTTCCTAGACCATTCTGCTTTGGGCATGACACATAGGCCAGCAAAATCACATTCTGCTAAGACTAAGACACAATCTAGGGCAAACTAAAAGACCTTCTGAATTGATGTATTTGGGCCTTTTCACGTAAGATTAAATCCTATTAAAATCTAGAGGGAAGAACATTAGGAAATGTATCACATATATCAAAAGATTAAGAAAAGTATGTTAAAAATGCTGGGGAGAACCTAGTGTTAAAGGTACACCAAATCACAAAAATGTAGAAGACATTTAAATCCATTTATGTGGAAATTCTAGTTTGATACAGAAGCCAAAATCAAGTCTAGTCAATCAGTCAACCCTGTTTTACAGGGTATTTCTTTATTTTCCTTAATCCGCAAAGAATTTAAAGCCTCAAGTTTTACCAGCATCCAAATGAGAGAGACAGATCTTGACAACGTGGACAAATATTAGAGATGGATTAAATGGTTAAGACAACACAGAGATTAGCCTAGACTTTCACTAAAAAAGCAGATGGAAATTTATGATAACTGAATGTGTACTGTTCATTTTAGATTTTTCTACAGTTTTATATATATACGAATTAATTCCTGAGTCTGGGACTAGAAGAGATGGTGCAAAACTGACTAAGATAACATTAATATTTTCAGTGGGAATGGAAGTTGACTACATGAATATTTTTATATGTACCTTTTTTTTTCCTCACAGGATTTCCAGCACAGCTATTTTTAAGCAACAGGGAGTTTGGCTAACTTGGAAATAAAATATGTACAAATAGGAACATATAGATTTTCGAAGGCTGGATTTAACCTCTTCACCCTTCCTTTTTTGCTTTTAATGTCTATCTAGCATATGAATAACCAGCCAAAAAAGAAAAAGAGAGGGGAAGAAGAAAGAATTTCACATTCCTGTATTTCAGCCAGCACATTCCTTGGGAGCACGAGTGAGGTGGTTCAAAAAATGCAGACTTCGGAATTTATGTGATTTTGGTATGTGTAGCAATGCACTTTGGATGCATTAATAAAAATGGTTAAAGAATGTGCACCTTTTTACAGAGGTCAGTTTAATCTATTTAGCTCTACAAATTTCAACATGTTTTTTTCATAGATTACTCTGAATTAAAAGTCACATAGAAGAATCTGTAAACATCAAGTCATGCAGCTGTTCATGCATCTGTCAGTGGGAAGAGGCAATGCCCATAACACAAGGCATTGAAGAGAAGATAGTGTAATGCCTGAGACATAGGATTAAGGGCCAGGAGCCTTGGATACAATTCTCAGCTCTGCCACAAATGCCCTTCTGACCTTGAGAAAAAACCTCTCTCAGCTTCACCTGTAAATGCTTCTCTTTCTCACAGGGTCGTTGTCAGCGTAAATTAATTAATTGCTGTTAGGCGTTTTTCCATTCCTTTAGAGAAGGTACCACAAAACTGTCTATTCCATTTGTCCTGAGATAAAAAGTGTACAGAGAGATGGAAAATCTGTGAAACAGATTAACACCACCCCCTAACACCCTTAATAAAAAACGCAAACCCAAATATTATGGACTACCTACCCTCCTTTGGTCTCACCTGATGACTCTTTGCAACCCTTTCCCATGTGCCAGAATTCAGCCCTTTTCTCTTTCCTTCTGTATTTCCATTTCCCACCCTTCTTACTGTTCCTACCTGCACAGCTGCTAAAGTTTTAAATGCCCCATATTTACCAGATTAAGTTAGTTTAATTGCAGTTCTTTTAACTGTTCTCATTCCAGAGTTGGTAATGTTCCCACTGCAGAAGGCAAACCTGCAGCCAGAAAAAAATCTACATTTCTTCTCCTACTAGCTTGCATCAGCTTTTTTGGCCTACGTCCATTAAGACAGCTGAGCAAGTAGGAAAAAGAAAAGTCCATTTAGTGTTACCCAAGATATTTAAAACAACCCTATAAAATAATGCAACCCCTACTTATAAGACCACATATAGTAATCCAAAAATATTTTACAGTAGATCAAATGTTTTTATTTTCTCTACATATGGCTGACCTTTCATGTTAAAATTTAGGAGGATTAAGTTCAGTGCCCATTTCAATTCTGTGTGATGTCTTTGATTGGTTTTACACAATGCATGTAAAAAAGGAATCATGAGGAGTCAGTTTTTGGCTGAAATTCATTGAATTTACTGAATGTAAATCAATACAGGAAGCATAAAGTGCAATCAGGTTGGGAAGGTTGCATTGCTAGAAAATACTATAGATAGAAAAGAGAAAGCCTGAAAAATTTTGAGTCCAAAAAGTCATTTGAGCTTTCTGTGTCATGGTACACACAGATCAGTAGTTTATTCATTGTTTCTCTGTTTGAATAGGAGGAATTTAGTATCCCCTTTTAGAAAGGTATCAATTCAAATCCTCATATTTGCATAGTTATATTGCTCACACATTTTAAAATTAATGTCTCATATCTTGTCTGAATGTGTCTCCAAACCTTGGTCTTATTATGACTTTTTAGAGTACCATAAATTGTTGATTGCTATAAGAAATCCTTAACATATGCAGAAACTTTGAAACTGTAACCAAGATATTTCTTCTCTTCATTAATTTCTTCTTGGCTAATCCAAGGAGACTGAACTTCTTGGTTTATCACTACAAGGCATACTTTCCAGATCCCAGACTCATTCTTGTTGCACTTCCAGAAATATTTCCTTACGTGTATACCCTATTTCTGTCTTAGAGTACTCTGTGGCTGTCTACTGTTCCCTTGGCTATGAAGTGCAAAGTTCTTTTTGAAGCACTTACATTCTTGAATATAATAGGATAAAATGGTTACATTGGAGTCTTATCAAGGCTGGTGTGCATTACTGCTGAGGTTGGAAGGAACCTCTGCAGATCATTTAGTCCGACCTGCACACCAAGGCAAGATCATGTAATTAGTTTCTCTAATTACTTATGGAACATATTCACTGATCAAATTTACATCAAGGAGGATTAATTATGTCGAAAATTGCAGAGAATGCAATTATGAAAGCATAGTAGGATACTAGAGTAATAAGTGACATAACATGTATTCTGCGTGGTAGCTGATTATAGTCAGAAAAAAAATTCTCCCATATATTTTAGTTTTTGAACTGGTTAGCTGCAATAATTGTAATAATTAATTATCAGTAGTTGGTTGGGTTTTTTTTTATAAAAACTGATGTGAGGACTCATTATCCACTTTATGAAAAAACAAGATGAGGGAGAAGTTGAAAGAGAAAAAATCATTTTACTCACATGGTTACTGATTCAAAAAGACCAGCTGGCATAATTTTTTTTTAATGTTGTCAATCAGACATTGAGCTGAATTTTCTAAACTTGCCCTCACAGTTATGGTCACAGAATTTAAACACAAAAGCACCTTTGTGTGCTAGAAAATAACTGTGTTCACAGCAAACAGACTTCACTATGCAAAATGACATAAAACCAGGACTAAATGCAGTATAAGAAAAGAACAAAGTTTGAAAATAAAAAGAATGAAAAACTGGGAGGGTGCATGGACACTGTGCATTTCTTAATAATAATATTAATTTTATTAATATTAATTAGCTTGCAGGTTACTGCTTCATTTTGCAAATATGGACTTTGAATTTTGCCATAATTGTTTCCAATTTTACTTATGACTATTCTACAGTGTATTTTTTTGTTTGGAATCCAAGATACATGTGACAGAATGTCTTATTTTACTTATTCAGTGGCACTCTTACTAACAGTAGCTTTAACATAGCCTTTAGCTAACATAAAAGAAGCTTTATGTTCCTCCATGTACCTAGACAACATTATATTCAAGTCTACAATATAAGCTTGCTGAGATAAGAAAGAAGAATTTTGTATATACAGGTGCCTAGCCCCAGAAGTGGTTTAGGAGGTCTTCCTGACACGGGGTACATTACTGAAAGCCAAATAATTTTTTCAATGCATTGGAAAAGTCATGAAAAAAGAATAAGAAAAAATGTTCAAAATAAGGTAATTAAAGTCAAAGAATTAACTGGAGTTTTTGGCTTTTTCCAGTTCTAAAATTGGTGGCAATACTTGCTTTTACCATTCAGTCACCAGTCAGGAGAGCAAAAGTGGTTCTTCCTGAGAAACTGGAAAGACATGAGAAGATATTCGATCTCTGTGTTGCAGTTTCAGCCAGAGTGCTTAATCTCTGAACCATTTCTAGATTCACTTTTGCTGTGCTGGGGGACCAGAACACTCAATGTCCGAGAAGATACTCTGAGTTTGTTAAAGGCAGGCATTTGCAAAAAAAAATCTAAACAAACCCAAACCCCTTGTACTAAATGTTTCATATTTATTTATCAATTTATTTATTTGGATTTCTCATGTGGAGGGTTCTTTTTGCTTACTATCTTTTTTTGCTTTCTGGCTTTTTACCTCTCTTCCAATTTTTCAAAACAAGTGGGTTATTATAACAGAGCCTGCTGAAAGACATCTTTATGGTCAGCAGAACTCGTTTTTACTGAAATGTTCTTTGGTCAAGCTGTTGCCTGCAGGGAGCTTTCCAGTATGCAAACTCCAGTTCTTTTAGGGAGACAGACATTCTCCATGCTGCCATCACACAAGGGGAGAGAAAGCTGACTATCAGATTCTGTCTTCCCCTTGCATCCTTCCCATCCTGCCCTAGCAGACCTTCAGAGCTTTTTCTCAGTGACCGGACCAGCTGACCCAATAGCCAACCTGTATTTTACTGGTTCTCCCCAGTGGTGATGTTCTGTGCACTTGGCAAAAATGGAAAGCACAGATCATGGAACATGTGGGCGTTGCCAGGAATGTGCAGTCAGGAGAGTTTCTTTCCATTAAAGCACAGTAAAATTTAGCATAAAACAAACTTGATACATTCATCTTCAAATACTGTTTACCACAGTCTAAAATCTCCTGGTGCATGCCCTGCATTGAACCATAGGCTAAGTCTACTAATCCCTTCATTATGTATTTGCATATTGAAGGCTCCTATTAGTCTTGCCTCTGTTTTTTAAAATAATAATGTGCTGTCTGCCTAATAAACTGTTTGATATAAGTAGCATTTTTCCTTCTGTAATCCTCTGAGTTCAGTGTATAACCTAATTGCAGATCTTTGCTGATACTCAGAATTTTCAAGATTGCAACCTAAACATAGGTTCTTTAAATAAAAGTTTAAGACAACTAAACATACTGCCTGCTTTTAGAATCAAAGAGTTATTCAATCTTAGTCATTTTGCAACTTACAGGTGATTGGTATATTTTCTTACTTCTGTTTAAAAAATTAACATCTAATCATCTTTTTCAGTGCTTCTATTTCATGTGACCAGAGCCTGAAGTCTTGAAAGATTCCGTTTTACTCAGAGCATCTCCATCCTCCAGCTTTGTGTCCTGTATGTACTTAACAATAAGTTGTCAGAGTTTATTGATATCTGTAAACAAGATAATGGAATATCAGTTTTTACTAGCTGTAAATGGTGGCCCTGCTTTCAGATACTTGCCTGTCCATGCAAAAATGAAAAAATTCCAATTAGAATTTTTCTTCCTGACAGATTTCAATCCTTTCTTTTTATTTCTCTTATTTTCTTGTGAAAGCTCTGTGGAAAATGATTGTTGTGAGGTTATCAAAAGGGTCTTTCTTTGTGTGCTGGAGTTTTCAGAATAATAATAAAAAACTACATGCACACATGCAAAATAGTTGAAGGGAAAAAAGAAAAAAAAGCTCATTGAAGCTTCACGATCAACAATTTTTTTTTGTTTGTTTGATTTAATCTTATTTCATTCCTGCTATTGTACTCCCTGTAAAGTGTTCCATTATTAGCACTGGAAGAAAACAGGAGAATGACGTGTTTTACAGGTCTTTTATCTGAATTAAGTTCATATGTTTCTGTAAATGCTGAGATAGTAATGACTTCAGTTGGAAATTGGCATCTCATCCATCTTTCCCCCCTTCTGTTTAGGGAAATTGACCTTATTATGATGACATTTCCATGCACTAATATGTAACACAACATGCAAAATCACCAGGGAAACTGAAAGGGAGAGAGACTAGAAGGAACTGCTGGTGTTAAAACAGCTTTTAAAGTGAATGTGCAAACTCAGACATTGGTAGGTTTTGGAATGGATACCCAATCTTATTCTTCAAAGGGACATAGTGCCCTCTGCCCAACCAGAAGCCAGGGCCAAGTGCTAGAGCAAGGGAAAGGAAATGCTGACCTGTCTCAGAAAAGAGAAAAACACAGGTTTAAGAAAGCAAGACAAAAAGGGAAAGTAAGAAGGAAAGCACGTAATTTCTTGATTTTACTCAGTAAAAAAAGACCTAGTCCACCATAATCTGTGCAAAAAGAAATACACTGATGATTTTTCTATCATAATCTTTATCAGCAGAGATAAAGAAGCAAGATAGATAAAATTCAAAAAAGCATGATGGATAAAATATCACTCTAAAACCAAGGGAAGGACTTCTAAAGAATGCCTCAGAATGGGTCTTTATGTCAGCTGTAACCCACAAACGATTGGCAGTTTGCTTTAGCTTATGTTTGGTGGTAATAATAAATTAGGCAATCATAACCAAAAGTAAGGCAACTTCCACATAAATAATAAACATTTTACCAAGCTCAAGAGAAAATCTAAAAGTAAAAGAACTACTTACATCACGAATAGCTAGAAATCATATCTCGTTTATGCTGTGAGTTTTCCCAGGCACTATGTGTCTTCTATGTTTTCTGTTGCATAATGTCAAAAAAACTGTTGGCACTTTTACAAATAGACATAATATCAGGTTGAACTAAAGATTTTCATAGGTAAGGTGCTTTGCTAACAGTAGTGGTCTCTTGAAAGACTAAGGCCATTCTGGTAATCAAAAGAACCAAAAGAGGATTTCATTCTCATACAGCTATTTACTGTTGATTAGGAACAGCAAAATATTTAAAGGCCTACTTTTAAAATAATGCTCTGTTCAGCAACAGGAATTTCAAGTAGCACAGAACATTGGTGAAAGGGGAATAGATACATACATTTTCCCTAGCAAGCTGTATTTCAGCTGTGGATTAGTTGTGCATATTCTTAGGGAGGAAGTGAAAAAGGGCCAAGAGATGAGTTCAGATCCTATAGATCTGACTGTGAGCTACACTCCTAATTTTGATTTGTTGGTAAAGGCTATTGGGCAACTTTCTTTGGGTTCTTTGGGTTCTATTATAATGTTTGCCAACTGCTCTCAATTTTGTAACCTGTGAAGCTTTCAGAAATAGAGGGAGTGGATCAATTTAAATCTAATAAATTTTAGTTTTAACACTTATCTTCTGCTTCAGCAGGCATTTAGGTTGAAATGAGAAGCATGATAGAGATGCTAAAGTTTACATGATTAACGTGGGTTTTAATAATGATATTAGTGGAAGGTTTAAAGAAGGAGAGGACTGAAATATTGGAAAGAGTATATTCATGAAATTACACTTGAGAGACCAGAGTACAAATCTTCAGATGGTTTTATTGCCACTATATTTGATGGATACAACTTGGATGCCTACCTTTTCTCTCTTCCTCCTCCTTCATGTCTCCTGCTCAGTGTGTTATTCTCTGTTAAACATATTTTAGGCTCCTTTTGTGTTCGTTTCATACTGTGTAGTCATGGTATTTTATAATTGTCCAATATAGGATCAATAATTCCCTTACGTTTTATTGTGCCTGAATCACTACTTAAGATTTTGCCCTATCAGAAACTGAATGTCAATAGCAACTCTTCAATTCTTAAAGAGGAAAGCCACCTTCACACTGAATTTGAATGAGTTTTGGTTTCAATGTGCATTGCATGCTCGATCTCTTACCAATGAGGGAATATATGAAAAGTTTGTGTAAAAAATTCTGTCTCTGAGAATAAATTTAGCCTAACTTTATTAAGCCTCGTCTACATCTGTCTCCATAAAAAATACAATATTCTTTGATTTACACAGCTGCATATTAAAACAGCACATTTGGAGTTATTACAATATAACTGATACAGTTAATGAAGAATCAGGTTGTCAAGCATGTGGTTCAGGGGACATTGAATGTGTCCCTCGTTCAAGTAGTAACTTACACTCTAGACCTGATCAATTCACTTGTCCTGTTTTCTTTTTGAACACCAAAGAAAATCTTTGAACATCTCATTCACTTAGCTTACATGGAGAGAAACACTGAACACAAATAGGATATCATTTGTAAATGCCATCTACTTTGCTATAGAAATTTCCTCTTCACTTAATGTGTCAGTAATTTCAGACAACAGAAAGCATTGAATTAAAGTCACTTTAAAGCTATGTCATGTCATGTTAGAAAGTAAACTTACCAGTTACAGTGTTTTCCAAATGGCTTCAACAAAGAGCATTGCACAAGAACACAAATATGCAAAGGTTATGTGTTGCATTTTCCAAAGACAATTGCAGACACCTAATATTTAATGATCAAAAAAGGCTCAGCCAAAGTCAGCTGAAATATATACATAATAGAAATTTTTACCCCTCTTTCATGGCACAATTCTCAACTGTAGGAGATTACTTTAGATTGAGCAATGTCAGAAGAGGAAAACCACTAAATAATAGGGTCCTTTTCCAAACAACAGGATGAAGATTCTCAGAAACACATACTTTAAATCTGTACTAGACTTTACTTGGTTTGCACAGCACATAGCTTCATTGGTTTTGAAAATCAGCAGGTTTATGGGTGCAGCAAGGCATACAGAACTCAACAGCTCTGATACACCATATTACCAAATGCATGGACAAACCTGTACCTCAGGAAATCAGGACTGTTTCACTAACCATAAGTACTGCACTATAGAAAAACTTCCATGCAGTAAATGCATGCTGTCATTCAAAACGATCTTTCACAAAGTTTTTTAGAAGAAGTAGTATTAGTATTTTAAAAACATGAAAGAGTCAATCCTATTAATGTAAATGTTCAGAAAATCCCAAGATCTGATAAGAAGCTTATAATAATGGCTGGGGATTTTACATTCCATTTGCTTGAATACTAGAGATTTGAAGAAAAATGAGGTAATGACACCCTTGAGATTACAGTTAGGATTTTTCCCCTATGAAAAATTCATAACTGCATGGAAGTGGAACGACAGGGTGTTAAAATTGGAAAAGCTACAAGAGTCTTGATTTTAAGAAGCATGATTATCTGCACTGATGGACAGATGCTTGTTTTCCAGCAAGTAGCAGTAGCAGCTGCCGTGAAGAAGTATCACCCAACTAAAATCAGTCAGTCATAATTTAGAATTTAGTAAAATTCAATAAAATTATTTCTTTAAAACTTTGAATAAAATTATGCAAGAATCAGATCCTCAGCTGCTATAAATGAGACTCCACCTGGAGCAATGTGTTCAATTCTGGGACCTTCAAAATAAGAAGGATATGGACCTCCTGGAGTGAGTCCACAGGAGGCCACAAAGCTGATCAGAGGCTGGAGCACCTCTGAAGGTAGGCTGAAACAACTGGGTTTGTTCAGCCTGGAGAAGAGAAGATTCCAGGAAGACCTGACAGGATATTCCAGTGCCTAAAGGCGCCCTACAAGAAAGCTGAAAAGGGAATTTTTACAAGGGTATGTAGTGATAAGACATGAGGTAGTGGCTTCAGACTGAAAGAGGGTAAGTTTGTATGAGCTATTAGGGAGAAATTATTTACTGTGAGTGTGGTGAGGTGCTGAAACACGTTGTCCAGAGAAGTTATGGATGTTCCATCCCCATCAGTGTTCAAGGCCAGGTTGGATGGGATTTTGAACAACCAGGTCTGGTGGAACATGTCTGCCCATAGCAGGGAGTCTGGAACTAGATGGTCTTTAAGGTCCTTTCCAAATCATACCATTCTATGATTATATGAATTCTAGGCAGATCTTGGAATTATGCGAAGGTCTCCCAGCTGAAGATGTGATGCAAACTAGAATCAACTGGCCATGTGCTCCATTGATTGAATTTTCAGGTGGTGGAATGGCAAGAGTGTGTGATGAAGTAACAAATTAATTATTTTTTCCTTGTTATGACTATCATATGATTTGAAGCATTATTGAAGATATCTAATGATCTTGCATTTTTCTGAAACAGAGCTGTGAATAGACCTGCAATATAAACTCAAGCTGTGTGGCATCATGTGTTTGTTTTTAGTAAATAGACAGTATGTAATGCAATTTCCATAAAATAATTTTTTTATTTGACAACTTAAATTTTTGGATTTATGGCTCATGGTACAGGTCTGATGTCACTGGGCTTATACAGAAAAATGAGAATCTGGTCTAAGACACTGTCAATGACAATTTTCCATGGACTTAAACAGGATCACATCAAACTTGAAACATTTTTTCCAGGGAATTAGATTAGATGCTTTTAATAAACAGTCTTCACTGGTCAAAATACATACAGAACTGAACCAGTCTATGCAAATTTATCTTGCTTATACAGTACTTTTCAGCAAATCCACAGTAAAATGTTGTGCTAACTACCCCATATTGTATAATGAAATGTTTTTTGTGTTTGATTTTTCCCTCTCATCTTATTCGATGTTTTGTGTGGATTTTGAGTCTCTTTTATTTCTTCCTGACCTTCCATGTGCTGTTTTTCTTCACCATATTTCCAGACCTAGTTATTCGGAAAATCAGAATCTGTATTGGCACGGTTGGAATTCAATGATTTCCATAAGCATTGAGATAAACAACCAGACTCCTGCCCACCTTTTATTCTGACTAGTGAAATGTCACTGTGTATGTGATAAATTATCCAGTTTATATATGTGGCAGAAATTTGGAAAATACTCATCCACATAAAAGAAGGAGAACAAACGTTGGACTGAGAGACCTATGCATTTCCATGATGTATGCCCAAAGACTTTCTGTCCCGAGGGGGATGAGACTCCAAAGACCTTGCCACTCTGGCTGCTTTAGCCCATCTGAGATTCTGAAATATGCTTCAGCTCCAACTGTGCTACACTTTGAAGTTGTTCCATGTGATCTTCATGTAATTTCTCTTTTTTATCTTGACAAGAAAAAACAAAGCTTTCAGTCTCTTGCAAAAAAGAAATAAAGGAAATAAAAAGCTTGCAGCTCATCAATCTTCAAAAACTTTTGCTACTCTTCTAATCACTGCTACCCAGAAAAATTGATAAGGCAGAAAAAAAATCTATAAAAACAGAGGGATAGAGTAATTTATAAAAGAATGTTGATTATTTACAACATTTCAGAAAGTTCCGGGGCTTCAATAACTTCTAGGCAATTTCAGCTGCTGAGAGTACAGGCTGACATAAAAACTTCACCTCCACTGTTCAGTAGGTCTCTAAGAAAATGTGTTTTTCCTCTGCTACCATCAGTTTAGTCTAAACTAAAGCTGAAGTATCCTTTAACATGTATATATGATAAACTATATAAAGCTCCATGAGAGGAAAAGTGTACTCAGTGGCATATGTTTTTTATTTGCCAGGGATTGCCATTGAAAGTGGATTTTGAAGAGCTATTGCTATACTGTACTACAAGCCATACAAATATGATTTGTGAATGTTTAATGTTTGGGGTTTTTCTTTTCTTCTTTTTTTTTTTTTAAGCCTTTAAAAATCCTTTTTCTCTTAAGAAATTTGTTCTACATTTTAATGTCTTCAGTTTATATACTGCACTTTAACTTTCAATATAAAATAACTAATTTTTGGTGTCACCAAGCACTGGAAATAAACTTATTGATAAAATGTTTAAAGTCATATTTGTTTCTATTGTTGCTGCCCCATAACAAAAGGATGTGACCATTTCTCAGCTTTTGGCTTTTCTTGCTTTAATGTCCTGATATGATAATCAAAGGACAATTTAATTCTTGAATGTTGTTTTTCTTTAAAATTAATCAAAATGTGCTAAGAGGTAAAAAGTTGTCAATATACAAATAGCAGTAGAAAATTCCTCCTCAACAATCCTTTTACTGGGTTACTTGAGTACAAATGTATTTATTTTCTTTTCACAGATATGTTTTTTTACGTTTTAGAACAAGAAGCCAAGCGCCTAAATACAATGCTTTTTATCCCTAATCAAAAAGGATGAAGTGTTTATTTGAGGGCAAGATCCTGCCTTTAATTATATTAGAAGTAATTTTGCCAGTAGGCTTTTTCAGATTGGAGGACTCTTTATTATAATAACAATGATCTAACAAATAAAAAAAGATAAGTACCATAACTTGTCTGTTTGCAGGATAAAAACATACCAGAGATATATCTACAAATAACACATTACTTTAACTCAAGACAGTTCAACTTGTCAACTATAACCTAATTTCATATCTGGAAAAAAAGAACATATGGAGAATTTTAAATATTGTATGTCATGGTTTAACCCCAGAAGGCATTTAAGTACCATGAAATTGCTTGCTTATTCTTTGCTCCCTGGTGGGGAGTGGACTTGGGGACAAAAAAAAATTAGCCATCTTGGGTTGAAATAAGTAAAGGAAAATTCAGTAATGCAAATAATAAAAATGATAGCAGCAGGAACAGCAACAACAACAACTACTATAATAATAAAAATGGGAGACAGAGAAGGGAATAAAATCCAAAAGAAACAAGTGGTGCTCAATACCACAGCTCACCACCCGCTGTCTGATGCTCAGCCAGTCCCTGAGCAGCAGTCGGTGGCTCCCAGACAGCTCCCCCCAGTTTATATACTGGACCATGTTCTGTGCTATACAACATCCCTCTGGCCATTCAGGTCAGCTGTCCTGGCCATGCTCCACCTCGCTTCTTGTGCACCTCCCCACTGGCACAGCATGGGAAACTGGAAAGCCTTTGGCTCAGGGTAAGCATTACTTAGCAACAACTAAAACATCAGTGTGTTATCAGCGTTATTCACATACTAAATCCAAACCAAGGCTACTAAGAAGAAAATTAACTCTATCCCATCTGTCCCAAAACCAGGACATTGCATGAACTAATATTTCACTTATGACAAATAGAACCTATTCCTATGTTTATCCATACCAAATTTATGTCACATCAGTGAAGAAATTTTAGTTTTTATACCATTTTAAAATTAGGAAGATTTAAAGAAAATATATTTGCCACAGAATCTACAGGATGATCCTCTCTGAAAAAAACATCTGTGACTTGATGGGTGTCGGACTTTATTCCATGGCCTGAAAACTGTAAGGCATCTGGTACTGTCTGAGATGCCAAAAGATCCCACCCAAATCCTTTCCACTGCTTGAGACTGCAGATCTCCCAAGGCTTTTGGGTCAGTTCCTTTGAAGACAGCTTGGGTATCTGAGGGATTCCCTAATGACCCTAGAACAGGAAGTTTCAGCAAACAAATTGAACTCTTCAAGCTTCTGTTCCTTCAATTGTATTTTCAAAGCAAATTTCAGCTGTAGAAAGTAGCGAGAGCCATTTAATTTAAGTTGCCTCTCAAGACTGGCAATCTGGTTCCTGCCTTGGTAACTCTGAAAAAAGGAGATTTGCTCATGATGCAAAGCCCAAGTCACAGCCACTTCAAGTTGATGGAAAGACATCCATCCCCCCCGAGGTGATTAGAACCAGGTTGCTATAAGAGTGGTTGCAAAGATGCTGCATTATTTCAAAGTCCCACAGACAGGTATACAACCTTCTTTTCTTTTTTATGCACTGTTTAAAATGCTCAGCTGAGAGATGAGTCAATAATGAACAAACAAAATAATATAGATGATAATTTCATTTGAAATTGAAATGGCACCATATACTTGGCTTTTGACATGGATAAGCCATGGCTTTACAATCTTTTATTAAATAAAACAAGTTCTAAGTGCAAGCCTAACCTCCTTGCCTCCCTCCCTCTCACACCAGGAGTTTTAAAAAGCTATTAAGTTACATTTGGAACTAATATTTAAGTACTGGCTTTCTTGGGAAGCCCGAAAAATTCTGTATGCCAAGTTGTGCTGTGGTAAACCGCTGTACTTTTCAGGTGACAGCAGTACCTCCTATTCTACTCTCAATCAGCTTTCCACATTGACAGTCTGCTGCTAAATTCCATGGAATTAGGCAGGAATAGACAGTTAAAATTATCTTTTGGGCTCTGGATTGCACCAACATGTTAGTGATTAAACAAATTATTACTGTGTTTAGCTGTGCATTTTTTTCTCTTATTTAAAGATTTCATCATTAATTTAAGTCCATAATGTATGTGCAAGTCACTAAACCTCTTTCCGCCTTATGTTTTGAGTTGTAACATTGAGATAAAGGGATTACCTATCACCATATACATATTAAATTTCTCAAGTGCTTAAATATCAAAACAATGGAAGTCATATGTGTGCCAAAGAGACAGAGATCAATTTTCAATGCACATAGACATTGCTGGAGCTTTCATCAGTAAGCCCTCCTCTTCCTCTTTCCAATTGCATGTGTGTGTGTTCATACTCACATTCAGTTGACAGCTACAAATCAAAAGTTAATTTGTTAAGAGGCAAAGTGTTAAGAATTTCCAGGGGAACAGAAGATGGTAGTAGCATCACTTTTATATCCTACCATCCAAGAGACACTATCTACACTTGTCTGTATGTCAAGTCAGTTAACATTGCTCTACTTCTTGAAGCATAGTGGTTCCAGGCTTTATAGTAAAGAACAATAGTAAAAAGCTGTTCTGAGTAACAGTAAGGTACTAAAATAGCACTTTTCCTGCCTGCTTCATTACTAAAATTGAGAAGCCTTTAGCTGTGAATTTAAAAAAAAAATCTCATCGTGGTAGTTGATAAAAATACCTTTGAGGCATCTGAATTGTTGGCATATTTATTCCAAGATAAAGTTGAAATGGTACAATTTCAGAGAATCTGAGGTGATTCTGCACTTAAAATATGCTTTTTGTCATATAGCATTTAGTAGAAATACAATCTGACTAAGGCCTAATTTCAGCCAACCAAAATTTGCTTTGACATTCAACAATGTAAATGTTCAATAATAATGTTTTAGGTGATTAGCAACTTGGATAACAAAGGATTTAAGAAAACATTGATCATTTTTACTTGACTAACCTTCCCCAGTGCTGCAAAGTTCATATTACTAATATATCTCTCAATTTTTTGCTGAAAATTAAATAAAATGAATAAACCATCTTTACCTAGGTAATAAAATTTGGCATAAGTATATGTAAAGGCTGTTGGAATTGATTTTCCATAGTACTATTCACTGCTGTGGAGTACAAATAGTAAGGGCCACAAAACTAGATGTTCTCTTGTGTCCAGAGATATAGGACGTTTGCTTGAATAACTGGATTTATAAGAGAAACTGAGGGAGGAAACAAGGTCTGGAAGTTGAGTTCCCTCAAGGAGCTTCTGTGTTTCTTAATTTGTACACTATGGGCAATACCCATAGCATGTATGCCCACACTATTCCACCTATAATTTTGTTACTACATCTAGCACAGTAAAATTTAATTTCAGGTAAGATTCCAACATACATAAAAACAATTCTGGACAGTGCTGCATTACAGGAGAGGTACTGCAGTCTTATTATCCAGTGTGAAGTCTAAAAGCTGGCAATTTTTTGGCAATTTTGAGTAACACTGCAGCTATTTAGTATGGAAAAGAGAGGCAGACCTGCTTACATATAGGTTTCCACAGCATCCAACTCTTTGGTCAGAGCTGATCCCAGAAATACATAAATTCTCAAACTTCACAGAAGAATGTCTATTGAACAAAACTTGCAAGCTCCAACAGGTATGTTAATGTAAAGCTTGTTGTCCAAGTAGGTGCATTATTTTCTTGCCTTTCCCTTTCTCTGAACTATATTTTAGATCAAAATTGAGGTCGGAATGAAGTTTGCAAGAAATTTCAAACATCCTTATTTTCACTCCTAGAATTTTGGTAGCAAATTGTTTTATCTTAATATTGCTATGAGATCTTTAGTTATGTCAACTGATGATTCAGCCAGTTGAACTTAAATTATCTTGACAGGCACAATAGGTTTGAAAATTGTTGAAAAAATAAAATTATGCATCTGAACAAACTGAAAAGACAGTAACACAGTTTAAAGTAGGATTCTGCAAGTCTGATCTGTATGTACATATTTTCATTATTGTGTCCAGTGATACAAAGTATTGCTGCCTGCCAACTATAATTCAAATATTTTCAGCCAATTTTTGAAAGCTATCTGTGTATTCCAAAACTGGAAACTGAAATTTGCCTAATTGGGAGAAAAATATTAAATTAATTTTTTAAAAAATCAAAAAAACCCAAGAATTAGAAGCTGAAATTGTGGATAAATATTTTATAAACAAATTACATTTTTACCTTCTGATCAATTTTTCATGAAAATAAAACTTTCTAAAAAGGCTTTTTATCCTTTTTATAATTTTCAGTCAGGTCAGTACTCATTTTCCATTTCACCAAAAATTCTATATGGCATTTCAGACTAGAGGAAATAAAACTTATAGAGTGATATTTTTCATTGAATGAAATGCTGTAGTTCTGTACATAGAACTGGAGATTTGTGCTAGAAAAGATCAATGACATGGAAGAGTCTGACTGGAATGAGGCAGGATATGATGTACAAACTGTCTCCAAGCCAGAGCATGGCATCAGATTTGGGCTTGATATTGGTCACACAATCAGAGATATTCACCAAAGATTTTCAGAGCTACATTTCTGTCATGATGGAAATTCAAGCTATCTAAAAACATGTAGCAGAAAATTTATTTTGCTGTTCCAAAGAAGTTTGTAACATTTTGATTTTCGTTTGTAAACCTGGCAATACAATTCTAAACTTTCATGACTAGTGGGAATAAAAGAAACATATTGTCTGGAAAGAATCATGTTTATAAGATACACCTTAAAAGTTTCATTTCAGTCACACTGGAAAGATACTAGTGTATTATCTCCAACTAGTTCACTCATGCAATTCACTGTCCATTTTACAAAACATGGAAAAGATTCCTTGGAAACAGATTTCTAAGAAATGCATTTTTTTCCCTAATGAGAAATTGCTTTACCAGATTTTTGGTTTAATTCAGAGCTGGTACAGGTCTGTGCATTTCTGCATAAAACCTTTCCTTACTTAGTAGGCCTCTAGTATTTTTAGTCCAGAACAGTACAGACACCTCTTGATGTCTAGTGACCAATCTCCCTATCACATTTCTTTCAGGCATTATCTGTTTCATGTGAAAGCTCCATTGTTCTACTAATCCAAGAAATTGGAAAGTGAAGTACAACCTTAAAATAAAAAGAGACCATTTTGAAAAACAATTACCATTCTTTCCTGTTGGCTATAAAGAGAACTGCAGTGAGAAGCCCAAGAAACTTCCCTCAACATATGAATCCAGTTACCAGAAAGCTCCTTTAAAGAAAAGCATAGCCAGAATATGGCAGTTCTGTCCTATATATGATCACCTTGCAGTCCCTGATCATCAGTCAATGGCATGGACTGATGCATATAATGTACCAAAGAACAAGATAATATTCAACTTGTAATTTGACTCTCTAAGTCAATTACCTGAAGAACAGAATTCTGCAGTGCATTTGAAAAAACAAGCAAACAAAACCACAGCAAAAAATCTGTATCTAGCATTAAAATATAAAAATAGTTGGTGGTTTAATTGAATCTCTGCCTGTTTGCATAATAACATCAATTATCCTGTGAATCATCTGACTTCATTTAATACTGTTATATTCCATACATCATTGAGACTGTGACCTCAGATGTTATGACATCAGAGACCATCAGTCAGGCAGCCAGAAGACCTACATGCTTGTGCATGACCTTTTCCAACATGCTAGATATTAATGATTTTCAAGCAAAGAAAAATATCCCAGCATTTCACGATCATCTTTCTTTAAAGGTTAGAAAGGATTATGTAGAACACATTTCCTTTTAGTTCAGATTTATTATATATGGCTTCTTATATTGTCAGTCAGTGCAATATAGTTATACAAATCGTCAGGAAGGCATATTTGAGCATAACATATATTTCATTGCACCCATGAGAGAAAAAAAGAGTTATTAAAAGTTGAAGAGAAGGATGTGTCAGACATTAGGAAGTTCTAGAAATAAGGCTATCTGCTCTGTCAAGAGGGATGTAGGTGTCTTGGTTTGAGACAGTTTAAAGGAGAACACTCTGGAAGGACTTGTCTCCTCTAAGGATTCCAACAATGCCCTTCCACCAATAAGAAATTATTACCAATAGATGAAAGTGAAAAAACAACAGTTTATTAACAAAAAGAATGCAAACAGGCAGGAGGAGGAAAAAAAGGAAAATAACTGCTAGATATCAAACTGTTGGACCTCACCACTCCACTGGAACAAAGAGAGACTGATCTGCTACGTCTGCATACTATCATTTCTCAAACTAATCTACATGCAATTTCAAAAGTGAGTATTAGAAACTAAAGAACATCAAAATTGGGTGACTAAAAATATTAATTCAATTACAACACATTTTGGCACTCTTCTTGCTCCAGATGTCTGTTTTAAGTTAAATATTGGGCATCTTCCAATAGAAATGTTAGCATTTTCTTTGGTGGAAAATTGAACGACGCAAATGTTTTGATTATTTCCAGATGTTTTATTGATAGGTAGGTAGGTACTGTAAGCAAATAGCAAAGACCACAAAAATGAATTTAACAGAAAAAGACCATACAAGTAGACATATTCTAGAAATTCTTTGGTTTTAGCACATTATCTGTAATGAACTAAATACAATTTTCTGGAAGAACAGTATACATATGCCTGAAATGACAAAACCTGTTGTTAATTCATATACAGAGAGCCATTAATAAAGCAGGGGTTTTTTATTATGAAAATATCTAAGACATGTCAGCTAATTTAGAGGTAGGTGTTAGAAACAACTTTTCCCCTCCCTATTAGCCTGCTCTGTAGGTATGTGTGGAGACCATCAGCTTCAGCCCCTTCTCCAGCATGTTGCTGCAGTTTGAAGGCTGTCTATCCACATGAATTATTTCCAGGGTCAGGGAAGGATTAGAAAATGAAGTTTCCTTCTCCTACACCAGTTTGATGGCAATTTCAGTTTAACTGTTAATGTGGCAGATTTTCAGGCTTTCATTTAATTTTTAAAGCCTTTGAAAAGACTTTGGGTCTTGATTCAGCTGAATTCTGAAAAGCCTTACATATGTGACTGTCATTTGTACATGTCTTGAAAATTCCTTTTTGTATGTCTTTTTGTACAGATGCAAGTTATGAATATGTTTCTTCTTCCATTTTAATATTTTCCCAGAGTCTCCACAATCCTCTCTTTCGTTCTTTTATCAAGGCTGTGCCTTTATCTCAGGTGCAGTAACCAAAAATACTGATTAGGACGAAAGCCTATTTATAGCATATAAATAAAGAATCTTTAGTTGTCCTATTCGTTATCCTTCATGGCATGTTTTTTCTGACTTTCTATCCCTTCAGCATGTTGAAGTATCTAAAGGCAATAATAAAGTCTCATCTCGTGTTCAGCAAAGTTTAGATCTTTTATCAGTGATGGAGGTAACAAAGCATATGGGAATATCACTTTTGTGATACCATAGACTTCAGTTACAAATTCTGGCTTCCTTTGCCAAGAGATGAGCATCTGTATAGCTGTTAATACCTAATTTCCTCATCCATCTTCAGATACTGGCATGTTTTCTTGTGTTGCAAAGAGTGCACACCGCTATCTCTCATTTTTAACAACAGTTGATTCAATAAAAGAAGGACTTGAATCCTAATGATAGGGCTATAACAAGCAATTTAAGAAAGATAAAGCATTGCTTCTTAACGGATTTCTAACTAATGATTGTTTGGCCTCAAGTTTTTCACAACTCAGAGCATGACAACATATATGTAGTATAATTGTGCCATCTAATAATTTATTGGCCCTGAAAATGTCTTGATATTAGATCTAGTGTTTATGGTACACAGACTCAAGATGCTGATGTAGTACTGTTAATAATTTTGCCTCCTTACTTATTCTGTACTTTTTACAGCAAGAAACTTTCTGTTGTGTTTTACTGTAGTTATTACATTAATTAGTACAACATACAATGGCCAGAGAGGGCCAGAAAATTCGTATGGCACTTGAGTTCTGACCTTGGTGATAGCTGGGAAAGAATAAGTTTGCTCTCCATCTGAAAACCTCCGCCTACTTCTGCACCTCCTGGAAGCCACAGAATTGTTATTTTGCAGAAACTTTTGATGGATCACAGAAACAAAGAATGGTCCACTTCCGCTCAGGGAAGATAGAAACATTAGAGATTAAACCAGTCTTTCTGCTTGAGTTTGATAAAACTTGAATCTTGAAGGGAATTTTGCTAGTAGTTGGGATCCTAATACAACATTTGAACATCAGACACCTGGGGTTCACAGGATTCAAAAACTCAGAAACTGTGAGGATTGATCATATATTAATCAAAAACAAAAAACAAAGAATAGCTACCCCCCAAAAAAAATCCCCAAAAACTTCATAAACCACCAATCTGTTTCAGAGGAAGATCGTGCAGAAATTGGTAAAGAAATACAGATATTGAACCAGTGACTAAGTCTTATAAGTTAGTTAATACCAGATGTTTTCAATCATTTATCCCCTTTTCTCTTTTTTGAAAGTAAAAATCAGACATACTCCAGGCACACTCCCAAGAAATAAATACAATTTTCCATCATGAATATTATGACACTAAGCACTCAAAGATCTGAAAATTCTGAAGCAAGAAGTATGTTGGCTACTTTACTCAGTACACAATATCAAAGAAATAAGATGTATATGGGAAGTCCTTGATCCATTTTTATCTCTATCAGAAAGAAGCAATTGCAAAGTGCATATTAATTTCTCAAAAGTTGAGAAAGTCTAAGAATGCCTTCTGAAATAAATGAGTTTTTTTTAATTAAACAATCCATCCTTCAGAGGATGCATGAATCACAAAGTTGTTTGTTTTGCATAGCAGGTTCACAGCCTATTATTTTACCTTTCAATTTAGTTAAATATAAAATTTCACACATTGTTTCCTATAGAGAAAAAAATAATATGTAATATGACTGAGTTAATGTAGGTGAAGACAAATGAATTTTGAGTTTTCTTGTTTCTAAATTTCTCAGTATCTTGAAAACATGTGATGTTCTATGTAGGTCTTATTAAATAAGATAATTAACAACCTCGACATGTATTGTATAGTACTCTATTCTCAGGCTGAAATCTGAATCTGCAGATAATTTAGGCAAAGCTGAGGAAAGCTACTCAGTCATACACGTGTGATGATAGGCATTGCAAAAATAGAAAGCACACTGTAATTAATTACAGTTCCCATCATTGGCCTTAAACACCTGTCAAATCATATCAAAATCAAGGAATTCTCTAGGTGTTCTAAGTTTCTAAACCAGAACCTACTACAAAAAATAGCTGAACTTATCATATTAGGCAAATGTTTAAGGAATTGTTTGTTTTTCTAACTATTTCATCCCTGGACAGTAGAAATAGAAGCCTTGTAGTACTTAAGGTTGATCTGAAGTATGTTGTTCTGCAGTATGTATGCAGCACGTAATATTCTGTATGTTAGTTTTGACAAAAAATAACAATTTTATACATGATTTTGCACTGAAACATTCTCTCCCAACCTTCTGCTGGATTGTGCAAAACTCATCATTATTAATGAACAGAAATTTAATCAAAATAGAAAATGATTTGCAGTACAATACTTGATACAGAAGCCTACATTGTAAAAATTAGGGAAATTTTAAAAAGAAACAATGACCAATGTATTGAAACATCCATTTAAAATAAAAAAAATAGTAATATTTTCCAAAACATTTCCACAGAGAAAAGGAAAACAGCAGATTTCTTAGAAAATTTATATTTGGCAGCTGGATTTATTATCTGCACATGTTATGAAGCAAGAGGACTTTTCTGAACCAAGTGTACTCAGAAAGGATATCCTGTAGACCAATTCATACTATTATTAATGATAAGAAATTTAGGGCAAATAAATCTGGGTTATCAACAGACTACATGTTGTTTTGACACATTGACTTCATATTCTTCTTATATTGTCAGCTGTTTAAAATACAAGACAGATTGTTGTAAGGTCAGATTCTGTTCCCATTAAAATGCAATGTGAATCAAGAATAGTCAGACACAAGTAGGCATGAGGCCTATATTAAAAGATGTCTGTTTCCTTTTGCAAGACAGGAAAACTTCTAGTTTTCGAAACTAAACTTAGAGCAGAAAGTCCGTGCTGAAGATTGCATTTACTTCTCCCCTTGTTCATAATGAAGATGTTCTTATATAGTTTCTAAGGAAGACAGTGAATCCATGTATGTACTGTAAAGCCTCCAGAAAGCATAAGGTAATTGAAACTTACTTTCAGGGTCTGAGTTAAAGCACAGGAACAAAAAAGAAATGTGGGAAGCTTTTTGTAATGAGACAAGGCTCAGCTGAAGAGAATTGTTTCAAATGTTTCCTTTTCTTCCCACATCCAATCTTTTGATGCAGGAGCTCCCTCTGATTTTACTCCACAGCATTTCCTGTACTCTTAGACCCCACCATCATGATTTGTACAAATAGAGACTATTTATTAAGCAAAGAAGGAGAGAACTGCACACTCAAAGTAACTTTCTTCAATTTTTAAAAGAAGCCATTCAAATTAAGATAAAGCAGGACTTCTACTAATCTTGGTTCTACTACTTGATTCTACTACTACTTGCTTTGTGCAAAATTATTTTTAGCATGATTGTCCTACAAATAACCAAGATGCCTCTAGGTTGTATGTGAGGGTTGATTATTGCCACATGTGAACAGCTTAGAGCAATTAAGAGCCAAGTCAGTATTAGTAAATCAGCCTTTACAAGAGCACTGTATTTGTTTGTTACCCTCTCATAAAAATCTTTCTCATCGTGACCACCAGACAAAAGCACAGAAGCCCAAAGGGATATATTATTCTATTGACATAAAAATACAATGTCGAGTAATCATAACTGTTTCAATGCTTCTGTCAGCAAAATCATCCATTTTGGAAAAGACTCTGCATTTTTACAGGGCTTCTGAAGGCTTCATCACGCCAGTGTACTCCCAGAAGTGGCAACTTCTAGGTTTTTGCAACACAGCCAAGTTCCTCTCTGTCAAAAGACAAAGTCAATAAGAGGAATGATAGAATGAAAGAAAAAAAAAATAAAAAATGGCCCCTGGGATAAACAGGACATGTTCAGAGCTTATTTTTTTACCATTTTCTTCTAGAATTTTGAACAATTCTAGAAGAAAAACTACAACATATTCAGATGTATCTATCCAGCTGTAGCTAAGCTGTTAGCTTCAGGTCTTTGCATGTATTGCAGCCACAATGAATTAGAGACTTTCAGTCTATACTTCCAGTTAAAGAGGTCCCCAGTCAAAGGAGCTCTGAGATAGCTCCAAATGGCCAGGCAATAATCTCTATGATGTTACACTCATGGCATTGACATCTTATTATGCTCTAATGGTGCTTTATTGGAAGTTCAGGCTACCTTTTACAATATAGAGAAAAATTATTGTCTTTGCTTCTCTAGCAACACGTGTTTCATGCTCACAAATAATATCTTGGTTTACTACTCGTGCTGTGATGAAAACAACCGATATAAACTGATCTGTTTGCCCTAGTCATGCACACGATACTCTGGATTTTTGTCATATAAATATATTTTGCCCAAAATGTGGAGTTACTTTGTGTGTTTTTCAAAATAGCACATCGCAATTTTGCAGTAACCAGAAGTCCCCAGCATATTTTTATCATGCAATAACAGACATAGGGCTATAAGTCAAAAAGCAGATGCCTTACCCTTTATCAGTGTAACATTTGGGATATTAGCAGGTCAGTGCTGAGTGTCTGTCCAGATTCTTACGAACTACAAATCATAAGCTTATAGCCCTGAACACTGGATTACTCTAAACGAAATTTGTTCTGACCTTGCAGTTTCCTAATGGGAAGGAAAGACAACAAGGCTGCATAAAATAAGTAGTGCAACAATGCTTGGTATATTGTTAAGCAATTCTTATTGACTCAAGTTCAACAATACTTACTTTTAAGCACTGAGCCATTCCTAAATTCATATTTTGCTAGGACTAAGAATTACTCTAAGTTATCCATGTGCTCAGTACTTTACTGATTTACAGCTCGGTTTTCCTTCCAGAGTCTGATAAAAAATATAAGATACAATTGAATTGAGATATTTTTGATGAAATTCAGAAGTAGAGTCTCTGGTCAATATAAATTAACAATTGCTACAAATTCTCATATCAACCTTTTACTATGAGATCATACTGTGGAGCACAGAAGACAAATCTCCTGGCTTCAGAAACAAGCATTTGAGATGGCTGAGAAGAAAATATAATTTCTGCAAAACCCAAAACTTATTTAAAACCTTATTGTCTTAAAATACCATAAGCTGAACCAAAAGCATCTATTAAAATTTTTTGTACACAGATGTGTGTGTGTTGACTTACTTGTAGATCCTTATAAGGAACTTGATTTAGTGGGGCAGCAATAGGAGTTTAAATTTGTAATGTTTCATAATTATGAAATGCAACATTGCTTACCTCTGTCTGTATAACAGAGCTTGTCTCTTAGTTACTAAGAGTTTATTTATCCATTCTGAGGTGGTAGTTCTGGATGAGCAATCATGGGTTTACATAGGCTAAAAATCTGCTTCTAAATCTTATCCGGAGAAATCCTTTGTTTTCTGCTGGAAACCAAAAAGCTTCAAGTAAATTTTTGAAAAGGTAGAAGAAGAACAGCAGAGCTGTGGCACTTGAAGCCAGCTGAGAAGGTGGCCCCAGACCAAAGGAATTCCACCATGCTGAGATGGTATCTGTTATCTACAGTGTGACTTAAAGAAACTTGTCTAAGCTTTTGTCTATCCAGCAAATTTTTACTGGTCAGCACCTTCCAGCATATGGACATCAAACACAAATCCCCATTGTGTACTTGAAAAAGTTTTCAATGTCATGAAACACTCAGTTGTTGTAATAAGATTACTCTCCAAGAAAGTTATCTCAACAGAATGGGTATCCAATAATACATTATATTAGCAGTTCAAAACTGAATGTGTTGGATTAGAATTATGGAACTCTTTTTATATTTTATTTTTATTATTATTGCCATGATTGCAGGTTACCTTAATAGTCAACATGGAAGGGAAATAAAACAGATTGCTTGCAATGTACACCATGCAGTCTCTAGGGAATTAGTATGATCCCAATTTATAAAAATAATTTTTAGAAAGCATCCTTTCCCAGCTTGCGTCTTTAGAAAATCTGAGACCAGATCACTTTTAAGTGGTGGCAGTGTTCACGATGCTTTTGCATGGATGTTTTGTGGAGGGGAATTTCAGCTTGATAAGCTGAAATATAAGCTTGATATGATGTATGACATTAAATACAGAATACAGTGCCGTTTTGGTGACGTTTTTGTCAGGAAACTGAATAATAGTGGAAAAAAAAAAAATAAGTGAAGCTGGAGAGTATTTTGCACCCTGCACATAAAATACCTGGAACTACAATGACCCTTCACTGATCAGCCCCCTAAAACAGCCCAGTAAAGCACAGCACACACCCTGAAGTCATTACCCTATGGATGTCTAGCAGCATACACTTTATTTGAACAGCATCTCTTGCTGGGGAAGGCTTTAACTAAAGCACGATTTAAGCATTCTATATTATAAAATTAGTTTATCTTAAAATAATATGTATAAAATTCAATTACTATATATATATAGCATCTCATGCCACAGATTTGAATGTATTTTCCTTTGTTAGAAATAATAATCTGGGTTGGCAGGAGGACTTGACTTATTTTCTATCATACTGGGAGGAAAGGTAGAATAAGAGAGGTTGCCAAAGATGAAAGGATTGAAGAACACTATAATACAAAATTAAATGTATTTATTTGAGAAAGAGAAATCCCAATCCTTTGTCAAAAATATATTTAGTAAAATGATTTATAAATACTGCAAATACTTAGTATCAGTTAGGCAATGTTGACAAAAACTTATTTTTTCTCAATTTCCCAATCTGTGAAACAGTGCTTATGGAACAGATAACGCCCCTCTGCCCCATTAAACAGCAGTAAAGAATTTAAATTCTCTGGCTGCATAAATGGTGTAGATGTGCTCTCAGTTTTATCTGTGAAGCCTGTAATATCTGAGCAGAGGAATGAAGAATAAACAGTGCAAAAGTGAACTGTGCAACCCAGGTGGGAGCAAGGTCAGATGGTTTCTTTATGAGTTGCTGGGCTATAAGAAGACAAAGGAGCAAATCCACTAGGGAAGCCTAAAACACTTAGGCTTCAGAACTGTAATTTCTCAAGGAAAACAGTGTGCAAAAAAAATTGTTATTGTTGAGTCTTGACAACACTCAGCCATAAATCATCATAGTGAAGGAGTTAAACTTTAAAGCAAATGATCTTGTGTACATCTGAGTGTGATAAAATCTACTGGTGCTTCAGGAATTAGAAAATTCCCAATCTCCTTACAGCTGTTTTTTAACCAAGGTCTCAAACCCTTTAAAAGTGCAATAAAAATGCTGTTTTAGTGACTGATGTAAGTTTTCTTCTCTTTAGTTATTTCTTTCAGATGACATAATAAATATTCTTCAAAGTTACTCTGTTTCTTCTGGGATTCAGTTCAGATAAAATAGCAATCAACCTGAAATTTGTCACTTTCTCAAATTAAATCTGCATTGTTCTGTATTGAATTTTTATGTGGTTAATGTTGTGTTGATCTTGTTGGATTAAAGGGTATCTGGGTGTTGGGCACCATGTTATCATAAAAATTACTGCAAACGCTCTGGATTGAAACTCAGCAATTTTGCTTCAGGACCTGAAATGGGCTTGCATAAGCCAAAATATACTAATTCAATGAGTGCAGTTACGGTCTCTTCAATTACTTTAACAATAATATACAAGCAAAGATCTAGTATGGAAAGCTGCAGTGATGAGGCAGAGCCCAGTTCTTCCCAACTTCCATGGAGGGTTTTAGAAACTAAACCTGTTAGAAACTAAAAACTCACATTTTGGTTTCTAACAGGTCTGTCTACACCTCTGAAGTACCAAGATAAATGTTCTAAATGAGAGAAAATGGTTACCAGTGTGTTATGACGATGTATTGGGTTTGCATTACTTGGTTTTTGGTAGCAGGGGGGACCACTAAAGGTGGCTTTTGTGAGAAGCTTCTAGAAGCTTCCCAAATGTCAGGCAAAGCTAATCCCTGGAGGTTCAAAAAATAGACATGTCACTGGCTAAAGGTAGGCCAGTTGGAAATGGTGTTAATGCCTCTGTGATAAGATAATCAAGAAGAAAGGGGAAAAAAAAGTTAATTTCACAGTTGTAATTGTGGCCAGAGAAGAGCAGAGTGAGAATATGTGAGAGGAACAGCTCTGCAGACACCGAGGTCAGTGAAGAAGGAGGGGCACAAGGTGCTCCAGGCACAGGAGCTGAGATTTCCCCACCACCTGTGGTGCAGACCATGGAGAAGCAGCTGTGAAGATGCTGAGAGGAGGCTGTGACCCTGTGGGAGAACCATGAAGAAAGGGCCTTGCTCCCAAGCTTCCACCTGCTCCAGCATGGGACTCCTCCATGGGCTGCAGGTGGACCTCTGCATCCCTGTGGTCCTCCGTGGGCTGCAGGGACACAGCTGCTTCTCCATGGTCTGCACCACAGGTATCAGGGAAATCTCGGCTCCCGTGCCTGGAGCACCTCGCCTCCTTCCCCTTCTTCACTGATCTTGGTGTCTGCAGAGTTGTTCCTCTCTCAAATTCTCACTCTGCTCTTCTCCGGCCACAGTTACAACTGCAACCCAACCTTTGTTTTGACTTCTTCTAAGAAATGTTATGACAGAGGCATTACCACTGTTTCTTGCCGTGGGAGAGAGACGCAGGCTGCAGCAGGTACGGGAGGGCAGATGGACTCACATTGCAGCCGGTCACACAGAGCTGCTGTTGTCAGATGGAGTCATGCCAGAGAAGTTAATGGAGAGCTGTCTCCCGTGGGAGGGACCCCATGGTGTAGCAGGGAAACAGCCCTACCCCTGAGCAGTGGGATGAAGCCACGGGTGCTGAACTGACCATAACCCTCATTCCCTGTCTCCTTGTGCCGCTGAGGTAGGAGGTAGTGCTGGAAGGAAGAAGGGATGTGGGGAAGGTGTTTTTGAGGTCTTTTTTTTTTTCTCATTATCTTGTTCTGATTTTGTTAGCAATAAATTAACTTCACATCTCTAATTAGAACCTGCTTTGCCCATGATAGTATTTAATGAATGATCACTTTTTTGGGTCCTTAACTCATGAACTCTGCGTTAAATTTTCTCTCCTCTGTCCAGCTGCATGGAGGAGTGAGTGAGTAGATTTCATGAGTGCCTGGTATCTGGCTAGTCTCAACCCATGACAGATGATAAAAGCAATACAGAATGAGGGAAGGTAAATATAATAAAATGTGCACTACCACACTGGTTTATGTAATGTTGCCAAAGAGATGGTGGATTGCTGAAATATTATGTATAAGCACATGTAGCTATTTTCCTCACCAAGACCAAAGCTTTGATAGGAAGCTGTTTCAGGCTTTTTCTACAGTAGACAAGATTTTAGTTGCTGGAAAAGAGCCAGGATAAAGGTTTTGTCTTTGCTGAGGTACAAAGAATTAATTTCATCTATTAAAAATACTGTGAGATGTAAAAAAGATTTAGACTTGCAAAAAGTGAGCCTAATTTTAGTCTCCTAACAAATCTCAACTTAGATACAAAATATCATGGGAAAAATTAAGAATCTAAAAGGGAGTAGAATGCTGAGCTAGAAGATGTCCACATCAGGCGTAGAAAATGCTCCAGAGAGGAGCTGAGTCAAAAAGTATCCTGGACTGTCTTCTGTAGCCTAATCTCTACATTAAACCCTTCCCCCATAAGGTAGCCAAAGTGAGAAGTTTTGCCATGTTTAATCTTAAATTCCAGACAGAACACTCTGTCAGTCATTAAGAGACTAATTTTTGGTTACTGTCCAGCTTGAGAAGATATGACAATTTTTAGCACCTTGGTAAATATTTAGCCCAGATAGATGTAGTCATTCCATGTGTGTTGCCCTCGGACTTTTCTGTAGAGAATGATGATTTTTGTGGTGATTATTATTAAATTAGGAAGGCGAAATGAAAATGAGTGGGACATGGCAGTAAAGCACAGAAGACATTCATATCACCAAAGACCAAGCTTCTTTTACAGGGCTTTTCCCTGTGTTTATATGTTGATTTTGCATATTGTCATCAGCATAGTTGGTATTTCAAAAACACAGACTAATGTTTCCAACAGTCTAACTCAGTTTATTTGCCTAGTGATTTTGATTTCAAGTAAAAAAAATACTCATGAATTTTTTTACTCTGAGCAGAAAGGAATGGAAACTCAGCCTCTTGCCTTTTCCATTTGTATGGACACGCACATCTGGTAAGACAAAAACATTGTGGAGGAGTCTCCTCTTAAACCACTGACAGCACAGCACACAACAAAGAATGCAAAAGACTGAATAGATAGAAATAATGAAGTTTTATTTGTTCATTTGTCTATTCTGTATGATAACAAAAAGGAGAAGATAGCTGCTTAAAATCAACATAGAGGCCCCAAAAATTCTGAATATCAACATTGCTGATTAGTCTTGCGTTATTACTTCTGCTCAGCATCAGGAAAATAGCTGACATTTTTCTCTCTCAGTCTCATTTCTTACCCTTCTTTGCAAGCTTTTCCACTGCAATCTACAATTCCATCTAAGGAGATGCAGTCTGCAGGAACAAGTCAGAGCCTGGAAATTTGGACTTTTCAAGTTTTCATTCCATCTGTGCCATTCTGTTCACAAACTACAGCAAGATGCTTCCCGTTTCTCTCTCAGACTGCTCATTAATGCACATCTCCAAAATGGCTACAGGTGATCTGAATCTCTGCTTGCATATCAATGCTACCCAAAATCCACATTGCATGGATTCCTGTCCAAATCCAGTAAAGGCAGAGATGGCAAAGCAGGCCCTGTATAGCATGATGACAATCAAAATGATATTTGGATGAGATCATGAGACTGCAGACACCAAAGCTCTAGTTGAGGATCAAATAAATTAACACCATATAAAGTAATGATTTATGCTTTCCTTTCGCCCAGGCAAAAAAAAAAAAAAAAAAAAAAAAAAGCAAAGATATATAGTAAAGAATAATCAGTAAACAGTTATTTTGTACATTTTAAACTGAAATAGTTCAGTTGAATTCATAGCCTTGCTTTCCCTTACTGAATACTGTTGCTGTAAACAAGAGACATTAAGACTGAATGACAATGCTAATGAAACATAAAAAGGTTAAAGGACTATAACTGGAAAACATTTTTTCCAAGATACATAAGGCAAAAATGCTCAAATCCTACAGTTTTACAGAGTTATGATAATGCTGTATTGCAACTTAATAGTCTGATTGTTATCTTTCTGTACTCATTGGTTTGTTGTCATTTATAAAGTTCAACAACACTTTTGTCAAGATATATGTATTTCAGTATGTCCATTACAAACTTTCCCAAGGGAGGCCAATGGTTTGACTTTTTTGAGGTCAAAAGACCAAGAAAGTCTGCCAAAGCAGAACAATGAAACATTTGAAGAAAGATGTGAGTTCCACCACATACCTAGAAAAGAAAGTAGATATCAATTATGCTTTTTCCTTTCTGTCTTGAATTTCTTGGGTTTCAGGCACAGCTGGAAATTCAATGAAGGACTGAATGAATGTGGAAAATAAACTCTATGTCATCAAAAGTAATTGCTATAGGGGAGGAGCAACTGAAGCATAAGAGTTTCATCTGATTCTAATCTGCTGCAAAATTGAAAAATGGGGATCCTTATTCAATGTTTTTTTTTTTTTCCCTGAACATTTATGCAGAATAACCCCTGCCCTCAAATTCTGTCATCTTGGTAGAACATTATGTTTTTTCAGCATTTCCTGAGAATGGCAGTACCCCTACACAAATTGTGTGTTTTTTCAGTATTTCTTTCAACGTTCTTCTGAGGCTTACTAGGAGATTTCTTCATTGTCTTCTCAGCCATCTCAAGTTTAAAAGCAGACTAGAAGAAGACAGAAAACCAAGTTCTATCCTGGTGATCTCCTTACAGCAATTATCAGTGGGGTTACCCTTCTACTGCCAATGATCTGCAACCCTGCCTTCCTGCCTACCAATGGTTGACTGCTAGTAGAAAATCCATGAAAATTTTTGCACAGGGGCATGGCTAGAAATACGTCCTTCATCAAATAAATTACAAAATCAAAGAAGGCTTTAGTGCATTTCAAAATAAATATGAAATCAAGCATATAAAAAGGAATGAGGAGTAAGCTATTAACACTGTATAAGGATAGTGCCTAACATCCAATTTCTTTGATATTTTGCTTTGGAAAATTTAAAAAATCTCTTTTTAGGAAGTATATTTTCTGCTTGTTAATCCAAGATATTAATGTATTATTTCCTATTTTCATTGTATCTCACAATCTCACCTGTATATACAATTTTTTGTCTTTTGCTGAGTATATCTCTCCAGAGCACTGTAATTAAATTTTAACTTCTTGAGATACAGGAATCCCAGTGTGAACATTGTTTTGCTCACTGAGTGTAGTCCTCAAACCAAACAACCTAGTCATACTTTTCCAAGCTTCACTGTAGGAAGAGTAGGAATCAATAACCAACAGAAAGACGAGATGTGGAAGAGGCAACTGTTACCATGGATTATGGAAGCAGAATAAGCTATTAATATATTTAAAGCTAATCTGTTTTTTTCTGTAGCTGAGGCTCTGAAGGTCTATATATTTGTAAATGGAAAATAACACCTTAAAGTTTCTGGATTAAAATTACTCCTGCTCCAATCTTCTTCGATGTTAAGTCATTGAAAAATCCTATTTTTAAAGCATATTTGAATGGAAAGCCCTGCTGATTTTCACTGACTGAGGTATCACTTAAGCAAACTTTCAACTCAGCTTCTGTCAGCTCAACTTCCACAAAACCATGTATTTAACTACTATGCCTTTATATCTCTCAGTGTGTTTCACTAAAGCAATTTAATCCAGTTATGCTAATACATGAAGTTGGGTTTTAAGGACACAGATATAACCAATCAATTAATCACTAAAAAAATAAACAAATACTTTGCCTCTTGATAAAAGTTTGCATACAGGAGGGATGTCAGACTTACTTGAATACAGTCTGAAATAAAATATAGAGAAAAAATTCACTTTTAGTTTCTTCACTGCAGAAACTCGAAAACCAGCAGGGCTTTGCTTTCATGAAATGCTATCAATTTCAGTAAACCTAATTTCAGCACCTCTATCTAAGTAGTGTTAAAACATTAAGAAATACCAGGGAAATATCCCATGAATAGCTATATATAAACTAAGTTCTCACTGGTATGTGTACTTCACTTCTAAAAACTTTATAGGCAAGTAGAATTGAAATGACATTGATTTACATAGCAGGGACAATTCCAGCTGCTGAAGGGGTTTCATGATATCCTGAGTAGTAAATTAGATTACATATTTGATTCGAACTTAAATAGATACTCAATAGAGATTTATATACTTTCTGTTAATGAAAACAATCTATATTCTATATTCAATCTTTTCTATAATCTGTATTGCAATTTCCTTTTTAAATTAGGGATTAAGAGGGTAAAGAGATACTTTTAAAATAGTTTATAAATACCTGTTTTTTTCTTGCTCATTTTGTCACTTGTCACTGCTGCTCGTTTCATCCTGCAGAGCTTATGCATTAAAACTTGATCCTGCAAACAAATGGGCCTCTAACTACTGTTTACATAACAAGAGCTTAATGTAAATCAAAACATGTTGATGAGGGAGGAGAAAAGGTAGACAGAGGTACTGAGGAGATTAATGGCAATAGGGGTTATCTGAATTCTAGAAACATGCCCAAAGCATTGCGCAGTGAACTTCATGGAAAATCTTCCACTGACCTTATTGGACACACGTGCCCAGCCTCATGGGTTAGAGTCAACATGATTTATTAAAAGAATAAACAAATATGTAATATGCTCTGAAAATCATTTAAGAGGTACCAAGTACAATGAAGTAAAGGCAATGAAAGCATGAACTACATCTTGCTACACTTACCCGAGTTTTCTCAACACTTCCTATGGTCACATAGATAGCTCTCTATAGCTTCCCATGCCTCCAGTTGTTTTAGTCTCTAGTTGTTTTAGTCACCAAAACACCATGTAAGACCATCTCTACAGAAATTTCTCAAATTCTCTGTACACATGGGTGAAGAAGCTGGCTCTTCTGTCCTAATTTATATCAGTAACTAAAATGCTTGATTTTGTTTATTAGACTTAGCACTTTTCTCACCTGGTCTCCTCCTCACACAAAATGGTCAAGGTACAGTATTTGTAGCTTGCTCTCATTTAAAATTGCTCCATTTGGTGTGCAAGGATTAAAGTATAGTATATTATGCAAATATTTAGACAGAAGAAATTCTTATATTCATGGAACTCTGATACATGAATGATTTACAATATTTGCACTGCCAATTGACCGTTGTATCATGTTGCTTAAGAGTAATGACAGTACTGCAACAAAAACAACAAACTTTTCAAGTTCTCTACTTGGTATTCTGACCATACTTTTTTTTTTTTTTTCTGCTATGAACCACCCAGAAGGTAAAAAAAAAAAAGTACTGAAAAACTGGCAAATACTGGACATGTTGATGAGCAACAATTGCTTAGCAGTTGTCTAAGCATGCTCTGCTTAAATAGAAGGTAATACATGAACTGGTTTCATCAGAGGCAATAACTGAGCACTTTAGAGAGGTTCCATCTACATGCAGAAAAACACATACATAAAATATTAGTATTATATTATATGCTAGAATTGTCTGGTATTCTGTATTGTAAGATTGAGCTTTCAGTTGTAAAACTTAAATGTTTTAAACTGAAATTTTCCATGCTGAGCTTTATCCTTAGGATGACCTTTAAACTGATCTTCTCACAATCTGTTCTTGCAGTTGGATTTCTGAAGTGTTTTAATCTCTAGCTAGATGGAAGTCAGTGTTGCTCAAACATAACCTTGTTCTTCTTCTTGTAGTTCAAGTACCCAGGAGCCAGAAGCAGTTTTTGCAGTCATTCTTTGAGCAAAAGGTGCACTTGTCAGGAATAGAAGAAACCAGGAGTGGGGAGGGACCGAAAGCAATTTTTGACAGAATTCAAGGAAAGGGGAAGCAGGACTCTGCAAATCACTGGAGATGAAAGGGCAAACCAAAGACTGGAAGAAAACTCTGATTACACATTCTTCCAGGGTTATATGTAAAACACAGGGACCACTAACAGGGAGATGAAACTAGGACTTGATGAGGAAGAAGGGAAAAAATAATGGAAAGACCAGAAGATTTTCCATTGGAAGACTTGAAAAATAATGGAGATTGGGACTGTGTCGATTGAAAAACAGTTGGACAGAAATCAGAAATAGAAGTGAGACACAGGCAAGGAAAAATTTTGAATAAATAAGCTGGGATAGGTGAAATCTATCTAATCTATCAATCTAATGGCTTGAATCACTAAAGTGAACTTCACTCTTAATCTTTGGGTTTGAACTCCAGGCCTGAGACCTTACAATTCTGTTGTTACCCAGTGTCTGATGAAATGTGAAAGCAAAGTTTTGCATTCATTTCTAGCACTGCAGACTGGACATGACAGTTCCTTGCTCAGGTGAGCCTTACACAGCCTGTTCAAGTGACAATCCTGCATGACTGATGGACCCTAAGCATCATAATGTCAAGGACTTGGAGAAAAGAAGGCTCAGGGAGGACCTGAAGGGAGGTTGTACCTGGGTAAGGGTTGGTGCCTTCTCCCAGGAAGCAAGTGACAGGGAGAGGAAAAGACCTCTAGTTACACCAAGGGAAAATGTCCTCTCTGAAATGGTACAAGGCACTGGAATAAACTGCACAGAAAACTGTTGAAATCACTGTTCCTGGAAGTGTTCAAATGGTGCGTGAATGTGGCACTTGAGTACATGGTTTAGCGGTAAACACAAATAAATATTCGTTGTGTGAAAAAGAAAGCTAGAAGAGCAATTATTAGCAGAAGCTGAAAGCCTGTTTAATTAATAAAGAAAGGAAAAGAAAGCATGGTTTCATTGTTAAAGCAATAATGATATCCTGGAGCACTGTATTCCCTATTTATATTTTCACAGAATTAAAATGCAAATAAAACATTATACAAATAGTCAATAATTATGCAACTTTTCCTTGATGTTTGCACAATTATTTTAAGAAGTGATAGGCTGTTATATTTGCAACTGAACTTGTTCTTGAGTATACAAGGAGGTATACCACAACAATTGTAAGGTTCTTCACATTTCATTTAGAAATTCAGAATTAATAAATAATTTTGTGCAGAATAATTTTCTGACTCACCTGCTATTTCTCGCCAGAGGATATTATTACTGCCTTACTTTTATGAATCATTGTGCAAAGAAAGGAATAGCCATGAAGCATTAAAATATACCTGTGAAGGGTGCCACAACAAAGTCTGTCTGGAAACAAATGTCTCCTTCACAAAAATGAGGGATAACTATAGTGCAGTAGTGAAGAAGGAAAAACAAAGACAGCTAATGATTAAGTGAGAGGTCATGTGGAAATCCCTAATCTGTGAAAGAGCAGTTCAGGATTTTCTCATAACGCTACACAACAAGACCACAGAACAAAAGGGTGTCCATTAAATTTTTCTAGACATCTTTTAATGCTGAAATTAGCATCATCAATGCTAATAGCAGTATACTGATGCATGCAAGTATTTTTGAATGGAAAGTATCACTGTTAGCTAATACACACTAAAGAGCCAACATCTATCTGCTTAGCTGGTTACTGGATGCCAGCAAGGGGAGCCACACCCTTATACATGTACATGTAGCCCCAAAAGGAAATACACAGTTTATTTGCCTATCTTTACAATTTTGAAGTTCAGCATATTCCTTAAAATGATCTGCAAGATACATTTTCCGTTTCTTCAAATTGTGTCTCAAGGCCAAACCAATGGAAGAACATTATATTGTAAGTGTGGAATCATACAGACAGTTGGCTCTGGAAAGGCAGATCTTTTAAGACCTGCTAAATATTCAGTTCTTGGGTGTTTTTTAGACTCAGCTTCCTCACGCTGAAGAGCATTTTGATTAGCATTTCACAATATAATGGACACCCTGAGTTATGCTGCGAAATATGTCCTGCAGATTCTACAACTGCAGGACTTACAACTGCATAGATGTCCATAATTCAGCAGGTAGAGCTTTGAGTGGACTACAGTGGTCATTTCTGAACCAACTCTATATGCACACTTTTCATTTGCATTTTATGTTGATGTTTCTGTTTTAGTAATTTTCACATACTACACGTTGCCAGATTTACCAGATTTATTTGATTCCTCAGTCAAACCATGAATTATTAAAGTATTGTCTGAAGAGCTTTATGTATTTCTGGAAACTGTCTTGAATTTAGGGTCTATTTAACCTGTATCAAAAGAGATTTCACTTGTTTCTCAAAGAAGTTTCACATACTAGAGTTCTGTAGCATCTGCATTTCAATGAATATGGATGCTAACAGGAATGCCACAACTGTGGAAAAATCTATAGTTTTATTTTCAAAAGGAATTACAAATCATTTAAAAAATCTGCTTCAAAAATATTTACCTATATAATTAGACCAGTTCAAACACCTTTTTAGGTACATTTGAAAGACTGTATTTCAGATTTTAATTTCTAATAACATAATGAAATACTGATTTTTCCATGCTTTTTTCAAAAGAAACTTTTCAGCAATGCAAAAGTGATAGTTTGGGGGTGGGGGAGTTGGTTATTGAGATTTATTTGGGAAACCAACTTTGATGAAACAGCATTTTCTAGCAGAAAAAAAAAAAAAAAAAGAAAGAAACTTACTGGAAGTTATAATTTTCCTACATAGATGAAGGATTTAAAAACGAAAGCTTTTTTTAAAAAGCTTTCGTTTTTAAATCTTTCATCTATTAGAAATCTACAGGATGCTACTGCTGCCATATAAATTGTTTTGGATTGATACTACAGCAAATATTTTAATAGATGAGCTGGAAACTCCTGGAAACTGGAACAAAGTTGCTAAAATGCAGCTCATTCTTCCAAATAAGTACAGCGACTGAGAACTCCTGTCAGCAGCATCTAGAGATTAAGTAAAAGATGCAAGGTCTCTTATATACATCACAGGGTTTCTGCTAGGAAAATTTTGCTCTAAATATCTATTATGTGAGTAGCCTATCTACTAGTATTGAATTTATCCTTCTTTATTTTTTTTTAACTTAGCTTTAGAGTAAATATGAGATTAGAATGAACAATGAGGGCAATGCCCTCTGTTTTCTGCTTCAGATTACATAACACAGACTGCTCATAACTAAGAGATAGAATGAGGGCAACAACCTCTTGGCCCTCAAATCTGATAGCCACAACTGTATTTTATAGTAATAACATACAAAGGCTAACTCTGATTTTTTATTGCATGATTTTATTGGTGCAGCTGCACCACACAGAACCTGTCACTCTCACTGAGACATACAAAAAAGACAGGCTGGAGCTACTCAGTAGCCAGTGCACCAAAGCATCTGAAATGTCACAGTGAAGGAGAGTTCAAAGAGGTGAAAGTCTAAAACAAACAGAAAATTGTTTTGTTTTGTTTCATATTACAAAAGTACACACAGAGAGCTCACCCGGATCAGGGAGGGAAATAACAGCAGGCCAGCTAGATTGTCTGGAAAGCCAGTGCTGCCTTCTGCTCTGGATGATAGATGCTCTTTAATGTCACCAAAGTTATTGGGTGGAATGGCATCATCTTGAAATCTGGGACCAAGTCAGGTTAGTAAACCAGCGTGAATATGTCAAGATGCAAGTGGCAAAGTTCTTTGTTCAGTTGATCTCTGAAACTCTTGAAAGGAGCCCTATAAAACAGACCTCACAAATGACCTTTACTGGGGAGAAGGGGTGTGTCTACTGTTTGGTGTTAGGTGCTTGCAGCTTAATGCCATCAGCTTGATTTCAACCCCTATTCCCAACTGTGTCTCATCCAGACATGTGTGCTTATGCTAGACACAGACTTAAATGTGAAAAAAATCTGTAAAAGGATGCATAATTTTTCTATGTGACACAGACTTCTCACTAGCCGTTGCATCTTCCATGTCTCAGAGTAGAGACAGAACCCCCCAAACAGAATTTTTCTCTTTCTCAAAAGAGCCCCAGTAAACAAGACACTCAACACTTCCAGACTTTGCATTCTCAAAAGAGAAACAGCTCTACAAGTAAATTTGGCAATTATATTTTATCTTTATACTAATTAAACCGGGTCTAACAACCCCAAGCCTTTAGAGAACTTGTGAATTACTGACATATTTGAAAAGATACCATCCTCAATTTTCACTCCTGGATCCATGAATGCTTTGAAAACCTCCGTTGTACCTGTTTCTTACGACAAACAGGGTGAATAGAAAAGAGGTTTTTTTAAAGACTGTGTGAGGTGCTCTACTTTTAAGAGTCTTGATCTTGTATAAGCCTGTTAGGAGAATTTCTGGAATTTAAAAATGGCAGAAGGATACCCTAAGACATAACCTGCCAGCTAAATTCACAAGCTCAGTACCAACACTGTTTAGGAACACAGTTTTCCAACAACAGGACTGTTAATTGTTAGTAGTGCAGCAGAATTACAGTGCCACTGTAGAACACAAATTTTGCAAAATACATACCAGTATTACAGGAAAGACTACACAAAATATAACATCAGATTTGGATACATCTAAGCTTTAATAGTTCTCCAGCAGACTATAATGCATCATAATCCAGAAAACAAAAACAGTCTCATTCATAAAAACCTTTAAGGGGATCTGAAAGAGGTAAAAAGAGTAGGGTAGAACTCAGATCTTCTTTCATGTACATGCCAGCTGGCATTTATCCTACCATCTTTATTCCTAGGGTTAAGTCTAAAAATAGCCACTAACATCTAAAAATACTCTAGGTAAACATTCTAGTTACAAACTACCTTAATAGCATCTAAATTGTGATCAAAAACCTTATGAATGTTTGATTTTTTTAATAAATAAATCAGATAATGTCTTATCTGCCAGTATTTCCAATCCTTCCAGTTAAACTGTTTTATGAAATATGGAACTGAAAACAAAAGTTGAGGAAAGCTATAAGCAGAAATTATGAGCTTGAAGATAACACATTTTAACCTTCCTACTGAGCACAGTTAAAGATAACCACAAGCAAACTGAAGCATGGTCACTTTTTCAGTCTCACTGGGCCAAATACTCAAATCAATGGAAGAAGACAATTTGGACCACTGAGACAGAGTAAAAAGAATGCAAAAATACTTGTAAACAACCAATTCAGTTATAATAGACCATTTCTAAAAACATACAGAGTTCAAGGGCTGAACTTTTGACATATGAACAAAGGATAAAATGAAAATGAACAGCTGGAAAAGATATTTTAAAGTAGCATATTTCTGTGTATTTCTCTCTTGGGCATCAGTTCAAATCCAATTAAATTCAATGCTAACACTAACAATTACTTAAGTGCCTTTGGACAGCAATCTTACTGACTCCAGCTTGTTACACTGATATAACAACTTGACTCTCGCTAATGGAATCCCTTAAGGATTTTTGAAAGGCAAAGCGCTAAGGACCCTCAACTTTCCTGAGAGGGGGTGCTTATGATTCCACACTGTACTGCCTCCCATCTATGAGAACAAGAACGAAACTAAACCAAGTTGTACGTGCAAGCTTCTGGTGAACTGAATTCCACATCTTGCCAGGCACTGAGGTCAGGCTGACAGACATGTAGTTTCCTGGATCATCCTTCCAGCCCTTCCTGTGGATGGATGTCACATTGGCCAGCTTCCAGTCACCTGGGACCTCCCCACTGAGCCAGGACTGACGGCAAATGATGGAGAGGATGGAGCCCATCTGGTCCCATAGATTTATGAGTATCTAAGTGGCTCATCAGTTCCCTGAATGCTTCCTCCTGGATAACAGGGGGACTGTTTTGCTCCCTGACACCACCTACCAGCCCAGGAGGCCAGTTGTCCTGAGGGCAACCTATCTTTCAGTCAAAAATTGAGGCAGAGAAGGTGTTAAGTACCTCTGCCTTTTCCTCACCTTTAGTTACTAAATTCCCTCCTGTATCTAATAGAGAATGGAGGTCATCCTTGCCCTTCCTTTTGTCATTAATGTATTTATAAAGATATTTTTTATTTTCCTTCACAGAAGAGGCCAGATTGAGTTCTAACTGGGTTTTTGCCTAAGTTTTTCCTACATGACTTAGCAACTTCCTTAAGCATTTCCTGATATACCTGACCCTCCTTCCAAAGGTGATGCCATATTTTTTGTTCTAGGTCCTTCAAAAGCTCCTTGCCCATCCAGGCCAGTCATTTTCCTCATCAGCTCATCTCTCGGCACATAGGGAGAATCTGTTCCTGTGCCTTCAAGATTCCTGTTTTGAAGCATGCCCATCCTTCCTGGACTCCTTTTTTTAAGGGCTGCTTCCAAGATACTCTCTGAATGCACCTCTTAAATAGATTAAAGTCTGCCCTCTGGAAGCACAATATTGAAACTTTATTGATGCCCCTCCTTGTTTCATCAAAGAATGAAAACTCTATAATTTCATGATCACTGTGCCCCAGATGAGCTCCAACCACCACATCTCCCACCAGCCCATCTCTGTTTGCAAACAGCAGATCTAGCACAGTTCATCCCCTGGTAGGCTTGCTTAACAGCTGTGACAAGAAAAGCTCTTCCATACACTCTAAGAGCCACCTAGATGGCCTTTTCTTTGCTGTGTTGAGCTCCCAGCAGATATCTGGCAGGTTAAAGTCACCAAAAAGAACAAGGGCTGGGAATCTTGACATGTCCCCAAGCTGCTGGTAGAATAAGTCATCCACATCCTCTGCCTGGTTGGGTGGTCTATGACAGACTCCCACCAGGATGTCAGCCTTGTTGGCCTTCCCCAGTTCTTACCCATAGGCATTCAGCTTTATCATCATGAACCTCAACTTCCACGGTGTCGAGAGCCTCCCTAATATAAAGACACAGACTTCCACCTCTTCTCCCTCTCCTGTCTCTCCTGAAAAGCATGTAGCCATCCACTGCAGTGCTCCAGCCATGTGAGTCATTCTACCACATTTCTGTGATGACGACTACATCACAGCTTTCCTGCTGTACCATGGCTTCTGGCTCCTCTTGTTTGTTACCTACATGCTGTATGCATTTGTGTACATGCACCTCAGCTGGGCTGCTGATTTCACCCCTGACTCTGGCTCACCACCCTTGGGCTTGTTTCTGGACACCATAGTTGCATCCCCTTCCACCTTCTAACCTAGTTTAAAGCTCTCTCAGTGAGTCCTGCCAAATCACAGGCTAGAATCCTTTCACCAAAAGGTGAAAGGACAAAAGTAGGTCCTTAATTGAAAAAATACGTATGCTAGCTATATCTGATGCACTAATAGAGATGTATTGTAAAATGTGTATTTTTCTGCATGATTCATTCAAGAAATCTGTTCCTAGATACCAAAAATATGCACAAGAATTCATTCACACATGAGATTAGTTTGATTCTTTTTTCTTTTACTATTGATGAACAAAGGCAAATGAAAGCTATGACCTTAAACACACACGTGGTCACACATGCACACACACATTTCCATACATGCCAGTTTTAGGGTAATTTTAATAGTAACAGTGAATATTTTAACATCAAAAATAAATAAATTAGGCAATAAAGGGCTAGCCACAGAAAGAATAAAAATATCAGCCTTGAATGCCACTCCCTGTAATAAAAGCTCAGCTGTAAAATAATGGTCCTGCTGAGTCATTAGAGTTATGTTACAAAGAGATGATGATTTTACCATTTGATCCTCTTTACATTTCCAGATTCATTCATAGAAAAAATGTTGGCATTTTCATTGTCTGCCTAACTGCTTTTGAAAAAGGATGGTTTCCTTAACCTGAATTAGGGTGTGCCAATACGAAACTCTCACTATCATTAATCAACACTTAAATTAGTGGTGTTACTCATGGCAGAAAGTGGTACTCAGCATGCCTAAGGGTTCTTGTATTAAAGTGTAAAGGAGAGACAGGAGACAGAGGAGCTAGACTGCATACGGAATCGAGCAAAGGTCTTTTAGATTGATGATGATGGTTATCAGAAACACTGTAATTGTTCCTCTGCACAGATGAGCAAAAATTAACAACAGTCATACTTTATGGACTACTTTAAAAATATATAATTTTCACCAGTATCAATATGCTGATACAATTTTTCATTGACATTATTTTAGAGCAGCAATTCCCACTGAACCAGGCTCTGAGCAACTAAAATAAAATCACCTTACTTTTGTATAAATGACTGGCAGAATTTCAAGACTTTACCCAATCAGGGCATATTGGAGGGAATGTCTCAGTACCCAGCATGCTCAAAAATTTTTATAATTATAACTTGAATAATTACATTTGAAACACAACAGACAAATGCTTATTCCATGTGATATAGGGGTTTTGCATGTGATTGATTTTCACCATTGGAAAAAATGCATTCTTATGGTACAAGGTTTGATCTGTGATCCTTTCTAAAATACCACCATCAGCATAGATAGTTTTAAAAATATTTTTTAATTTAAAATATTTGTTATATTCAACTCTATATTTGTTTTACTGGTTGCATTCGGTTAAAATAGGATAAAATTACATATCTAATAAAACTAGGCATTTGGAAGATTTATTTATATTTCTGTGTAACAAAGAAAAAGCAATTCCCATTTAAAAAATAAGTTCTTTTTAAGCAGCCCTTCCTGACCTAGTTCAGTCCTGAATATGTGAAGCAGATATAAGTTTTAACCTGACTGAATCAATTCAAACTATTGAAAAGAGAATATTAAAAAAAAAAATCACATTTTCTACATGGTTGCTTACTATCTTTTCACTATCTTATTTATGCTCAAGATTTAGAACATTAGTTTTATTTTCAATTTAGCCCCTAAATTAATGGATTAACCTTTCTACTTAATCTCTTTAAAATCAAAGCTAAGTTTTGTTAGGACACATACAAGCTTCCCAAAGCTTCATGCTATTGTCTCTTCCAGACCTTCCCCCAAAACTACCACAGTGCTTTACAGGAATGAACAATAATATATCTTCACATATCTTGTGATCTTTAATACTTTTATCAATGACATGCAGCAAGATCAGGCACACCCTCAGCAAGTTTACAGATGACACCAAGCTGAGTGGTGCAGTTGACACAATAGAAGGAAAGGATGCCATCCAGAGAGACCTGGACAAACTAGAGAAGTGGACCCATGAGAACCTTATGAGGTACAACAAGACCAAGCACAAGTGTTACACCTGAGTCAGGGCAATCCTAGACATTAGTACAGAGAGATGAAGGCCAAGAAGGACTTGAGGGTTCTGGCGGATGAAAAGCTGGACATGCGACACCAATGTGTGCTTACATCCCCGAAGGCCAGCTGCATCCCAAAAATACTGTGGCCAGCAGGTCAGAGGAAATGATTTTCATAATCTACTCTGCCCTCCTGAGACCCCATATGGAGTCCTGTGTCCTGCTCTGGGTTTCTTAAAATAGGAAAGACATGGACTTGTTGGAGCAGGTTCAGAGGAGGGCCATGAATATCACAAGGCTAGATAGTGAGAGAACAAAGGGGAATGGTTTGAAACTAAAACTGAGAGGTTTTAGAAGGGTTCCTTGGATGTTAGGAAGAAGTTTTTTACTCAGGGTGGTGAGGCACTGAGACGCCCTGAGAAGCTGTGGATTTCCTATCCCTGGAATTCTTCAAGTCCACGCTGGATGGTAATTTGAGCAATCTGGTCCAGTGAATGGCTTCCCTGCCCATGGCAGGGGAGCTGAAACTAGGTAATCTTTAAGGTCCCTTCCCACTCCGGCCTTTCTGTAATTCTATGATAATTTTTTTAAGTTTTCTTGTGAACTGATTGGCATAAGAATGAAGGATAGTTCACTTGACCCAGAATACTGAAGAAGCAGCAGCATGTTATTCACTACTGTTCCACTGCAGAGTTCAGTTTATTACTCCAGGAGGACTAAAGAACTATGCTTAAGAGACCAGTGAAACTTGAGTGACCTTGCATAACCTTCATATCAATAATCCAGGTGAAAGAAATAATAAATAACAAAAGAAAGAGCTGTAATGAAGGGAATGAGGTAGGTACTTCACATGCAAAAAGATTTTAGATAGTAGAGTCCAGGCTCTTACACAAACAGATGCTTGCTCATGTAACTTAGCAAGTATAAATACAGCTGTGTGATGCATGCAGAATGTTTCCACAAAGGTGTAGCAGGGCATTCCACACTCACCCTACAAGAGTTTATCTGTTGTTTGTTAACCTGACAATTTGTCTTGTAGTAAGTTATTTTAACACAATGGGGTTTACACTTGTCTGGCATTTCCCAACTGCTAATAAAAGTCATTCAAGTGAGATGTGGTAAGAAAAGGTGGATTTTTTACTAACTTTGCAACTATGAAATCCATCTCAAACTTTTCCAAAGCAGAAATCTTCCAGACATTTTACTAGAAATGTGTAGAGTTTCTCCCCTGAGTAGGTAATGTGAATAGGTAAAACTTTACAAAATAAGGGCCTTGTTACCCTTGTAAAATCATGGCTCAGGCCTGTTACTTCAGCTAAGTAGAAAAGGACTATGGGAAGTTACTCAGCTGAATTAGGGATAGAAAAAAATGTTATATAACCATTATATGTTCACATTGTGGTTTATGGTGGTTGGTTGAATTACATTTGTTGTGCTTAAATGAAATGTAACTGATAAGGGCCTAACTACTTAGAAAGGCCTGGTTTTTGCAACAAAGGAACTCTCTTTTGAAACTGCCTGGGGAGTCTGTGCCATTCTGCTTGATAACAAGTAGGGATTCCTGTTTTGCGTTTACTCCCCCAAAAGTTAGATGAAGGAATTTGCATACATTATTGTCATTACAGTGGTAAGTCACATTTGACTCCAAATGAATACTATTTCTTTTGCTAGCTTTAATATAAGTACCTTGATATAGTGCACTGTTTTATATTATGGTATTCTCATAGTAGTTCTTCACTTCTACTTACTGTGCAGTAAGTAATTATGATTAAGATCCTTCATGTTACCTCTTGTCTGCTTAACAAAAAAATCATTTTTATAAAAAGATATGATTTACCATCAGTTGAACTTATGATTCCTTAAATTTAAACTGTTGCCAAAATCTGAGGCCAAGGCCGGGCTTGTCCGAAACTTCCACTTGTCTCATGATAAAAGGTACCAGAAATATTTTTGGCATATGAAAACAGATATAGAAATTATGATAGTTAGATTTCATGGTAATAGATGAACTACTTTCTTAGAGGGACAATACTAAGACCTAAAGTCAATACTAGAATGTCCAATGAAAAATGCATAGGGTAACAGGATTTATGGGGAGGTAATAAAGGAAGTAAGGCTCTGTAGAAGGATCTGGACAAGCTGGATTGATGCACCAAGGCCAATTGTATGAGGTCCAACAAGACCAAGAGCTGGGTCCTGTATCATATCAATGTCATGCAGAGCTACAGTTTGGAGACAGAGCTCCTGGAAAACTGCCTGTCAGAAAAGTACCTTGGGGTGCTAGCTGGCAGCATCTGAATATGAGCCAGAGTCTACCCAGTTGGCCAAGAAGGCCAATGGCATCCTGGCCTGTATCAGGAATCAACCAACAGGACCAGGGCCATGATCAACTCTGTACTCAGGACTGGTGAGGCTTCATCTCAAATCTCATGTTCAGTTCTGGGCCCCTCACTACAAGGACATTGAGGTGCTGGAGTGTATCCAGAGAGGGGCAACAAGGCTGAAGAAGGGTCTGGAGCACAAGTCTGATGAGGAGCAGCTGAAGGAGTTGTGTAGTCTGGAGAAAAAAAGGCTCGCCATACCTGAAAGGAAAATGTACTGAGGTAGGGATCAGTTTCATCTCAAAAATAACTAGGAATAGGACAAGAGGAAATAGCCTCAAGTTGCACCAGTGGATGTTTAGAATTGGTATTAAGAAAAATTTCTTCTCCAAAAGGGTTGTCAAGCACTGTGGAGGCCAAAAGCCTCTCAGCGAAAGAGTCTGTTCCTCTCCCCTGGAGGTAATGCCCTTAGGCACTTCTGCTGTAATGGTTAGAAAAAGGTTACTCCCAGCATGCCTCTCTGTTTCATGTAAATTGCCTGTACCCCATTGGCCCTTCCCCCTTTGTACCGCCCCTGAGCCCTCAGATGATTGGTTTAATGCTCTACCCCACCCCCTGGCTCTCCTATATCAACCCTGCTCCCTCAGACCCCCTGAGCCAGTTTGTCCCTGGACCCCTTCAAGGAAGAAGAATAAAGCTTGGCCTTGACCACATGCAGCTCCCGTCTCTTTCCTCCTGCACCAGCTGGAGTGGAGAGCTCCTAAAGGAGCTGAAATCACTCTGTGCCCGGGAGCAAGCAAGGAGGACGTGCCTGTGCCTTGAGGATGTCCTCCCCAGGACACTTCTTCAGAAGGTCACGGCATTCCATCACCTCCCCAGGGCCCGCTGTGACAAAGTACTGTATCAGACAGCCCAAGGAAGTAGCTGAGTCTCCAGCCCTGGAGGTATTTAAAGACATGTAGATGTGGCACTGAGGACAATGGTTTAGTGGTGGATTTGGTAATGCTAATTTAATAGGAGGACTTGATGATCTTAAAGGTCTTTTTTCAACCTAAATGATAGTATGATTCTATTCTAAGATCAAAACCCAGAACTTTCCATACGCAAATATAAGGATGAAAATCATCCAAGACTAGTATTTGGTAAGTATTAATCTTATGAAGTAGCTTAAATTAATTTCGAGTAGACAGAAACCAAACAGGTATGCCAGTAAAACATCTTCAGAGAGTACTTTGTGTTGAAACAACTGTCTGGAATATTTTTGAATTAGTGAATGCATCCATTTCTTTACTGCTACCTATATCCAGCTGAGGTAGCATACTTTTCAGTTACTATTTTAATCTGTAAAAACTAAAAAAGAAATTTAAGAAAAGAACAGTTGTTATGTAATGGGGGTGGGGGAAACAACCATGTGAATCATTATCACCCTTCGAGGGGGTTTTGCAAGTATTGTAATATTAAATGTATTTTCTTTCCTGCAATTAAATATACCAAGACTGATTGAGTTATATCCGTGACTGTTGAGTTGCTCTGCACTGAATCTCCCAAACTCAAAGGACCTTCTCCAAAATCTTTCCAAAAGTACAATAGCCATCAGCTCTGAAATAGTGGGAATGCAAAGCTTTGTGTAATGAACTTTTTAACAGAGGTGGAAGGCCCTGATACTGAAGAATCCTGTAAAGGGGATTAAGAATAGCTGTAGCATATGCTTAACTATGACTACATTCTTAAAATACTTAGTGTGACATTTTTTCAGACTGTTTTGGTTCTAAAATATCCATCTTTCCAGGGAAATAAACGAAAAAATGTGCATTGAAAGATCTAATGGTATATGTCTGCAAATAATCATGTTTACAACATAACAGTTGAGCTATTTAATTTTTTTCTTTTTTTTTCCAAGTGCAAGATTGACGCAGTATTTATCATAAGTAACCCTCCATATGACGATGCACACATTAAACCCTATAAAGGACATAATTTTATTAGATTTGGACAGTAAGCTTGATGAAATACAAACAATTTTTCTCTAGATTTTTCTGGTTTTATCTAGCATTTCTGTTTTCACCCCAAAGCCGCTATGTTCTCCTCCAGCACTCCAGGAACATCATAAAGGCCAGGAAGGCCAAATTCAAAAAGAAAGTGGTTCTTTACACAGTGTACAGATCTTTAGAAGTTTTCTGACAAAACAACTTTTGGAATAGAGATATTTACATGGTCAAAAGAGCAAACTTAGGAAGTCCCTAGTTACAGCATGTTTGGAGGCTGGGACAATAATATACAGAGTACCATGGTACACATAGGTAAAGTTCTTACTCTTTCCTAGGCTGATATCTAAGAAAGATCATTGGAAACATGATGCTGGTTGGATAAACGATTTCTCTTACAAATGTTCACATTCTTATGTCCATAATTTTAAGCTGCCATACAGCAGTGAAAAGCAATTTTCCGGATTGTAGACTTTTGGTTGAATTAAAAGTATATATAACACCCAGCCAGAGTGTCCATTGCACAGAACATGATCAGTGATTAGGCTAAACATGACTGACTCAATTTCTTGCACAGCACAGTTGTTGTGTGACTGCTGCTACACAAGAGGAAATGAATTAAGGGAACAGAAAATATAAAAAATGTTTCCAGTGATCAGATTTCCTTGTTACTAGAGTTTATTCCAAAGTTCCTGGCACAAAGGACAGGTAGAAAAGTCATTAAGTTAAGCAAGAAAACAGTTACACCTAGTAGTACTTTCTCTGTGCCAACTTTCAGGCAACATCTTAGAGGACAATGTAAAAGGTTTTGACTGAATAAACAGCCCCAGACATTCCTCCTGTGAGGCATAAATGCATCTCTTCTCTTCTGAGAAGTCCTAATAGACAAGGATAAAATACACAAATTTTAAACACTGTGCCACTCAGATAATTACGCTGACAATAAACGTTCTTTGAAATATCAAGTATTCAATACCTCATTGAGACAATAAATTTTAAATTAAATATTTCATACTCTATTCATTCTGCTTTCAATGCCATACACTAAAGACCATGCTGAAAATAAGGCATTTTCTGATGTACTACTAAACCACGGTGGGTTACGGAGAAGAGAATATGCCTTTCATAATAATTTTCTAACCTTTTTAACCATTTGGTTTATAGCTCATGTCCAGGCACTCATTCATCAAAAGATGAAAGCAATGCTCGACTCTAAACACTTACTGACTTAAGAATCATTATCTACTTTGCTGAATAAATATGAACACAAGCCTAAACTAAGCTTGCCCTAACTATCATTCTGAGGAAGGGACTATAACTACCTAAATAGGACTCCTTGTTTTAGATATCATAGCCTCATAACTTTCCCCAGACTATTAATTAAGTCCATAAAAAATACAGCAAATATTGATACAAAGGGGAAAAAAGGCCTTCCCACTAAAATAAATGCAATATAGGTCAGCTTAAATTAAGCTTAAAGTAAGAATTTCCAGAATACCAGTAATTTTATATTATACTGTATCCTCTGTACATCAGAGAGCTCCCACTTTCACCGTGGTTATGGAAGCATGACTCTTATTGGATGATTTAACAGGAGCCCTATTTATGTTTTGATTTTGAAGTTTTCATACTTCACCATTTAACCTATTTTGCCTTCTAATTTTCCTTCATAATGTTAATCTGCTTATTGGTCAAATAAGTGAGTGAACTATGCCTTAATCTCCAAAAGACTGACTATTCAGTTTAATTCTGCAATGAAAATACTGTCTGTGGAAGTTGCTCGGCAAAATAAGTTCTTACTGTACAGTGTGCACATTTCTGTAACTCCCACTGAGATGTAGAAACCACAGGAAATTCAACATAATCTTCAAGAAATAGGATGACATTTGGACGACAGGGTGAGAGATAAGGATGCTACTCAATAAATTTATTATTTTATGCCTCACCAAGATGACCCTGATCTTGAGATCAGTGATCATTTATCTAATCCATTCTAACACAATTTCACAGGACTCTTTTTTTCCCCTCTGAAAGGATTGCTTGAGACTAACAATATCATTTTGGTTTATTTCAACATTACTTATTTTGCATTAGAAGCTTATTTCTCTCATTAGAAGCATGTCTGTAATTCAGGTTTGTCTACAGTTTCTGGTCTTCTGACTAATCTCTTACTTAAGCAATGTATTTATGTTCATTTTCCTCTAGTCTTATAATGCTTCTGCTTATTTTTTGAGAAGCTCTTAAAAATTTTCTATTCTGTAGTGAACAGACAATCTCTTTTGTCACCACCTTTGGATTTCTAGGACGCATAATGACTTTGGAGTTCAGCCTGTCTTTGGAAATACTAACTTCTGCCAGGCTTGTCCTACTGCTATTTTTAATGTTCTCAATTGACTTTTTGGGAAAACATGCATTGCTTTATCCCATCACTGCTGGCAAGAGAGTGAGAAGCCAGCTCTCCATGCCATAGTGAATCATGGAGTGCATGCTGAACTCAGAACGATTTGGGGGAAAGATGGCCATAATCCCTCTAGTTGCTGGAAAATACATTTCAGTATATGGGAGAGGGACAGAGAAATTCTTGCTAAATCACATAGATTTATCCTTCTGTATTTCTCAAGCAACCAAGGGAAATCTGATTCTCAATAAGGTCGTCTAATAAAGAAGTCCCAGTTGCATTAAGATTTCTTTAGGTCTGAAGCTCCTTTGAGTAAGAAATGGAAGGAGTTAAGCTCTTTAAATTCTAGCACAATGAAGGTTGAGAATGGGATACCTAAAGATGATAGTCCTTCCCAGTGAAAATTAAATATGCCAAACAACAGAATAAAGAAAAGTGCCTCTGAGTCCTGCATATTCCATGAGTGGCTTTAATATTGTATTTGAAAAAATATTATTTTCATTTGATAAAAGGAATATTTTTTTTCAGGATTTGAAACTGGACTCAGGGAAGATGGAAGTGTTGCCAATAGCTTGGTAATTAGTTTAAATTTCCTGGTTAAGTGCTAAACAGTTAATTAAGCAAAAGGCAAGGGTAAGAGCCACTATCATCTGGAGTAGAGTAACAGTTTTCCAGAGCATACAGACAGATGACTATCATCAGGTTGCTGATTTTTCCTTTCTCCTAAAGTATTCAGTCCCTCCCTGGAATTACTTGAAGAACCATAAGAATGTCACAATGGAAACATATCTCACTCCTTTTTGTAAAACTGAGAATCTAAAAAATACAAATGCTGAGAAGGGACTGGACTCAAGGGAAAGAAGGAGGGAACAGCAGCTGTAGATGAAGCTACATCAAAGACAAAGTTTCTTATGTTGACAAAGCTATACACAAGAAGAAGGCCATTGATTTGCCTCAAACAGATATGGAGTTTCTGATTCATTACTCAAACATGTACTAGAGAGAAGGAGGACTGTTGAGATAATACGGTTGTTCTGTTGACACAACTTTTACTCAAAGGTTTTCGCTAGAATAATGACGAAGAAAAATATATAGGAAGAATGATAACTCACTTTCCTCAGCAGTAAGAAAAGATTTCTCAGGTAAAATGACTCATCATGCCCATCCCAAAAGTCTATCAAAATTAATTATTACGTTGCAAACAATCAGCATTTTAAAAAATATTGAATCTCATTATGCCATGCTACACGTGGATTTATACTTTATTTAGAGGGAAAAATTGAATTGAACTTTAAAAGGATTAATGTATAGAATTACCTTAAATCATGCATTTTATAAAAGCAAAATATTTCTGAGGGAAAAAAATTTGCCAAAACATATAAACCAAAAAATGCATTAAATCTCATATTCACAGCACAGAACATAAAATAAGAAAATCACAGAATCACAGAATAAGCTGAGTGGAAGGGACCCACAAGGATCTTCAAGTCCAACTTCCTGCACAGCACCATTCCCAAGAGTCACACCATGTGCCCACGAGTATAGTCCAAATGCTTCTTTAACTCTTGTCAGGCTTGATGCTGGGATCACTTCCCTGGGGAGCCTGTTCCAGTGCCCAACCACCCTCTGGATGGAGAACCTTTTTCTAATATCTAACCTAAACCTCCCCTGACACAACTTCAGGCCATTTCCTCAGGTCCTGCCACTGGGAAACAGAGAGAAGAGGTCAGTGCCTGCTCTTGCCTTTTCCCTTGTGAGAAAGTTGTAAACACCAATGAGGTTTCTCCTCAGTCTCTTTTTCTTCAGGCTGAACAGACCAAGTGACCTCAGCCACTCCTCATATGACTTGCCCTCAAGGCCCTTCACTGCCCTCATTTGGACAGTCTCTAATACCTTTCTATCTTTCTTATATTGTAGTCATCAAAACTGCACACAGGGGAATCTGTGACACACTTAACTGCACCTTTCATATTTTGCAGCATTACACAAACTGCCAGGGAAATGGAGCACTATTTGACCCGGGGAAGAGTGGGAAGCAAGCAAACATCAGCTCCTGCCAGCTCTGCAAAGACAGCTTTGGATTCTGGAAGTAGGGTCCAAGAGTTGAGGTCATTCACATCTTCAATAAGCAGCAGTTTGTTTCAGGGCTCAGCGGTCAGAGTCCTCAGATCATACAGACACTCTGTCAGCAAGCACTCTATCATCCTGCTGTTAGTTAGTTGACTTTATGAAGCATCCAAATATTAAGCCTGGTTTAGATAGAATTTATCTACATCAACGTCAACTAAACTTTAAACACTGTCAACTTTAAACACTTGACAATGTTTAAAGAACAACATGCCTTAGAATATTAATTTTAATGCATTTAAAGCAGACTGCATGGGTAAAAGAAACCTGTTTGACGGGGGAGAAGCACTGACTACAAAGCAGAAAAATTGAAAGAAACAAAAGGCCTATTTGGAAAAGTTGTTAACTAGTTCTTCTTTCCTTGAAATCACCTTCCTGGAAGTTTTTGTATAATATTTTTTGTTTTACTGATGAGTGGGAGGAATCAAAACATAGGTGTTTTTTAAATGACTGCATTTGCACATCTTGGACTCCATTCCTAAAACATACCACTAAGTATTTTGTGGAGATGAAAGCCATAAAGAGAAAGAAGGAACTCTCATTTAGACAAGAAAGTTAACAAGCCTGGCTTTAATTTCTACTTTTGCCATAGATTTTCTTTGATACATTGGTTGATTCATTTAATTCCTCTCCCATCATTTCCAGTCTGTGAAATCTGTTTTCCCAGAGGTGTTTTGCTGAGCAAAGCTACTTTCTGCTATGGCTGTTTGTTGTGCTGCCGTGGTTGTTGTTTGTTTGTCTTGTTATACATATATATTCTAGTAAAGAACTGTTATTCCTTTTCCCACATCTTTGCCTGAAAGCCCTGTAATTTCAAAGTTACAATAATTGGGAGGGAAGAGTGTCAGATTTTCCATTCCAAGGGAGGTTCCCACCTTCCTTGGCAGACATCTCTTGTTCAAATTAGGACAGTCTTGAACCTTAAAAGTTCAAAAGGATATAGACATATAGACTTCTAATACTTCTCAGAGTAAACATCTGAAGGATGCTCAAACAACTCAGTTTAATTTGGAAACCTTTATAAATACGTTTGTGGGCTTAAAGAGGATTAATGTGACTGATAAATGGCAAAAGCAAATACTGTATGCAATTTTTTAAAGTGAAGAAAACCAGGGAACAATAACTCAGGCAGAGGCAATGATAAAAGATATTGGAGCAAAACATTAAATATACTACTTAAAATTCTCAAAAAATATGTTGAAACATATGTAAGATTATAAAGAGCAAATCAGGTCAAATCATTCCACATGCAATTTTTTTGCTGATTACCTAAATTTATGTTTCAAAGATATGTAGATATGACCTACTGCAACCCATTCTAACACACCAGATCTAGCCAAAACTAGGCCAAACTCTTCACAAATTTTGCCCAGAGATGGCTAAGACATACTGTGTGCTGTGTGATGTCTACAGCTGCTGCAATGTGGAGTGTGCCTAACTTAGTAAGTACCAGGGATATGCAGTGAACTAATTGCAAAGTTCAGATTCCTTGTTCAGAAGGTAAGTATGTATAAAGCTCCCCCACTATAATGCACATTTCCTGATGAAATTGTTGATGACAGTCCTAAAGTATACAGAAGGCTCCTAAATCCTCCTACAGCAGTCAGCTTTGCTATGGGTAGTGGCCTATGGACAGTCAGGATCCAGGTGGCAGAAATAATTTGGAGTTAGAAAGTAGCAGTGGAGAGATGATGTCAGGGCATGATGGTGTATGGGCAGATGATTTTAGGTTATATGATACTTAGTGCAACATCAAATTGTAATAGTGGTTCCGTTTTGAAAGCTGAATTCTTCAATAACCTACTCACCCATTTTGTTTGAAAATGCATGCCATAAGCAAACTAGGGAAGTAGAATCTATGTGTAATTGCAACAAAACAAGTGTACACTGCTCTTATGCTTTCTCTAGAAGGGCACTTCTTATCAGGTAGGCAGGTTCTCTTAATGTCCAGAACCCTATGTTCAATATTTTTGTAAACAGTTTGGATGATGGACTGAAGGCTATTTTCCAGAATTTTATAGCTATTGTTATGCTAGGAGAGGTGATTTCAAGAACAGTTGCAGACATGACAGATATTAAATGCATTGATTACTATGTTGTTACTATACATAATCAAAAGATTCAAGTGTACAAAGACACCTTATACTGGTTAAAATACTATGAGTTAAAAGGCATAATTTATTTCAGAATCAATATTATCAACACTTGTTTCACAGTCATTTTTACAAACCAATGATTGATAACATTTAGAAAGCACATGGCAACAATAATGGACATTTGTCCATTTATGAGTATGACTGAATTAAAAAAAAATTCCATCAAAAATTTCAGGTTTTAGTAATTTAATTTTTGCCCTTATAATGGAACTCTATAATTTTGTCCATAAAAGTTTTTAATATTTAATGAAAATTGAAATTTTCTAATATGCGTTAAAATATTTAATAATAATTAGCATTAAAATTTCATCAAAAAGTAATGCTTGCATGAAAGTTTTCTTCAGAAACAAAACTTTTATTTCTGCAAAGCTATTCCTGAAAGGTTTGGCTTCAGGAACAGAAAATATCATTTAAGTCGCATGTTTACTTGCATGGTTATAGGAATGGAGTGTAAATATTTGGAAACTGAAAACAGACATACTTTTATTAATTTGACAGAAGTTTGTAGACTCAAATATTGTTGTCCCACATACGTTACTTTGTTCTCAAACCATAAATAGAAAGATCGGTTACATTTATTAGATTACAGGAGTATAAATTAGACAGTAAAATTCACTTGAGACCACATCCATTTGTAAGACCTTCAATTAATTCTTAAAAGTCAATCAAGCAGCACTGATAATATTATTGTCATAATAATGTCCTGCATTCTTTTATTTCTCTTGATACATTTACTGTTGTCAATGTATTCACATTGCTCAGTTTTATTACTTGTTCAAATTTACAGTCAGTGATCTCTTTATCTTATGGATAAATCAACATTATTTTTCTTAAGATTGCAACAGACTAGGAGAGGATACATCCATCTTCTCTTTCTCAGATAAGAAATGTTGAGTTCTTAACTCCTTAGGCTGAGTGATCACCAGCACAAATGTTCCAGCCTTTCATCTGGGTTAATGAAAAAGTAGAAGCACCACCTCTTTAGTGCAGTATTACTAAAATTTTCTGCTGCCTTTGACCTAACTGTAGAAATTCACCCCCAGATGATTCATCACAGAGCTAAAGATATGAAGAGATTAGAGGCCAAGTGACTTAGCCCTCAGCACCAGGTATTCCAAATGCCAAGGGTATGTGCATTGGAAACATTCCTTTAGACAAATGCAAAATGTGATTTTGATTGTGAGGGAAGTGAAGCAAAGAAAATCAGAAAGCCATTACCCCATGTCCTTTCATTAGAGGTTCTTATAAAAAACCCATCTCCAGTTTACTGGTAGGTCCCCTTTAGGCACTGGAAGGTGCTAAAAGTTTCCCTGGAGCCTTCTCTTCTCCAGGCTGAACCACCCCAGTTCTCTCAGCCTGTCTTCATAGGAGAAGTGCTCTGATCATCATCTGCCTTCCTCTGGATTGCTCCAGCATGTCCATGTTCTTCTTACACTAGGGGCAGTGCTGAAGCTAAGTTAGGAGACAATACCAAGACAATGGAAATGTGATAAATTTGTCTTCTGCAGCATTACATCAGACTAGTTAAACGCTGTTATGGTTCAGTCATTGTGCCATTGTGGCACTATTGTCTGCTGACATGGTGGAAAAAAAACAAACTTAATTTTAGGAAAAATAGAATTTGAACCTTTGAAAATTTCCTGGAGGTCTTATAAAACCATTTTGGTGCAATTATAATTGTGGATATTGTTTCTGAATTAGTACTGAATTATTTCTTTTAGTAAGCATTCCCAAGGCTCCATATAAATACATTCTTCATTGTTTTATGAATATAGAAGCATATAGAAGCAAGAAAAAAATTAAAAGCATAGTTTGAGTAGTTCAGTGCCTGTGAGTAGATATGCAGCTAGAGAACACATTTTCCACAGCTTCTGTAGGCATCCAATAACTAATTGCAAAAGAGTTTGAGAAGTAACTATGACATGATAACCTTATGGGACCTTTGAGGAAAAGTATCAGTTGCTTTTCATCCCGGTTTCCCACAAACTACTTACATAGCCTCTTCAGCTGGGATGGTGGAAACAAATGTGAGTTCTCTGTTGGGGTTGAGTCTTGCTTTTAGTATCTTTAAGTGATGCATAATTCAGTTTAATATATTTCTTAATGTGTGCCCAAGTTTCATTTTGATTCTGGATTTTCATGTTAAGTTACTGTCAAATTTTGACTTTACTCTGTCCTTGACAGTCTCCCAGTCTCCTTTCTAAACAAGCTGTTAGGTTTCTTTGTATCTGGAGTCATTCACGGACCCTAAGCTTCCTTACCCCATGCTGCATTTGATGAAGGCGATTGGAGCCTTCGTTGTTACATACTGCTAGGAAGGCAACACGTAGTTCTTGACCATCAAGCATTTGGCAAGAGTATACTAGGAGAGTATATCTTATATATGGGAGAGCATAACTTCCCAAGATACCTAATTTATGAAGACCCACAAATGCAGTGCCAGTCTTCTCAGGGCTGTGGGGCACTTTCCCCTTTGGAGCAGTTCCGGTCACAGCCGCCAGGGGCGCTGGTGGCTCCCGGCCGGGCAGGGCGGGTGCGATGATTCCCCCGCGCCTGCAGGGGGCGCTGTGGCGCGGGCCCAGCTGCCTCTCTCCACACGGGAATGGCGGCACAGCTGGCGGGAAGGGATGGAGAAGGAGCTTCCTTTACAAGCTGTCATGGTTTCACACTGGCCAAAGGCCAAGCACTCGCAAGAATCATTTGCTTAGTCTCTTCTGCTACAGTTGAGCAGAGGAGAGGGGGGGAAAAAAGAATCAAGGAAGGGTTCATGAGTTGAGATAAGAATTGGGAGAAACACACTCTGAGGGCAAAACAGGTTTAAATTTAAAGTCATAAAGTAATTTTTTTATTAACAGAGTCAGAGAAGGATAAAGAGAAGCAAAGTAAGCCCTTAAAGTGCTTTTTCCCCACCCAGTCCCTTCCTCTTTCTCACCAACAGTACAGGGAGACAGGGGGTGGGAGTTTTGGTCAGTTCATCACTCAAGATATTTTTCTGTTTGTTCATGGAGAGAAGTCTTTTTTCTGCTATGCCATGGGGTCCCTCCCACAGGAAAACAATCTTCCCAAATCTGTAGTGGTGTGGGTCCCTTGTCCACAGATTGCAATCCTCGAAGGATAGGCTGTTTTAGTTTGGAAGCAAGGGCAATTTTTCTCTATCTCTAGAAGCAGGGGTCCTCTCTCTCTCTCTCTCTCTCTCTCTCTTCTCCCACTGGATCACAACTTTCTATGACATCCACCCATTCCAGCGTGAGCACTTTTCCCATGGGCTGCGAGTGGATCTCTGCATCCCTCATGGACTTCATGTACTACAAGGGGACACAAGGACTGCTATGGTTTGTTTCACCATAGTCCTCACCAGGGCCTGCAGAGGAATTTTGGCTCCTACACCTGGAGCTCCTCCACCCCTCCTTTTTTTCCACTGACCTTGGTGTCGCCGTGTTATTTTCCCTCACATGTGCTCACTTCCTCCTCTTCTGTGACTAGAAGAAAAACTGCTGATTGTAGGTGCCATTGTCAATAAGTTCCACTAATTCAAAGATTCTTGCGGGATCCCACAGTGCCAACAAGTTGATCTTGTCTTGGTTCTGTCTCAGGGAAATCACTCATTACACTTCAATTGCTGGCCAGGCTGCCCCACCACCATCGCCCAGGCAGTGGCAGCCACTGGTGCCATTTAATGCCTCTCTTCATGTGGGGGGTCAGGAAGGGGAAGACATCACTGCCACCCCTGTCCTTTTTGCCTGCAGCACAATGTCTGCAGCCACAGTGGCACATTGGAGTGTGCTGAGCCAGGGATGCCCTCCTGGCAGCGGCACTTCACCACCCCTGGAAAAACTGCACCTGGGCTGTTTTGAGTTTTTGCTTAAATATGTCATCACAGGGGCATTGCCAACTTCTCTGCTTGGCCCGGCAGCATGTCCATCTTCAGGGCCATCAGAGATTAGCTCTGTTGGACATGGTGGAAGCTTCTAGCAGCTTCTCAGAGATGCTGCTTCTGTGGCCCCCTCTGCTATCTAAAACCAGGCTGTGCCAAACTAAGACAAACCCTCAGGAAATCTTGCATTGTGTCTCACCCATTGCAGTACACTCAGAGCTGAGGGATGTGGGGGCAGCAACTACCCCAGACACAAAACGAGAACAAAACCAAAAATAGATATGGGATAAAAAAATCCACATGACAAAACCAAAAAACAATACAAAAACAAAAATAAAAGAATGGACCACATCTATCTTCTGTACATCATTCACTGTTTTATTTTCTTTCTTACTGATTAATGGGCCTATGTATATGTTTTGTTTTCTAGGGAAGAATCCTTGTTTATTGCCTTTTCTGGCCCTTTCTAATGAAATTCGCTGCTTTTTGTCCTCTTATTTTGATAGTGCTATTTCTTTACACACAGTCATTTTTATAAAAACAATTCACATTTTGATATCAATAATAAAAGCCTTCTAACATTATACATAATATCCTTTCTTGCTATTAGAATAATTTGCCACTATTGCTTTCCAGTGATTGATGGCGCTGGAGAGCAGCAGAGAGTAGGGACAATACCACAAAATAACCATTACACTGGATGGGGCCCTGCTCTCCTGGGGATGGCTGAACATCCAATTAAATAATTGAAATAATTAGTTGTTTTGCTTTGCTTGTGAGCATGACTTTTGCTTTCCCTGTTGAACCATCTTTATCTCAACCCATGAGTTTTTTCACTTTAACTCTTTCAGTTATGCCCCCCCCCCCCCATCCTGGACAGAGGGACTGGACAGCATTGTGGCGCTTGGTGGCTGGCTGGGGCTAAACCATGACACATATATAAACATTAACAAGATTATTCTGTTTCTGCATGCATATTTATTGATTGCAGTAATAGATACAATTTTTGTGAATCTGTTCTAATTACTGCATGTGTATTGCCATGTTATTACTATCACAAGCATTTTGCAAATTTTCTTACACATGTGAAATAATCTTTCATGATGAGAGGCGCTATTTAGGTTGCTTTTATTACTTACTAACTACTTAATGCTCATATCTTCTTGCAGTCCACCAGTCAGCCATTGACAGATTTACTACTTGAATAGTATAGTCAGAAAATGCCATCATGTAAGGACTCTTACCTTTCCAAGGGCAGATAGAGAAAATTACAGGGAAGGAACTGTGACTGCATGATTTTGAGTTGTAGTTTCTCCCACTGTTGTGCAGTCTATGTACCTTGTCTTATATAAATCAATCCTAATACATATTATCTAGTTTTATCATGAGATTATAGGAAATTAGGAAATTTACTCTTCCTGATTTTCATGTGATACAATTTTACTCCAAAAATATTCAAAAGACTAAGCAATGTGTCTTGGACAACATATCAGAGGAAGGATAAACATTTGAAACAGAATTTTATAATTTAAAAATCCTTTTCAGTTTGATTGCTAATCTCAGCAATTTTAGCAGTGTGAAGAACATTAATATTGCTGACTATCAAGATATTTGGGGAAACATGAATATTTTATGTTTATTATCTTTAATCTCACCCTAACCCAAGACAGAAAAATTAAATAACCTCAAATTTAAGGCAAAAAATATGCACTACAATAAGATGGGAACAGAACACATGGCAAGATCCTCAAGCCATAATATTTTCAAGCTTTCCACAGCTCTAATGATCCGCATGTAGCACAGCAGAAATCATATTTGCCTCCATAAAACAGATTTAGAGCATGGTGCTAATAATGCCAAGATTGCAGGCTTGATCCCCATATAGGCCATTCACTTAAGAGTTGGACTCAAAGATCTTGTGGGTCTCTTCCAACTCAGAATACTTTGTGATTCTGTGAGTCTGTGAAGAAGTTCAGAATAGGAATGACAGAAGCCTGACTCAGACTATACTTGTCTAAATGAGATTATCCATGAAACTAGCTAGTTTGAATTCCCTAGCTTAATCTGCTTCTGGGTGGAGTCAAGTACATGATTGCAACAGATTTAAGTTTTCAACACTCAGAATGTGTCAATTCACAGATGCAATAGCTTGAAGGCATGTCTGGAGAGAAGGTTTAATCTTTTAATTTAATGCAATATCAAGTCAAGATGAGTCAGCAATCCTCTCATCACATTTCATTAATGTTTATATATGCGACCTGAATAAATATATATATTTCACTGACGAGCTGCCATTGTATTGTAGGGTATGACCTACATGAGATAATTTTAAATAGAGGAGCAAGTGTGTGGGTGGTTTGCATTATGCCAAAGGTGATGAAATCCCAAAAAGAAATACATTAAATATGAAGTTCAAGCCTCACTATTTAGGAATTTGGTGCTTTCTGTCTACTAAATAATAATTTCACCAGTTTATTCACATGTCTGTCTACTGTAGTTCATTCTCTCAACAATGATTACCAAGCTTATGATGAATAAGAATTGTAATTTCAGACCTTATTCTCACAGTAATTTTCCACAGATATGCACTAAATATTGTTCCTTGATTCCCCTCTGCTTGAAAACACCAACAGACCATCGTGTACATTCACTTTCAGTGTAATCTCTAAATAACTATTTTACCACAGTATTTTAAGTATAGAAAAAGTATAGTGCAGAGTGGAAGTGAAATGAAATGGTTAGTGAGAAGGCAGGACATGGTTACATAGATAGGAAAAATGTAGCTATATGGATTGTAACAAAAAGAATAGGCTTAGGCTCTGTATCATCCCAACCACTGCGCTTTCGTGGACTAGAACACCTCCAAAACTCTATCAAATTTAGATCTCAAAATGATTTTTAGACCTTGAGAACATATTGAGTCACATAACGGGCTGTATCATCATCTCCTATAATTGGTTGTTAGAGGTTAGGATTTTTCCCTTTCTTTTTTTTCTTTCTCCCAGGGAATTTTCTCCCATTTGTTGCCTAAGAGATGATAATGATGAAACTTTAAAGAAACAAAAGATGTGGCTGAGAGGAGGAGGAGGGAGAAGGGTGCAGCTGTCTGTAGCCTCTTAGCTCGGGGGCTTTCTCTTGGGAAGTGCAGACATACCACGAAATTTTGGCTGGGGGTTGAGGGGCTGAGCTCAGCTCCTTACTCTCTTGCTTTTGGATTGGAGGGGAGACAGCCAGGCTGCAGTTGCTGTGCAAAGAATTTGCTGCCACTGTGGAGTTCCATCTTTTATTGCTTCTCCTACCATGAGCGAGGCTTTGCTTGTAACGTCGGCCATTGAACTGGGACTTTTCCGATACCTGATCTCACTGGAACGGACCCTCACCATCTGCTTGGGTGCCCCAGGGGAAAACCCAGGACAACAACCTGCTTCCTGCTCCGAGGGAACATTTGCAGGACCCCGGCTGCTGCTGCTGCCGCCCAGCCCAGCTGTTCTATCTGCTACTGCTTCAGGCTTTTTACTGCACTTAATCAAACATCCCATGTCCTCCCGAGTTCCACGGCTCGTGCTACAGCTGCAGAGTTTCTGCTACACCCTGAGTGTGCCCACATCTGTTGTTCCAGCCTGCTGCTCCAAGGTTCCTGCTACAGCCCATTTTGCCATCCATAGGGGCACCGGGACTGGCTGCCCCCCATGAGTTTGTAAAGGAAGCTCCTTCTCCATCCCTTCCCGCCGGCTGTGCTGCCATTCCCGTGTGGAAAGAGGCAGCTGGGCCCGCGCCACAGCGCCCCCTGCAGGCGCGGGGGAATCATCGCACCCGCCCTGCCCGGCCGGGAGCCACCAGCGCCCCTGGCGGCTGTGACCGGAACTGCTCCAAAGGGGAAAGTGCCCCACAGCCCCGAGAAGGCTGGCACTGCCTCTGGGGCCTGCTGGTTGCTGTGCTGCTGTTGTGGTTGTTTGGTTGTCTTGTTAAATATATATATATATTTACATATATATGTGTGTATACATAGATATATATGTATATTTTCTAGAAAAGATCTGTTATTCCTTTTCCTGTATCTTTGCCTGAAAGCCCCTTAATTTCAAAGTTATAATAACTGGAAGGGAAGGGGGTCATATTTTCTACTCCAAGGGAGGTTCCCACCTTCCTTGGCAGACGTCTGTCTTTCAAACCAACACATTGGTAAAGCTTTGTTGGAGACACTACTTTTAAAGGAGAAGTCTACAAACTAGATAAAAATTACAGCTAGTAGTTCTGGCGGGAAAAGAAGAAATTTGCACATACAATTGTACATGGCTTAATGGTCTAAAACCTGCTTATATATGCCCTCCGCTTTTGCTATATGGCATTTCAATGGAGAGTTGGAATCTATGGAAATCATTGTGACATTTTCAGTATGAACACAAAAACTGTTAAAACTGAATATGAATTTGAAGAAAATTATAAGCCAAAGAGCAGAATTTGGTTTGCAACTCTGTCAAAAATACTTATTAGGTGTGTTTAAAAAATATTTATCTCTTATAGGAGATAGATATCTAAAATGGGCACATTTTGCAGAGTAATCAAGATTTTTGTTATGCTGAGGCAATGAATCATCGTTCAACCAGGGGAATCCAAATAGGTTTTAACAGGTCTGTACAAGGTGAACAACTTAGCCTGTTTCTACACTGGAAGATGAATGTGTATAGGCTATATGAACATACCATAGAAATAGCCTCTTTTGTGGAATCCTTTCTCAGGAATAATTTCCACAGAACATAATTCCTACAATCCTTCACTGTGAGGTAGTATCAGAGTGTGGGTTTGTGGGACTAAAGGCTCCCTAGCCAACCCTTTATTTTGCAAAGAATGTAGTAGTAATTGAAATACTAGCTTTTGTTCTGCCTATTGTTATATATATATAACTTTTTAGTGTAAATTTTAGTGCCAGCCCTTAACAGCTAGTGTCTGAATTTGCTGAAAGCCTCTTCACAATTTGTTTCAGAAGTCTTCATTAGTGAAGCTTGGAGAAGTTGGATTGACCATGTTAACAAAGTAGCGACTACCTAGCAAGATAAAGATGTCATACAAAAGACATTGGAGCAAATATAAGTGACAAACTTCGTTTACTTTTAAAAGAACTTAATTATGTGTTCAATTTGTAATTGTTTTTGATTGGTATGTAGAAGGAGATCTGATGACTATGCACAGAATTATGTCACATATAGGAACTACATCTTGCTAATCAGGCTCATGGCAAACATAAACTTCAACTGAATAAACAACCCCTACAAAGCTGATGAGACCACACAATGCATAAATAAGCAAGAGCAAGGTTATTTGTCTAGCCATGGAAAACAAAAAATGACAATTATTTCATTTCAGTGAGTCAAATTTAGCTGTGCTCAGAAAAAAATCCTTGAGTGAAGAGGCAGCGTCTGGTTAGACTATCAGTTTAGACCCCAGAGGGAACAAGATGAAACTCTTCATCATACTGTCAGACATCTTAAACATTTAAGGATTTTCCAGGATTTGTAAATCCTTCATAAATAATGTGGGCCACCCAAATGCTCATGAACAATGAATAGCAAAGAAACTTGTACATAGAATGCTAATTTGGAAATATATCAGTAACTGTTTTTAAGATTAATTCACCACCTCCTCTGGGGAGGTCAATGGATGCCTTTTATGATGGTGCCAACCCCATAACACTTAATATATACTTAGATTTAGATATGCTTCTTTCAAGTCCATAAGTTAGATACTACTCCCAATATTCAAATGACACTGGGTAAAGCCTTACTTTTGAGACAATTCGGTTTACTGAATTAGTCTGAGGTTGTTCTATTTCCTTTTTCATATACTTCTGCAACTGAGATCATACTAAGCAACAACTAAAATATTTTTGCTTACAAATTAGACTATAAATGCTTTGATTTTGCACAAAATGATAGGTGATTTTTTTTCTCATCCTTGTTTTAAAGGTCTCATATGACAGACATAGCACACTGGGTGATACTCATTTCAATTTTTTTTTGACTGACATTAAAGAGTGAGACTGCCCTCAATGGATTTAAGTACATGGTTCCAGAAACACTAGGTTGAAAAGTCTGCAAAATTACAAATGACACCAAGCTCAGTGGTGCAATTGACACAATAGAAGGAAGGCATGCCATCCACAGGGACCTGGACAAACTAGAGAAGCAGGCCCGTGAGAATCTCATGAGGTTCAACAAGTGCAAGAGTTAGGCCTGGGAGCTGAACTCATAGTTGGAGCAGCCCTGACAAGATGGATGAAAAGCTGGACATGAGCCAACAGTGGATGCTTGCAGCTCATAAGTCAACCACATTATGGTCTGTGTCAAAAGAAGTGTGGCCAGCAGGTCAAGGAAGGTGATTCTGCTCGTCTACTCTGCTCTCATGAGACCCTGCCTGGAGAGCTGGGTCTAGCTCTGGGGCTCTCAGCACAAGAAAGACATGGACCTGTTGCAGCAGACTCAGAGGAAGGCCACAGAGATGATTAGAGGACTGGGGAACGTCCCTTGTAAAGCCAGGCTGAGTGAGCTAGTGTTGCTCAGCCTGGAGAAGAGAAGGTTCTGAGAAGACCTAACTGCAGCCTTAATGTACTTGAAGGGGGCTCGTGAAAAACAGGGAGAACAATTTTTTTACATGGGCACATAGTGATAGGGCAAGGGGGAATTTTTAAACTGAAAGAGGAGATGTTTGGATCAGATGCTAGGAAAAATTTCTTCATTATGATGGTGGTGAGGCACTGCCCCTATGAGGATGTCCCATCCCTGTCAGTGTTCAAGGACAGGCTGGATGGAGCTTTGGACAACTTCATCTTGTGGGTGTAGATTGAAACTAGGTGAACCTTAAGGTCTCTTCCAACCCAAGCCATTCTGTGATTCTAGAGGATATAAAAAATGTGCTCTACACCACAGGTAGGGAGAATGGCCCTACCTGGAAACTCTTGCAGAGAGCACCAGGGAAGACTAGAGGCCGACGAGAGGCTTTTGGAGTTGGGGATAGAGAACATCTGAAGATCAATATTCTCCAACTGAAAAAGAGATACTGTCAACTGATGAAGGTGTACAAATTGCTTTGGAAATTATTGTCACTGAAGTACAGCTCCTCTTGGCACCTGGATTGCCCATGCTGGGCTCAATGTTCAAAGGGAGGGTCTCTTCTATGCATCATGCAACTGATGCTACCTGGAGTAAGTGGGTAACTGATCTCATAAGCTCAGATAGGAAACCCTAGTCATGCAGGAATCTTGAAAGTGATCAGGGACCGATCAGAAGCCAGAGATTTTTTTATGTCACCAGAGGTGGAAGTAACACATGCTGAGAGGACCCATTGTATAATAAATTACTGGAAAGTAAGAAGTAATATGCCATTTTTTTTAATAGTGGGTCCTTCTGCATTGAAGAAAAGCATCAGAGATGAAAAACTGCTGTATGGAGTTCCCTACAGGTCACAGAAACTGGTGATGGAGGTGACTCGAATCAGTTTGTAAAGGTGAAAGCTATCCAGCTGGCTCTAGACATTCCTGAAGGAGAAAAACAGCCAATACTTTGCTTCTGTGCTGACCCATGAATAATGACCAATGCTCCACAGGGGTGGTTGGTCATCAAGGAAGAGATGCAACATACAGATGTGCTCATGATTGAGGTGTGGACTTAACTGTGGACAGCTATCTATGAATGTGAAACATGCACAGAAATTAGGCAAGCCAAGCATTTAAACTCACTTTGGTATGGAGGATGGTGGCTGAAATATAAATATGAACAAGCATGACAGACTGATACTCCCACAAACCCATCAAGGCAAGCACCATGTATGTACAATGGTGGAAATAAGCACTGGATGGATGGAAATATACCCTGTGCCTCATGACAGTACTAAACTGAACAATGATACAAATCATATGGAATAACAGGCAGATACTGGTTTTGGCTGGGGTAGAATTCATTTTATTCTTAGTCACTGGTACAATGTTTTGGCTTTGCTATGAGAATTCTGTTGGTAACATACATATATTTTGGTTGTTGCCTAGTAATACTTACCCTAAGTTAAGGCCATCAGTTGCCCACGCTCTGTCAGTGAGAAGGTCCACAAGAAACTGAGAGGGAGCATGGCCAGGACAACTGACCCAAACTTGACAAAGGATTATTCCATGCCAGAGAGCATTATGTCCAGTATATAAACTGTGGGAAGCTGCCCAGAATGGTGACCAATAACGGCTTGAGGACAGGCTGGGCATTGATCAGTGGAGTGTGAGCAATTGTACCTTGCATCCCTCCTTTTACTTGGGTTTTATCAATCTCTCTCCCTCCCCACTCCTTCTTATTGGTTATGATTACACATTGTTTCAATTATTGAACTGTTCATATCTCACTCCATGAGTTCTCCTCCCCACTGCACTGCGAGGAAAGTGAGGGGAGTGGAACTGGAAGGGAGGGAAGGGAGACAGTAGCTAGGTGGAATTCAATTGCTATCTGGAGTTAAACTACAACATCTGCCCAACGTGTATTGCACTTTTCCCTGTTGAATTACATTGTATTTTCCCAGTTCCTCCAATGCGGAGAAGTTTAATTTTAAGGTTTTCTTATCCTTGATGCAGTCCGCCAAGGACAGGCTGCTCCAGCCTGGAAGCAGGGACCCCTCTCTCCACTGGGTCTCCCACTGGATCACAGCCCCCTCCAGGCATCCACCTGCTCCAGCATGGGCACCTCCCCACGGGCTGTGGGTGGATCTCTGCATCCCCCGTGGATCCCACGGGCTGTGGGTGGATCTCTGCATCCCCCGTGGATCCCACGGGCTGTGGGTGGATCTCTGCATCCGCCGTGGATCCCACGGGCTGCAGGGGCACAGCTGCTTCACCATGGTCTCACCACAGCCTGCAGAGGAATCTCAGCTCTGGCACCTGGAGCACCTCCTGCCCCTCCTTCTGCACTGACCTTGGTGTCTCCATGCTGTTTCCCTCACATGTTCTCACCTCCTCCTCTTCTCTGACTAGGAAAAAAACTCTGTGCCCCACTTTGTTTTGATTTTCTTCTTAAATATCTTAGAGGCGTTACCAGCATCTCAAACAGGCCCAGCTTTGGCCAGCAGCATGTCCATCTTCAGAGCCATCAGGGATTGGCTCTGCTGGACATGGTGGAAGCTTCCAGCAGCTTCTCACAGAAGTCACCTCTGTAGCACCCCCACTACCAAAAAGCAGGCTGTGCAAAACCAACACATCTTGAAATGAATTTTAACTGAATCTTTTTTACTTGGGAGAAAAAATTCAGTTTGTAAGAAATTTTAAAATTCTACTTTGAATTTTAAGGAAAACATTTCAATTTCAAAATAACTTCTGGTGTAAAGTTGTTATTTTGGTGATTTGTTGGTTGTTTTTTTCCCTGCATTATGAATGTAGTTAATAACAAAAAGTATTTAAAATCTCACTGCTGGATTGAAATATTTTTTTTTCTCAGGGCCAGAGTACACTCTATTTGATCAAAACTAGTGTTTGCAATAAAATTTTCTGTTTATTGAAAAAGTGCATTAAGTTATTTTGTTCTAGAATGACCCAAAATAGTTACCTTAGTTTGTTTTAAATTATAGGTAAATAATGATACTTAAGTTCTGTGAAGCCTAACCCTTAAGTGAAAGGTTTTGAGTGATTATCAAGGTAAAAAGTCCTCATAGCAATTTTTAATTTTAGGAAAACGAAGTTAAATTCTTCTGAAGTTTCTGCTAATGCACTGAGATTCATTTCTGGAAATCAAATATATATGTTACTTGTTGAGGTGAACTGCAAACATTCAGTTCTAAGGAAACATTATAGAAGTTATGGATTTACAGAATCATAGAATCACAGAATTCACCATGTTGGAAAAGATGCTTGAGATCATCAAGTCCAACCTATGACCTAACACCACCTTGCCAGCTAGACCATGGCACTGAGTGCCACTTCCAGTCTTTCCTTAAGCACCTCCAGGGATGATGACTGCACCACCTCCCTGGGCAGCCCATTACAATGCCCAGTCACTCTTTCTGTGAAGAACTTCTTCCTAATGTTCAGCCTAAATCTACCATCGGACAGATTAAGACTCTGTCCTCTCATCCTGTTACTGGGAGAAGACTGACCCCACCTGGCTACAGCCTCTCATTTAAAAACCTGTCACTGTCATTATATCTGTAAAGTTCTTGCTTAGCTGCACTCTGTATAATGATATAAACATAAATATTTGTTCTGGAAGAGTTTAGGAGGAAAATGCAAAGTTATTTTAAAGTGTAGAAATCTAAATGGTGCAGAGGTAGCTGAGGAATATATTTTAAACATGTTTGTAATGAAGAGAAGAAGCTGAATTTTCAGTCATCAAAAAATATGCGTAATTTATTATTTTTTCCCTCATTTCTCACTATACTGTGACAGATAACAGGAAGTCAATCCAGTCAATCCAGTCTCACTGACAGCTATGCCTAGACCTGCTTATAGCCTTTTCTCTTCTCTTTTAAGCATGATCTAATAAAGTTTTGGAGCCTGCTAAATGTTCCTGTTTCAAGAAACGGGACTGTGCATGAATATTCTGGAAGATCACAATTCATATGCTACATTGTGCATACCTAGTCTTTTGATTTAACACTGAAGAACAAAACTTTAGAAGAAATATTTTAAGGTAAAGTTATTTGATATATACTGGTGAGAACAAAAAATCCTAGAAGAAACCATTCTTTTACTCACTAGTTTATTCTTTATATTAAAATTGGCCTTATTTTAACATTAGCTCTTTCAGATGCTGAAATTTTGTAGACATAGACTCTTCTTGGAATGATATTCATAGTCCTGCATATCTTTTACTAGTCCTTACTCCCTATTAAAATGATGCTTACTACATTTTGACACATCTAATCTCATTCTTGCATTATAAATAGTTCTAGGGAAAAAAAAGAAAAAAAAAAAAAGAACCAAGGAAGCTTTCCAAATGGAATCATGAAAGCCTTACACAGCTTATATTCCATTGTGACTCAGGAAATTTCTAAACTCTCTTGAATTGTTCTTAATGGACCACCTAAACATAATATTTTTCCATGTTGAAACATACTGCTTTTGATACTGGTTGTCAAAGCAGCTTAGAAGAGAACTCAGTGATTTTAGGTAAATGCTTATAGGAATAAATACATTATTAACCCCCCCCCCCACACACACACACACACATTTATTTGCATGAATCTTCTCTTGTGGTAGGTGCAGATTTCTATAGCAGAACAACAGCAAGAACATAAATTAATTATTTAAGTGCAAGCTAAAGTTAATTTTAAATCTTACAAAACACTATACATTTACCTCTTGGATTAACTAGCATCTTAAATCAGTAATCTTACATAGTTTTATATATATGCACTGCTTATATATGTAATACTTATGTACTACATATACTTGTACATATATATCTTCTTAACTGTAATTGGAGCATGCAGTATAGTGCTATAATAGCTTTCTGAACGAATCCCTATCAGGATTCAGAGCACTCTACTTCCAAACTCAAGACTAAGATATTCTGTCCATATAACTGCATAACTGTATGTCTATAAAATACAATGATTTGTCTAAACAGAGGAGTGAAAACAGATCAATTTCCTTTGAAGAAGACATCATTTACCAAGAAGAGTCCTACTTCTTTTTTGCTCTTTCTCCAAGTGAAAATCTCCACTATCAGCCTGCCCAATAAAAAAATTTATGCACATCAACTTGAGTAAAAGGAAAGTGTTTTACTGGGCCTTTGCTTGACTACATACAGACTTGAACTATAAAATACATAAATGTACTTCATTAACTTTTGAAATATAATAGTAGCAAGTTAATAGAACTCACTACAGTAGCTGAAGTATCATGCATCCAGGAGATTGGTTCTTTAAAACAAGTTTCTAAAATGAAAGAATATAAAACTATTGGAACCCTATCTCTTGCAAATATAAATAAAATACAATTAAATAATTTTAGTCACTATACTGCATATTTGTAAATAATAAAATCTGCACTCAAAAAATCATAGATGATTTTCAATCAAGGATATACTCGAGATAAAAATATTAGTTTCTGATATTACATATTTTAGGAAAAAAAAATAATCCTTTTTTTCAATGTGTTCCAACACTCCATTGATAAAAACTTAGAATGAAATGTTGAAATTCTCTTTCGAACTATTTTAATCCAAGCCAAGGCACATAGCAAATAATTAAAAAATTTCTTACAGAATTCTTCTGTTTTGTTTTCCAAGAAGGGGGATATAATAAAGTTTACATATAGCTACCATAACACCATACTTCAATTCACCCAGCTTCAAGTACAGCCAACACAAAAAATATTTTAATACACACAGAAAAACACCAGGGGAAGTTGTTACCCTTCCAGGATTTTAGGAGTTTTGGTTCTGATTTCTAAGGCCCAAAATATAACACATAAATATCAATACTCTTCACCTATGTAATATAAATAGCTCCACAGGCATACTATAAATACATACACTCTCTACATAAGAATATTATAATATGGATAGAGACAGAATTGAACCTATCAGCCTGTGAATGGCTCTTAATCTGATTTTCATATTGTAAAAGTAATTTACACCCTCAGACCAGCTCCATTGGTTCGAGCAGAGTACTAGTGATGTCAAGCTAGTGGGTTTGATCCCTGTCTGGGCCATTCACTTAAGAGTTGTACTCAGTCATGTTTGTGGATCTCTTCAGACTATTCTGTGTGTAAAATAATCAGTCTAACAAATACATTGAGCTGTTCCATGTGGGAAGCCATATTTAATCAAGTAAGTAACTGTACAGACTTCTTGTTTTGAAAATATAAAGACAGGTTTGTCAATCTAATTTGCAGTAGATCTTGAGAAAACTTATTCACGTATACAGTACAAACAGCTTCATGTCCATGAGTTGGGCAATATCAAATATTGGGATAAGATACTGAGATAAGAAACTATGCAGTTTATGAATCAGGCACCTTCACCTATACATATAAACTGCACATGTAGGAACATGTAGCAAGCTGTGAGTTGAAATTTGATTGCTTGTAGGTAGTTTTTACAAATTCTTTACTGAGTGATAAGATCACATTTAAGTATTTCTTTAAATTATGTTGTTTGTGATGAATAGATGCAAATAAAAGACCTAACAAAATAATTAATTGTGTAGCATCAAAGTATTTACCAAGTGGGTATTTAATACATACACATTAACCAAAATTTCCTTTCAGGGCCTGTAAATATAAATTAGGGGAAAAAATACATACTAGCAACCTGACAAAGACAAAATTCCTATATTCTTCTTGTCTGCTCCTCCAGTACAATAATGAACATGAATGCAACAGCAGTACATTAGCTCAGTATATCAATTTCAGTACTGTTTACTTAAATGAGGTGAGGATTCTAGAACCAGTGAGTAATTTCAATAAATAGATAAGAAGCATAAAAATATGCTTCTAACACATCTCTGAGGATTTATGAATCTTTAAAGTCAAGTTTCATGATACTTCTGTACGCTAACTCAATCTTTTATTTCACATTAATAGAAACTTAAGGGAATAAAACCTAGATTATGTAATGCAGTTGAACACAAACTCTTTACCATCAAATAGGAAGGTCAAGTCACTGACAAAACTCTCTTATGAGAGTTTTGTCTAAATTCAGGAAAACCATTGCAATAGTATCTTGGTTTAAGATAATTTTAAGAGGTGGACATTCTGCAATGGTTTACCTCCCCTTACAGTTTTATCCACTCCCTTTCTACCAATAAGGAGAAACAAATATGAGTAGATATAAGTGAAAAACTAACCACTTGCTGAAAAAAATAAATAGCAATAGGCAAAACATAACAGTAATAGTGACCAGTTACAGAGTGGGTGAAATCTCACAGACTCCCCAGGAACAAAGAGAATCTCAAAAAGGTGGCATAGCCCCCAAAGGTGGTGGCCTCCTTGGACAAGCGTGTGTTGGGAGACAAAAGGAAAGTGGCAGCAGCCCTCTGCCCACTCCTCCCACATCTCTCCAGCTGCAGCAGCGGCTCCATCAGCAAATGCAGCTGGAATACTCCAGCATAGGTCAAGAACTTCGTGGAGGGACTTCATCTTCCTCTCGTCAGGAGCCAGCGTGGCAGCCAGCTGGGGCAGCCTGGACTCCGTGAATTCTCACCTTGTCCGGGTGCTGTGGGCGGGCTGGGATACCTGCATGGAGCAGTGCTGCTCCACTCCTCTCCGTGCAAATCCACAGCTGCAGACATCACCTTGAAGCAAACTAGTACTGCAAAACACAGATTCACACAATCACTAGATTGGAAGAGACCTCCAAGATCATCGAGTCCAACCCAGCCCCACACCTCAACGAGACCATGGCACTGAGTGCCACATCCAATCTTTTTAAAACACATCCAGAGATGGTGACTCCAGCGCCTCCCTGGGCAAACCATTCCAATACTTTATCACCCTTTGTGTAAAAAACCTTTTCCTAATATCCAACCTATATTTCCCGTGGCACAGCTTGTGTCCTCTGGAACACACTCTCTTGGGGAAAAAAGAAAAGCCAAAAATCAAACAACAAACACCTGGAGCGACACCCTCAAAAAGGAACAAGATAAAACCCAGAAAGGGAGCCTACATCCACTCTTCCTGAGCTCTGTGGCAAAAGCCATGAGCCAAGCCAAGAGGCCAGCCAGCTCTGCTTGGACAAATCCAGCTTTTAAAATAAACCTGGGCATCCCTCCATTCTGCCCCATGGTTCTGTTTTACAGATGCAGGGTCTTAAAGAGGCAGCAATTTTGGGCACAAGTAGACATAATAGCATTTATGTTAGGAATAGAAATCTTCTATCTCCTCATTTTACATTCCTGTTATATAGATCTTAACAAATTTACTTCCTTTCAAGTAGAAAGGTCATCTCTTATATGCCAATCATACTCATCACCAACTTTTCTAGTTGCTCTTTTTGTCTATCAAAAGACACACATTCTGTAGGACTTTTAGAAATTAGTGTAAAGTCAGTGTTGATTTTCTCAGTTGTTGGATTGTGTTCAAATGTAAAAGACATTTAGGCTTGTTACTGCATCATTAAAAATATTATGTGTGAGAACAACTCGCCTGGATGGTCCTTATGGGTTCTCTCCAACTTGCAATATTATGTGATTCTGAGACTGCAAGCTCTTCATTTAGCTGTCTTAGGTACACTTAAAACAAATAGGTATTCAGAAGCTGGATACATTTATGAAGATTTTACATACTGCCATGGGTTTCATGGAGGAGATTACTGAATTACACTGTAACAGAAAAAACTCCATGCAAAAAAACCCCCACCCGGTACAACAAAACAGAAAAGTCTATCAATACTTCTGACTGCATTTTTCAGACAATACATGGAATAAACTCAACAGTGGAGGACAAACAATAATTTTGGTTTTGAGTTGGGTTTTTTTGCTAGCTCTTTTATGTGTATGAACAGCAATACCACTTTAGCTTGGTTTGCTTTCATACTATAAACGTTGTTTGTGACAATTTATAAGTAACTTGAAGTCTTTATGTTCATACTATTTTTGATGATAAACAACTGTAGGATTATTAGTATTCCCTAATCCATGCCATGCAGATCAGTGAATTTACAATATGTCAGGGTCTGCAGAAGAAACTCTGTATTTTTGTTAAAAGGTAGAAAAATATATACCAGTGATTTTATGGGGGATCTTGATGGTAGTTTATAGGCAGGAGGCTGAACTAATCTGCCCAGAAGTGGTGAATGGGTTGCTAAACATTCTGCAGATGTAATTTCACATAGAAGTGAATAAAATACAGGACTAAAGAATCCAGCACTTTAACTGGTTGCTCCTGCTCCTACTACTTTCATGCAGAATAAGGCTATAATTTAAGAAAAGTATGTGGTTTATTATTTTCTGGAAAACTGTGCCTGTTCACTTCTGCTAGCATGGACATACACAGTAACTCTAGTGTTTCCCAGTCAAATCAAACTCGGTTCATAGTAAGAAAGATTAGTTTCCACCTAAGTGAAATGAGAGCTATCTGGCTAAAACCATTGCATAGACATCTCTTGCACAAGTAGAGTTCTCTTCTACAAATGTAAATCCATTTTGGGGTTGTTTTGTTGGTTTTTTTCACCCTAGGACATGTTCAGTGTCATAGGTCATCTCATATGCAATAAATTCACAACTTGTTGAACTGATGTACAAATAGATATTGACTGCAAAGCGACTGTCTATAAAATCCATGCACAGCAGGCCATTCCTGTGATACAGAAACACCAGTGCCATATACTGCAGCTGTACTGATTACCTCATCAGAGAAGCTCTTGCTTGGTTGACAGAATGGTCAAATTAGGTCTGTGATGACAAATCACTGTTGTCGTACACAATTTAAGAATCTGAAAGTGCTCTTCCACATAAACTCACTGCAATGGATATGAGCTGCATATAATGCAAATCTTTGAGAAACAATGGGATGGTTTTAAAAGCCAGAAAAGAAATACCAGCCAATGTATTATTTTACACTTTTCTTGAACAAACAGATTTTCAGAAGCATATGAATTCTGACTAAACTTTCTGAAGCAACTACACATTCTGGAGAATAGTGATGTAATTAGTAAAATAATGCAGCATGACAACACTTATAATGTAATTCCTGGTTTTAAAATTAAATCTGAATCAAAATTTTGCGAACACATTCTCTCAATTGTGTCAATACTTGTTTAATGGCTCTATTGTTGGTTTGTATTTTGCCCTGTATCAAGAAATGGCAGAATACTTATAACAGCAAAGTACCATAAGCCAAGCTGAGTGCTTGCATTTTTAATTTTAATTACCACTAACTTGACATAGTCCTTCTTGCAACTGTACCATAGGAAAGATTTGAAAAATAAATAGCAGTAATTATTACAGTCCTGTATTGTTCCATTCTAGACCAACATAAATAAAGTAAAATAAACTATAATTCATCAAAGACAAGTATTTTTAACTGGAAACTGCAGGGAGCTGTTTACTGCATTTAGGAAAGATATCATATGAATTCTTGTGATGTTGGAGAATCCCAGCTTTGCCAAGAACATTCTTTCTTGTACCATGAAAAGAGGAAGTAATGTGAATTATATACTCATACACTATCTTACCAGTCAATTAGCAGCATGTTACTGGTCAGAACTTCAAAACATTTCAGTTTACTAAAACTGATTTTCCTGCACTGAAGTGAACATCTACTACAATACTATAAGAAGCTTGGCACACAATCTGGGACACATAAAACCACTGGGACACATAAAACCAGAAGTTTGAAACACTTATGGCTCCTGTTCACCTACCCTGCCCCTCTGAGAGGGATGCTGCCCCTGAGGCATGGATATCTGATCCTGTTGTCAATCATCTCCTGCAGTTTTCAGCCTGGTGTATTATGGTTCATGATGGGACGAGACAGACCTAGTTCAGAATTGGCAAGGTCCAAAAGTGGCTAAGACATACAGCTGGGGAAAGTAATAGCTTCAATTGTTTTCAGCATTCAGGATTGTCAGAGACCTAATACACACACATCCTGTGCCCTTGTCATACTACCACAAAAGCATTTCAAGCCAGTAACACCATTTCTAAAGTAGCAATGCAGGGTTTGATCCCATGTCCCACCCTTGTGTACTGAGGAAGTAACTTGCAAGGAGGAAGCAGTGCATGGCTTGAGGTGGGGAGTGTGCTCCCTGGTGACAGGCACTACCTGACAGTCAGGACTTGGCCAACTCATTAAGTTCTGCAATCAATTTTCTGAAAATGTCAGTGGTTTTCTTAAAATGTGCATGTAGCTGAAGTTCATTTTCATAGTTGAAACTCACAGCACTGGAAGGTTAAGAACAAGTTCAAAGTCTGGATGTTTATCTGAAGAAAAGGAATTTCTCCTTTGAGACTTTGAAAAAAGTCATATATCCACTTAACTCGGGTGAATGAGTTAAACCAGTTTACAGGACTCAAAAGGGGCAAAGAGTCACATGAGGGATCAGTATGACATTATCTTCTACTTCCCATCAAGCCAAAAATACCTCAGGAGCAGAGGTAGACCTTTTAGGATATTTTGAGAGTTTTCCTTGAAGGCCCTCATTCCCAGCCACAAGCTGTAAGCAATCAATGGGAATTAGCACATCCTGAGATATTAAAAAACATTCCTTTCAATCTTCTGCCAGAGCAAAGCTGACCATACTACTCCAGTTTAAACACAGTTTTAAAGCATTTCAGCCATATTTTGTTCAAGATTGGTTAAAAGATATGAGACAGCCTAAGTTTAATTTGGATTGCTCCTCAACTTTCAGCACAAAACTTTATTACATTTCACTTAAAAACTTTAATGGTGAACCTCAGTTACTTAATACAACAGGAAATTTAAAAGCATGGAAGATGAAAAGAATTATGATAAAACATTACTGAGATGTAGAAGAAACAAAATAACTTTTGATTTGTACTTCATGCAATAAATAGATCAATTAATAATAAAAATAACTTCCATTTTAGATGAAATAAGTAATTAAATCTAACAAAATCTTTCTTTTAAATCTAGATATTAAATTAAGCTACAGGCTACAAATTCAAGAGCCCAAATCATAAAATTCACACTGAAAAAAACCAGCCCTTTTCATTCTTGTATCAGTGATAGAATTTCATATTGCAGTAAGGAAAAGGGTTGAATTAAATAATCAGCAGTGATGCCTCTTCAGCCCTAAAATCACAAGCCAAACAAGATTAAAATGATAAAAAATAGTTCCATTATTGAAAGTCCTCCAGGTATACCTATGCTGGAATGTGCATGTGATATAGGGCTTTGGCACTTTTATAAGTTTAGCAAATTAGTATAATTGACAAAAATCCCCAATTAGATAATATATAGTTAGTATAGTTAATGAAGTATTTGCCCTCTTGTTTCAGCCCCCTACTGAAGCCTCCCCCTTGCTTCTAGCCTCACATTGAATATGTCTAAATACATGGGAAAGTGACATGGCCTTGGTTCACTGAAGAAGCAAGATTAGAATAAGATTTCAGGAATGTGTTTGTCTAACCTAACAGGGTAGTTAGCTCAGAAACTATATAACTGTACAATAATAGTCTATAGAGCTATGAGTTCATGCAAAATGCATTAAAAAAATCTTTTGGCATCAGCAGATGCAAAGCAATGGTTAGAGACAATGTTTAGGAATTCCTAAATGATTTAATTTCTATTCCTAGTACTAAATATCACTTTGAATTTTAATAAATATCTTAGTTTCAGTGGTTGTCCCATAATATGGTAATAAACACACTCAGCTAACTAATGAGATTTTCTGGCATCTGTTCCTCTCGTTTTTATGCTGTGTCTAAGTAACTATAATCCAGAGAGCAAAGAATAAACTCCAATCTGCAAAATATTAAGTTTCCTTAATTTAGTCCTCAAAGTTAACCACTAGTCAACCTGTGAAAGAAATGCCAAGCTCTTTCAAGCCTTATGAATTGTTTAACCATCTCAGGGGACAGTGTGTTTCTGTTATAGATCCTTATTTTTTTCCTTTTTATGAGTCATTGTATTTTTCAGTGAGGGAGTGTGTTGCTGCAGCATATGAGAATAGTTACCACACTTGGAGCAGATATGAACAGCACGTACTTAGTATCAGTTTTCCCTTTGTCCTCACTTGCTCTGAGCACATGAGATATTGTAAACGGAGATGGTCTGAAAACAAATGTCCCCCCTCTCAGCAGGACGATAAACAAGACAGCATGCACAGGCAGTTATTTGTGGTTGTGATGCTCTCTTGTGACAGGCAACATGTGAAGCCACATAGCCAATAAGCCACTGTATCTGTTTGCTCCCTTTTTCGAACTGCTGTATTCTTTATCCAGACTTCACTTGAGCACTAGGGTGCATAGAGTATTTCAAACTACATCCACTGCATCATGTAATGTGACCAAATCTGCTGGCCAGGAGAAGCATACAAATTTTGAGAGTCTAGGGCTGTCAGAGTACTTAAAGAGAGTGCACACATTAATTATTTCTGTTTGCTCACAGACAACCAGATTTTCTGCCAAAAAGTGCCATCAAGTTGCATCTGATAACTAAAGTCCTGCTCACACAGTGTGTAAAACCTAATGGAATTCAAAATTTAGCAAAGACAGTTAACACAGCTACACCTGTCTGGGCCTGTATATCAACCAAAATTTTCAATCATATTATGATAACTCAACTGAGCTCATGTAATAGAGGAAGGAAGGAAGGAAGGAAGGAAGGAAGGAAGGAAGGAAGGAAGGAAGGAAGGAAGGAAGGAAGGAAGGAAGGAAGGAAAGAAAGAAAGAAAGAAAGAAAGAAAGAAAGAAAGAAAGAAAGAAAGAAAGAAAGAAAGAAAGAAAGAAAGAAAGAAAGAAAGAAAGAAAGAAAGAAAGAAAGAAAGAAAGAAAGAAAGAAAGAAAGAAAGAAAGAAAGAAAGAAAGAAAGGAGGAAAGAAAGAAAGAAAGAAAGAAAGAAAGAAAGAAAGAAAGAAAGAAAGAAAGAAAGAAAGAAAGAAAGAAAGAAAGAAAGAAAGAAAGAAAGAAAGAAAGAAAGAAAGAAAGAAAGAAAGAAAGACAGCATATGCTTGTCAGGTTACAGTAAGCTTTCGTTATGACCTTTTCTCTAACTCCTTTGAAGGGAATGTCTTACTCAAGAGATTTGTAATCTCATGTATTTCATTTTTCTAAGCCAGACAAGATAAAGCAATTATCACCTTCTTGCCATTTCTAGATTAAATTTACTCTCTCAGTTCAGTGAAATCATAGCTCTAAATTACTTATATTCATTGTTCCATTGAGGAATGAGTTTACTGGAAGATTTACTATCTACAACAACTGATGGTAAAATCACATCTAGTGAAGCTGGATTTTCCTTCATGAAGCCAACAAAAGTAGACCTAAAGCCATTGGAAATTCCAGTTCATAGTTCTTGCATCAGCAAAAATAAAAAAACAAGTCTTCAATACTTAGCACTGAAATAACTTGAAAGTCCAAAATCAGTTTGAAGTTATTTTCTGAAAAAATGTTTCTTCAAGGATTTTCCTGGAAGTTTGTATGCAATAATAGTTGTAGTCTCTCTTTCTGTTAGACTCTCTTCTGCAATAATGCAGAGGACACATAACTCAATATACAATATTTAAATTGATTGTTTCATTTTGAACTAAATGAACTAGATGTGATTAATATGACAGTGTATTGGCAGATAAAAAAGTTGAGAGGAAGAAAGCAGAATCACCAGATAGACAAAACAAGGAGGCCTTGAAACAACATCATTAATATGCATATCAGATTACTTGGAAAGAAATATTAATAACCTCCTTCTGTTTTCTAATGCATTTAATTTGGCAACTATTTAATCTATTATTTGCAGCACAGACATATACTTTGCCCAGAAAATATCCTAAGAAAAGTTGTGTGTAACATTTTGCAGATACAAAAGCTGTTCTTTGTGATCGTCATAGAAATGCAATACTGTTTATTTTGCACTTCTAAAATTATAGACAGTGATTTTTTGTTTGCATGAAAAATCCATGAATGTGCAAGAAGATACAAAAAACTGCAAAATGCAAAATTATCTGAACAGATCTCTATAAAAACTATTATTTTTAAATCTTTTCTGCTCAGTAATCCTGCTTGACTTAGGCTGAACGAAACATTCAAATAAAAATAGGGCCTTTCAATTTCAACAGTTTCAGCTAACCAGAAATAATGTTATGCCTAAGGAACACTGAGAAAAATAAGCATTAATTGCAAGAGAAAGAGCACTTCTTTAGATAACTGTTCAACTGTTCCAGCTCTGGGGACTAATAACTGATGGGTACTAGTTTGTGTGGTCTCCAGCCCAGTTCCCACTGGACACATGTTCAAGCCAGAAAAAGAACATCTTGTCATAACTAGTATTATTGTTCAAAGTTTCAGGAAAGTGTCCAAGATTGAATAGGTCCAGGAAATTCCCAATTCAAACCTGATCTCACAAACAGTTTCTGTACTAGGGAAATGTTGGGTGCATTACAGTGTTGCTGATGGCGTGTACCTGTTCTGCCTCAAAAATTGTCTCTTTAGAAAAATCGCTCTCAAATTTTAAATGGCTAGTACATAATCCTGAAGAATCAGTATTCCTCTGATTTTCAGCAACAGCAAAAGACTTTCTGCTGAAGTTTTAGGTACAGCATCAGAATATCATACTTTTTTTCCCCACCCTGTCTTATGATAAAGAAATAAGCTTCAATTCAACACACTCTTGTGAATGGCAAGAAAAGAATTGCATATTAACATAAAGGACCTGTAGCAGCCAGAAGGAGATAGAGAATTTAAGTAAAATATAGCATCCTAGTAACAGTATGGTGATACATTTGTGAGTCCTAGTTCTTTGGTCAGTAGAAACCCTTGTCTGTGACATCTCTGGAAGCAGAAGTTTTAATCTCATCAGAACTTTAATGTCACCTTCTAAAGTACATAGTTACTTCCTATGTTGTAGTGTAGCTGTTCATATTAGCAAGATAGTTAGTTTTTATTTGGTGCTTAATGCATTTTAGTTGCATACAGAACAGTAAATAGATGTTTTAAACCTCCTGATTAGAGGACCTTTTAAAAATCTTTCTACTAGCAATAATTTCTGTGAGCCTCAAGTGACCTTCTCTAAGTAGTCTTGACTTACCAACTGAGCCTAAACATCAATTTAGTTTAGGAAGGAAAGACAAAAAAATAGTGAGGACACCCTCCACTTTAAAGCATATTGGCAGCTGTATGTAAAATAAAACAAATCTTCCTGTACAGGATGTTCCCTTAGGAATACATGGGGAACAGCTCCACTTCCCACTCAACAATAAACCAGTCCGAAAAAAGCATACTTGAAAAGAAAGGAAGTTTGCAGCATGGTACATGACGCAAGCCTGGGTGTAAATGAGAAACTATGAATCACAGTGCACTGTGCCATTACTGCTGCTCTGGTGACAGACCAATGCATAATTGCAGTGAAATTCCCCAACTCCTTCTAATCTTGCAGGGCCTCAGGTTTCATTATAAATTCAAAACGCAGAGGAAAGTTATGGCTAAGCATCTCAGGTCTTCCTACATGTATGTTTTATGAAATAATATTTCAGAAAGACATGTTTACAAAATCCCCTATTTGCTGAGGCTGAAGACTTCCATCTGAGTTTGCTGTTCTGAACTAGCCCTGCTGTAACAGGACAAAAAAAATTCAGCGATGCACAGTCTTCAGGTGGTCATTTCAATCCTGCAAATTTCTCACCCTTCTAGCATCTTTTACTACTCTCTTTAAAATGAAAATAAACACACATTTTAATGGCAAAAATGACATATTTATTCACACTTCTCATAGGAGACATTTTCTGTTGCATAATACATGACTGATATAGGGAAACAACCCTATGATTCCTGATATGATTCTTTTCTGAAGTTAAGTTCACAAAAGTGAAACTCAAGGCATTTATCACTGACTTGTGTATTGTTTTTCTTCTGCAATGATCAAATGTCTGGAAGGCAAGTAGCATGGGACACCAGAATGTTGGAGAAATATAATTTTATTGCTAAAATTACACTAAATGAAAATTACATTTTAATTTTTTTTTAGTGTAAATCCCAAAATATTTATGAATTAAAAACATTTCAATATTTTCCTCAACAACCCTGTATATTAGAGTTTCTAGGTGCATATACAATCAGGTAACTTGTTGAATACATTATATTTCACACAATAGATAGTATTTTAAAATACATCCAGATACATCAGGGATTATCTTATTTTTGTCAAAGCAGACAATATTGTTAAGAATTTATTTACATTAAAATAAATTCCTCATTTTCTCTACCCTTGAATAATCTGAATAATCTATCTACTGCAAATTGGCCATTGTGTTTCTCATACAAGTGTTCTTATAGTCATTTATGTTTTTTCCCTTAAGGCAGAGAAACCATGTATAGCTTTACTAAACATTTTGAATGTTTCTTGTGGTCTGAGACTCTCATTAAGAAAGTGAAGATTGGAAAACTTTATTACCTTGGTCATCAATTCTTCTAGATATATACTTGGTTTAAAAATGCTCACACACAGCTCCATAGATTTCAAATGCAATCCTAGTATTATGTGACTAATCATATAGAATCAAGAAAACATATCTCAAAAATTCTGCTGAATTCCCATTCATGATGGTTTTATATTCTGCTAACTCATTACTGAATCCTTTATGCAATTTTTTTTTGTTATGAGAATCATAGTTAACAACTTTTCTGTCTTCCTACTGCATGTTTAGCAACTAATGATTGTGAAGTATAAGGAGCCTATATGGCAGTATCTATCTAATAAGCAAAATACCAAGCAGACCAAGTCTCCTGCCAGATCTTTAATGACAAGAGAATCATAATATTGTTGATACTTGAGTGTGCCACACCATATGTCCAAAAGGCTGGGAAACATCACATTTAGTGCATAATGAATCATCATAAATTATGTCAATAAAAGCTGGGAAGGGTTTTTAGCTTTGGTATTTTTGCTCATTACAAGGACGCCAACTGTGTCAGCAGAGGCTTAAAAATGTGTAAATTCATGTGAATGGATAGAACTACCACTACTTAATGTCTAGAAGCATGTCACAGAGTCAAATAGTTGAACAGGAAAGCATACTTGAAAAAGCTTTATTACTGAATAAAAATAGCATAATAGATTTTACAGTATTTGGTTACAACCTAAACTCTATTTTTTCTAAACCATAAAACTCTCCAGAAAAGTCATGAATACTTCCAAGCACTCTTTATTATAATACTGAATAACCTGCAGATGCATTTTTATACACAAGCCTGCAAAATAGTTGTGTACCATTCATACCTACTGCCACAGAAAGACTGAATGGAATTTTGAGCATTTATACACTTGATACTTTAAGAGCAGTAGAGTTACTATGTCTTCTGTTTTAAATTATATCTAAATGTAGTTGAGGGAATTGTTGATAATTATGGTTGTACATATACAACTTCATCAAGTATATAAATTTGATTCCTGCTTGCTTGTGTGTTGTGATTCTACTGTCTCATCTGAAAGGTTGTGCCACTTGTCTACAAGCAGAATGATTTCTAAGCTACTGTTCCAGTTCCTATGCAACAAACTTATTATGAAAAGCCTTGCTGAAAAGTTTTTAGTCACAGCAATAAGACTATATACATAAGCAAGCAAAATTAGCCTGCTCCTGCATCAAAATGTTGTGTTATAAACCTCAAGCAAACTAAATAAAATAACAATAAACGGGATGCAACTGATGCCAATATTTATTCCTTAATAGAAATATTTTTCACAGGCATCTGTGTATTAATTACATCTACCCAAACAAACAAACAAAATGCAAAAAATTTCTGTTGGGCTGAAGAAATCAATCTATTGAACAATATACTACAGAACATTCATCTAAAGATCTCAGTGGAGCCTGGAAGAATTAAACAAGTCTCATATTAGAACTTCGTGGTTGTTATTTCCTTGCAGTATGAATTAAGCACTCAGCACTTAAGTAATAAGAGTCAGTCAAGTTACTAATTGCTCTGCACCTTTGGAAATCTTTCTCAGAAAAGTTAAATTATTAATTAGCATGAGTTATTATATTATTTATACGTTAATAAACCTGCATTATACAGGTTTCCATTAGAAACTGAAATCTGACAAATTCTGTCAGAAAGATTTCTTGATTTCCTATGGCAAGAAGTATAGAGTTAAAAAGAAAATACTTAGAGAGAGATTTTTATGAATCCCTCCACAACTCCACCTGTCTTCACTCGACAAGTGAAGCAAGTAGCCAGGTTTTCCATGTCATCAAGGACTGAAATGTTTTCTGTATCAGTACAGATTTTCCCAGGTAAAGAGGCTATTGGCCAAATCTAGGAATTACACATATCATCACCCATAAACTCCTCTGAACTATATTTGCCAGTTGCAGTGGGAATAAAGGACAGCCAGTTCCTGCTGTGTGGCTTTTCCTAAGCTTTTTTTCCACTTCTGGATGAATAACTTTTAGGAGAGTCAGCAGGGAATCAGTTTCAATATTGTACATGATGTCTTGGATGCCTATCTTCTGCTCTGCATCCCATTAGTGGGCCAAACGTTTACATGTCTTCTTGGCTTACACTTCATGGTACAGAGTGCATATATCTATGCCTGTTTAGGAATCGGTATTGGCCACTAGTTTGGAACTTATCTTTTTTATTGTATTGTAAAACTGTAGCTCATTACAACTACTTTCACGGTAAACTCCAAGTCAGTGTGAAGAGAAACTGTACTTTTGGCACTTGTTACGTTCCTATATCCACTAAATACCATTTCTTGGTATAAGTATCAGATTTCTCTACAGTCTGGGTTATGCCAGAAAACTCCTTTCAAACAACAATGATGTCTGTAAAGACTAGAGACTGCAATTCATATACAAATGAATCCTGTAATGAAACAGAGGGGAGAAAGAAGAGAAGCAGGGAAGTCTAGCTTATGTTCTAGTCCAGGCATCCTGTACTAATGTGGCAGTCTGCAAAGAAAACAAAAAAAAAGAAACAAACATGGGCACAATCATATGGGGTCCATTTTACACAGAGCATATATGCCAGATGTATATCTTGTGCAATCATATAGATAAATAAAACAAGCATGACGATCTGCTTTTCTTTACCAGCTTAATATGATCATTTTACTAATCTCAGCTGCAAATTACAGTTCAAGTGGGTGTCAAGGAGGAAACCCTAAAAAAGCACAGACAGCATTCTGTGAATGCTACTTATGGTACCATAGAAGATGTTGCAAGGATTAAAACAGAAAAAATATTCCCTTTCACACTCACTTTTTCTTTTTTCTTTTTTTTCCCAGATGCCATTCCTTAGAATTGAAGAAGTTGTGTATCAATTTATTTTTTTAATAAACAACCAAACAACAAAAAACAGGGAGGCTCAAAAAATAGTTCTGCTCATTTCCCCAGGTGCAATCACCTAATCTAACAGAAGATATTACCACTCCTGAAAAATATTAACTTTATCATATCCTGAGACTATAACAGCCAATTAAATAAACATTATTCTAAAAGATAAAGTACAGCAGAGACAGAAATTGTGGAACTCATAACTCAAGTGAAAAGATACAGTACAGGCAGCTTCTGGCTGGAAGGCAGTTTGTGACATGGAAAGAAATAAGAATCTTCTCTTATCAAAGCAGGTTTTGATACTGCAGTTCTCATTAGCTCCAAATGCTAGTCAGTATAAGTGAAAATATTAGTAGAACTTCAAATTTCTATTACAATGCTACATTAGAGTCATCACTATATAGAAATTACTGCAGCTTTCTGATGAAATACGCCTTGCATTTTATCCAGTAGCTAATAAAAGTGTGATAGTTGAATCATATGAATTTCACTGGGTGTCAAAATAGCAGATTCTGATCATACAAATACCAGCCTATGTCCACAGGTTTTAGTGCCAATAGTTGGCTTACACTGGGGTAAAGTCAGCCATAGCTCTGGCTTTTCCCAGCAGCAAGCAGCTACTCAGATGCCAGGGAACTGTTTTGAGTCCTTCCATTCTCACCAGCTGACTGAGTCCACACCTCTCTTATTCCCCAGCTCCTAATCACCCAGTGCTCGATTCCCTAGAAAAACAAAGTATTTTGGACAAGAAGGATGTTGTGACCTTGAACACAGAGAAATAAAATCAAGATGTAGATGTGGCAATTAAGGACTAAGCAGTGAACTCGGCAGTATTGGGTTAATGGATGGACTTGATGATCTTAAGAGGTCTTTCCCAACCTGAATGATTCTATAATTCTATGATTCTAAGAAAAAAGAAAACAGCATGCAATTTTTTGGTCCAATTGGTACCAAAAAATCAGTGAAATAATAAAACTCCTTAACACGAAGAAGAAGCCATTAAGAAGTAGGCTTTCTTTTTCAGCCAGATGCAGAGGGTAATCACTCCTCCTAAAGCCCTGCATGCCGACCACGGGGAAGTTTCTGTTTATGTACTGCATACATACTCATTTTTTGTCCCAGACTAAACATACATATGGTAATCACTTCCCCAAAGTCATTAACCATAATGCCCCTCCCCTTTATGTGTGTATTCTTCTGTTCTGGAATTCTCTCTGGTGATCAGGGACCCCAGTGTTCCTGTCAATCTCACTGAGGTGGCAGGGCACTGGGGCTGGTGAACTTCCAGATCTCTTCCTTACACCGTGGGCATTGTGGAGTTACCATAGGCCAGTGGTTTTGGTAGAACAAGCATTGTGTTAGCTCACCAGGTATAGACAAATCTGGTAACACCGTGATATAGTTTTCTCTCACACAGTGCTTTATGAGTGGAGATTGTGTATACCGGCATCACTTTAAAAACAGTGAAAAAGTATGAAAAAAACATGCTCTAAATTTACATATATATATATATTGCACAGGCACAATAGTTTATGGAAGGTCTTACAACAAATAAAAATCACCATAATTATTTAAAAACACATTCAGGTAATATGTAAAGAAAACAGACATACTCACACAGCAATGGGAAAATTAAATCTCAAATGGAACTGCATTGAGCTGAATGCTCATTGGGAAGATCTCAGTTCAGGTAAAGTTTCTGATTTCTCTGTGATGATTTATTGAGGTGTAAAATTACCAGAGTGATTAACAAACAGGTTTAAATTTGATTTGTAAAAATCACTAGCAAAAACTAGATTTCAGCAAGTTTTAAGTAGGTTATGTTTATCTTATGTACAACTCAAAAATATATTCTTCTATGGTCTTTTTAGTTCAATTTTATTTTTACTGAAATATCACGATCAAGCATTTATATCAAGTGAATTTTATAGGCTAGGATTTAATTTGATAATTTTCATCATCCTTTTCTACATCTTTAAACCTGGTTATTAACAGGTTCCCATATTGACCCATGAGCCTGAAAATAACGTTCACATTCCAGTTATCTGAAATCTAGCCATAAGCTTTAAAATAAAGCCCAACAGACTTCTGTGTTGGGATTGTCTCAATGTGAAAAGATAGAGTCTCAATGCTTTCTCAATGAAGTTGGCAGAAGCTACCCAGTAGGTCAGACCAATTTAAGACTGTTGCTTCCCATAACATGTGAGAGGTTTTCAGATGACCTTTAGATTTCACATTATAAAAAGTTTTTTAAAATCCTCACACAACTGCTCATGTGACACATTTAATTTTTTTCATCACAAATAAAAGATATTTTTGTTACAGTTGGTTCCTGCATGCCATTATGTGAAGCTAGATGATGAAGCTTCTCTTTATATGCCTCCCTGGGACCTGAGTCACTCCCAAATTTTTAGCTGACTAGAGCCCACAAAATGTTCCTCACAATTTTACTGCACATTCATCCCTCATGTACATTTGAATGAAGCAACCAATTCATCATAATAGATTTGCTTTCTGAGGAGTTTCTACTTTACTTTGTTAAAGTGATTGGCTCCTATCACATTTCACCGTGGGGAACTGCAAGGAGTTATTTTAAAAATAGATGGTCTGGAATGAAATTAAGCCAACTAAGACAACCTTGTATCTGAGAACCATTCATTTATAACAAAAACAAAACAAAAGGAGTTGCCCTACTAAAGACAGCTAGAAAAGACAGAAAAAGAGGAAGGAAAATGCAAAAGGAATGGGGGAGGAAAGAGAGACAGGAGACAGAGAGAAAACGCTGGTGTTACCACCAGAGGATTGAGGAGTGCTATCAACATCTATGCAATATGGGATGTGTGCACTGCCTACTGGTGAGGAAGGGACCTCGAGCAGGAGGTCCAGAACCTTGGACAGGGTCGTGGCAAGGATTGAGGTGGTGGGCAGGCTTGGAGGCAGGCAGGGACACAGGGATGAAGCAGCAGGGCAGCAGTCAGGGAGAGATGGAAGGTCGAGCAAGAGCCAGTGGGGGCAGAAGAGCCAAAAAGCAGGCTGGACCTAGGGCAAAAAGTGCAAAACAGGCTAGAGCCAGGTCAAGAAGCCAACCTCAGCAGGCAGGAGCTAAAGAAAAAAAACACAAGACCCAAAAGGCTCCAAGACTCCCAAAGCCCAAAAACCCCAAGCCCAAACGAAAAAGCAAGTCTCAAAAAATAAAACAAACCCCACAGTCACCAAACAGCAAAATGCACAAGACCCCAGAAGTCTCCACAACTTGTGATGCAGTTAATTTTATATTCCCTGGCTGCTCCCAAAGTCTGCCTGCTGGCAGGAGACCATTGGCCCAGTGCAGCCTTCCACTGCAGTCCAGTGGTGGAGACCTTCCACCATCAGATGGGAGAACTCTCTGGAGGGTGCAGTGTCCTTGGTGCTCCCCTGCTGCTGCCTGCCCCATGTGAGACACGAAATGACTGCCAGGCAAAGGCTCCCCAGAGACAAGGATGTCTCCCATCTTCTCCTGGTTGACTCCTGCAAGTGGCACGTGTGCACTCCCCCATCTGACAAACAGTGTTGAGACAAACCAAAACTGTGTCTTTACACCTCCTCTAAAATTATGCAATACACAGTCTGTGAGAATGCCATTGTTATGGCCTCTGATAGTTCAGATAGTGTTGAGAGAGGTCTCTTTTCTAGTCACACATTGAGAGTCATGCAGTGTAATATTAAATGAGAGCTACAGGATGATTCTAGTCTATCACCCTCTTCTTTACAAAGGTCTTTTACATGTTTAAACTCCAGTTCTTAGCTGATAAATTGATCCACCTCCTTCTAGTAAGTTATTTAATGGAACCACAACTCCAGTACTTGTATCCCTGTCTTCTATTAAGGATGATGTCCTACAAGAAATGCAACATCCACAAGACACTGCATAGCTTTTATTGATGGGTTGTAGAAACACATACATATACTTCATTGGATCTATACAACTATAAATGCCTTTGCTTTTTTTTTGTTGTTATATTTCTTTAAGGAATCAAATACTTAACTATGTCTTTCTGCAGGGCTTTGAACTAGATGAAGTGAGTCTTGGCCTCCATGCCTGTTCCACTCTGCAGCTGCTACAGTTTGGATGAGGAACTAGGCTGCCCCTTCCTCCAAGCGTGGTGAGGTTACTGCTCTAGAGTGTGTGCCTCTAACAGGTACAGTCTGACTCATCCCCAACTGTTCCACAGGAGCTTTGGGCATTAATATTCTTTCCATACCCCTTTCCCCACCCCCCTGCTTTACTTAGGGAATATTTCCCACACCATGGGACAGCATGTGTATCTTTATGGCATTCCCAATTGGAAGACAGAATTGGTTATTTGATTAAAGGGTAAGAGCTGACAACTAAAAATACATTCATAATGTATGAAGGGGAGAACCCTCCAAAGAGATAAAGAACACACAAATATATAGCTAGCACCATATTTGATAAAATTCATGTATCCCTTATTCACGAACAAAATTCAAAGTCATGTAAAATATAAATGCAGCAAGATAAAAAAGACAAAACGGAAGCCAGAGTAAATGAAACATAAGCTACATGTTTAGAACTTACAAGAAAATCCAAGAGCTAATATTCCCTAAAATGCATAAGCTATAAAATTAAAACAGGCTAATCTGTAACTGCACATCCATATCACTAAAGCCTATGCTTAACTACACTGCTAAATCAGCTGCATTTTAGAGGCTTGAGTCCTTAGCATTTAGTAATAAACACAAGTACACAACTGTGTCTGGTCGGTCATCCATTCTGACAATCATATCATCATCTTGATCTCTCGTTTCTCCCTCAGCCTCTCTGTGTCTCTGTTGGTATACTGGTGCATCAGCTTACTTGAATTTCTGGCTTACAAAATCTCTAATTTTTTCATTCAAATATCTCCTAGCACTCCTTTCTTAAACTAATGTGCAAGATGACTCAAGAATAAACACCCCAACGATCTAAAATTAAGTCATTGTGTCTCTAAATATCAAAATCAAGGCATTGCCTAAGCAAATTGCTGCAAGCCTTGTTATTTTCATGTTCAACCTCTCTGAACAGTTTATTATCTTCATTCATTGAGTCATATCTGAAATTAAAAGGTCAGCTCTTTGAGATATGGGTAATATCATAGAATCATAATATTACCTGGGTTGGAAGGGACCTTAAAGTTCATCTAGTTCCAGCCCACCTGCCATGAGCAAGGACACCTTTCACTAGGACAGGTTGTTCAGAGATCTTGTTCCATAAAGGCACTACAACAGTTTTAAGAAGCGTTGATAATTTCAATTATTACAAAAATGCCTTAAAACAGTGAAGGATAAACAGATCTAGTAATTATCTAATTAGGTTTTGAATTAAATTCGAAGTTCAAAAATTTCCTGATTGTTCAACCTAAATTCTGTGAACCTTTCAAATAAAAAAAAATCCCACTTTCTATGTACTAACTAAAGTTTTAAGCTTAGTTTGTTCAAGTTATTGTCACCATCCCCTCTGAAATAGTCTCTACCAGTTGTTTGCCTTATATACATAGAAGATATTGCTTCATTTGTTGTTAAAAAATATCTGTCAGTATAGGAAGCTCTTAAGACTGAAAGATATTGAATATATGTGATTCTAACTGCCATTATAACAGTCTAAGAATCTTCACTGCACTAAACAAAACACAATACTGTCAGGCTTTTAGTCCAATGACCCTTTGAAGAGTACAATCAAAGCAAACAAATACCAACTTTCAGACTTGTTTTCAAGCCTGAGTAAGATTTCAAATACTCAGCTTTCCTAATCACCGCTTTAAAATTAATACATACATTAATAAACACACAAATAAGTGAAGATACAGTTTATACAGGCAACTTTATAATGAAATAATCTAAAATCAGGACAATCACTTCAATGTGAAACATTCTGCTCTATTCAGAACACATTTTCAAACTGCATTACCTATAGGATATTAATTACTCTATTCCAGTTAAGAGTAGGAGTTACCAGAATGCTATTAGTACCTCAAAGGTAATGCAGTAGAGTTGGGTGAACTGAAACTAATCAGCATAACATTATATGATATCACTAGAACAGGTTTATTTTGAATACTTTAATATTTTTGCTAAGATTTCCTCATGCAACATTGCTTTTGCACTCGAGCCCAAAAATTTCACATCAAGTTAAGGAATCTTTTTCTTTCTGACAGATTTGAGTTCTTGCTTGTTAAATGTATATTTCTTTTCAGTGCTACAATTGGAATTTACCTATCATCTATTAAAAGAATTGCCCCTGAGAGATGACCTCACAGTTTCTGAATAAGTGGATAAGAAGCCCAGTTGAACAGTGACTCAACCTTTAAATATATAGGTGTGAACTGTTACCTCTGTAATTACCAGTCAACCTCAATCTTTCCCAATTGAATTTTTCCTCCACTGGCACGTACTTAAGGCTAACCCTTACTGTTTATTCTACAACATATTTTTACAATTTAAACCATTATAAGCTAAATTATAGTGTTGTATCAGAATAGATTTGACAAGTTCATAGAACTTGGTAAATAATCAAACAGCCCAAAACTTATGTAGTAACTTCATATTTCCTCACTTCCAGAACAATAACTTAAAAATACATTTGACTTTCATCAAAGTATTAATTCATCAAAATAACAAGGAAAGTATGTAGCTCACTTAATCAAGAGTCTCCTGAATCTTAAGCCAATTCCAAAGTATTCTTCTTTCTGTATAAGAAATTTCAGAAGTCTATTATCTAAAATAATTGCATCAAAATCAGTTAATAACATAAACAACATGAAACAAACACCCCCACTCCTCACATTTAAGAATGAAATTTTTTACTTCTGAGAATTTATTAATGAAATTCTTCAGACATGTATTGTCTAATATTTACCAGTAATTAAAGGTAACATCTATTACAATTGCTCCCAAATTTCTGTCATTAGTCACTTGGGTTTGCATTATTTGTAACTATGCCAAATATTTATCACCTGAATTGAAATTTCCCTGCCTCAGGACAAACATTTCAACTGGATTGACTCAGTAATTTAAAAGAACAAAGACTTACAGTGTTTAAGTTGTTCTTGGTTGTGCATATGCAGAAAGATTACTTGTATAACCACATATGATTTACCACTGAGAACTCTTTCAGGGTACAAGGATTGCCAGTATTTATAAGGAGCTATCATGTTTTAAGCCCATCTGGAAGTTAAACCCCACCCAAACGCTTTCTTCACCCAAACCCCTCTGATGAAAGAGAGAAGCAAAAGGCAGAGACTGAGGGTTGAGATAACAATTTACTGGAAACAGCAATGAGACAAGAAAAAGAACAGTAACAGCAACAAAACTAATAATAACCGTATAAAAGAGGGTGATTACATGCAAAATGCTCACCAAAACTGACCAGAACTGACTACAGCTGACACCACCCCCATTGCTCCCTCCACTGTGCTTTTTTCCCCAAGCCTGAAACAATGAAAAAGCATGGGAGACAAATGCCCCAGCCAGATTCAGCACCACTCTGCCATTCTGCCTGTTGTCTGCTCTCATGGAAAAGGACAAAATGGTTGCAGAATTTCTCTGTGGCAGAATTTCTCCTTTTTTCTTCCACCCGAAGCCACTTCTCCTTCTTCTCAGGAGTGAGAAGCTCTTCTGCCCTCCAGCAATAACATGAGTGGTAGGGAGTAAAAACCTAGACATATCCACAGGCTCCAGGCTCCACTCCCTCTCAACTACTGCAAAAAAAGTTAACCCTGTCCTTGGCTGAAACTAGGACATTATCCACCCCTTTATTCTATGCCATTTATGCCATGTCCAGATCCTACACCTTCCAAATATATACATGTATCCGTCCTAGGTGTCTTCTAGGGCAGGAGGGCTGGTGTGCTGTTGAGTGGTTGCAAGCTACATCAGGAGATCACAACTGGTGTGTCTGGAACAGTCCATCCTCACGGTTCATGGAGCTTATGGCATACAGTGGTAGTGTATATTATGTAATATACAATTCAACATTATAGACTGTTCTCACCCAAAAATCAAATCCCCTTGTACCTACACACTGTGCTTCCCAGTCCCTCTGCTTTACCCACCAAGTGCACACAAGCCTTTGAGAGGAAAAAAAAAACCTCTTGTCTTTGCTTGAGGCAGGACTAACCCGAACTGTCTTCCCTAGTACATTCTTCATATGCATCACGGGGACTTTATCCCCTTTTATGGTGTGTGGAGATCTTGACTGGATAGAGTAAGCTTGACTGATAGAGCCTCTAATCTGATGCCCTTTGTAAAATGTTGACCCCAGTGTTTGAAGATCCCACCACTCATTGCTTTCAATCTGTTTTTTCACAGTCAATTGTACCATTCTATTGTCTCAGAGGCTGGTGCATGAGAGGGAGTATGAGATACCCACTCAATACTGTGCTCTCTGGCCCTGTTGTCTATGAGGCTGTCTTTTAAATGAGTCCTCTTATTCGACCCACTTCTTTCTAGGGTGGCACGTCACCACAGGATTTGCTTTTCAAGCCCCAAGGTGATGCTCCTGGCAGTGGTGTGAAGCACAGGGTACATCTCCAGCCATCCAGTAGTTTCTTCCACCATTGTAAGAACTCAGAGCTTGCCTTGGTGGGTTTGCACAATCAATCTGCCAGACCTCCTCATACTTATATTTTGACCATTTTCCCCCATACCATAGAGGTTTTACCTGCTTGTCCTGCTTGACATTTCACATTTATGGATAACCTGAGAGATAGAGCCCATGGTTAAATCCACCCATCGATCACGAGCCCATCTGTATGTTGCATCTCTTCCCTCATGATCTGAGGTGCCATGGGCCCAAAAAGTCAGAAATAATTCACTCTTATGTTGCCAGTCCAAATCCACCTGAGACACTTTAATCTTGGCAGCTTAATCCAACTGTTGTTGCAACATTCTTCAGTAGCCTGACTCTTCAGTATGTGTGCATCTATATGAGGTACTTTTGCAGCCAACTTCTCTATCCAGGTAGAAATGTCTTGCCACAATTCAACAGCCTGGATAGGTTCACCTCTGTGATACCTTTTTCCACGGGTACAGACACCCCCCACAGTGCACTTGCCACTATCCATGAGTCAGTGTACAGGTAGAGTACTGGCTATCCCTCATTCAGCCATACCTAAAGACAACAGGATGCCTTTCAGCTCTGTGACCTGACTTGATCCACCTTGTCACTCAATAGCTTCTGCAACTTGTCACATCGGACTTTGTGGGAAGATAGTTTGTAAGGATAGTGCATAAGGTAATTTTCCTCAGTGAATTACAGCTATACCGGTTGCTGAGAAGTGGAGACAGCCTTGCCTGTCCAATGAAGATGAGTGTTATAAAAGAGTGGGCAAGCTGCTCGGGACTCAGTTGCAGTTGGAGCTTGAGAACCAGGGTCTGCTGCAGTTTGGGATGGAGTCTGCTGGCTGTGCTGTGAAGAGGAAGGGACATGTGGTCATGCAAGGGACAGATAAAACGATTTTGTGTAAGGAAACAGACGGGGGTAAGTGGCTGGGTAAGGGACAGGTTGGGATTAGCCAGTCATGCAGGAAGAAGGAAATTTGCAGAGAGAAGGGGAAAAGGAGTCAGAGCTGTGTGGAGCTGCCTGTAAGAAAAGGAGTCAGAGTTTCCTGAAAGAAGTCCACAGAGAGAAGGCACAAAAAGTTTTTAACAAAGGAATGGTAATGGTGCCAGTCGTGTCCATCTTGACAACTGCAATAGGACTCCATACAGCAGATTTTATTTTTCAATGTATCTTTATGACACGGCAGGAATGATCAAAGTAGACAGAGTAAAGCTTTTCATTTTCAGGTATCTGACTATATGGCAGGGCCTCTTCAGCATGTGTCACCCACTTCTCTTCCCCTTCTGAGGACAATCTGAAATTCTCACCTTTGTGCCAAGTCATGATGACTTCCAAGATCCCTGGGCAATTGCAGTTTCCTATTCAAGTTCACTATAGGATCAGCATGACTCACATATTTCATGTAGCATCAGTGGCATATGTGGAAGGGACTTTTCCTTTGAACATCCAGCCCATCATTGTCAGTTGAGGTGCCAGGAGGAGCTGTGCTTCAGTACCAATCACTACTGAAGCAACTCAAACCCCTTCGTAAGCTCCCAGGATCTGTTTTTCACTAGGGGTGTAACAGGCTTCAGATCCTTTGTATCTCTGATTCCAGAACCCCAGGGATTCTCCTTGGCTGTTCCTGGGTACTTTTTGCCACAGACTCCAGGGAGGACAATTCTTTCTGGCTGCACCGTAGAGCACATTTTTACATCTTGTCCCATCCTGATTCTCTCATGGGCTAATGAATGAACAATCTCCTGTTCAATTTGTTCAAGAGCTTGTTGTTGCTCAAGAGCAGACTTGAAATCATTCTTCTTCAATGTCACATGATAAAGACAGTTTACACTCTGACCGTAATCTGGAGTATACATACTCCAAAAATTCACAGAACCTAGGAAAGCTTGAATTTCCTTCTTGCTTGTTGATATGAGTATAGCTGCTATTTTGTTGACCACATCCATTGGAATCTGATGACATCCATCTTGCCATTTTAGTCCTTAAATCTGAATTTCCTGGGCAGATCCCTTGACCTCACTTTGTTTTATGGCAAAGCTGACCTTCAGGATTATCTTCTCCCCTTTCTCAAAAACATCCTCTGCTGAGCTGTCTCATATGATGATGTCACGGATATACTGCAAGAGTTCTGGAGCCTCACCCTTTTCCAGATCAGTCTGGATCAGTCCCTGGCAAATAGTGGGGCTGGGTTGTGATCCCTGGGGCAGTCAGTTCCAGGTGTACTTTATCTCCAGGTGAAAGCAAGCTGTGGCCTCAGCTTCTTACTAAAGGAATGGAGAAAAATACATTAGTCATGTTGCGGATGACACCATTTTGCTGCCTTAGACTCCAGTTCATACTGAAGTCCCAGCATGTCCAGCACAGCAGCACTCAGTGATGGTATGACTTTGTTTAGGCCACCACAGTCCACTGTCAGTCTCCACTCCCCAGTGGATTTATGCACTGGCCATACAGGACTATTAAAGGGTGAGCAAGCCTTGCTGAGCACTCCCTAGTTCCCCAGAGGATGAACCATTTCACACATGGGGATCACAGTGTCCCAGTTTGTTGTGGTACTGTCAAGGGTACATTGTTGTGGTAGTGATTGGTACCTGCTGTTTCTCAACCCTCAGCAGTCCCACAGCAGAAGGGTCCTTTGAGAGACCAGGCAAGGTGCTCAGCTGTCTAATTTCCTGTATCCACAGCAGCTATCCCAAAAGCCCAATAATGCCCTTTTGGATCCTTGAAATACCCTCTCCTGAGGTAATCTATGCCAAGGGTCCATGGGGTCTCTGGACCAGTCACAGCTGGGTGATTTTGCCATTCATTCCCAGTTAGGCTCACTACAGCTTCCAGTACAATCAGCTTTGAGATCTCCCTGTCACCTCTGGATTCTATCCCTACAGATCTTGATGGCATCAGGGTACACTGTGCACTGGTGTCAACTAAAGCCTCATATTCTTGGGAGTGTGGTGTTCCAGGACATTGGATCCACAGTCCAATACATCCAATTATCCCTTTCCCACCTGACTGGAGACAGGGCCCTTCTAGTTCTGGTCATGGTGGTCATTGCTCACTTCTTGGAAATATGAACTGGATGTCCTTTCAAGAGCATTGAAAGTAACATCAGCCATCCTATTCCATCTGAGGACTTACCCACTGGAAATCGGAGTGGTATTTATCCTTGAAGAATTTCCTGCAGTATTTGTGCTTCCTCTCAACTCACACACCAGTGTGACTGCTAGGACAGAGGTGGGTTTTCCATCCCACCTCCATGTGTTCTCTCTATGGTAATGCAGGTAAAAACCACAGGTTACCTCAGTGTATACTTTCTCTCTCATGCAGGGAGGGCTTTTTTTCCCAATAGCAAAGACTGGTCCATACTGGTGGACTATGGGACATTTCCTCTCTAGTTTACTCAAGTCCTTTAAAACTGTCTTCAGTCTTGGACAGTCTTTCCTGGTTGAGGTGTAGGTCAGTAGAGAGGAAAAAAGATGGTCTTCATATTGCTGGAGTTGAGTAGTCTAAAGCTACCCAGCTGTTCTCCTTTCATTGACATCAGTACTAATTAACTGGTGTACAGCAATTGCACACTTCCTATAAATTTCCACCACATGGATTGTGTATGGCACACTGGACCTCATTTGGATCTACAGGGGACTGCTCATTATTTGAATCCCTATAGACTCCCTGCAGCACAGCTAATTCTCTCAGGTACCATATAACTTTCTCCACACCATTCTACCTACTTTAGAATCAAAATTGTTTAGACCAAAGTTGTTTCCAACTCCCCCTAAGCAGATCTGTTGTTACCTCAACCCTTTGGGGCCCCATATTGGCTGTCAATTAAATGTAGTCCCAGTTTAAGCCCAGCTGGAAGTTAAACCCCACACATCTTCCCTTTTTCCCCATCCCTTCCAGTGAGAGAGACAAAAGGCAGAGATTACAAGTTGAGATAACAAACAACAAAATGGTGATGGAACCTCTGTGCACCACCTTTTTCTTCCAACCAAATCCCCATCCCCTTCTTTTTGGAGGGAAGAATCCCTTAAATTCCCCTCCCCCCACCCCCATTGATGATGTGCACCAAGCCTTCAGAATTTAAGCAGCATTTGGACAATGGTCTTACTCAAATGGTTTAGTTTTAAGCAGTCCTGCAAGGAGCAAGGTGTTGGATTCAAAGATCATTTCAACCTGGAATAGTCTATAAATCTATGATTAGCAACAGAATCTATCATATGCAAACTTTTATGGTGGAGAGAAGGTCTGATTTGCACATTATTTTTCTTTTTTAAAAATTTTTTCTGGTACAGTTTTTTGCATTGCTATGCTTGAGGGAATGACACAGATCTTTTCATGTCTGTTACATGCCCACCTTCTCCTCCATCCCCTTGATCCAGAAAAATGACAGCATTTAAAAAACAAGTATTCATATGTAAAATTGCATAGAATAATAAATTACAATAATCAAATTGCTTTCACTAGAAAGCTCTTATCAAATAAAAAAATATCTCAGGCACATGGTACCGTTCTCAGGGTGTCTTGCACAGGGCCAGGAGTTGAACTAGATGATCCTTATGGGTTCCTTCCAAATGAAGATAGTTTGTGATTCTGTGATCACACCTAATATAAAACTGAAAGGCATGTTGCTGAGAGAAATTCCTCCTGAGATGAAAGTTGATGGCAGTTGCTTTGAGAAATTAAAATGAGGTAATACAGCTTTAAAAATTTGTATATCTAAACTTTGCTGCAACAAGTACTTGAGCCTCAAGATGGGACTAGAAAAAAAACTAGAAAAGACAGAACAAATGTGGAAAATCTAAATTTTTAATTTTGAAAACTTCTGCTTCTGAAAGTTAATATTCTTTTTATGCCTGATAAAATATATCCACTTCTGTAACATAGTATAACAATAGTGTCACCTGGTGGTTAAGTTTACTAGTAGTGGCCTATCAAATCCATGTAGAAAAAGGCTATTAAACACTGCAAAATCTCTGATCTGAACAGTTGAATAAATTGTTTAAATTCATGAGTAGTTTAATGCTAATAATCAAATTGTGATGTCATTAACTATAGTAAGTGGTGTAAGTATCATGGCAGTGGGTCAGAAATCCAGTAATTAAGTATTTTGTTATGGAAAGTAGATAGTTTGCCTTACATGATTCTTCCAGTGATTGATTCTACTGCTTTTGCTTCGAACTAATCATTCTATTGAACTAAATAAAGTATTTCAGGGGTAAGAAAATACGGAGGGTAGGAAAATATAGATATACAGAGCATTTTTAGTGTAAATACGGCAGTTTTTGGCTCATAGCTAAACAAATCAAGGATAAAGAAAAAGTAGAAATTAAACATTATCTTGGTTTTAGTTGGTACTAAACCATACTGTACATACATGTTGTTATTTTAGTTATAGAATACAAACTCAAAGAAAGATATCTTCATTTTGGAACATATTTAGATGTGATAACCCTTAATTCTTTAACCTTTCATAACATTATGTTGATCCTTAAATTTCAGCATTCTCCACAGATGAGGTTTTTCAGTGCAGCAGAAATATAATGTGTTTACTATAGCTTTCAACTGCTTCATGTTTATAAAACCAATTTCTTAGGTGTCTAAAGTAGTGGAACCATGAATTAGATTTTATAACCTCTGGGAGCCATTTCCATGACAAAGAAAGGATTGGTTTCACTCCGTTAGCCATTAGTTTGCTTTCTCTCTCGCTTCTTATCCTTCCTTTGAGCATAATATGAAGTACTTGTTGATTATACTGTTTGCAACACCACTTTCTTCACTTTTCTGAAGAAAAGTCATGTGCATCCAAAGAGTTCTTTAATAATGGGAAAGCCTGAAGTACTGATAGCATAAAATTATCTGCTACTTAAAAACGAGAATTAAGAAGGCTATGAATAATTACTTCCAATAATTTCTTCCTTGATATGACACTTCTCCTAATATCAGAAAAACACCATTGATTCTGCCAGGATACAGGAACTTCAGTCTTCTAAACATCAGTCAGAAACATAAGACGGGCTACACTTTGAGCTGATTGACTATCAATATGTGTAGTAGTTATGTCAAGAGACACAGCTGGCACCATCACCAGTCCTGTATTAAAAAACTTTTCATACCTTCTCTCAGGTAACTCTTATTCCCTTTTCATACAGGCAGCTCTGACTCCTCTCTGCAAGTTTCCTTCCTCGTGACCAGCTAAACCCCACCCTGTCCCTTACCTCCTCACAACCAGCAGACTCCATCCCACACTTCAGCAAACTCTGAGTCTCAAGCTCCAACTATAACTCATTCTCGTCCAGCTAGCCCACTCTTTTCTAACACCCATCCTTATTGGGCAGGCAAGGCTCTTTCCACTCCTTAGTAATCAGTACAGCTGTAGTTCATTGGGAAAGATTGCCTTCTGCACTATCCTTACAAACTTGGGCCTCTTGTTATGAAAACCACATTAGATCTTTAAAATCCATTTGTTTTCTACAAAACTGCAGTTTTCTCTTGCTGGAAGCCATTTTCAGGCAGTGGCTCTGTGAACTCAGAGTGCACTCTGATGTCTAATTCCAAGTTGCTGCAGATAGGTGAGAAAATGCATCAGTAGGAAAACTGATGTTTTGGGGTTTTCATGCTAAAATAGTTGATCAGATTCTGTGGACACAGGGGTTCCTCTCACCTCTTGAATTTATCAATCTGAGATAGATTCAGTAATTCTTATGTTTCAATTCTCTAAAATAAGGAAACTACATATGCTGAAGAACGACTATTTTGAGTTCTTGGTGTTCAAAGTTCTTTGAGGCTGTATTTTACCATTTCAGTGCTATTCTTCTGTCCTGCAGCGCAGCTTCAGAATAGACTAGGAGATGTTTGTTACCCTTCTTGGATCATCAGCTACATAAGAACTTAAGTATCTAGACAGAAATATGAACCGTGAAAAAGATAAACACTTACATGTTACTTTGACATAAGATATAGCCAACAAGGAAATTTCAATTACATGTTATTCATTTGTTTATACTCTCTATAATGTATGCAATCAAATGAGTACAAGTTCTCTTCGTGGAAATTACTCCTCTATGGGCTGTGATTGTTTTACAGACAGAATGCTGACCAAACAGCTTTATTCTCTTAGAGCTCCTTAGATTATCACAATACAGGTGGTAAAGCTTTATTAATGAAAAAAAAAACAACAAGAATTTCCTAGAGCATCATCATGTTGATTCTTTTTCCTCATCTGTGAGACTAGAGTGTGGGTTCTGCCTCTGACTTCCCATTACTGTCCCTCCCGTTTTTTTCATACCTTTTGTTTTGATTGATCTTATTCAAGCTGGAATGCTGCAGAAGAGGAGAAAAAAAACCATTCAGCTTCTTAACTGTTTTCAGCCACTTAAATTAGACAGGTCTTTGAGACACAAGGGTCACTAAACCAAACAGTTGCTTTTTCAGAACAGAAATTTAAACACCATTTTGAAGTTAGATTATGAAATACATTTATACCACTTTTTTTAACTTTTCAAAAAGACAAGCCCAAAGAGAAAAAATTAAATACAATTAAAATATATATTTGAAGATAAAAGGAAGCATAAGGCCTCTTTTATTTTATTTAGTTATTCAGTTACCCTGACTGGGAACATTTTGAGCTTAGAGGAACTCATCTGTGCAACAGAAGAGCAGACCAGAAAAAAATAAAAAAAATCTCTGTTTGTTTTGGCTTAGCAGAAGTTGTAAACTTGTTTTGGCTTAGCAGAAATCAGGATTTCAATATACACAACCTAGCTCATTGAGTTATTTTTTTTCCTATAGCGTTCATAGAGAAGATTACAGTAAAGAAGAGTAAAACCTAAGCCAAACCTTTATACACAGCAATATTTTTAGTCCAGACAATTTCCCTTTAGCTGTTGTCAGGAGCAATGTCCCGTACTTTATACAAAGTTCAGGCTGCTGGTCACATAGATGATTTACAGTATTACCCATCCTACAAAATATACTGACAGAGTGCCTTACTTTATAGATCATATGTACCTAGTCTAAACTGTGGATATTTGATAATGTTTCCTTGATTTTAAAATTGTTTTTAAATCAGTCTATATATAAACATAAACATGAGTTCATGTATAAACATGTTCAAATACATGGGAAAATATCATTTGGTAATAATTTTCCCCTTCAACATAGCTATGGCTCACAATTCATGTGGCTTGAGCTTTCAGTTGGTCAATGCTTTCAGAGTACATTATATCCCCTACATAAAGAGTAGTAGGAAAGTTGTTTGCTAATTGTTTCAAAAGAGCTGAGCCAGTTTAAGAATAGGATGCCAATCTGCTTGTGATTATGCTGACATCTAGGCTCAAAGCCAATGAAGAAACAAGGAGAACCTTTTCATCAGCTCCTAAGATGGTACAAAATGCTCTCAGTACTGTTTATAAAGGCAAAATCTGAACTGTGGCAAACAGTATAAGACTCCTGTGCCTTCCTACAAGTTACTGACCATTAGAGGCCCTGAAGATCTTAGTTCATTTTCAAAACAGACCCAGAAGGTTATTTTCTAAATGGAACAGGTCAAGACATAAAGGAAGAAAGATGACTTAGTGATGTCATGACATGAATCAGAGGCCTCAGAATATCTAAAGTAAGCATAGTATGGAAATAGGAAGTCATGATTACTAGGGACGTTTAAGATGTTACATTTTCAGGTATCCCCAGTTCTAGAATAATTTCTTCCTTGCAAATATGAAATGATACTAGAGTTCTCAGTATACCCAGAAACAACTTTTCAAGATGGCATTATTACAATTGTATACTTCTATTCCACCAGTATGCACTTTTAAAAAAATTAATTTTCTACCCTTGTTTAACTTTTAGTACTAGCAAGGACTGTCTATCCCTTCAGCAGCATCCATTGAAAGGAATATATTTTTAAATAAGTTGAGTGTAGTTTCCCTTAGCCTGGCAAATTTTTTCAGGAACAAATTTATATTGTTGCACTATCCCTGGAAATTATGGAAGGGACACAGTATACAGAGATGTCCTAGTCCTCAAAAAGAGAATAAACTCTAACAAAGTCTGCATCTGCCACATTTGTTTCTCTCAAAGTAACTGTGCTGCAGTGGAGGAACCACTTACCTGCACTCTATATCCCTCCTACCCAAATGCAAGTATGATCATGGAAACTGATTTTACACATTGGACGTCTTCATAGTCCTTTGAGCAAGTGCACTGTAAGCTGATATGTGCCAGTTTTTCAATATTTTTGCATTGAAGGCTGGTGTGCACCTGAACAAACAAAAACCAGATTAATCTTTAAATTCAAAGAGTGATGAATTTACTGCAGTTTTCAAAAGAGGTCTTTCATAGATTTCTAACCTCATTGTCATTTTTCACTTGCCTTCCCTTTCCATAGCCTTCTGAAACCAAAACCCAGACAGCAACAAGGCAAGTAGGAACCAAGTGCTACTTTCCTTGGTTCTAAGACAGTTTATGTAAGACATCATGAACCACACTTCACTAGCATATTTCTTCCATCTACTAGCTGATACACACTGCACCATCCCAGTGTGAAGAGGTAAGGCTTCATTATTCTCCCTCTGTCATGCTCCGTGTCTGCACAGAAAAGAAGCACTGAGATTGGTTAACATTCAAAAGAGATTAGGCTGGATGGTTGCTGTCAGTAAATCACATAATCTATTGACAGTTCATTTAATGAGATTTACCAATCACTCATGTTTAGAGAGACAAGGAAGAAGATATTTTCTGGCTACTGCATGCCAGCCTCTCCTAGAAATATTACTTTATAGAATATGCAATTCCAACATCAAGGCAAAATTAACATAAATAATTCCAGTAAAATTCCCCAAACACCAAGATTTCAGATATAAACCTGACCAGGAATCCAGACTGATTCTTAGAATTATAGTTCAGTGAAGCTTACTTGTAAAGCACTGAACTGCATACAATTTTTGCTCTTTAGAAAGCAGTCAGTTCCATGAGTTATCCAACCAGCTATTTTGGAGGTCTATTCATTAGCATCAGAATAAGAACACCATTTGACTTATTAGAAGCTATGCCTGTAATTTTCAAAAAGCAGAGCCTTGAGTTGGTTCTAAAGATCTTTAGACTGTCTGCGTTTATTGGGAAAAACGCCCCAAGCACAGTCAAACTGCAAAACCACTTAGAATCCAGTATAAGTTCTTTGAACACATTTGCTTGTTATTTACTCTGCCATATTTCTGAAGCAGCAACAGTGTTAATGAAAACATAAAACATATGCAAATAAAAACAAATAGGGGAAATGCAATGAAACCTCTCAATGTAATTAATTTTACTTAATATTTACATAACATTTCAGAGTTGGAGATCACAAAAAATGATATTTGAATCAATTTGAGGTTAATGGCACTTTCTCTTACACTTCGGAACAAAGGGAATAAAACCAAAGCCCTCTGTCATGTCACAAAAAGACAATGAAGATTGTGGCTCCAGTTTAGAACATTTGTCACCCTGCTCAGTGTGGGGACATACCAGTATATCATGGCCTAGGTTAAAAAACAAATATGGCATCTTTTGCTGTAAATCAGAAGTACAGTTCAGACTATATCAGCATAGCCAGGCAAGCCTGCCAGCAGCACTAGAATCTGTCCAAGGCTCAAAATTTTGCCTTGTAGCTAAGTAGGAACTCAGTAGTAGTAGCAGTGTCATAATATGTATCAGTTCATCTAACTCTTTTCAGACTTGTTCACATCTACCTGTTCACTTGACAGTGATTTACTTGCACTACAGTATATATGGTCTATAAATACCCAAATTTGAAATCTTAATTTCTATTCATTTCAGCATCATTTTAGGTTAACCTTCTAATGAAGGAGTATCATGTTTGTTTCTTATATTCTTCTCTGTGTTATCCTCAGACTTCTCCCCTCAAGCACGAACATGTTGCATCTACTGTTCACTTTCTGTCTACTACTCAACACATTATTTTTCTGAACTCCAAAAATTCATCAGGATTTCTTAAGAAATTTCTCCTGAATTTTTTAGCATTGCTTTCCTTTCTTCTCATTAACACAGAAACTTCTCACTCTGGACCCAGCTTTAAAAGTTGTCATTCTTGATCCAACTACATGTGTGGGTCTAGTTTACTGAATTATCTAATATCTCTTGGAATTATATTACTAATATATTAATTAATAATTAATCTGGGAATTATTATTATTAAATTAAACTTTATTTTATGCATTTGAAGTGCTGAAGATTGTCTTTTGTCTTTCTAACTGTCTACTTGTTGGCATTTGATTTTCATGTCTTACTGTTTTCTTTATATTACGGGAGGATTTGTTTCATTATCATGATGAAAAACACCCAAAAAAACCCAAAATCCTAAATCATCAAACAAATTATTTGGATCAGAATTTTTAAAGTTGATTAGCTGTGTGTACTTTCTTAACATCCTTCTGCTCAACTTAGAGCATTTATAATATTTAATTATATTTAATATAACTTTCATTAGCAGAGGTCAATTAACTCTTTCTGGACAAATCAGCCTATATAAGAAAGCTGAAGTTCCATATCCAAAGTGGAGATATCCATAGTTCTTTCTTTTATTCTGACATCTGGTGATAAATTGAAACAGGTAGATTCTTTTTGTAGAAATGGCGTAATAAACCATTCACAGTGTAAGTTCTGCAAATGGTGGTGCTAATTTTATATATTACAATGGGAAGTCCCCATTGACAAGAGGACTGGGAAGGATGATGTAGGAACTGCATGCCTGCCAGCCTGACCTTGGTGCCAGGGAAGGTTATGGACCAGCTCATCTAGAATGCCATCTCATGACATGTGCAGGATAACCAAGATATCAGTCCTGGACAGCAAGGGCTTGTGAGAGGCAAGTCCTGCTTGACCAACCTGATTTTCTTCTATGACAAGGTTACCCACTTATGGAAGAGGGAAAGTGTGAATGTTGCCTATCTATACTTCAGTAAAGTCTTTCACAGTGTTTTCCCACAGCATTCTCCTGGAGAAATTGGCTGCTCATGGCTTTCAGGTACACTGTTCACTGGGGAAAACTGGATGGATGATATGGCACAGAGCATGGTGGTGAATGGAGTTGCATCCAGCAGACAGCCAGTCATAAGTGGTGTTCTCCAGAGCTCAGTTTTGGGCTTCAGGCCTGTTTAGTAGTTTTATTGATGATGTGGATGAAGGAATCAAGCACAACCTCACTTTGCAGACAAGTTGGGCAGAAGTGTTGATATGTGTGAGGATAGGAAGGTTCTATAGAGGGATCTGGACAGGCTGGATCCATGCACCAAGGCCAGTTGTATAAGGATCAACAAGACAGGTGCCAGGTGCTGCGTTTGGATCACAACAACCCCATGAAGTGTAACAGGCTGGGGGCAGAGGGGCTGGAAAGCTGTCCAGCAGAAAAGAACTGGGGGGTCTTGGCTGGCAGCTGGCTGAGCATGATCCAGCAGTGTGCCCACATACCCAAGAAGCCCAATGGCATCCTGGCCTGTGTCAGAAATAGTGTGGCCAGCAGGACCAGGCAAGTGCTTGACCCCCTGCACTCAGCATTGGCTGCATCAGACTGCACTACAAATCTGTGCTCAGTTTTTGGCCCTTCTCTTCAAAAAAGACACTGAGGTGTCAACAGGTAGAGTGTGTCAACAAAGTTAGTGAAATGTCTGGAGCAAAAGTTTATTGAGGAGCAGCTGAGGGAGCTGGGGGGTTTATCCCAGAGAAAAGGAACCTCAGGAGACCTTATCACTCTCTACAACTACTTGAAAGGAGGTTGTAGTGGGAAGAATGATGGTCTCTTCCCCCAATAATATAGAACAGGAGAAAATAGCCTCCAGTTGCATCAGGGAAGCTTTAGACTGGATATTAGTAAAAATCTCTTCACAAAACTGTAATCAAGCATTGGAACAGGCTGCCCAGGGAACTTGTTGAGTCACTATTCCCAATGGTATTTAAAAGACATGTAGATATAGTGTTTAGGGACACAGGTTAATGCTGGGATTGACAGTGTTAAATCAGTGGATAGGTCTGATGGCATGAAAGTCCCATAACAACTCACCCAACGAGACTTTTAACAGGGCTTACAGTTGTGCATGTACTCTGAGTTAGACACATGGGAGAAATACTGACCAGAGTCAAGAGGTCAGAACAACAAACAGAATTTAACTGGCCAATTTAGAAAATCATTGAACTTTGGCAAAAGGTTTAGTGCAACATTCAATCAACATAAACACTTTTCTTAGGATTAACCTGGCCCATCCAACTTCGCAAATTCTAGGTTCATTTGATTTTAAGTTACTCAAAAATTCCAAGAAGAGAGAATTAGAAGAACGAGAAAGAGACAGGAAAGCACACATATAGCTGCCAACTCCTGGATTCCAGCAGCATTCAGATAGAAATTTCAAGGGAAAGTAGGGTCAAGACACATGCTTGTCTCATGTTCGGCCTTAAATACCCCTTGGCCTTCCTGTGGTGCTCCCCCAGGTGAGAATTCCAGTCACACAGCCTCTCAGGAGCTAGGCTGGAGCTCCAGAGGTGGGTGTGGAGCATTGCCTCTGGTGTGCCAGGGACTGGCAGGCTCTGCCAGGCTGGGATGCAGGCTCTAGGGATGGGGTGTACAGGGCCCGACCTGCCCCCTCCTCTCCCACATATGTATCCCAAAACGTCCTAAGATATCAATCTTTCTAGTTTTTCACATGATATTAGAGGTCTTTTTCAACATACAGTATTCTGTGATTCTGTAACCACTCTGATTGTTATGTAGTTCAGTAGTTCAACAGTCAGAATTTGTCCCAACTGACTTTCTACAAAAACTAGAAAAAAGTAATTTAAAAAATAAACTCTTGGATAAAATACAAGTGAAACATTCATCTTTTTGGTTTCTCGACACACTTTCTGTGCAATGGCACTGAAAAGTTACAAATGTGAAAGTTTTTGGCACTCAGAAAAGAACTTTGTTTAATGTTCATGGAAATTTTGGCCTGTGTCTCCTCTTATTTGAAACAAGACCTACCTCTTTGGTCACATTAAAAACATTAAATTTATGTCATAACAGCAATTGCATATCTCTGTCATCTAGATACATATTTCAAAGAGATCTAAACACTACTTTTTGTTCTAAAGCCAATAGGATACTTCTGAAATAAATGTTTATTTGTTCTGATAATACCATTGATACAAAAAGTACAGCCATAGCTTGAGGGTAAATTTGTAAAAGCATCTATTTATTCTCAAAGTACCGTCAAAAGAGAGTTTATTTAATGTAAACAATTGTCTCTAGCTATGCAAATATTAAGCTATCAGCTTTCCTTTGAAGTCTTAACAGCATCATAGTCAATAAAGTCAAAGGCTGCAGAGCCTTTGACTGCAGTGTTTACAGATGGATGTAACTGTATTAATATCCTAATTTGAACTCTCTCAGCAGCTTGTGATCCATCAGCTCAATGGCTGCTGCCTCCCACATTATGAATAAATCTGAAACTAAATGAAAAGGCATTAGGGTTACTGTAGGAAGAAAACAAGTTTTCACCTTGGCTTCTTGATAACCTCACATAGCAAGCAAGATTAGAAATTGTTTTCAACATGTTGAAAGTTTTTTTAAGGTATAACTTGCAACATATTGTGGGTAGTTTGATGGCAAACAATCTTCCATAAATTAAACATTTCCACCTTTTTAACAACACTCTTAAGTATTTTGCTTTTTAACCAAAGAGATTTGAGCAGTTTAGCATATCTGCTAGCTCAGACTTCCAGTCCCTTCACAACCTGTACTTGCATGGGTCGCCAAAGTTCAGTCTAAAGTTCTACACCTTTTCCTTTGCTTTTACAAGGCTAGAGAGAATGTCTAACATTTTCTTGCACAAAGAGTCAGAAAGGTACTTCCAGCAGTCATATATGGTACAATATTATTGTTTCTAAGTGAAAATCCCTCAGTTTATGTATATAAGCGTTCACATGGAAAAAACAGATACTGTTGCAAGAGTATTTTTTTTTCAAAATGGAAAGAATAGCAAAACCTGGAAGGCGGGTTAGTATTTGAGAATGTGTGTAATCAGATTTTTAAATTAATTAAGTAATTAAAATAAGTTCTCCATTAATTAGAAAAGCAAAGCATTATCCCCATAAATAGGAATCCCCTAACAAAAGGAAAATTATGAGATAATAAGAAATTTACTTTTCTGTTTTATTGGCAAAATTAGCTGTATTTGAGGATCTTAAGAAATGTTTATTTAGTAAAGTTCGGCAGGTTTTAAAATGTAACAAAATTATGAAAGTATTTAATGCAGTGAAAAAGTACTTAAGATCCTGATGAATATAGTACAAATATATTCTGTAAACTGAGTGGCTTCATTTGGCTATTAAGGCATTATTTGTGGTTTATAGAAAGAAGGAATACAAGTTCTTAGAGGGTATAAATATGCAGCATTTTACTGCTGATTTCTATAAATTAAGGATCTGACTCCCATGGTGAATAAACAGATACATTTTATTGGAGATGCTCACTGCTACTTTTCACTTAAAAATCAGTTAAATCATTCCCATATATTCCTTTCCAAAGGTAATGGAAAAGAACTAAATAATCCTTAAACATATACCTACTTTAAACACTGCAGCTCAAGCCTCTAAAAAAAAAATCATAGTAATAGAATTATGTTGCAAATTACAGAATAAAGCATGCTTATTTTTGGTCAACAAAATGGTCAACAAACACATTTTTGTGGGCTTGCCCAGGAACTGCTCAAGACAGCTAATAATCTAACACAAAAGCTTGAATAAATATCCACAAACCAGGGTAATTTGTATGGGTATAGTATGTTTTTCCTATCCCCATTAACAATTGCTTTGAGTTGATGAGCCCACCCACAGTGAGATCATTCTGGGAAGTCAGCAGGGAGAAGCAGACAAATGTAAACTAGAAACATATCTGGGAATATCTGGTTTTAAGGATAGGATAAATGGAAGACACACCCATTATTATAGATGGTAGCTTTTCTTAACAGACCAAAATACACTTAACGTTGGAGGAAATGAGCCTGCTTTAGCACATGGGCTAGTCTAGATGATCTCCAGAGACCTCTCCTAATGCTAACTATTTTGTGATTTTGTGATTAATTCACTGTCTGGTAAATTTTCACCAACTTTTCCCATTTTAGCATGTATTTTAACATTAATGAAGCAAGCTTATGCCTCAAATAGCAGAAGGATCAGACCACAAACTGTTTTAACCTTAGTATTTGCAATGCCTCATGTTGTGACTTGCAAGGCTAAGCAATCTTTTTCATCTTTTTATAACTTATTTCAACATAGATGCATCCATAAATCTGTAGACTAAGAGTGTATTATGAATCATTACTAGATGAATAATTTTTTCTTGATAATTCATCTGTTCCTGTTCTTACAGTAAATACTATTTATGATCAAATTACTACTTCAGTCAAAATATGAGTCATACCTGGATAGACATTCTTACTGGGGAAAAAAAAAGGTCTCTAACTGATGAGCAATATAATTTTACGTCTCCCTATATCCTCCCCCCCGCCGTTTGCAAAGGACACTGCACAAAAGCTTTAAAGATATTTAAGCATGCTATGTCCTGTTACAAAACAGGGGCAGTAATCTGTCAGGCCTTGATTCTCTTCCTGTTAACTTCAAATGGAGCAGAACTACTTTGCTGCAACCCAAATCCTGGTAAAGAACCTACTTCTTCATGCAGTTTCATGTCTTCAACAAGCTCATTACATTGATCAGTATTAAATTCTATAATCAGCATGTACATCTCTCCTACCTTACTTACAGTTTAGTGAATTCTGATTCCATAAATTTGTTTTGTTGCATTTGCAAACATGCAAGTTTAGTTTGGATCAGGACTGCTTTTCTGAAGCTAATCTCCTTATCGGTTTCCTCTTGCTGCAGTTTCTTTCCATCGTGAAGCAGTTTCACAGCACGTAAATGGAATTCCTTTGGATGAAACTAAGTAAGTAGGAACAGTCCAAGAACCCAACATGGTCCAGTTACCTGGGGAAGTGCAGTCCCTGGGACCAAACCAGAGCTGGTCTGAATTAAGAAAAATTCTCAAAACTTGTATAAAAAATTCTTTCTTGGGTCTCTGTACCAACTGTTTCACGCTGTGTACTGTCTCCTCCTTCCTCTTGTTATTTAATGACAAAGGCATAACTTCAATTATTTTGATCAGCAGACAATTACATCTGCATCTCATTTGAGTCTGCATGTTTTAAGCATGTCTTTGTAAGAGATTCACCTACATCTCTTTGAGAGAGGGAGGAGGTGAGAGTACGGGGGAGAGGTTGTAGAGAGCAAGTAGGCTGGAAGAGAATAAAAGGGAAAGGGGAGGAGAAGTATAGGGAGAGAAAGAGGGGGACTAGGAGAAGAAAAAGAGGCAAATGGAAAGAGGAGAAAGAGATGAAGGAAAGATGGGAGAGGAAGTAGAAGATAAGAAAGAAGAGGAAGAGGAAAGGAGAGAGGGGAAGAGGTGGGGGTGAGAGAAAGACACAGGGAGGGAGAGAGGAAGATACCTCCTGAAAGAATTAATTAAAACTTGCAGGTAAAATGCTGCCTAGAGTTTAGTTTTTCACTACATCCTGAAAAAAAATCTAGATAACAAACTTGGCCAAGATACCTAACTTTGAGATGAGACAAATCACCTAGTTAATACCTTGGTGGGATTTAGAATAGAACAGTTTAATTGGAGGTAGCCTACAACCATGGCCTAGTTCATCAACAATCATGTAGAAAGATATATATAGCCCATTAACATTGGGATGGCAGAACCTAATAAACTATAAACTTTATAATTATTATAACTGCAACTTCTGTGACAGCTAGTATTGTTTCTTTTTAAAGCTTTAATTTGCCTTAATAAGTCTTTGGTTTATGTTTTTTGTTTTAAATTATGTTATTTCATACTTATAGTTTCGCCTACACTAATACTAACCAAAGCTGCTAAAATAAACTATTAATTTTATTAGAAAATACAATTAGCATTGTATCTTTTTGCACTGTAAAAACAGTATTGTGTATGCCTGGTGAGCCTCTTTCATCTCTGTACACGCTGTTACCACAGGCTGGAACATATCCATGAAGTATCAAAAATGCCCTTTTAGCAGGTGGGAAATATAATGCATTGTGGGTTGCTTTTCTCTTTTGACTCACAGAGAGAGGTAATATGGTTTGGAGAGTCTCAGTGGGGGCACTGAATTGAGGAGTACAATTCCTAAACCATGACAATAAAGAAAACATGTTTTCCTAATGGAAAACCATCTGAAATATTTTTTTTTTCAGTCCTCCAGTCAACTATATATATACTCAAAGTTACATGTCAGCATTTAAACAGTGGGTATTTTATACCATTAGATTTTAAAACATATGCAAGCAGATTTCCCCATATTCAGAACAAACTCAGAAAATGTCAAAAGCAAAAGAACAACTGCAAAAATTGCATAAGGGATGAAATTGCATTAAATCAATGTCATTAGGTTGTTTTATTTGCAATAAGCATGCGTGACAACGTGCATAACCTCACAGTATTCCAGAGCAGATAGCAGCAGCAGACTTCTAGAAGCCTGAGGGCACAAGCTTTAGTTTCAAAAATAATTGCTCCTCCCTGCCAAAGTCTGTCTCACATTGACTGCACAGTCCTACAATGAGATCCAGCAGAGCCGTCAGGAGCCAACACTCGGTGGTGTGAGTCATGGATCAGGTTACAGACAAGGCCAGCTGTAACCACATTACTGAAAACACCATATCAAACCTGCTGCACAGGTTATAGCCAGGCCAGCTCTCCTAAACAACAATATTCTGAGTATTGCGGGAATATTACTGTACGTAGACAAAGCTTCAAGGTATGAAGAAGAAATTAGAATATGAGAGAACTTTATAAAACAATCCAAACAATAACTAGTAGGAGTTCCCACTTGTGAAAACAAATTAAATGAAAACTCAACGACTATAGCACTCCAAGCAACAACCAGAAGATACAGCTAGACAGAACTGTGCTGTATATATAATCTATCTGAAACAACTCAATAAAGCAGCTTAGCTGACTTTGTATGATGTGGGATGTTGACATGTTTCTCAAATGGAAACCATCAACAAACAGCCCACCTAAGTTATTCTTTTCTAGTGTGTTTAAATCTAGTGAAAGCATCTCCACTCTGCAGTGTTAATCTATTCTGTGTAAGAGTGTGCTCTTAAATACTTGTGCACCTATGGTGAAATGCAGACTGGTCATGCTTTATGGTGTAGATCTTCATAATAAGATTAAGTTTAGAGCCCATACTGGCAAAGAGTTCATCTCAATGAGGAAAGAAACATGGCAGAAAAATTAACAAAACATGTTACTGCATTCCTGTTCTCTCCTAAAGTGAAAATCTCCACAATTTTTGCGACATCCACTAGCTGATTAATTCCATTATGTTTTAATTTTGTTACACCTTTGTGGTGTCCCAGTGTCTCCACATTGTGAAGACACACTGACGCAGTTAGATTAACAAAGTTAGGGGATAATACTGAATGACAGTTTTCAGGCTATATTAGGTTGGTAATACTGGGATGATAGATTAGATTCCAACATGGTTAAAATAATAAGAAGAAGTACAACTATTTTCATTCCTTTTACTTGCATTCTTGCAATTAGTTTCAAAGATGCTTAGAAATTTGGATGGACATTGTTTGACTATAAATTTTAAAATGTTACTATCATTTATGACAAATTTAGAGCAATGTAGTATCAGCTACCATTTATCCACACACAAGAATGGGTGAAGAGCAGCAGTGGTGGAAGATCATTCAAGCAGTTTTTAAAAGAGTCTGAATGAGCAAAGTATTTTACTATGTTCAGGACAAACTAGTAGATTTTTCTATTCTCTGTGCTACTCAATTTATGACAGGAGCTTCAAAAACATGGAGAAAACATTTGTGGATCTTTAATCCTTATATGAGTTCACCACTTGATCTAGCAGGTGGTGTCTAGGAAAAACATTTACTACGTTGCAGTGACTTTCAAAGTCACCAAGCAGCCTACAGACAAAACAAAAATAGTATCTGCTGTAGTCTTTGAAAACTGATAATCAAATATTGCACTAAAATAGGCAGATATGAAATGGATCATAACTAGGGGAAAAGCACAGAGTGATCAGCTAAATATGCATTTTGAATAAACACTTCAGAGTCTACAACTTCTTACAAAAACCTGGCTACTTTTATTTAAAAACTAGCATAATACATGCATTTTGAATGAGATACCAGAGGATTAATAAAACTGCTGTCAGGCTAAGTGATGTCTGTTTCCAAAGCCTCTTAAGAAAAAAAATCCTTGTCCCCAACTGCAACAAAGTCCATGTGTAGATAGAATGTGAGTACATGCATTCCCAACAGACCTCAGCATATTCTGCCATACATTTTACTATAGTGGTATTCAAACCATTTTAAATTAAACCTTGTGTTAAATTTATGTGATATCATTATGACTTACTCAGAATGAACACACATAAGTCCACTATTTTTATCCTGTTTACTGCATCTGTAATACATCTGCATGACCCTGTGTGTGCAATGATTATAAGGCCAAGCTATGAGACTGAAAATTTTCACTTCCCAGAAAAAGTGGGCCCAATAAATAAAATTATATCATCAGTATCCACAATTTTCTGCTTTCATTTAACTTTGCTGTAAGCACACAAATCTTGGGTGGTCATTATCTAAGTGCTAAGGGGATATTCTTCTTACAATAAATCTACCATCTTTTTCCTTTAAACTTTTTATTTATAAAGTCACAGATATTCTACTATTTAAAAGAAGTTGGCAAACAATTTAATAGAAATATTTCTTATACACATATAAAATGCATGTACCAATAAAATGACAGTATTGTATTTCTGCAAAATTAGTATTGAGGGTTATTTTTAAATAAGTCCACAGCTCGGGTTAGAGTATACTTATGTTAATTTCTGGTCTAGTTCATCATGAAAGGTCCTCAGCATTAGAAACTGCTAAATAATTCTGTGAACAAAGTTCAAGGTGATTACAATAGCATGTAAATATGAGGAAAGTCATGTGCAAATATTAATGATTTACACTAAGTTGCACAATAGTTTGGACACATTATTTTTAGTCAGATTAAATTTAAAAAAATAGAAATTATGTAAAATTTCGGGACATCTAACTTGTAACTGACCTGTTATACTGGAAAATAAAACCCCAAGTCAGGTTTCTAGTCAGGTGTACAAAATGTGTAAGATCAGCTAGGAGTCAGAGAATGGGATTCACAAAATCCAGTACAAAGTCACCTGAACTTACCAGCAACCTCTGTCAACAACTCAACTTTCACCCCTACAGAATACACAATCTTAAACATGTATGAAAATTGCATCTACCCTAGTTCAGGAAAACAAACAACCTGAAGAAGTGTTATTCCTTCAGTTCCATTTAACACCCAGTGTCACAGTACTTCGTATACCCAAATGAAATGTGACACATATGATATAAAATCCTTCTTCTGTCATCTTTAATGTTCATTGGTCACAAATATGTGAGATTATGGGGCTTTTATAGACTCTCTGATTACTGAAGAAATACAACTCTGTATAAAATAATGATAAATTTCTTAAGTTATAAAATTAATTAAAATAAATGTTTGACCTAGCTGCTAAGGTATTACCCTGGGAGTCTCAAGGTCCAGACTTTCAAAGAAGAGCTATAGTACAGGAATGACAAACTACACATTTTTATGTCTTTTTGTGTGGAGCAATTTGACACCGTCACCAACTAATTCAGTGGTTTTATATTTACTCAAAGCTGAAATCAGGGTGCCTAGATGGTTCAACTTGTTGCAAATTAGGCCTTTCTATTGTTAATGGCAGCTGAGCTGAGCAGGTGGCAAATTGTACTTAAAAATTATATTTAGGAACTTAGCATATTTGAAGACAAAGATCCTTGGCTTTCTCTAATGTAAAATGCATATTCTTCATTACATAAGTTTCTGAAGTCTATTAATTCAAACCTCACTTAAATTTATTAAATCTCTACAAAATAAATCATTCAGACAGGTTGCTAATTATGAATTAATATTTTCTTGGTTATATTTATTATGAGAACAGTCCCTTGTATGATTTCACGGCAACTAACATTCTCCCTAACAAATCCAAGTAATAATTTGTCAGATAGCAGGTATTCTTGGGGGATAGTTTGCATTATAGCTAGCCTGTTTTGGAAGCTAAGAGTTCTTACAATATAGGCAGGGGCCTCCATGTCAGAAAACCACCCAGTCATCTTTAATTTGCTCGTGTAAAAGTAATCAGTGAATGCAAATGAGTTTCATGGATTAACTGCAGATCGAGTTACAGGATTAACTTCATGGCATTGTGGCCATGCCTTTAATATATGCAGACCACAATGCTGCAAGGGACCTTTGTTGTATGACAGCTGTTTTAAGTTCTGGCATTCCTCCCAGACCATTGGTCCACATTCCCTTCTCGTCTTCACACCATGCCTTGTGATCTTATTTCTTCTTGTAGTATGTTGCAAAGATTTATCCTACGAGGAGTAACTACCAGTCAAATTTTCTAGACCTGACTTTGGTTTACAAGTGTTGTTATATCTCAGTTTTGCAGGTATGCAGTAGAATTGGTAAATAGTTGACATGAGTAAACTGATTAACTAAACTACTGTGAGAAATCAAAAGCCATAACAATGCACAAAAATATAAACTTCCCAAAATGAAGCAGCTGGGAGTTGATGTACACTCCCACTTCTGAAAGTTAGTCTCTCGTATAACACCAAATTGTGATTCCTTTGTGACATCAATTTTTTTTATGGCTAGTTGAAAAAATCTGATGAATATCCCAGTTTGGCTGATGCTATCAGAATTTCCTTGTAGGCCAATGTGATACATCAAAACAAATTCTTATAACACAAAACTATCCTATCTTGGGAGAGCCTTTAGTGTGGGTTTGTTGGGTTTTTTTTCTTGCCAGTTTCAGTATTTGGTTTATGATATAACACTGAAATGCCCTGATTTGCTTTACATCATAATGTGTAACATTTAGCCATCTGTTTTCCATATGCATTGCAGTAGTTCTCAAAGGAGAGAAATGGTCACAGTCTATGCTTATATTTATGAACAGAATTCTAGACAAAAGTGCTGTTTCTTAGCACTGCTATAAGGAGTGCTCACAAGTGTAAAGTTCAAGATGAGAAAATTCTTTTCTCTAAAATTTCATTATTGTTAGAGAAACCACACTCATCTTTGTTTGAAACGTATATTTGTAAGCTTTTCTCTGCACTTTTATAGATTGACAAAATATATTTTTTCTTTGACAAAACAAATTTTTATATCAGATTTTAAATCTAGTATTCTAGAATTATATCAAGACTTTAAAACACATTTTCCTCACAGAACATAATGTGGTGCTATGAAAAATGAGCACTGAAATGATGTGATTTATCAGTGCTCATGTAAAGTAAATATTTGTTTCAATCAGTAGTTGTAAATTATATTTCTACTTCTAATTGATCTAGAAATTTAATTAGGTGCCTAATATTGGTATCTATCTGAACACAGTGGGAAAATAAATGTCTTTTACCTGAATAAAACACACAGGAGCAAATTGGCATTTTCATATTCTACCACCATAAGCTAACTAAGATTATCCTACAATATATTCAGTTGGGAATGCAAGCAACCCATATATCAAAGCTGTGGCTCTGAGGAATTCTTCTGGATAACACATGGGTGTTAGCCTGTGGTCAGGGCCAATCTGCTGGGCTTGCACACAGTATACAGAAATTCACTCAAAACCTGGTGGGTTTCAGAGAGTTAGAAGACTTTGTCTTGCACGGATCATGAGGCTTAGAGACAAAGGGTGGTATCTATTAGAGTTATTAAGCCAGTTTCCTTCTATTAATGACATTGAAGGAGGTAAAAAAGATTGACCTCTAAGATGTATCAATTGATTACAATTAGGTCAGGACATCTTAGGCCTTTTGTGAACCTGCAGTTGCATGTCCTGATTTATCCAGAAAGTGACACTGAAATTTTAGAGGGAAGTGAAACTCAGAATTTCTCATCTAATATTTTTTGTAGTCAAAAGTCAAAAAATGTAATAAATCAGAAACAATTATTTCAGGAATGTAGAAAACTAACATTACTACCAGACAAGATTTCAAATTCATACTAAACAAAAATAAAATACTAAATAAAACACTACCAAAAGCATTCAGTAACATTTTCTGTGAAAAATATGTCAGATGGACATTTTTCTGATGGAAAATAATGTAGCGAAACGCTTTGCCTGCCCCACCAAAAATTAAATACACAGTTTGACTTAGCTATTTTTCCTTACCTCTTATCTTCAACTCTAGATACATCACCACTGACTGTCTATGATTAAATTTCAGTTAGCATTCTTGGGAGCTTCATTAACAGAGAACAAATGTAAAGGTATGAGACACTTTGTTGTGAGACCTGAGACCTGTTGCATTTTTGGCCGTCTTTATCAATTATTATAAGTTAATCTACTGTCTTTTGTGGTATCTTGCCAGGTCCCTGCAGGCTGAGAAGAGGATGGGTTTGATGGGTTTGCCCTGAGCAGGCACAGCTGGCTCCAGCCACTTCAGCTGTCCCAGGGCAGGGCACCAGTCAACCATCACACTTGGAAATAAATCTTTGACAAAAATTTTTAGGTAAGGAAAATGACATCTCAGAAACTAATGAGCAATTATTTCTTGAGTTCCTCTCCCAGTCAAACCTCTTTCCCTTAAAATTTTCTGTCATTATGTCTCTTTTCTGTTTTAATTTTCAGTATAAACAGTGGTATTGTTTGTTCTTTTAATACCTCTGTTATGTGAAAGTTTACATGAAACACAAATGTTCAATAAGATCGTTGTGGATGCCTGTTTGGATGGAAGCACAGATCAGTTGGTGGTAATCATGGACTCAGTGTGTAGCAGGTACCCTGACTTCATGCCAGCTCTGACACTTCTTTTACATCTCGAGGAACAAACTCCAAAGTGCTTCAAACTAAAAGTAGGCTTTTTTCTGCTTTCAGGGTCACATTATTGAATATCTCCATATTTAAATTACAGCACATTCTTCAGTATGTCATGACATGATCAGTGCCATTTAAAGATCCTGTGGCAAGTGCTCTCACTAACTAAACAATCTTCAACAGAACCAGTTAAAGCCAGACTTGCATTGACCCATTTATAGGGCCTTTAGGACAAACAGTTTAAACTGGTTGCATCACAGTATAAGGAAGGTGTTGTTACACAGCATAAGGAAGGCAAAGAGATGATGACCTTGAAGTAATTAATTTAGATCACTTAGAAATTCTCTGAGAAGAGCAGAAAAAATTTCTTGGTATGTTAATACAGCAGACAAGATGAGAAAAAGTATTTTTCAATGTCTGCACGGGTTTTATACTACTCCTTTATTACTGAAATATATGCTATGCCTACCACTGGTTATATTTCCCCCCTCCCTCCACCACATATTTATAGAATTAGATTTTCTTACTAGCATATCAGATAAAAGAACAACTTATATAAAATGCAAGTGGAAGTCTAAGTAACTACGTAGGGAAAGAATATAGAAAAGCTACACCAAAATAAACAAGATGGTGGTTAAGGATAGTTTTAATTTAACATTGCAGCAACAAAAACAAGCGAATTTCAAAGCAGAAAATGATTTTTTATAAATTTAAAACTCTCTGATGAACATTTTGTAAGAAATATGTTCATCAAACTGTAATTTTTTGCATACTTTTATGTATGTAATGTAGTGAGAACACAGGGAGAGATGAATTGTTGGAACCTAAAAAGCCTGAAAGGCAAGCATATCTAGTCCTGCTTGTATCACATGGATAGCCTTGTAATGTGACAAACATGCCACCTGCCCAAGTATATTTGGAAGACTCTTGTAGGTCATACATTTTAGGTGACTTGAAGAAGCAGAAAAATATGATAGTGACATAAAAAGAGATTCTTCAAGACTTTTGAATCACGGTAGTATAGACAAGATTCCTGCATGCTTGTCAGTTCATGTCTGCCAGAACATGAGTTTTGGCACTCCTAGATCATGTTAGGACATTTTCAACTAGTTTAAACAATTCAATACACACCTTGAAGGTTTAACAGCAGTGAGTAAGCATATTTATGCTTTCTTTGATTAACACACAGTTAAAGTACACATCTGTGAGTTTACAGTTCAGGCAAGGCATAAATGAAGTTATCTTTACAATGTCATTTCTTTTAGTTATGGGACTGAACCAGCAAAAGAAAAACCACACTTTGGAAGAAAATCACTGTATTCGTTTCAGGGATTTGATCTCAGGACTATATAAGTCAGAAATCAAGGTGATTGACACATGCTAGAGAATTCTGTAGTGTATATATGCCCTATGTGAAACTGAATCTGTAATTTGGTACTTAGGAACCTCGTCTAAAATTCATTGTTTGGTCTGATTAGAAAAGTGATCTGGGCTTTATAAGGTGTTCCAAACACAGTTGGTTATTTCCTGTTCTAACATTGTTTCTTCCATATTGAAAAGAACTAAGATATATGAACCTTGCTTGAAAAACATTTCTATTGATAAATTGGAAATTCCAGATGGGAAAGTTTTTGTTTAAAAATGTCCACTTTAAATGAAGAAGGCCTTCAGACATGAAGAAATAACTTGTTGAATATGAAAAACATTTAATTATCTTCAAGTTGCAAGAAATTCTTAATAAGTTCAAATTTTTTTTTCAAAATACTAGAAATTCTTCATAATAAAAGTATGTGAAATAGAAAGATACATTACAGTCTTAAAGGCTTTGCCAGAAAGCAGTGGGTTTCCTCATTATGTTTCTACCTCTTTAAGAAATAAAATAGACAAGAACATATATAATATATTCTGCTCTCCATCTCCACTATATGATCAGAGCTCCAGATACCTTTCTTTAGTTGGGAAATATAATAGGAATAATCCGCTGTACTTATTCTGCTAAAAGAATATTATCATTGGAAGTTTGAAGCAGAAGGTAAACAACTGAAATACTATAACTACTGGGCTTGTGTGACTTAATGTGAAAGCAGAAATGGATCAACATAAGTCATGAAAGGCTATGTTCAGCTTGGCAATTGGTAGTTTTTAAACACATAATTAGGCATTAACTTTGCAGCCTGGGTGTTCTGCTCTGTATTTTTGTCCTTATGTGTGCTTTCCCATCAATCACTTTTGTCATTTCCTGTTCTGACAGGATCAGTGTATTGATTTCATGATTTTCAAAGAAAGAAGAAAACAACATGTACATCTAGGAGCTAAGCTTTTTTTGTTTACTAAGAAATTATATTATCTGTAGGTTTAACATAACCCCAAATATAAACTCAGGGAGATTTTTTTCATACCATGTAAAAAATCATAATGCAAGAGAATAGATAGATAGATAGATAGATAGATAGATAGATAGATAGATAGAAAACTATTTCAATTTATTGATTAAACAGAGAGTACTTTCATCATAGTTTACCCATATGCTGCTGTAATTAGTGGCCCAAAGTAGCAGATGTCATACATTTTGCTTAGTGTTAACAATTTCCTAATGCTATAAAATCATTATATTGAATATCAGGAGTCAGTATAATCTTCAGCAAAGAGGTGCAAGTCCAATAATATTAAATGTTAGACTCCAACAGTATCGTTTCATTAATACTGGCATGCAATAGCAATTTTGAAAGAAAAAAAAAATATTCTCAACGCTCTGTTTTTGTTTTATATACAAAATATATATATCATCCTACTTTGCATCTAACAAGGAGATGAAAAGCAAAAGGGTAAATGTATTTTCTTATCAGGAAGTTCATGTTTGTGATCATCAGATTGGGAGAAACCTTCAGTAACTACATGCTTATCTCTAGACTTGAAGTTATCTGCGGCAACTTTGAGTGAGATTTATAAAGTATTTATCATAAATAAAGGATTTGTTTGTTCTTCAGTGTATGTGTAAGTTTGCATTGAAAGCAGATCACTGAACACACCATTTTAGTTTTTGTCACCTTTTGCACACAGTATCTCTCCTGAGAATTTCTTGCATGTCAAACGTGAACATATTTCAGTATCCCACCTCAAGAAGGCATATAAAAAAGCAATGTAACAAACAACTAATTACCTGAGTATATGGTTAGGATTTGTTTCTATGATCAATACTGTAAGAGTTCTCTGTTTCCTACATGCTCTCTATAAGCATTAGCTATGATCAGGAATAAAATTCTAAGCTTAATATAACTTTGATCCGGTGTGGAACAGCTGTTATGATACATAGGTATTTATAAACTCACACGTACAAGAAAGTTGTTTAATTTAATAGAAGTCTATGGTTTATCTTAGGCAAACAAACTTTTCGTCTGCTAAATATAACCCAAAATGTGACTGTAAGCTCAAATTCCACAAAAGTGTATAGGTAGATTCTCGAAGAGTAAGTGTAAAGATTTTCATTTTTCACAGGCCAAATTTAAAATTCAAAAAGGAACCTTTAAAAATCCAAACCAGAAAGACAGAAACACAACAGCCAAAATGCCTCAGAATTCAGCCATTTCCTGCACATGTTTGGGACTAGCACATCCCATTGGAATTCTAATAAGATTTCCCTTCTATTCATCAAAATCATTCCTGGGAGTCATTCCATTTCCTCAGAACCCCTAGTAAACCCAGGCAAAGCTCCATCACAAACTTGTCTGCCAGGCATTACTTCATATTTTCTTGACAACACATGTACACACTGGGTAAGTTAAACTAGGACTCCTTGAGTTTGAGAACCACTGCTGCCAAACTATCCTGAAATACACATTCCTTTCATCAAAAATGTTTTGAACTCCTCAAATGCATTTTTTCAGCTGGATTTGGTCCAAATCTTCTCCATGTCCTTTGTGTCCTGGGATATTCTGGTCTCAGCAGTGACAAAAGCTGTCACTAACTTCCAAATTGAGCAGTGTCTATATAGATCCTCTGAGGGTTTCAGCTCACCCTTCTCATTCAGGGCCTTCCTGCCTGTCACTCCTTTGCCCTACAAAAGAGTTTCCATCTGCCCTCCACTCTTGCTGTTTTTCTTCTCTGCATGCACATCCCTCTCCTGCTATTTTCCCATCACAGTGAGCTACACATCTTTCAGTAAGTAAGGGATTATTTGACAGTTGTAACTAAGGAGATTGTTCTCCTATGTTTCTGTACATGCATAACAATTATATAGATCTCCATTGAATATTAAGGCTTCAACTGGAGTTCATTAATCATCTCAAACACAGATTTAAATTATGCAGGACAGCAAACTTTGTACCTTACTGGTCATTTGAATTTTAAAATGCTTTACAAAAAACCCTAGATTTTTTCCTACCTTACAGTTAGGGATGTTAAGGAGGAGAATGACTTGACTGCAATATTCATTGGGACCAGAATTATACTGATAATATAATAATAAGTGATGCAAAAATATGTATAATAGTAACCAGTAATAAAATAAAATAAAGTGTTCTTTATCAAAGGAATACAGAGAAAATAATAATAGCTGATTAGGGATTTTTCTAAAGTGTGTCAGTTACTTTTAAGCATAAAATAAAAATTTAAAAAATGCTAGACTCATCTTCTTTATATTTTTTCAAAACCCATTCTAAAGAAAACCCCAAAGTCCTCAAGCTACATACAAAAAAATTATCTATCTCAGTAAACGCATAGATGCACTAGGGAATGTGATAGGATTAAGTATATATATATTTCTACACCACCAGAATGTCTGAGGTGTGTGTTTATTTATGTGATAAGATAGTAGAAGTGTTTGGTAATGTAATGCAAATATCTCACTCTAGTATGGCTCTATAACATAGTGTAAACAAGTCCATCACTTTTAATACTAAAGGATCGCTTAAATACTTTCATTCTTTGAATAATTAGTCCCTTCTAGATGACAGGAATATGAGTTGATGACCAGCTTTAACATTTTTCAGCTCAACGTAACTCTGAGGACTTCTGTCTTCAGCCTTTAACTCTAAAATTCTTCTAACATTTTAAAATAAGCGTGGGATTAATTTCTCTGATTTCTTCCTCTCCATTCACGGCTGACAAACAAATTGATCCAATGAACTTATTTAGCTGCTCAGTCCTTTCACTCCTTGTTAAACAGGTTGGTGAGTAACTGACTTCTTTAATAGCGATGGAATCAGATCCAGAAGTACCTAATCCTCAGTTCTTTTTCATCTGAAACAGTGGGACTAACAACCAAATAAGAACTGTTTCTAATAGAGTCTAAAAAAGTTTGGATTTTTTAAAGTAAGGAAAGCTGTTGCAAACATTTATTTTACTGAGGAATAGACCTTTGGTGATTCAAGATTTGGATGCAAATCTGTCATTTTTGTGAGTGGCTGAACTCCTGCTGAAGTTACAGGATCAGGAAATATAGAAAGAGGCAAAGGGGGAGAGAAAAGCCCCTCTAAGTTTAGCTGTCCTGTGACAGAGGAAGTAAGAAATTGTAGCATAACAATCAGCTGTTAATTAAATAATTGACTTTTCCTTAAGGGAAGGGGGGGCAGGATAGAAAACGGGTAGTGTCTATTTCATCATACTATGAATCACAGACCAGACATGTTAGAACCAATTCAGTCTCGAGTAGGTAGCACTGCATTGTTCAAGTGCTGTGGAAAGCTCTTAGCTTAATCTTGAGCATAGTATAGCTCCATCAGGGCAGCAATTACAAAAGGGTTACTAAGCTTTCCTTCTTAATGCACTGTCATTCTGGTATTGTATTACCACACCATACCTGACTTGCTCTGATGTAGCTTCCATTGTTTAATCCATTTCTGAAGTGTGTGAAATGTGGTCTGTCACCTGAACTCTTCCTCGTTGAAAGAAAATATGCTGATTGCATTTACTTATCTTTCTCAATCTGTGTCATGTCAATGAAATGTGTACATTCCTAAATGTATTAAGATTATATTTCTCAATAAATTAGGCCTTTCAAGAAATTAATTAGGCATGTTGAATGCATTTATTCTTTGGTTTTTTTAAATAAAACATACATTGCATCATGCAGCCTGCTTTAAGCACCCTGATGAGAACTTTGTGCAACTTTGTGTGCCTATACAAAAACTTTCACTGGATTTCTAAAGGTATCAATTTCACATTACCAATGAAAACCCAAGAAATATACTGCTTCTTTCTTTATTTGAGTGAATGATGGAGAATTATGAGTAGATAAGTGAAATTTTAAGACGCTTTCAGCTGCCCACAGGATATTTTAAAAATAGACCTGCAGAAGGGATTAAAAACTCATCAATAATATATGAGTCAAGAAAATCACAGAGTATCCCAGAATCACAGAATATTGCAGGTTGGAAGGGTCCTACAATGATCATCAGGTAATTTTATCCCCAGTAACTCTAATACTGATGCACATTAAATTAAACAATACTTTTTTTGTGTAACCAAATACTATTTGCAACTTAAAGAAAGAATATTCAGAATGAAAGATGATCTTGCCAGTCACCTAACAGTCTTCAACAAGAGTAATCACATTTTTTAATACATGCCCAATGACTTGTTTAGGATAGCCAGTATAAGCATATTAATATTCAGCCTATAGAAATTTTAACTTTAATTCTTAAATTTTTTTCTAAGACTCCCAATTGTATGACAGACTATTGTCTTCAACAATGGAATAAATCATAAGATAAGGAGTTTAGACATCAGAGTCTAAGTAAAGGAGTTCAGATATTTTTGCCTGCTAGCATTTAGAATGCAATTTTGGGAAGACTGGATAATGGCTCTCCTGCTTTTGACCAAACCTCAAAGTCTTTTTGTCATTCCAGGAATCTGCAGCAAGCAGAAGGGCAGCTTCATTGGATCTTAACCAGATTTCTTTCCATCTTAACACAGATATAATTGTAGCATCTGCACCAAATATAATACTCAGTTTAAAATTAAAGCATCCAAAGTTTAAAAATGTATTAGTTAGTATTCAAACACAATTTTTAAAATATCCATGTCATTGACATTTGGATGTTGATGTGAACATGTATGGGATGTTGATGTGAACATGTATGTATGTATGAGAAAATCTAGATCGATTTAAGCCTTCTATTACTGTGTTTATGCAACAAAACTTCCACTGCCATAGCACACATGTACAGGTGTGTCAGTGAATATCTCCAGTGCACACCTATGACAATTACCCTTCTTTTTAATTTTTTTGTAGTTGTAATACATGGGCTTCGCTGATTCTCGCTAGCCAACCCCTCAGATGGTCCTTTGTCTACCTCATCATTCTCCTGGCCTTCAGGAGGCCTCAAACCTCTTCTGTAGGGGCACCTGGAAAGGGGAGAAAGGCCAGGAGAGGATTCAGCAGCCACCCCAAGTAAGACCTGACTCCATTTCCCCCCAGCCTCTTAGGTTCCCTCCTGCCTGTTAGGAAGAGGTTAGAGCATCCTTGGCTTCCTGAGGTGCAGTTGTCTGGTTGTCTGACTCAGGGTTGGTAGAAAGCAGCTCCATCAGCCAATTTACTCCTCAGACACCCTGATACTGTTTAAACTTCCCACCTCCTCTTTAAGCTGCACCACTAGGCTGAACAGATACACTGACCTGCTCATTCCTCACACAGGTATTGTCACTTCTTCCTTCAGATACCAATGCCAGTCTTTGGCACTCTCTGCAGTGTGAGACCAGAACCCCTGCATACTTCCTTGGAAGGTCAGTTTGTGCTGCCCCATTCTTCCTGGCACATGCAGAAGACAAGGAAGAGGAAGCTCAAGGGAGACTTTATCACTCTACAACTACCTGAAAGGAGATTGTAGCAAGGTGGGGTTCAACCTCTTCCCCCAGGCAACTCACAAGAGGACAGGAGAAAATGGCCACAAGCTGTGCCAGGGGAGGTTCAGGTCGGACGTTAGGAACAATTTTTATACTGAAAAGGTGGTTTAACATTGGAATGTACTGTCAAGGGAAGTGCTGAAGTCAGCATTCTTGGAAGTGTTCAATAAATGACTGGAAACGACACTTTGTGCTGTGGTTTAGTTGGCATGGTGGTATCCAGTCAAAGGTAGAACTGAATGATCTTGAGATCTTTTCCAACCTTAATTATTCTATGATTCTGTGAAAGAGAAAAAAACCTCTCTTCACCGGCCTGCCTGGTCATACCACTCAAAAATGGGCCCGTGGGAACCTCATGAAGTTTAACAAGACCAAGCAAAAGGTGTTGTAGCTGGACTGGGGCAACCTCAGTATCAATACCTGGGGGATGAACAGACCAAGAGCAGCCCTGCTGAGAAGCACTTGGGGGTGTTGGTGAATAAGAGGCTTGACATGAGCCAGCAATGCACTCATGCAGGTCAGAAAGCCAACTGTATTGTGTGCTCCAACAAAAGAACTGTGGCCTGCAGGGCAAAGGAGGTGATTCTTGCCCTCTGGCCCACTTGGGGAGGGGAGGGGAAAAGAAAAAAGGGGGAAAAAAGGAGAAAAAAGAAAAAGGAAAAAAAAGGAAAGGAAAAGAATAGTTGTGTTAGAAGGGATCTAGAATGATCATTGAGTCCAGCTACCTGACCACTTCATGGCTGACCAATAGTTAAAGCATGTTACTGTGGGCACTGTCCAAATGCTTCTTTAACACTGACAGGCTTGGGGCATTGTCCACTTCTCCAGAAAGTCAGTTTCAGTGTTTGACCACCCTTTTAATAAAGAAATGTTTCCTCGTGTCAAGTGTGAACTTCCCCTGGTGGACACATCTTTGAGCCATTCCCATGCATCCTGGACACACATCTTTGAGCATTTCCATGTGTCCTGGCACTGGGTAACAGAGAGAAGGGATTAGCACCTATCTCTCCGATTCCCCTCCTCAGGAAGCTGCAGGAAGCAGTGAGATTGTGGTTGATTAGGCCCAGAAAAACCTCTTGTGAGAGTTTTTCCAGTCCAGCTTTCTCAGGCTTAGCCAGGGTTCTTTCCCAAAGCTAGCTGTTTTCTTCTAATGTAAGCAGAACAGAAGAATTAATAACAAACATAAGGATACCTGTTGGATACATGTCTAGGCCTGAGAAGAGGTGTTACTTTCTCTGCACCAATCAGCTTTATTCTGTCTTTGGATTTGTGAGAGACTCTGCTTAAGCAGTGTGTTTTAGAATAAACTCGTCTCTTTCCGATCATGAGAGGGACCATGTAGCTGTGTCTTATTTCTGACACTCCAAAGGGTTAAGTCCCTAACCAGCAGCTACATGAGATCACTCCTCAGACTCCTTTTTCTTCTCATAAGACATTTCTTCCAGCTCTTTTCCCACTTTTGTGACCTTCCTGAGACACATTCATTTACTTTACCATACTTTTGAAATGCTTAGGCCTGGGACTGCACACAATACTCAAGGTAAGGCTGCATGAGCACTAAATACAGTGGAATATCACCCCTTTTTACCAGCTGGTGATGCCGTGTTTGTTGCACACCAAGATATGGTTTGCTCTTGGCTGTCAGGGCACACTGACTCCTATGGTGTCTGTGCTGACCAGCAACTCAGATCGTTTTTTTGCAAGGATGCTCTCCAGACACTCCACTTCCAGTTTAGACTTGAGTCCAGCATTTTTCCATCTTAGGTGCAAAATCTGGCATTAAGTCTTTGTACTAGTTTGAAAGCAAACCAGTGGGAGATCCCAAGTCAGAAATACAATTTAATAGGAAAATTAAAATAAATGCAATAATACAGAAACACTGAGAGAGTGAGAATACAACCTGACACCCTGTTGGGCAGGGTGTTGGTAGCAATCAGATTAAATGGTGGCTGCAGTCCTTTGGAGTGATAAATGTGGTTCTGTTGAAGCACTGATGTTGTAGAAGGGTTTGATCTTCCTCTGAAGGTCCAGCGATAGTTATGGAGCCCTTGTCCTCTGGGAATTCAGTGGATAAGGCTGCTTGTGGTGTCTCAAACCTCAGATTATATCCAGGTAGGAAATGTTTGGCTTCTTCCCCTGGGTGGAGCATGTCACAGTGGGATGATGTAATTTTATCAGTCATGCAGTGGGACTCGATGGCCCATTAACAGAATATATCCCCAGGAGTTAAGAGGGATGAGTCATGAAGGAGATGAGGAACACTGCCCCACATGGTTTAAACAGCTTATGAGGATAGTGATAGAATACATACTTTTGTGTGCATCTTATATTGTGACCTAAGACAGTCTTGTTTCGTTTTTAGCTATTTTAATCATTGCCCGCTGCTTGAATCTATCTAGATCCTTCTTTAAAGCCCCTTATCCGTTTGGTATCATCAAAAACTTGCTGATGGTGCATTCAACTCCTATATCCGGATCACTAAGAAACATTTTGAACAGAACTGGCCCCTAGCGTTGATCCCCGAGGAACACTGCTGGTGACTGGTCACCAGTTAGATATAGCCCTGTCCACTGCAGCCCTTTGAGCCCTGCTTTTCAGCCAGTTTCTCACCCAGCACATGGTGAACCTACTTATCTCACAGGTGAATAACTTCTCCAGAAGGATACTGCAAGGATTCTTGTTGAATCCAAGCTAGAAACAATTTAATTCTGTGTTATTTACACCCATTCACATCATTAGAAGAGCAGGTTCTATGTATTCTTAAAATAAAAGCTGCCTAAATCAGGATGAGTTAAAATTTCATGAGGAACCTTATGACTGTCTTCTAAAATAAACATAAATCTCTGTAGAATTGCAAAAATAATATCACAATATTTCAGCATCCTATATTAGAAAATCTGAAGAAGAAAAGGTTTGAAATTTTAATTTGGAGGTCTTACAGAAATATATATTTTTTAATTATGGTTTGAATATTACTGAAAAAGTTGTCTTGACATATAGTGAAGTCTGATATGAACTGTTTTGTGCAATTTTTTTCAGAACATTAGATTTTACCTCACAGAATATAGCTTAGTTCAAGCAGCAGATTTGGTACATATTTGATATAGTTGGTTATATCCTTGCCAGTATTTAGCATGTCCTCAAAACAAGACACATGCTTTGAAACAGCTTATTCTGGCAACCTTTTAAATAACCAGCTGTGTTTTGAAACCAGTAAATGAAGTATGCCAGGTTTAGGGATTCAAGAAGCATTCATTCTGTGATCATTCATGTGTGTAATGGTAGTGACTGCCAGCTTATAGGAGTTAAGGAAATAAGAATTGGGACATAAAACATAATCCAGAGTGTCTATTTTAACATGAGGGAAAACAAGATGCAAGGAAGTATTCTCACTGTCAGCTCATATGCTATTAAGACAAAGAATATACTATTGAGACACTGTTACCCCAAGGATTTTCTCTAGGCACTGTTAAAATAGTAGAAATAATAACAAGGACTAAAAGTCACAGCAGAAATAGTCCTGGGATGTTCAGACAGTCTTTTTAAGCAATTACATTTTTCCAGATTTTCTCCTCTTTCTGCAGTTCCTGAAAATTCTTTGACATTACACTACTTTTCTTTCTTTTTCTTTTTTTTCCTTTCTTTTTCTTTTTTCTTCTTTTTCTTTTCCTTTCTCGTCTAAGGGCTATCTTTATCACAGGTGTTCTCCATAAAGCCATAAAGTCTCCTAAAGTTTTTGATAAATTTTCAGTAGGTTTCTCAGCAATATCTTCTTAAGTTTTGTCTAACAGAAAGTGCTATCTTACCAGTTTTGTAGTGGGAAAAATTGACTTTAATATGAAGCTGGAAATCATAACTCAGAAGCTACTGCTTTCTAGAAGGAGTATTTGAGTATAAGGTGGTTTGACTTTCCAACTCCTTAGCATGGTTGATAAGTTATCAGGAAACTAGCTTACCTAGTTATGTATCCTGATTTACAGCTATTCAGTGACACATGGATTTTCCTGGAGCCTGACTGCATGGCTGCTTCTTGAGTCTACTTAACTACCTGACAAAAGCAGATTTATCCAACAGACACTTCTAAAACCATTGCTTGATTTCAGAACACTATATTCTCCTCTGTCTTGACAAAAGTAGGATTTATAACAAATATTTTGATGATTGTGTATGAGCCTTGCAAAACTGTAAGAAATAGTTTGCACACCCTTTAATTAGGTCTGAAAAAGAAACACCAAGGTGTATCTGATTTCTCAGTAAATTTCTGTTCAAAGTAATAAAATGTTAAGACTCTTCTTAGAAGGTTGAAAGATTTCTCAGTTTCTTAATTTTGTCCACTCAGTACCAAGACTGGTGTTCATAGTCCTGAAAAGTGCCTTAGAAGATCAATCAATCCAGTGGTTTAAAATTGCAGACTCAAGAATTTTCTAATATGGACCTTGATACATTGAACTTAAACCTGGTAGCAGTTACTGCTACTGTTGGCATACTCCATTTCCTTGGATGAAGGCCCAAAAATGACCACCATAATCTAACACAAGTCCTACCCCTTTCTAATTCAAAAAGTATAATTATGATGTTTGGTGAAAACACTGTTAACATTAGTTTTATATATCCCATGGAAACTTCACACAACCTCAAACTACCTTAAGTATTATATGACACAAACACTGACTCACACATTGACTACCTCATGCATGATATATCATGTAATTTCTTTTTTAGAAACACTACATTTTAGTGTAACACTACATCAGAAATTCTGTGTCAAATCTGAATTCTACTTTATATAGAGTTTCTCTTCAGACAAAATCTGCTTTTTACCTGTGTTTGGAAGTAATTAAGTAATTAATAAGTAATCAATATAGCATGCAGGGAACATAAAATGATCACTGCCTTATCAGCAGCTGCAGTTTTACAAGTGAACTAAAACCCTATTTGTAAATCACATTCACATTTTTAAGAGGAAACAATGCACACAATTTCTACTACAAAAAAAAGTAAATGTTGTGTATACACTAAAATGCATGCTGATAACATGATTGTTTTTTAAACACAAAGAGTAAAGTTCAAATGGGGAACAGCTTCCAAAATGTGACATGACATGAACTTAGTTAAACCAGTTACTTTTCCACTTTATGACGTGTGCAATGTATTAGACTGAAACTGGAAAAATTACCCACAAAAACATAGTCAAATGCGTTAACCTAATTCTTATGGGAGAGACATAGTGCTTAAATATTAATTTGAGTCAAAAGGAAAGATGAGAATTGGAAAATTCTGGAAAGAACCGTATAATAGATATCAACAAATCCCACAGTCCACCTGCTTCTCCACTCAAGGCTTTGAAAAATAGATTGCACAAATCTTAGAGGATAATTAAAAATTCATTTGCATCAGGTTTGAGCACAGCAAGACAACTAATTATCATGACTTCCCCATCTGCTGATCTAGTCCACAAATCTTCTCGACTTGGCATTGCCCCAGTCAGTGAGAAGGAAAACCAGACTATCATGTGTATGTTCATTTATTCTAAGTCAGGAGGTTGGAGTAAAGCCCAGTATGCATTTACAAAAATCTTATATATGCCACTTCCTCACAGAAGGCAGAAAATATTTATTCCGACTAAGAAGTCCCAATAGAAACTGTGGCAAGTCAACACAGAAGATTTTTTTGTCTTATTAAACCTACAGTAATACAAAAGCAGCAATTCTTCCAGCTAGTTTTTAATCACAGTCTTTCAGTTCAGCATCTCCAGGAAAAACATTGCCAGCTCTTACATACTGTTTCTTATCACCATTCTGATAATGATATACAATATTTCGTGATAGAGATGCCATTTATGATCTGTAAGGTGTGTTTAAAAATGACAAAGTTCTGGTTAGACTTCCATGTCTTTTGTGGGAAGCAGAAACGGGATAGCAAGGTGCCATTCAACTAACTAGCTCAGCTCTCTAAACAGTAGTAGTTTCACTTTCATTGACCAGAAAACCATCAGAAAGTTTAGGAGAGAGGTGCTAGAAATCGTTATATAAATATGTGTTTGAAATTATGTCTGAATTTTGTTCATTTTAACATACATGGAAGACCTGAGCTAAGAAAAATATATGAGGGAAAAGGTATTTTCTAATTTTTAAAAGAAAATTTTGCATTAACAACTATTTATAAATGAGGTCCTACCATCCACATAAGCACATCTGTCCTCATTTATTTTACCCTTATATACCAGAAGAGGCAGGGAAAACTATGTTTATACCAATGTTATTTCGTTACTTTCATTATAAACCACTCAGCAAAAGTCTTCACAGACTTTAAAATTAGATGGTTCTCATTGAAAGAATGGATCATGATGATGGACAGACGAAATATGAAGCTCTTAGCTTCAAGAACATTATTTCATCTGGCTCAAATGACTCAGTATCCAACATTTCATCCTAAAATTTTTTCTGTCTTTTGCAGTTTTCGTTATGTATTAGAGGTTGGTTTAATAAAGCAGTCTTTGTCTCACAACTGAGACAATTTCACCTCTCATTCCAATCTCAGTTAAAAATCTAACCTAGCTTTGGAGTTGTATTTTCTCAGGAAAAACTATCATTGGTATTTTACATCAGAGTTTAGTCTAGGTTGGTAACCTGAAAAGCATGGAAAACACCTAATACTAACCTAATTATAACCAACAAAATTAGTTCTTCTGTTTGAGAATTAGTCAAATCAAAATAATATTGAATGATACAAGAGCTACTGCAATTCTTTCATCTCATAGCAGTGTGACTTTTTGATGCTGGACATTACAAAAATATCTGACATTTGCCTCGATAAACCCATCCACATTTTAGGAATGTCGTTAAAAATGTATTACTGAGATCCTTTGCACACACTGAAAACAAAAATAAATATCTGTCCAAAATCCTACTGGTAATTATTTTCTTTATGCCACTGTACATGTAATTTTCCAACATGGAACTGCATCACCAAGAGTACTCTTGGATATCCTGTGTGAGGAGCCAATTTAATTTTGATTTCTGTCTCAACACTGTTTGTCAGATGGGGGAAGGGAGTGCACACGTGCCACTTGCAGGAGTCAACCAGGAGAAGATGGGAGACATCCTTGTCTCTGGGGAGCCTTTGCCTGGCAATCATTTCGTGTCTCACATGGGGCAGGCAGCAGCAGGGGAGCACCAAGGACACTGCACCCTCCAGAGAGTTCTCCCATCTGATGGTGGAAGGTCTCCACCACTGGACTGCAGTGGAAGGCTGCACTGGGCCAGTGGTCTCCTGCCAGCAGGCAGACTTTGGGAGCAGCCAGGGAATATAAAATTAACTGCATCACAAGCTCTTAGGGCTCTTTGCCCTGGCTCTAGCCTGCTTTTTGCCTTCTTTTTTGCCCTGGCTATATAGCCTGCTTTCTGGCTCTTTTGACCTCGTTTTTGACCTTGATGATCCTTGCTTGCCTTGTCTCATCCTCCCTCTCTCTGGGCACTTGGCTGGACACTGGCTGACCTCTGACCCTCCTGTCACCTCTCCTGCCCCCCTGTGTTCCTGTCCAGCTCCCTGCCTGCTTTTTCCCCGTGTTCCTGCCTGCTCTAACCCTGCCTTGCCCATCCAGCCTGTGCCACGATCCCCCCCGTGGTCCTGTCCAGAGCTGTGTCCTGAGTGCCCGAGTGTCCCTCACTGTCCCCTGTGTGATCCCCATCACTGCAGGAGCTGTGCCTGTGGGGCTGTGCTCCTCCAGAGCTGCCCAGGCTCCCTGGCAGGGAACACACAGCCCCTGCCACGGGCACATCAACTTTGGAGTAATACCTGCTTCTTCTTCTCTCTCCTCCCATCCTTCTCCATTTCCCTTCCCCCTTTTCTGTCTTTTCTACTCTTTTTTTAGGGCAACGCCCTTTTTGTTGCCAATGAAGTTACCAGATACACTTTTCTTCTTGTTTGCCTTAATTTCATCTTAGACCAGCCATTTTAAAAGAGCTCCTCACAGTTCCTCATAGTGGAACGTGACATTCTGTCCTATCCTGATGCTTTGTATAAAGAAACTTTGGCCAGATAACGAGCATTTTAAGTATATCAATCTAATATTAGATATGTGCAGTGCAGACATCTGCAGCTGAATTAGTCCCCTCATGTTCTTTTCATAGGCACTGGAGGTATTTTTAAAGGTCAGTGAATCTAGTACCTCTTAGACAACATGTTTATGATGCAAAATATTTCTTTCTAGATCCCACTGACTTTTTTACAGAATCACAGAATAAGCTGAGTTGGAAGGGACTCATGAGGATCTCCAAGTCCATCTCCTCATCCTGCACAGCACCATCACAAGTCACACCATGTGCCCAAGAGTATTGTCCAAAGGCTTCTTGAGCTCTGTCACTTTTGGTGCTGTGACCACTCCCTGGGGACCCTGTTCCAGTGCCCAGCCACCCTCTGGGTGAAAAACCTTGCTGCATCCAAGTATCTAGAAGTTAATTCAGATTTTCTAGAAGAGAAAAAGCCTTAATAATGACCTAATCAAACTGTTTTTTAAAAACCCAATGTGCCAAGAAAACATAAATTATTGGAGACAAAATACTCTTCTATTTTTTACATTGGCTACTGGTAAGAGATTTAAATAATCACTTAATAATGTTTACATTTAAACTGCCTTAATGATTCTCACAAAACAATGGTGACCCTGTCATTTCATTATCTTGAGGAATGTGGTCAGAATGCTACTGACATAATCAATCTTCTAAACTCTAGTACTATTTCTTCTATCTATTTCTACTACTTCTGCACTCTTAAATTTCCTGGGTATTTTCTTCTGTACTTCCCACATCTCCACGCCAGCAGATGGGAATTCAGTTTCACAGCTCTCATCCTCCAAAGAGATAGTGCAAAACCTGTAATTTCATCAATAATCAATTACATGCTTACACTTTTGATGTACTCCATGTGTAAGAGTCTGGTGTTGCAGTCCTTTCTCTTCTCTGCACTTTTGCAAAGGGATAAAAAGCCGTTTTGAATATATGACAAACTTTCTTTGTAGTCTTAATAATAATTTTTAAATCCAATATGATATTGAGCATACTTATACAGAATAGGTAAAATTCCAAACACCTGAAATAAAATCCTAAAATAAAAGAAAACAAAACACTACTTTTCTGTGAAAAAAGCAAACAACCAACAACAGCAAAACTCAAGTGCTTTATTTTGATTGTTAATTCATTTCCGTATTTTTAAAAAGTGTTTTGGGCGGAGAATAACATCTAAAATTGGGAAGACTTAATAATCACAATGTAATGTGTAGATGACACAAAATGCCCAAATTTAGATAGTTTTTACTCAACTTTGCACGTTGATAAACTGTATCACCTCCTCTCTAAACCATTTCATACTGCCTACAGGATATTTACTGAGAAAGATTGCATTTATATCATTTTATAGTACAAACATAATACTTATTTTATTATCAAGTCAGCAAATAAAAAGCAGGCAATAAAAAACCCTCAAACAACAAGCAAGCCAGAAGCAAGGACAGTCTGCATAGTCTCTCTGTGCTGACTAATACACAAAATATGCGACCAAGTCAAAACATACTTATATTACTTCCCTCTTCTGCCTTTATTTGCAAATAAAGTTCCCTGTCCATGACCTTCTGGTACACTGGCACATCACCAAGGACTTTGCATGTCTTTTTGTCAACCCAGCATGCTCACATATCAAAATATCAGAACTGAATGTTCTTCAAGGTTTGTTGAATTTATTTGTTTAGCCCCTTGTCTGAGTTAAAGAGGAATAATCACTTCCCTTTTTTGATGGAGTACGTTGACCCTGATACAATGCAGGAAGTTGTCTTCATTGCTGCCAAAATGCATGGCTAAGTTGGTTTGGCCTACTGTACATCAGCTCAATATTAAAGTGCATGCTGATAGTTCTGATCAGGTATTTTGCATTTTTTACACTGTTGCAGCACAGTGTTTAATGAACTTCCATTTCAAACAAAAGAATAATCCCAAAAAAACGGATAAACGCTTATAAGACAAGGTGTCTCTATCACAGATTTAGCATATATTGCTCGTATTGGCAGTGAATTCATATGCACATTTTCAGATGCGATAGAAAGCATAAAAACAATATAAAAAGAGAATAAAAATCCACATTAATATTAGAAAAAGATGGTCATTTTAGGTCCATTTATCTCTTAGTGGTGTTGGGGGTTACGATTTTTCCTTTTTTTTCCCCTTTCTCCCAGGGAATTTTCTCCCATTTGTTGCTAGGAGATGATAACTACTGATACTAAAGAGACAACAGAAATGGCTAAGGGGGGAGAAGGATGCAGTTGGCTACTCTCTTACCTGGGGAGTTTTCTCTTTGGAAGGGCAGAGATACAATGAGAATTTAGCAGCAGGGTGAGGGACTGGGTTTGGTTCCCCTTGTTCTCTTGCTGTCAGCAAGTAAAGAACTGTTATTCCTTTTCCTACATCTTTGCCTGAAAGCCCCTTAATTTCAAAATTCTAATAATTTGGAGGGAAGGGGGTCATATTTTCCATTCCAAGGGAGGTTCCTTTCAAATCAAGACATACAGTTACTGAAGGGAACTACGTTACATGCTGATTTCTGCTTCTACATTTAGCAAGATTTATAGTCTCAGAACAGCAGAAAAATTCAGCACTAACTCAGAACTTTTCCCACCATCATCTTAGTTTAGGAAATATGCAAGTAATATTTGGTGGGTTGTAATTATAATTAATCTCTGACTTGCAACACTAGGTGGAAAATCATCATAATATTTATATGTCTAGATGGACACATGTAGAATTTCTTAATTATATTACAAAACCATCCTCCCGTTTCTGAGAGAATGTCAGATGGCAATAAAACTTCACAGTAGATTTGCTAACAATTTTACATGTTTGAGGCAAATTTAGGTGAGAATTAATAATATTTTCTGTCACTATGAGAGCATCATTACAAGTATTGTAGAGAATGGAAGAAAGCGAGAGACATTAAAGAAAACCCCTCATCTTATAAAAGACATTTTTGTCATAATAATACGTTTGCAAATAGTTTGAAGCACTAGATTCTTCTAAAATTACATCTCAGGATACACCTATGCCCTGTAACAACCTATAAGTTTTCATAGCTTTTCCATATAAGACTTGGGCTCCTTAGTTATTACCCTCTTTTCTCTGTGTATATTCTCCATATCTGATTCTATTAATCTGAAGTTCAGTACTCAAAAGTTAACATTTCCTTCACAATCTTGTTAGCTTACCAAATTTCTTGCCCAACTTAATGTGGTATCTTCCACCATAGTTTGAAGGTTCTATCTGTGCAAATATTCTTGTTTAGCACTGCCTCTTTATAGTGGAGGAAACGGAGGCAGGGTGTTTTGTAGCTGGGACAGTCTGGGAAGTGGAAGGCATCCTGGCATCCACCTGTCTTGGTTTTTTATGGTAGAATAATTTATGATTAAAGTCTTTTGAATATTAGGTCAGAATCCTAGGGAAAATAAAGGACACAAAATTGGAGTCAAAATACAAAAGAAATTAAGATCGATTCCCAAACTAGGTTAATTTTTTATCTGCTAACTCATTTTTAAATTTCTTTTTTACAAACCACTGAAATAATGACAGTAAAATTTTCAGTAAAAACAATTTTAAAGAAAAGCAATCTGACCTTTGGAGCAAGTAATATCAGTCTTCAGAAGGTAGTTTGATTCATAAATTCATATTTTTTTTAGTACAACAAATAGTAAACATTTTCGACGTACAAACGGCAGTTTCTTGCTATACATCTTAAATGCATTTTATGCACTATTAAACATACCAATTGCAATCAAAATAGCCCAGCCAAATTCTCAAAGTTTAAAAATTCTACAGCCAGAGTATACTATCCCTCAAATTATCTAGCAGCTGCATACTAATAGCTGTTAACTCAGCTCTGAAGTATAATCCAATGTGCTTTTCTGGAAGAGTGGTAAATTAAAATAAGCATGCTTGAAATGTGCCTTTTGTTAGCAGAAGTTCAAAGAAATGGACTTTTGTGAAAAGTCACTCTGTGAATTTAAATAATAAATATTTAATTTTTTATAGTCATAAATTAGACCATATAACTACCTAACAATCCTGTGCTATCTTGAGAGGGACTAAAATTCATGCTGGAGGTAGAGATTCCCTGTGCAGAAGAGGAGCTTATGGTGCAAATATGTATGACGAAAAAATGTAATGAAAAATGGGATTCACTTTACCTATGACAATGGACCTAATCAAAGGTATACATTTAAAGTGTGCTAGCCAAATCACAAAGTAATATGATAATGAGATTTTGCAGTGTAATGATGGAGATTTTTCTTTTGTTCTGGGATTCTTATTTTAAAAGACTGCATCATTCTACAGCAATAGGGTTAGTCTATCCTTTTGTCATCTGATACAAATGCTTTGACAGATGATATGAAATTCTATAGTCTATTCTTCCAGGACTGTGCCTAAAATAATATATTGTACAAAGACAAGCACTGAATACTTTTTTTTGCTGGCTTTAGTCACAGAAAGATATTAACACAGACATAACCTAGCAAGAGGAAAGAATTATAGAGAAAGCAATCAAAAAATCCTTGAAGAAAGTTTAAAAATTTAGAATGCTGCAATCAATGAAGTTCCTCCTCTCCCCTAATTTTGTTCCAGCACAGTATAATAAATTTCTCATCAGAATTGAAGGCATTATGTGTGTGTTTCAATTTGTTCTTAGTGCTCAAAGGGATGTAAGTTGAATGGTACTCCTAAGTGTGTACTAATTTTTAAGAAAAATAAAGTATCCTTTGTTTAATGGTTGTTAATGTAAAATATAAATTATTTACAAAAATTAAGTGCTGAAAGAACTGTGACTGGGGACAGCCTGAAAGTATTCATGTCTGTCCTCTCTCCTAGCCAGACTCTTAGGCTTCTCTATCTTAGGTGAAAGTTTTTGCAAGAGAGGGGTTAGTACCCAGTATCTGAGTATTGTGAACCTCACCAAACTGAATGGAAACCTCAAACTTACAGCAAAAGTGATAAAATATCAAACCAATCCCTTTAGAAGATGAAAAAATGAATCCAGGTTATATTTATAGTGAAAGAAGTGCAATACCCATGGGGAAATACATTTTGACTGCTCTGGCTAGTATCTTGTCCAAAATAACCAAGCAATTGTAGTCAGGCCTTAAAAACACTTATTGAAGATTCTTAGTCTTAGGTAGTATAGACTTAGAAAGCTAAGGAACAGTTGAGCAACTGTCACAACTAAACAACAGCAAATATATTAATATTTTCTAAAACTTTCCTTGAAATTATTATCTGTAAAAGAAGATTATAACTTATTTATAGAAATCCAGGAAGCTGATTATTTTGTACAATATGGCAAAACAATGTTTTCGGTAATAATGTTTCTTGTGATGAAACAGCTAATAAAGTTAGATCATTATCATCTAGTCATTAAAATATATAATCTAGGAATTCATAGATAAATATACCAGAATCTGGCCTAGAATGCACTTCTTAGTGCAGACAGATCTTAGCACTAAGCACCTACTTAGGAACATTGATTATATAAACTATTTCAGAAATACTTCAACATCAAATGGAAGAGAAGTGAAGAGAATAGAGAAATATTCTACTTCATTAAGATTTTACTGTATACATACACATTATTTAAAACACAAATAATTCTATAGCAAGGAAGACTTAGAAGGATTCTACATTTGAAGAGCTGTTTGGTGAAGAAAAGTCATTGATGTATTTAGGTAAGACTGACATTCCCTGAAGCTCTTTGGCTCTGTGCACTGTATGGGCACTTTCTCCACAAGCATAGACATTAGGCTGGGCAAAGCACAAAATGCGAATTTGCAGACTTTTAAAGGTATATATGGGTTTTGTTTTGCTTTTTTATTGACTTGATTTTTAAAGTGTTGAGCCAAATCCAACTTCTACAAAAACCATTTCACAAATATCCAGATACGTATTGGCATGTCTAATACACAACATTCATTTTGATAAAATGTAATCAAAGATCCCAAAGATCAAATAAAATAAAATTGGTTGTTCATATGCTGTATATTCAGTAATAACTTTTGGAAATGAAATAGTGCACATATATATTGTAGAACCACATCTTTATCAATAATTCTTCAGTCTTCCAAACAAATTGTATTAAATTTCATGGATTTCCTTTCGTTTACTTCAGGAAAATTGCTGTCTCTGAATATTTAAAAATCTCAGCTTGATCAATGAGATCAAATAAGGTTTATCTGTATAAAACTCACTGTTTAAGTAATCAAAACTATTGATTTTAGCTTGTAGTCTGATTAAAGCATTCACAAATATTTAACCTAATACTTAGGCTTATTGAATAACTGCAGCAAACCAACAACAGATTGCACTGTGAAACAGGCCACACCCAAAACCAAGAAAAGTCTTAGTGAAAGTCGTATTACTTTACTTTTTTCATATTCAGCAAAAGACTGAGATTAAAAAAAAAAAATATTATCATAGAATCATAGAATCTTCAGGGTTGGAAGAGACCTTTAAGATCATCAAGTCCAACTGTCAATCTAGCACTACCACTGTAACACATAAACCACTAAATCATGAAATGCAGGTCTTAAGAACTTAAAAAATATGCCATTAAAAATAAATGCTGAAAAATTAATTCCAAAAGCATTTGTTATCTCAGGAACCAGTGTCTCAAGAAAACCCAGTCAATTTTACAGCCATGAGATGGGAAAAACACAACAGTGAAAGGAGTTTGCTAAATTTTTCTGGCTTAAAGAGCGTGAGGAAAATTTACAGTCTCATCAGAAGCTCCACAGCAGTAGCAAAAAAATTTAAAAATTACTGGATTTCCAGATAGTTCTAAATCTCAGTCCCTATTTACAGAAACAAGATGGTCTAGGTCTGCAATATATAAAAGACTACCTGCTTCTCCAAAATTAAGAGCAAGTGTACTCAGAAATTATGATCCCCTGGACAAATTGTGTGTCAGACTAATGAGGGAAAGTTTCTAACTCTGCTTCCTAGCAAAACTTCTGTTTTCTGTGTTGGATAACTGCAAGAATCTATGGAATTGAAAGAATAAACCCACCCAGTGTGCCCTGTGTGTCTTTCAAGTCTCACAAAGAGGATGCAGATATCTGAGTTACACACATATTCAAAAATTGAATATGTAAAACATTAGTGACAAGTTCAAAACTGATATTTTAAGAGTCAATTTTCTGAGTACAACTGCATTTAAAGCAGAAGGAGTTAATCAGTTTTGTTCATGGGCTGTTCCATGTACTCATTTGTATCACAGGCAGCAGTTATTGCTGTTGGGCCATGCTGTCCCTAGTTATTCGTGCTGTTAAAGTTTATTTCAGCACACAGGCTCCCTAAAAGGACACATATACAATGTAAAACTTTAGTTTGTGCTTTAGCAGGGTGAGAGAGAGCCTTTGTGAACCCAATAAGAGGTGATGAATTTCATCCTGGATGGTAAACACATTATTTACAGAAAGTATCTGCATTTTATGTCACTGAACTAGTTAAAGGGTTTCTGCTAACTGCTTGGAAATAGAACTGGTATTGTCAGGCAAAACTTGGAAGCCATAATGAAAACTGGATATATTGGCAAAAAGAGAGACCTAATTCCAAAAATTACTAATAGTGATACATGCATTGTCAATTGTTTAGCCTGAGGTGCCTAAATAACATCTTCTTATCAGATCTTCTTAGAAAAAATTGTTCCAAAACAGACTTCTAAGAAAGTTAAAACAGTGCTTATGCATATAAAGACTTTAGTTCATTATATCAATATTCTATTTGCCAGAGAAAACCAAGGAGTATAAAATTTAAATTCAGAATAGCATAAATTACAGTTGGAAGCAAGACCTTGATACACAGCAAGGATCAATCACAAATTTCAGATTTTGTTACTCCCCTTTCAATATTGATGCGCTTGACTCTTTTGCATTAGAATTAAATTGGAATGATCTGATAATCTTGATGCTGTCAAAGCAGCTGTTGCTGCTGTTACTGGTAGAATGGTATCGTTTTTATAATTATTATAACACCCAAAGTCACTGTCATTTGGGTATTTTTGCACCTATATTTCATACAGTTAGGTCTTTTCTATGTAAGACTGTAAAATTCTTTGAGCCATACACGACTTTTGTGTTTCTGAAAGTTGTTCAGATACATTTGTAAACAAAAGGGCATATTTTTTGTTTTGCTTCAAGTGCTGCATTGTAATAGCATGATGAATACTCTAATGATTTTGTGCATTCTGTTCTTTAAAAATAATGTCTTCCATACCGTCCTGAGGCGACTTTATGATGCTGGTACCCCATCATCTGTCTTTTTGCTCAGAAATTAGTGTTGTAACTTTAAGCTAGGCTCAGAAAGAGAGAGAGAGAAGGGGAAATTTTTCACTCTATATTCAAAATACAGGGATAAGAGCTCAGCTTTCTCTGAGCTCACAGCAGCGCTCTCCGAGTTCTCCGCTGCAGAGAGAGAGAGAAAGAAACGAGGAGTTTTCCTTGCCTTTTTTTGCTGGGTTTCCTCGTCAGCTACAGCAAGAAAGGTTTTTTCCAGGACTGTGTTTCTTTCTGGAACCGTTGGGCTTCTCTCTAGCCCAGAACAGCAGGACAGTCGCCCAGTGCTGCTCTGCAGCCTGGATGCCGAGTCCAAGCACGGGAGGGACTGGGAGAGATGGAGCCACATCCCTCTGCACTACAGGAGGACTTTCTGAATGTGCCATCTCTTCAGAACAAAGAGAGGTTTTACGGTTTAATACTATTCATTTTCTCATGTTTGTGAGTACTTCACTTGTTAAATAAACAGATTTTTCCACTTTTCTCGAAGGAGATTATCTCCCGAACCAGTTGGCTGCTGAGTTCTGCCCTTTAGAGGAAACAAATTTGTCCCAAACCAGGACACATACCTATAACAAAATTAACTCCACATATTTCACATTTATTCACTCAAAATACAAGAAGAAACGCATTGGCCTGAAACTGAAACACAAAATAAAGAATGAAACAATATTTTTGGTCAAGTGAATCACTCAGAAATGGCTTTTTCTTCTCTTTTCATCATGTTTTGTACTAAACTTCATGAGGCTTGGTTCTTTTGCTGAAATTTTAATATTTGTTTCTCTGTTGGTGGGGCCTTTTTCTTTTCTTTGACACAATGTTATTTATTAAATGTTCAGTAGCTGGAAACATAACTAATGAGGAAGGTTCAATGCAAGTCCTGACTTGAGATGCACAGTCAGTATAAAAATGGAATAACAATTCCATATATTTTTAAAACAATAAAAATATGTTTGACATGATGTCTCCGTGAAAATGGATACAAATTTGTCATGTAACTAAGAATAGTGGCCTTTGAAGAATTAGAATGTTTATAATCTTGAGAGCAGAAGTGGGAGAAAATTATAGATTCATAGGGTTAAGAAGCTTCCACTGGGCAGTTTTCTGTTGTTGTTGTTGGAAAATATTGTATTTTTTATTATTGCTTAATTGCTCTGTTGTGTTGAATCACAATAAACCTTAAGAATTAGGCATTAAGATCACAGCAGAGAAGTTAAAAAATTTTTACTTTTTTTTTTTAAAGCTGCTTCTTTGCTAAAAAAGTCAAACATATCAACACAAAATTGTGTGAGGGGAGGCAAGAGAAAGCTGCAGCACTGAGTTCCACCTGAAATATTTATCTTTTAACAGTTTTTTGAAAAGAAAAATTTCAGTCTACCTTGTCTATATCGATTTTTCATGTAATGTCCTGAGAAGGTACATTCCTCCTATAGTTTATACACTAGTGTATGTGCTTCCATACTTTTCCTATGTCTTTTAATATGCTTTCTATTTCCACAGCTTCAAAGAATTCATTCCTATGTTAATGTTTAGACTGTAAATTGTCACACCAAGACCATCACTATATAAGCAGGCAAACTATATTGTCCACATTATTCATAGGCTGAAGAGCACTGCTGAGAGTGCTGAGGTAACATTTAAAGCCACAGTAAGGTGTTTAAACAGATGTATCATCCTTTACTCTGTGGAGTTTGAACATATTTAGATTCTAAGTCAACTTTCTAGAGTCTTCCAGTGGATGAAAGAAAGATACTCAACAGCAGGAAAAAGTATAATCTAAATGTAGACTGTCTGAATACCTTTACTCACTAGAAAACATGGGGTTCAATGCCTAGTAGGTGCAAAATACTCATCTTTACAATAAAATATTAGACTAAAGGGTTAATTTACTTTTACGAATTCTACCCTTCACTAAGCTCTACATTTTTCCATTGTAATTTCTAGCTGTTCAGTGAGCACTGAAATATCTTAACAGTGAATGAAGAGCAGGAATTTTGACAAACAAAACCACTGCAAGTATTTTCTCTCTTTTTTATGTTTGTATATGTTTTACTTGAATTATTTGGAGTAGTGGGTGCACTAAGCCAAAATGCTTATGTATGTAGCCATGCACATTTTTTTCTGTTCACTCAACACATTTTTTTAAGCTACATTATCATTTTCTCTGTGAAAAAATCTGTTTGCAAGGGGAACAGGAGATCCTAGGTATATAGGAATGTCAAAAAAGAGGTGTCAGATATGGACTGAAGTTGTGTCAGGTGAGCTTTAGGTTGGGTGTGAGAAAGAGATTCTTACCCAGAGGAGGGTTGAGCACTAGAACAGAATCCCCAGGGAAGTGGTCAGAGAACCAAGCCTGACAGAATTGAAGTATTTGTTCTTGGGCACATAGTGTGACTCCTGGGCATTGTGTTGTGCAGGGCCAGAAGTTGGACCTGATGATCCTTGTGGATCCCTTCCAACTCAGTATGTTCTATGATTCTGTGATATTTTTATTTTTTTTAATAATGGATGTAGTATTTCTCATTTTCCAGTCATGGGAGACTGACCCAACTGCCATGACTTTTCAAATAGCAAATTTCTCTATTTTTCACATAGAGAAAATCTTAACAACTATGTCAGCAAACTCCCTCAGGACCATGTGAGGCATATTGTCAGATCCCAGGAACTTCTGTATGTTCAGGTCCCTCAGGTGGTGTCAGCCTTAACCTTCTCCTGGGATGAGAGGAAGGACTTCATTCCTTAAAGTCCTATCTTGAGGTTTGGAAATTTGAAAAATGTGGGAAGAGAGATTATTCTTGAATGCTGTGGCAAAAAAAGTACTTCAGCTTTTAGTGACCAATGTGTTTTTACCAGTTCTCTGGACTTACCTGAGTGAATACATTTTTCTGTAATCATCCTTTTCTGGCCAACATGCCTGTAAAAATCTTTCTTAATAGTCTTCACATCCCCAAATTCAGCTCCAACTGAGTTCCAACTGTGCCTTATCTTTCCTGATCTTATCTTTGCACATCTAGGCAGCATTCCTGTATTCTCCTTACAACACATGTCCCTGATTCCTGTGCATTTACTATTTACAATTCCATTTGACCAAAGTGCCCTTACTTAGCCATGCTGGTCTCCTGCCTTCCTTACACATTGTAATCAAGAGTTCTTGAGTTCTAAAACAGAGTTAAATAGTTCTAAAACCTTCTTTATTACTGAGGATTAATTCCTTAATTCCTGAAATAACTGAAAGTTTGTTTTGCTATAAGTTTGCTCTTCCATTGAATGCTAATTTTTATTAGTAAACATGTTAATATTTCTCACTGCTGCATTTGAAATTCTCTTTGAACAGATTAAGAATAAAAACCGTTTTTTAAACAGCTTATGCCTATTTTGCTTTCTTGAAAGTATATTTATCAACAGCATCTACTAATGTTCCCCTGCCATAATAGAATAATACTTTCACTTCTGTTTTTAATATGCATTGCAGTTAATAAGCATTTCTCAATAAAGGTTGCAGTGTCAGTATCAGTCTAGAACTAACTATGAATGTTGCATAAATGAATAGGACATTTATTAACCTGAAATGAATTATATGATAGAAGCAGCTAATTTTCACAGCTGAATTTATAAAGTAGATGAAAGTTTCCATTAAAATTTTCCTTTCTCTCAAACCCATAGGAAAAAAACTATGAACCCTATAGTTGGCCATTAATTTAGATGCACGTCCTGCTAAGCTCATGCATTTACTTTTTCCCTCATCATTTAAGTATAGGTTGAATTAAATGCAAAGACCTTTTACTCAGACTTTTGTCATGGAATGGTTTTCTCTACAGCCTAGCTGTTCCCTATTTCTCTGTTTACCCAGTTACAAAGCTGCTTAGTAAGATTGTAGGCTGGTTGTAGGAGTTTATCCGCTACTGAAAGTTTAATTTGTATTTCTCTGACATTCTATTTCCTGCTTCTTGGAACCATTTTTGACACTAAATTGCAAGCTTTTTCACTGTTTTCAGAAGGCCTTTCTTAACTTGTCTGTAATTCAGCACAAGGTCACTACTAATCATTTCCAAAATTTCTGTATAGGTGGTTGTTTTATTGTACAATAGTTGTTCAGCATGGTTGCCTAACCACTGGAGAATATATTTAAAGGACAGTAAAGTGAAACCCTGCAATGTGACTCCTAGGCCTGCCTATAACCAGAAAACTAAAGATATTCCTTGTCTCTGATTACAAAATGAAGCTTAAAAAGTGAACAAAGTATTAAAGTGGCCTTTCTCTTCCCTTGCTATTTACAAATCAGATATGAGCAAAAGTTTATCTGTCATATTGAAAATTTGAAAATGTTTGCAAAGCTTCAATCACCAGAAATACAAAACATTCTGAAACTGGATGTAGCAGTTAAAAATACTTTATACAAAGAAAACTATGTGTGTTTTTCCAAATTAAAGTCATATATAACTAAGAGATATCAAGAAAAGTTGAGAAAATATTGCAAGTAACGTTGCAGTTCCATGATATTTCTATAGTATGACATTACAGTATTATTTCCTAGTTACACTGCCTTATAAAATAATGTAAAGTCAGAGAAAAATATTTCATATTTTGTTTCTAATGCAAAGAAATTAACAAACATAAAGTAACAAATATTACCCACAAGGTCATTGATTCCAAGTATTTATTCTTCTTGTTGGAATAAAAACAGATATAAGAAGTCTCACTAAGAAGTAAAGTCAGCTATTTGTCCTGGGTAACTCATGAGCACAATTAATCAGAAGTTCTACAAATGAAGCTGGATGCAAAAGAGAAAAAAAATTAGGAAACTCTAAAAAATTACCTAAAAATTATACAGGTAAATAAAATACAGCAATACTTTTTCTATACCACTGTCTAACTTTTCAAGCGTAAGGAAAGGAAGTTCATTGCCACTGGTAGAATATAAACAACTTCAATTGTATTGAAAAAAGGAGCTATCAAAAACACATATCTTGTCTGTTAATTGCAGTTAAAAATGTTATTTCAAGTGCTGATTTATTTTTGAGACTCATTTATTGGCTTGAAGACATTAAACCAGTGAGAAATAGAAGCCTTTTTCATTTCTGCATAAAATGATGGGTTGTCTTACAGGTCAAGTTGGTTTTTTAAAACACAATAATTTTTCCACATCAAAGTAAAAGGCAGACTAAAAGGCATGAGTATGAGGCAGTACATTTTTTTTTGCAGAGATTATTTCCAGGGAGTGAATTTTCATGATTCCTGACTCCTTCAAAGCAAGCATTCATTCTGTGTTGCATCATGACAGAGAAGGTAACTAAACACATTTCCAAAGACAAAAAGTAGAAAACATCCTATTACTGACAATAATTTGGGCCGGGTATTTTTTTTTAATATCTTGTGAAAATATTGCTATCAGTCAATACCATCTGATCCTGTTTTGCATGGTTTCACATATTGTTATTAACACATGAAATAGATGTTTTACTATTGCAAAGCAATTCTTTTTTAAGGATATACAACAGACAGACTAAAACTTTTTGTTTGCTTTTTTTCATCTTCATATTGAAAGGTCTGAAGACTCAAATCAAAACAGGTCTTTCTGAAAAAAAGGAAGTCACTCTCTACCTGCTATTTATCAACAACTATGTCGGAAGTTTAGTGAGTATAACACAAAATAAATAAATTGCAATAAAGAAAGATAGAAAAATTTGTTTCCCCAATCAATCTCTCTTTCTTATTAAGGAAACAGTCTGGATGACTCAGTAATATGTCATCATTTCAAAAATGGTAACAATTCAGAGCCCAATGAGATTTGATGCCCATTCTTTAAACTGCTACAGAATAAGAGACATTTATTTAAATTTATATTATTTCTAAATATGTAAATCACATATTTTATGTAATTGTTTTTATAAAATCAAATGCTGAGGTTAGGACAGAGATCCATAGAAATATCTAAAATGGTCTCCATTCACCAAGTGAGTATCCTTAAGGCAAACAGTCCTTACAGTAAGATACTGGAACATGGATTCTTTCTCCCTTTGTGAAATAGAGGAGTTAAGAAAAAAAATGCTCAGGAAGCTCAGAACTTTGGCATGTATAACAACGAGTAAGTACCATACTTTATAATAAAGCCAGAGACTGAATTTGTAATTACCAGCAGATTTTAAGAAGAAGAACATAAGACCCGCTTTTTACCTTATGTTGGAATGAGCCGGATGGAGAAAAGGAGCCCTGAGAATTTTTACCCATGGTTTTTGTACCCAGACTGACTTGTTCAAAGTCTCCATGTTCTTCCACCTTGAAATTTCCAACATTTCCTAAATGTACATTTCGACAGTGTGGAGTTTGTGTACACAAACAGAAAAACATTTCAGCTTTCTGAAAGTTCCTGTCTCATTAGATGCTTTGTATTTCCCTCCTTATGACTGAATGAACTAATTTATTTTGTTTATTTGGCCTATGTACATTGTGGAACAAATGATGATGTGGATGGGATAGAGAGATCAAAAACTTTGGACTTTTACAACAAAATTTTAAATTTCACTTATTATAGTGTTAATCATACTATAGTATAATTATTTACATAGGAAACTAGATTTTAATGTGAGTGTGAGAATTCAGCACCATAAGTAATTCCACTACCACCTCTCCCCAGGACAAGAGATTGTTAGTGTGCAGATTTTAAGATATTCTCCTGTGATCCTACTATTCAAGGTGAAACACATGTTTATGTACACATAAACAAATTAAAATTTCACCATAAACATTCATGAAAAACATACAAGAAAAAAATATAAACCTAATTATTACACTAAAATTTTTCAATATTTGATTGTTTTCTGGTGGGATAAACTACCACTTGGTTTGAGGAAGACTTTCGTTGGGCACTTGTGCATGTTAGCAGTGGTGTCAGCAAATTTCTATTCCAAAATCAATGCTAGATCTCTTTAGCCAATAAAGATTAAATGAAGAATTCCCAATGGTCATTGTTCTTTCAGTCTGCATGTCTTAACTAAATATGATGCAAAGTACTAGCAAGTTAGTTACTTTTTAAAAAAAATTCATTATGTTGATTATTCAACATGGACTTATTAATTTAATATTTGAATAATCTGATGGCTAATTTTGAACATCTATTTCTTGAATATTTAGCTAAGCGCTTTCTTCTATAAGTAGCATATTGCAAAATTGATATCTATATTAGATACTTATTTTATACTAGATATCTGTCTATATACTAGACTACTAGAGAGTAAGTTGCTATTAAAAGAATGAAAGGAGGATTTGCATGCATTTATATGTAGAAATTAAATACTCCACCAGTGTCCTAGGCTGTTTACACAAACTCCACACTGTCTAAACGTGTATTTAGGAAATGTTGGAAATTTCAAAGGAGAAAAACATGGAGACTTTGAACAAGTCAGTCTGGGTACAAAAAACAGATTTTAATACTTCATGTATCATAAAGGTCTGTCTAGCATTCCAGACTAAGATGGTTTGAGGCTTCTCCTTTTGCAGAATGCTTCCTGATTCACAATGAAGAATGTGAACAAAGAACCACAATAGAAATACCTTTCATTCGACTTAGGGGTAAATTATAACCTTACATACTAGCTGGAAGTAGAAGAGCTGCAGTCTCTTAATCGTCTTTCTGGCCCTTCACTGGACTCTCCTCAATACGTTCATGTGTCTTGTACTGGTGAGCCCAGAACAGGACAAAATACTCTGGGCTGTGGCCTCACCAGTGCTCAAACTGCTGGCAATACCTGGTCTAACAGAGCACAGGATACCATTAGCCTTTTTTGTGTTCGTTTTTTTTTGCCAGGCTGCTTTCCAGAGGGGCAGCCTCAAGCATATAGTGGTGCACAGGGCTGTTCTTCCCCAGGATGAAGGACTTTGCTCTTCCCCTTGTTGAAGTTCTGGCATTTCTTATCTTTTTCATTGTGGTAGTCCTTAATCTTTTCATATATCTTTTTCTATTTCAGAATTGTTTTATTCTGCGAAAACGGAGTAAAAGCTGAACTAAAGTCTGAAACTGTTGAGCTTGCTAGGCAGTAGACTAGCCTCCTCCACAGAAATTCAGGAGAGTTCTCTGTGTAATGTAGGATACGGGACTCAGGATACATAGTTTTCTCTTTAAATGGGATTTTGTCATGCTTACTCTCACTGGATATATTATCCCTAAAACTGGCATATATACAACTATCAAGACATTGACCCGTTGTTGGATTTATGGGCAGACAATAAACTTCTTTGATAAACTGATGTTTGGGGAGTTTTCTCCATTTCTATTTTTAAACATGAAAGATATCTTCTTCAATTGTTTTCCACTTTCACTGAAAGATTTAAAGACAATAACAATGGAAAATAATGCTTTTCTCTCTTTATTCATATATTTATATAAAATAAAGTCATTACCTTAATTTGAAATAACCTTGCAATGGAGGTTGAGGTAAAAAGTTTGAAATTAACTTCACAACTTAGTAGCACCATGCTTGAGCCAGGTTTCCAGCTGGAGAAAATGATAACTATTCACTAGTATTGAATTAAATAAAGATGTGAAGTTTTATCTTAGAGTGTTATGATAGACTTTGTCTTGCCATTTAATAAGAGTGTTTTAAAAGTTTGTTTTACAAATAATTTAATTGTTAACAACAGTAGCTGTTAAAAGATTGGTTCTTGTAGATTTATATATCTTGTAGATATAATTTCATGTTGGTTGTGCAGATAAACTTTGTAAGTGGTCCAAATAAAATTTCTTCCTAATTGTCTCACTAAAATCCAAACAGTGTGTATCTGGGGTGCTCTATGCTTTCAGTAACCTGTCATAAATGAGAAACAGAGATAATTTGTGTGAAATTTAATACAGTTCATCTCTACCTACCCTTCTTCAGGTAAAGTGTGAAATTTGGTTGTCACAACAGAAAAAGGCTCTTCCAATCTGTCCAGTGCTAGAAAGTGAAGGCACATATTTAGAGGTAGAATTCTAAACCTAGTGAGATCCATGGAAAAGAAAAAGCCTTACAGAAGTATAAACTCTCACCAGTAGCATTTTAGATAATACTTATTATTATTTATACTGCAAATCTTCCATGTAGTTTTTTCAGCTGAAGTACACAGTATTTAATACACATAATATGCATTTCAGAGAAGTCAATTATGCTGTATTTAATCTCATTATAGAAAAAAAAAGAAAGGAAGTTCTTAACATCTACAAGGTTTGTATAAAATAATTAATGGAGCAGTCACACTTCCAATGCTATTTCACAGAGCATATTTATAAAATATATTTTTGTTTCTCTTTCACAAAAGTAGCAGTTGGAAGTTCCACCTTGCTATGTAGAGGCTCCTTGTTGCAAGAAGCTTCCTTCATGGCAGTGTAAACTCATTCAAATCACACGTGGAATATATTTGTAAGAATGAAGATATTTGCCCCTATAATTTTAACACCTTTGAATTGTAAGAAGAAATGCACCAAAAGCATCACAAATTCTCTTTCTCCATGGGCCACTTGGACACCTATGTTGCCAGCCCTGAATGAACCTGAATGTCAATAGTTTTGGTCTGAAATGTTTACAAGAAAAATACTCATCATGGACTAAATGAGCATCAAGAACACATAATACTCCACTGCACTTTTAGTATCTGTGAAATAAAGATAAATAAAAAGCTTCCTCGGAGACTCTGGTGGAAAAGCCCTTTGTTTTACAAACTACATGCAATTTTTTCAGATGGACCTTTTGTTGGCAGCTCCTAACAAACCTCTAAAATCTAGTGTTCTTCATACAAATAAGTACATGGAAAAATAATGTGAACAAAACCTCTGACAGTTTTTAACATTTGATTTGTGCTTGTACTGAATATTGAAAATGCATTAAATCAACATTTCTGTGGGCTAACCTTCATACTTAATTTTTCAAAATTTGGACACTTATGAATGAAATACATAGAGATATATTGCAAAATTAAACCTTTTGGAGTAATTCTGGTCTCCAACAGATATCTATTGTTGTCTTGATGATGAGGATGATGTGAATTTTGTGAATTTTCTAATCAGAAGAAATTCACTGTCCATCAGCACAGAAGTCAATAGTGTATTTTCCCTTGACCTCAGAGGCAGAGCTTAATGTAGAGAATGTTAGAGAAAGTAGCCCACTTACATCTGATATAGAAAAAAAGTTGGAAATTATAAAATTATAGAAAATTTCATTTGCTGTTAAAGGAAAACAAGTATTCTTGGATGAGCTTAAAAACAATTACTGCAGGTCTAGCTCTGTGTCTTCTTTGGAGGAGAATCACATGCATAGAGTTGTGGGAATGACTGGGATACTATGATTACTGGAAAAAACTAAATCCCTGGAATGCTATATAAATTTGTACAGTTGTCAGCCATTCTTTTAAAGCATGAAAATAAAGCAGCATTTAGCAATTGAATGAATTATAAATGTTAGGGTTTTTTTCAAATATATTTCTAATGGAACCAATTCAGCTTGTTTGAACAAAATGGTTACTATACTGGACATGGACACCCAATCTTGCTGAAGAACACAACTACATATATTTATTCTTAATACCAGCAAGATACAGCCTAGTGCTCTGAGGATAGATTCATCCTGGTATAGATGTGGTTTTCTACTTCAAGGTTGATTTCTTGAAATGAGAAATATGTTTTTTTCTTCCAATACTTTTAAAATACATTTTTCTGAGTTTTGTCTTCACCATTAAGATCTCTAAGTGGCTTTGATTCCTTTGAACTTTCAATTGCATTTTTTTCTGCAAGGGGTAGTACAAACCATACTTTATAGATGGTTTTCAAAACCACCATTACAAAACACACACAAAACCCCATATCCTATAAGTCATTATTTCTGCTACAAGTCTGAAAGAATGAAAATCCATCAATCTTGATGCTTTACACAGAAGTTTACATCCTGGAGGGAAAAAAATGTAGTGATCTTTTAGAGATGTAGAATGGTGGTAGATATTCTCAGGCTGCATTCTCAGGAACCTGGTTTTTTGAAAAAAAGTGATGTAATTCTCTTTGGCCCCCTGCCATTCTCCCTCAAGCAGAAAAAATGTTTTCATGTTTGTGATATTAACCATATTGAAAAAACAAGTGGTGGGAAAGAATGTGAAAAACCAAACCAAAACTTAATTTTAAAAGGAGCAAATGTGGAAGGGCTGATAAAAAGATTTCTTCAGTCCATTTTCAAAAGACCTCGAGGAAATAATTTGAATTAAGGAGTAGATTTCTATTTTTTGTGGCAGATTTTAATCCTTAAATATAGTTCTCCTTTTAACAGCTTCAAACACAAACTAAGCAATACTTCTGTGCAAAATATTTAGCTAAAATGCTGATTAAAATCCTTTTTCCACTCATTCAAAAGAGAGAGAATCCTAAGTTGGGGACTATCAAAAACAAAGGAAAGAAGTTGGTTTCTATTTCAGGATGGGAAAATGTACTCTATAATCTACAGTACTCTATAATCTTAGCAAAGGGTTAGCAGTCTAGTGTCAAGTCTAAGTAGTGTACACATTTTTTTGAATTCTGATGGCATAAACTGATTCAGAAACTGAGATTTTTGAATTTTACTTTCCAAGTCTTGCATTATATATTGACAAATATCAAAGCATACTTTCTTCTAATATAGCTAAGACAAATTTTGAGGAATAACTGATATCTTCTGAAAAGACAAATTCTAGGGCTCCTCAGTAATTTTTGGTTTTGTTTCCTTTTAATAGAGGAGGAAAAGTATTATAGCGTCTAAAAACAAGAATGTTCATTCATAAAGTAAATAATTGAAACTAAGATATTTCAGTTAGACATGACAGCAATGCAAAATAAGAGGCCAGAATATCATTCTTGTTATTTGTGGTTGTTACACTCTATCACTATGCTGTGTACCATACCTCAAGAAAAGTTAATTTGGAATGACATAGAGAAAAAAAATCCATTTCTAATACAGAATTCTATCGCTATCTTGTCCTGAAATATTACAACCTTGATCACTGTAGGCCAAACTCTAGTTGAAATACAAACCCCATCAGTGATTGAAATCAGCCTACATAAACATGGATTTTAGATATGTTTAATAAAAGTGGTTTGATATAAAAAGCTAATTTGATGTGAGTGACATTTTCACATTCCTTTTGCTTATATGCATAAGTTGTGATAGAATTGATAATACTAGGAAGACATTTGCTAAATATGTGGCAATGACAGGCAAGTATCACGACAGGATAATCTGAAGAAATATCTTATGAGCCCTGAAGCAGCCACTTTTTCTTGCAAGGAATCATAGGTTTCCAGCTAATGCATGTATGACCTTTTCTGCATTCATTCAAGCGTGTTGGAATATGCCAGCTGAAATTGCATTTTGTCATGGTTGTTTTAGGAAAGAGGGAGAAATAAATTACTACCATGTCTCCTCAGTCTTAACATTCTGATTACCCAACTGAAAAAGCAAACGTTTGGCTTACATGCGAAAAAAAAAAAGATTTACATCTATTGGAGAAAATGCATTGTTTTGCTGAGCTAAATCTGCAATAAATCTTTATACTATTTGTTGATGTTCTGCATGGAGACCACACTTAAAAGGAAGCTAATCTGCAAAGGAAACCATTGTAACCACATAAAAGACTTTCTTGTTGTTGTACTTCATTTTTTTTCCATAGTGGACCACAACAGAAAACATGACTAGAAAGAACCACAAAATTGAAGAAAGACACATCTTCCACTCTCACAGTCTTGGTTCTGCAACTAATACAATAGAAGAGACAGCATGCATTGTTATATATATATATATATATATATTTTGTCTTTTAAAAGAAAACAAGAATTATGTTGCAAATGAAAGCTGCTAAGGAATTCTCCCAGCAGTTCTTTCTTATAATTTTAACAAGTATTTGGCAAGACCCATCCTCTCTTGGAAGGAGTGGGCTTTCTCTTGATAAATATTTTTGAGATCCAATAAGAGGTTTCATGTTTAAAACTAAGGGAGATGGGGGGCAGACACAAAAAACGCTAAGTGCACATTTGCTCTTGTACTAATGTGTAATAATGTAGCAACCAGACTTGAACACAGCAGTTTTACATCCCTGAGATACAGCTTGCTCACTGTCCTAAAGAGAAAACTCTTTTCTGCATGCTGAATAAACAGTTTTCCAAAGTAAAACAAGTGAAAATATACGGTAAAGATTTATTCAAATTCAATCAATATCCCTGCTTTGTGCTGAATATGGGAGGAAAAAAAAGTTTCAAGTCTCTGCTCCCAGTCAAAGTATTTGCACTTTTTCCTTAGTAAATACAAGTGCGAATTTTATAGACAGATCATTATCAGAAAGGGATTCCAATATGAGAAAGAGACAAGTTTTCACAGAAAAATAACCGAAAACTTTTCCTAAATAAAAACACACTCAGATTGATTACTTAGAATTATCAAAGAAAAAGTTCTGAGAGAGAAGATAAACAGGAAGTGACTTAATCCTGATATCAAAGGCTTTTAAAAATAATTGCAAACAGAGTAGCTGATCTGTCTTTGTTTTCTTAGAAGAACAGGGGGACAGTCAATCAAATTACAAAGAAAAATATGTATAAATAAAGTTGTTTCTTCCCTACAAAAAGAATAATTCACTTATGAATGGCAAATTTTGTAAAAGAAATTGTTTGCTTTTGTTTTCAACAGCACTGTAACTTTACTAGTTAGAAAATATACTTAATGAATTAATTAAGCCTGAAGCACAATGTCAATGATTAATTTTAAAGAGCAAGGTGGGGATTTTCTCTTCCACCTTATCAGCAAAAATCTGGGCTGGCATTTGTGAGTGTTGACTACGACACTCCCCCAGTGTTTTATCTATTGATGGCTCAACACCTGTGTTAAGAAATACTCTACATTTCTTCATCTCAATATTAGCATATTTCTACTGTAAATTTTGGCTTCCACCTACTGAGAAAGCTGCAAATTTCTTTTACCATGTCTCATAATAGCTGCTTCCACTATTGCCTCAGAGGAAGCACAGAATAAAGCAGAGGTAACGCCACCATCTAGCAAAGGCCACTAAACTTTTAGAATTATAGAATCCTAGAATATTTTGGGGTGGACAGCACATTAGAAATCACCTAGCTCCAATATCACTGCTGTGGACAATAGACCAGGCTGATCAAAGCCCTATCCAACCTGGCCTTGAAGATTGCCAGGGATTAGGCATCCACAGCTTCTCTGGGCAACATGCTATAGTGCCTGACTCCCCTGTTCCTTACCAGAAAGCCATTGTAGTCATTGAGAAGGCAGGGACAAAAAGAAGCATCAGACAGAAAATAGGAGAAGAAAACAGATTGACATGACTTTCAAAAGCCTATCACAGCCTGGCTGGACATTGTTCTATATTGCAGAGGATATACCATGCAACTAATAATCCTGAAGGAATCAAAACTTCAGGACCACATAACTGAACACTACAGAATTGTAGTTATCTGCTCTACAATCACTTATATTAATTAACAACTTAATAATGTAATTTTTTTTCCTATGTTGTGGAAACAAATTCTCTACTACCATTATCTAAGAAAAATTACAAAGCCCCAGTTTCTTGCAGTTCGATGGTTGATGGTTGTAAATAGTGTGGTTAGTTAGGTGTATGAAAATTAATTATCCTATTGAGTTCATTGGTAAATGCCGTTTTCTTTTGTTTCAGGACTTATCAGACTACACAATGAGATACTCTGATCCCAATGTTAGTGATTGGATATTTTTTACAAGATGGCCTTCAACTGTTTCTTCCTATTTTGTCTTCTTTTTTTTTTTTTTAATTTTCCTTGCTTTGAAGAAAAATGTCACCCCTTCAAATAGACATTGATGTTCACAAACTGGTAGAAGAGGGTCCCCAAGAGCATGTGTAGGATAATAACTGACACTAAGATAACAAGACACACACTGATTTCAAAGGCCCTGGATTTATAAGTGCAAATAATAAAAAAACAGTTATAGAGCACTGAATGGATGCAACTTAGACAGCTGACTATAAGTGTTTATCAAGGGAACAAAAAAAATGTATCCAACATGTGCAAAGCATTCTGTATCAAGTGAAAATATGAAGTAATTACAAGAAGAAAATTTCAGTTGCTACAAGAATAGGAATAAAGAAAGAATAGATGACTCCTCCAGCATCTCCTCCTCCTCAGCTAAGTTTGTCTTAGCATTGCTGTCACTACTATGGAGCAGGTTCTCCCTTCCCTTGGACAAAGAGAAAAAGCAGGATTTTTTTCATTTTGCCATTCACAACATTTTGCTAGTGATGACTTAGAAATCACATGTAAGACTTTATTTTCTACCATAACTGTTTAAGCAAATCAAAACTTTAAAGAGCACTGACAATACAACATAGCTACAGTAAACACAGGTGAAACAGGAAGAAGTATAGGAAATGGAACATTATACTATTTGAGCTTAATTTTTTATGCATATTTGTTTAGTTTCCGGCTTCTAAAATTCTTCCACCAAAGCATGTTACCTAAGAAACCAGCAAATATATTTTAATGCAAACAGACACCTCTGTCCAGCTACAGATATTGCAAGATGCCCAAAATGTGTAGGCTGTTCCAAATATAATGTTTAGAAGCAAAATTCCTATTCTAGGAAAAAAGTCAAAAATCTTTGCTTATGCAAACTGACAGTTTGCTTGAGTTCAAATGTTGATGTACCAGTTTACAGAAACTGGTCCTTATATTTTAATCTTCTAAATGAAGAAAAAAAATTGCCACTACAATACTAGATATCTTATTGGTAGCTTATGTCAAGAGAAAATTGGGGCATTTCACCATATACATAATTTTTTGGAAATCATTAGCTATTTTCAACAGCAGAAATTAAGAGATCAATTCTTTCATTGTTCAAGTACCTATGTGATCTAAATAAATAGATCACAGTTGACACTTACTTTTAACCTCAAAGGGAATTATTCTTTAGTTCTGAAATATTTACACATTTTATTGTGCTGTGAGTGACAGATTTGTCAGAAGCAATCACCAGAAGGATTCTAGTTACATGACTCATCACTGAGTGCTTTAAGGAGCTAGTTTTAGCTTTCTTTTAGATCTTTTTTTTTCATCTGCTTTTCTCCACCCTTTTTCCAGGAACTAAAGTCATATTTGGCTCGCTGTTTCTTTCAAGTCCAAATAGTAAGTCCTGTACGACTTTCAGAAGTGAGGTAATCTCAGAGGAGAAGGACCTCAAAGGTCCTTGCTGTCTAAGTATTTTAAAAGGTTGGGTCTGTTGGGGTGAATTGTGGCATTTACAAAACAATAGGAGTAGATCAAAACTTCTCATGCTTGAATTACCAACATTTCAAACTGGAACACCCAGTCACCTATCACATAAATGCTACATGAGCACCCAGGTTTCAAACAGTAAACTTTAACTGCATCATGGGAATATCTCAAGAGCACCAAGGTCTTCATAGTGAGAATTCCATTGCCATGGCCCCCGGGTTTGGAAAAGCACATGACAATATGTAAAAACATGCTCCACCAGCCCTTATGGAGTGCCCCCCACCACCAACAGATGGGAGACGAAGGATCCTCATGGGATGCTGCAGATTCTTGGTGGTGATTACCATTTTTGCTTTCTGTAGCTCTTCACTCTTTCCTACTTTTCTATGTTTTCCTTGCTCTCTACTGTGATAGTGAAGAAAAGTGAATTATCATTTTGATTACCAACATTTGACCTTGTTCATGCCTTCACCTTGTGCTGCACATATATTCAACCCCTCCATCCTCTTCCATGTTCCCAGCTGAAGGTGTCTTCCTGGACTGGGACAAGAGACAGGGGTACTTTTCTGCACATACTACAGGAAGAGACGAGACAACTTGATTACTAGCCACACCTGCAAGTGTTAGCAAAGAAACTTTTCTTAAAACCACAATTTAATAGGCTCTTATGCCTTTTAAACATTTAGTGAAACACTAGATGTTGCCGTTTGCCCATTATACAAAGTTAGTGGACACAAATATGCTCACTAACTATGCTAAATTTACCCTTCATGTTTTCATTTTGTTCTTTGCAAAATTTGAATTCTAAATAATTAGCAAGTAAAACAAAGATTCCAGCATTTGCCATCTAGTGAGGTTTTCTTTCGTCTAATAATAAATATGAAATTTAATGATCTGCATACACAAAAACTGTGATATTGTGTATGCAAGGTAAAGCAGAAAAATTGTTCCTGACAAAAACATCTGAATTACTTTGAATTGAAAAATATATTTTTCAGGCATAAAAATGAAAAGAAAGGTCTGACACTAATTTTTGCAAAAACAAGCTGAAACATAGACAATTACTAGCTTTTAACAGGCAAACATTAGGAGCTCATCTGACATAATTCCTGAAAGACATTACTGAGGAATTTGCACCTTGGAATTGAAGCTGTCTTGAAGCTAATTGTGCTGGCTTTTGCTAGAGTGGAGTTGCTTTTCATCACAGTGGCTACCACGGGGCTGTGTTTTGGATTTGTGCTGAAGGGTTGATAATATAGAGATATTTTTGTTATTGCTGAGCAGGGCTTACAGAGACAAGGCATTTTCTGCTTTCATACTGCCACACTGGCAAGGAGGCTGGGCTTGCATGGAAGGTTAGGAGGAAACACAGTGAGGATGGGTGACCCAAATTGACCAAAGAGATATTCCAGACCAGATGACATCACACTCAGTGTGTAAATTAGGGAAAAGAAGAAGGAAGGGGGGGGACATTTGGAGTGATATCATTTGTCTTTCCAAGTCTCCATTACCTGTAATGGGGCCCTACTCCCCTGGAGATGACTGAACACCTGCCTGCCCATGGAAACCAGTGAATTATTTCCTTGCTTTTCTTTACTTGGGTGCATGGCTTTTGCTTTACCTGTAAACTGTCTTTATCTTAAATTTCGAGTTTTCCAGCTTTTATCCTTCCCATTCTCTCTCCAGCCTTGCTGGTTGGAGTGAGTGGCTGCATGGGCTTGGCTGCTGGCAGGGGTTAAACCACGACACTAATGAAGAAAGATTGACATCTACTCCGTGCATGAAAATAAGAGTCATCTTACTCAGTGGGCTAACATGAAGGGAGCTTTCCACAAAGGAAACTTAAGGGGAGATTTTGGAATGCAAAAAGTGTAGCAGGTAGAAAAAGGAGACAGTGTCTGATAAAGGAAAGTTCAAGATGTGTGTAATCATGTAGCATAATTCTAGCTGTTACAATTCTTTTAAAATTAGTAGTTTTCCAGCTTTTTTATATTTTTAATGTTTTTTATATTTCCAAAAAGAAAACTTAAAGCAGTATACAGTTCCTGGTAGAACATTTATTACTGCTGGTGTTATTACTTGCTGACAAAACATCCATTCCTTGTTTTTAATTTTGCTGCTCTATCACATTCCAATACACACAAAGATTTCATATCATACCTCACAACAACCCTTTCCAGTCGTTAACATGGAAAATGCATCTCTTTACACCTTCAGTAGGAGAAAATCGATTTTTTAGATGGAAGTTACATTATGCTACCTGGCAGATTAGCATAAACTGTGGAGTGACATTGAGAAGGAAAAGATGGGATATGGCTGCAAGTAGCAGAAAATATGATAGTACATTATAAGAAGTTATGCTTCTTGGGCACCTACTATACCAATAATTATTTTTATTAATTTACCAGGTAGTGTAATAAACATATTTTTCTTACAGAAATTTCTGTTTGTACACCTTATAATAAAGGAAGAAATGCATTGGAGATGAGGACATGGCACTAGGGAGGCATGCTCAACACATCAAATTACTTTTGTGTTCTCAATTACTTTGTTGCTGGTTTTGATTTTTATTTAAGGATGACCAAAACAATGAGGAAGGAGAAAACATTCAATAATAAATAAGCTCTGTCTTATGAAGTATATTCCAAGACTTAATAACATTTATTTTTAATTTAAAAGTCAGCCTTAAGAGGTTGTTATTTGCTTGCTGTTTTGTTTTTGCAAGCTGTGTTTCCCTACTAGACTGCATGCAAAAACCAAAACATCTGTATGAAGTTACATCCACTGAGCAGAAGACCTGTATAAAACACCAAACAAAATCCTGTAAAACAAAAGAGCAAAGTTATGAAAAGATTAAACATAGAAAGGGATTTGTTTCTGGGTGAAGAACAACACTGTTGTCCTATCAGCACTGTTTTCACTTGGGTCATTCCACAATATCTCTATAGATTGCTAGATGTCAGCAATGAGAAACTGTTTGTGATACAACTAAATTGTTCTCAATGACTTCAAAGAAAGATTTAAACCAATTCTTCCTTCCATGCTTGCTCCTTTCCCATCCCCTCAAGCACATTCTCCAATTAAATTAATTTGAGCAATGCTTTCTTCAGCTTCAACACTAAGCAAAGATTTATTATTATTTTATGCTGTAGTTTTTGTTGATCTTAGTGAATACTGTCTTCATGATTAAAAATGTAGTCAGCTAACACAGATTAATGATGCATCCACAGTCAACAGACTAGCAAGGCCTTTTAACTTACAGGTTGCTTAGTCAAGAACATGAGATTGGTTGTATGTACACAAGAAATTCTAATTTGAGGATGGATCAGGTTTCAAGTGAAAGTCAATAAAATGTTTCCTAGACTACTCATATTGTCACTCTGTTCTTTCTCTCTGGTATCTCTGAGAATATAATTTCATCTAAAAGCCCTTATTCTTTCACACATTATGAATTTCTTCAATGCTCGTACATTTTGACTAAGGTCTTATAAACACTCACCTATGGAAGAAACCTTTTGATTTCCTTATTGCACTAGAAAAAAAGGCATAGCACAACCACAGAAAGATTTACTAAATACTTGAAGCAATCATCAAAAGAAGAAACATACCAAAGACCTATCAGTATCTTACTGAAGATGTCACAATTAACTCAGGTCACTCTCTCTTCTGTAGCACAAACTATTATCCTGTCTAGGCAACAAAACTCCATATCTACCAAGGCAACTGCTAAGGATAACAAAAGTCCCATGAGTCTGATTAAGGGTGTAACTACATGATTGTGACACCAAAAACATTAGGAAAAATAAACAAACAAAAACCACCAACAACAAAAAAGCTACTTCAAACTCTGGAGGAACTGCCAGGTGGGATAATTCAGTATATGACATAGCTCCAAGTGAGGGGAAGAAAAAGCCCTAATTCAATGGATAGGAACAGTTTAGACTACACAAGAAGGGAAATACTTGATTTAGCAATTTATCAATGCTTTAAAAAAAAGAAGAAAAAATTAGATAGGTACCATGTCTTCAAGCTGCAAGTCTTTTATTATACCACTTAGAGGCAGGAGCTGGTGTTAATCCTAGCTGAGAACTAATGGTTCACTACAAATTCAAGAAACACCATGTTAAGACAGATTTTTCTTTGAAGGAACCATGAGAAATTGGGGTCTTCTGGCTGGTTGGTTGGATGGTTGGGTTTTTGGTTTCTTTTTTTTTAGATCTAGGTTTAGCCACACTATTTAAGGCATTACTTGTCTGGTACTGGTATTGCTATTGATTAAATTCTGTGGTGGTTCTTGGAAAAATAGAATGAAAAGATTGTACTTCTTTTTAAAAGCAAGTACAGAAATTACATATTTCCTTATTCACAATGCAAGTTTTCCCTCAAAGCTGTTTTCAACCTCTGAATTCTGGTCAGGTCCAAGTAGACAGGTCAGAATGTATTGGATACTGTAGAGTAAGGTTTAAAGTAAGAGCACAGTAAGGAGGATGGAGTCTCATTTTCTATGTGATACCTGAATAATGTCCCATATAACATCAGGCAATTCAGAGTATGTGTATTAATGTGCATTCTTCTGCCACTGTCACTTCCTTTTTGTCACCGAAAAAAGTTCTTACTGAAGAATGGTGTCAGAAAAGAAGCATTCTTTTCTATATTGGTTTCATACTTCTTTCACTTTTTTTTTTCTTCAGCTGTATTATCAGAACAGTTCCAAGAAGACTTTTTTTAACATTCTGCAAACTATTAGTCAATAGTTTTTTTATTAAAGTTCTCATTCTTTTAAGTGCCTTTATTTTAAGAATACTGTATCAATGTAATTATTTCTCTTGATTACTCAATTTCACAATAACTGAGTGAATTCAAGACAAAAAGATATACAAACTTTTAATTCTATCAATGTGTGATTACTCAAGATATTAAGAATCTTCGCTTGCTCATCAGTCATCCTTATTTAGTTAGGAGTCAAAATTCATAGATTTTTCATGCATTATATATTCACTATTTTCTTTACCATATAAGACACTTAAAGATTAAATACCAACTTTAAAAATGATAAATTATGAACTTTTTTAAAGCACCACTGAACGTAGTGTATTAAAAACCAATTTTAAAAATCATGTGACATATTTTATTTTTTAATGTCTGGGGAAAGACGGAGGAAAAATTAATTAGAGTGAGTTGTCCAGACCAAGAACTAGGCTTAATTGTCGCCAAGATCCAAGATCTTATGCAATACATGGACAAGAACACGACATTCCTAGAATAATAGTCATTATAGTACTGAGTAATAGTCATTATACATCCTGAGTACTCGATATAAAATTCAGAAACACAATGTAAATCTGTTGGGGGTTGAGTTTTCTCCCTTTTCTTTCTGTGGAATTTTTCCCATTGTTATGCTAAGAATTTGTGGCTACAAATAGCTCAGATAGCTGGAGTAACAGTTTCTCTCGCAGGGAGGTGAGGAGAGAGGGAACACCAGAAAAGGAAAGGTGGGACAGGGGCCTGGGCTCTCGCTCGCCAGTGGAGTCGGAGGAAGGCGGCCAGGGCTCCGATCTGGCATCTTCCCTGCCATCTCAAGGCCGGGAACCACGTTCCCTGCTGTCAGACACCGCTCTGCTGCCTTCCCGCTCCATCCTCCTGCCTCCGGGCACTGTGCCGAGCAGCACGGCCGAGCCCGTGAGGGGGAGCGGCTCCTCCATCGCCCTCAGCCCTGGGCCGCCGCCGCCATCCCCCAGCCCCTTCAGCTGAGCGAGCCCTGCCCTGCCCACAGCACCGGGAACTGAGCGCAGGGAGAGGGAGCCTGTGGCCAAAAGGGACTGGAACTGAGCTACACTGCTCTGCTGTAAATTTTTATAGCTGTTGTTGTTTCTGCTGTTTGCCTTGTTACATATATTAGTAAAGAACTGTTATCCCTATCCCCATATCTTTTGCCTGAGACCCTGATTCCAAAACTGCAATAATTGGAAGGGAGGGGGTTCCACTCTGCATCTCAGGGAAGGGGCTCCTGCCTTTTCTTAGCAAATACCTGTATTTCAAACCAAGACAAAATCTTAAGTCCTAATGCTCTCCCTCGTATTCAAGGTAAAGCCACTCTGTATCTCCCTGGAGGCAGTTAAAGCTATTGAAGTAGCCATCTACATCCAGTCTTACACAGCAGTGACAGAGGCGTAATAACTGAGGATACACAATTCGCTCCCTTCACTCACTCAGGCTCTCACTTGCTCACACTCACATGCTCTTAGCCTCTGTCTTCCCCAAATGCCACAAAACACAAGCTGCATAAGCAATCTTGGAAACATGGACCAGATCCTATTTCCCATACATAAAGACCAGAATCTATTTCCCAGTATACAAAGGGTGCCTTGGATTACCAAAGTATGTATTCTATCACCACCTACATCACTTTCTGATGAGGTCTTGATGGTTGGTCCTTTGCAACAGCTACATAATGCTCACTCAGTCTAAAGGGGAGTGTGTCTGCTAATGAGCCATCAAGGACTCCCAAAAATGACTCATAGAATTACATCATTGAATTGTGTATTGCCCTGCTCTGGGGGAAGTACCAAACATTCTTACCTGCATATAATCTGGGGTTTGGTGATACCATTTGGTTTTTGCCCTTTTTCTTTTATGTTCTCTCTATTCTTCACACATATATTTGTAACTCTGTCACCTATTGCATTAGTTTTCCCAGTACTTTTCCATGGCCTTTCCCTAGGCAGAAAGACAAAACAAATTCCAGAGCTCCAAGCCCCAGGAGGTGCAAAGCCCCTGTGCTGTCTTGGTTCTTCCTGGGAACCATGGTTGAGAACTCTTCCAGATACATTCTCCTGGACAAAGTACAACTAGTGCTGAATGGGGGGACTCCAGAGAAGGGGCTTGACCTGGGGAGGAATTGCATCACTACTTTTTCTCCTAATTGGTGCTTTTCATCAATTATTCTAATTTCCTAAAACCTAGAAAATATACTCCCCTCTCTGGAGGTGGCCTTTTGTGGACATCTTTCCATAACTGCCCCTGAAGGCCTTCAAATAAAGATCCATTCCTATATTACCTCCTCACTAAAATTATCTCCAGTTTCATTTCCATCACTCCAGCAAGACTGCAGTCACAGTTTAATTGGACTGCTACCACCACCCTGACCAACAGGGTATCAGGTCATATTCTGACTTTGTCAGTTTAACCCAGCGTTTTTGTATTATTGCCTTTATTGTAATTTTCATATTTAGTTCTGACTTGGAATCTCTCATAAGATATTTGTGTGGAGTTAATTCCTCCCAGTGATTTGCTTTCAAACTAGCACAAAGAGGAAACACAGGAAAAGACTTATACCAAGGCCTGTAGTAACAGGATACAGCACAACAATTTTAAACTGAAAGAGAGTAGATACACCATAAGGAACCAATTTTTTTATTATATAGTTGATGAGACATTGAAACAGACTGTCCAGAGAAACTGTGCATAGATTCCTACTGGAAGTGTTCAAGGTCAGGTTTGATGTGGCTTTGAGCACCCTGGTCAACTGAAAGATGCCCTTGCTACTAGTAAGGGTGTTGAGCTAAAAGCTCTTTGAAGCTGCCTTCCAACCCAACCTATTCTATGGTTCTTAACCAGCTGAATGACCTACCTGTGGGACTCCAAGATGCCATCTTTTGTGTGACAACTGTTAGCAGACAAAGAAAATATGAACTCTTATATTAATGGTATTGCTTTAAAGGAGTGAAAAAATTTAACTGATGCTTAGGAAAAGTATTCTGGAAAAATACTTTCCCTTTTTTTTTCTGCCATTTGTTTACTCTAAATAAACTATTATCAAAAATGCTTGCAATACATGCCTCCTGCAATGGCATTTATAAAGCATAATGATTAAAGCTATCATGTTTGATGATTCCAGGGTTAATATGACTTAAATACTGAGAACACTGTTGCCCTATTGCACCTTCAGAAAATCTAAGTGGAAAACTCTGTGTCTCCTCTGAGGTCTTAAACACAACGTGTGTGCTCCTTCCTGCCCAGATGGCAGTTCTGCAAACATCCAGAGATAGGACTGTAGGCCAACCAAGCACTAGGAAAATCTTATGTGCACCTATGCACACTATGGACATCAAAGTGCCTAGGATCTGCAAGTGGTTTAAACAGAACATTAAACAATCGGTGTTAAATTATGAGCCTGAGCAACAACATTAAATGACGAACATGAACTCCAACATTAAAATACAACTCAGATTCATATTATGTGCATGTTCCTCTACAGATCTAAACCTTAAAAAACAAATTCTTAATATTATCCAGTTCTTGCTTTATTTCTACATCTAAGACTCATGGATAATACAATATCTTCTTTTTCTTCTTGGCAGACTACTTATTTCATTCTGTGTGTTTCTCTCATCTCCTGAATGTAGCTCTCCTTTCCTCTCTCTGAATAAAAACAAATGCTACATTTCCTATCTCTATCTTCTGAAAATATTGTTAAGCACAATTTTAACCTTTGGACTTGTTAAGAAATGCCAAGAACTCTTCATAAAGATTGTGTTGACTTACTTTTAATTAGCTGTTAAGCTTTAAAATTATTTATGAAACCTGTGACTTGATTGATGAAATAAAAAAGAAACAGGAACCCCTACAAAGATGACTTTCAAAGTTCTTTAATTTTATCACGTAATGTATTTATATGTATGTCAGCTATACAACTAATCCGGTCAGCAAATAGAACAGATTGTATAAATTTAACTCTTGTGTTGGTTTTGCATGGCCTGGTTTTTGGTAGTGGGAAGCTGCTGGAAGCTTCCACCATGTCCAGCAGAGCCAATCCCTGATGGCTCTGAAGATGGACATGCTGCTGGCCAAAGCTGGGCCAGTGAGAGATGTTGGTAACACCTCTGTGATAACATATTTAAGAAGAAAATCAAAACAAAGTGGGGCATTAGCAGTTTTTTCTTCTAGTCAGAGAAGAGGAAGAGGTGAGAACATGTGAGGGAAAAGACATGGAGACACCAAGGTCAGTGCAGAAGGAGGAGCAGGAGATGCTCCAGGTGCCAGAGCTGAGATTCCTCTGCAGGCTGTGGTGAGACCATGGTGAAGCAGCTGTGCCCCTGCAGCCCATGGGATCCACGGGGGATACAGGGATCCACCCACAGCCCATGGGATCCACGGGGGATGCAGAGATCCACCCACAGCCCATGGGATCCACGGGGGATGCAGAGATCCACCCACAGCCCGTGGGATCCACGGGGGATGCAGAGATCCACCCACAGCCCGTGGAATCCACGGGGGATGCAGAGATCCACCCACAGCCCATGAGATCCACGGGGGATGCAGAGATCCACCCACAGCCCATGGGATCCACGGGGGATGCAGAGATCCACCCACAGCCCGTGGGATCCACGGGGGATGCAGAGATCCACCCACAGCCCGTGGGATCCACGGGGGATGCAGAGATCCACCCACAGCCCATGAGATCCACGGGGGATGCAGAGATCCACCCACAGCCCGTGGGGAGGTGCCCATGCTGGAGCAGGTGGATGCCTGGAGGGGGCTGTGATCCAGTGGGAGACCCGGTGGAGAGAGGGGTCCCTGCTTCCAGGCTGGAGCAGCCTGTCCTTGGAGGACTGCACTCGCGGAAGAGTGACCCACACTGCAGCAGTTTTGGGACGACTTGCTGCTCATGAGATTGGAACCACACCAGAGAAGTTCACAGGGAACTGTCTCCCATGGGAGGGACCCCACAGTCTCACAGGGCAAGGACTCCTCTCCTTGAGCAGCATTAGAAAACCTTGCATGACGAGCTGATCAAAATCCCGATGCCCTGTCTCCCTGTGCTGTCAGTGGGAAGGAGAGAGGGGCTGGGAGGAAAAAAAAAGTGTTTTTAAGGGCTTATTTTACTTCTCATTATCCTCCTCTGACTCTGTGAGTAATAAATTTACTTTGCAACTTTAAGTTGAGACTGTTTTACCCTTGAAAATGTTTTCTCCCAGTCTTGATCTCAACTCATGGACCTTCTGGTTTTTTCTCCTCCTCTGCCCAGCTGTGGCAGGAGAGGGTGAGCGAGCAGCTTTCGTGGGTGCCTGGCATGGAACCAAAAATTTTCTAACTATAAAAGTATGCAATTAACAGATTAAAATTGTATTAAAGTAGAAGAATGGTAATGTACCTTAAGTTTGTCTCAGCCATCCCTTCCACCTATATCAATCTGTTGACTGGATCCTTCCTTTTCCTCACCCTTAGCTGCTCCTCTAAACATTCTGTAAAATGTCCTGTGCAATCTGAAAATGTTCATCACCTGCATGCCACAATGTGTCCCATAACTCTGAGTCTGCAATTTGGGGTTTGCACCTGCCTATAATATGCATATGTGTTTCTGTGGTCTTGGGTCTAGGAGCTGTGGGGACAGAGTATTATTCAGGTGCCCATCTGCTTGGCAATGTCCCTCTTTGCTCCTTTGAGGTAGGTAGATATGTTTCTATCATGTAACTTGTTATTCGTCTCCTGTTGTCAAATTCTGCACTCGGATTCATCATCAAAGACAACCTTGACCTTTAGTTTTATTTTTTCCACAATCTCTATGAACTAATTTTTTTCATATTAGTGAAACTGTTTTAATTCCCTTTACAAAATTTCTTACAAACCAAAAAACATCTCAACCAGTGCCTCAATGATCATTCAGTACCACGTCAGAAAAGTGTCACTTCTTAGTTTACATATATTAATTGTATATCACTCTATTTATGTACCTCTCTCCCAGATTTTTCTGTTATGAAATTATTTTCAGATGTCAAGGCCATCAGTGTTTGGTTTTAAATACTACCTGCAGAAACATCTGACTTGTAGGCAATAATATTTTTACAGTCTCTCGTCACCACTAAGCATGTTTCTTTCTCCTGAATGCTCACGGTAATTATTTTTCTCTCTCAGGGGACATCAAGACAAGCCAAGCTTTGCCATTTTTGCCCTTGGCAGAACTCCACCTTCCACCACAGGGATTCTCCATCGTTACTGGCAGTACACGTACATTTATATAAAAATTCAGCCGTAGGAACCTTTACTGGGCTTCCTAGGTGGCACAACATTCATGTGTAAGCTTGTTTGGCTGTGTAAACCAAACTCAACACAGGACGACAGAGCAGCTTATGCCCTACACTACCTGTATCGTATATACTGACAAGAATCTGTGATTAATAATCTTTTTACTCCTCCTGTTTGCATATACATGCACAGGCAAGACTGGCTTACATCGCTGTATATAAAGGAGGTTAGTGAGAAGCAAAGATGCTTGCTCTGTAGGACAGATTTTGTTTCCCCTCCTAAGCTTAGAACTATATTAAATGAATTAAACATTTGTTAGTGTGTAAATCTCAAACCTTCTTTAACCTTTGTATCTCTGTGATGTTATTTTTTCTACCATTGCCTCCAGCCAACTTTCTAAAAGTTGTTTAATAGGAACCACTATTCAGCAAGCCTATTGAAACAACATGAATAAGTCTTTTCCATGCATTACAAAGCAAACATTGCAAGTACTGTTGGACCTGACCATATGTATAGTAACAATGCCATCCAACAAAGCTGAGCACTTAGGTAAAGCAGAATGACATCACTGAGACAGAAAGCAGTGAGGGATAAGTAAAACAGACATGTTCCTAAAGGTTGAATGCCCATTAAAGGGCTTGAGAAAATATAGCTAGGAAGAAGTGCTGAGCAGTCAGATTTATATATCCAGTTTCTTTTCATCATCCTTTCTACAGAAGAGAAAAAAATATAAGCTACTGAAGGTAGAGAGGTTACAATCAATTTTAGATTTATTAAAAGTTATTGGTTATTAACTAAGGCTTAACCACGGAAGAAGATGTAGGGAATAGAGAGGCATTGTCTTCACTGATTATAGACTTCTGTAGACTCTGAGCAGCAGGTTCATTTTCCTTTCAGGAAGAAAGAACTGTGGAAACATTCTGCGAGCTTGTATTATATGGCTTATAGTTCTATTCTCCTTGCAATCAGGCCCAAGAAGATACTTTAAAGGTGCTTCCAATTAATAGGGATTGGCAGAAAACAGAGACTTGTGAATACTTTTGTAAAAAATAAAGAGGCTGTAAAAGGCTCAATTTTAAACCAGAAAATGTCACTGCTTTTGAATAATTCTAGCTATTCTATAACTTAAGATGTATTTTTTTTTTTGCTTGTTTCTCTCTTTCCATTGTGGTCCACACTCTTGAAGAGCGGGCTTTTGGCAGGTCAATCTGGCATATTGGACCAGCAGGACCTTTCAAATTTGAATGAAATCTGCAAAACCATAATTCTTCTAGCATGCATCACGTCTAAGGTCATGGTCAAATTTTATTTCAGATTCAGTATTTTTCCACCAATGGAAGATGAGGGATTATTGTCCATTTTATAAGGTACTACAACAGACTGAATCCCTTAGAGGGAAGTTTAGTGATGTTTATGTATACGTGAAAGATGTTATGAAAAATGAAAATCACAGGGTGAGGTGCATAAAGTGATCCTGGAATGAAAAGCTAAAAAAACACTATGAAGGAGAGAGCTGAGAAACAAGCAATTCAGCCATCTGCAGCAAATCAAAATAGTGTCTCAAAAACGGGATTAAATTAACCCACACTAAAAAGAAAAAAGAGCCTTCTGAAAATACTAATGCAGCTCTGGCTTTGATGTCCTCTTGCCCTCCTGAAATTGTGAACTTCCTAAACCAACAAATTATTCGGTGTACACATACTGGGGAAAAAATAAAACGGTTTGACATTTTTAAGGTAAAGAAAATTATAAACTTCTTGAACATATGACTCAGAAGGAAATATTTCTTCAGCTAGACAGGGAGTTTCTAGACCTTTTGTTTTAATCAAACTAGACCAGATTTAATTATTCTTTTTATGAAACAGGAATTCATATTATTCCTTCATTCTTTAAAAATCTTGCTACAAGATGAACAGAAGAGTTCCCAAACAAAGCTAAAGGTTTGTAGTATGATGAATCCAAGGTAACAAGTATTTGAAGAGTTGAGATGTATAATCCTTAGACAGTAACAAAGAAAAGTTCTTTGAAGAGTAGTAAGTTAGACTTGTGAAATTCAAAACCATTAACATTTATTGGTTTCTAATTAGTCTATCATTGTTTTAGAGCTGAACAGGAAATGAATTATTGCTAGAATTTAGAATAAAACTTTTTACAGTTCAACTCAGTGCTGGACTTAAACCAGGAAGAAGTGCCCATAAAATAGATATCTAAAGATCCACAGAAGACCTACACATACAAACACAAAATGTCTTAAGATTTTTGGCATAGTGTATATCATAGAGGGGTAATAGCTACTATTAAGAGATACTACAAAAAAAAGAATATATCTATACCTATGACAGAATTCATATTTTGAAAAGAAATATCTTATATACCTTTTACTAATAGCTATAGTGATAGTATTTTTGACAGACTACGAGTCTTAGAATTTAATTTTAAAATTAAAAAAAATTAAGAAACAACTGATATTTTTCAATTTATATGAAACAGAAGAGTACCATAAAGTCCTCAGAAGTTTTTGTGGGCAGATGTAGTAGATATCTTTTCATGAATGTGAAAAGATGAAGGTCAAGATTGTAAATAGTAGAACTTATTCAGGTTATGCTACAATAGGTTTACCTACTGTGTTCAAGTAACCTACAACTGGATTTGTTATAATTTATTAAGACTAAATGATTAAGAGGTTTGTCCCAGAACAGTCCTGTCCTACCTCCATATAGCCACTTCTCCAGACACATCCTGTTTTTTCTCACAGTTTGTTACCTACAATCCTTGGCCATTATTGCCAACATTCCTTAACAATCACACATATCTGGCTATCAGTGTTTGAGACATACACATCAGCCCCTTATCTTCTGGGCTTCTACAATGTCTGTGTATATGTCCACATACATGTGTATTTTAAATTTATATTCCAGGACCTTGGAGACGGCAGCTTAATCAATATAAGTAAAAAGCCTAACAAAGCAGCAGTACAGAGGAATTACTAAAAGGCTCTTCAAAAACATGCCTCTACTAGAGTTAATATCCTGGCTATGATAAAGAAGCAAAGTGCACTTTGAAAGGTTTATACACATGCAAACCTGTGCTAGCGTGCATCTGTTCCAAGTCAACACTGCTAACAGTCATGACTGTATCTAATTGCACTGTTCCTGTCTGAAGAGTTATAAACCAGGAAAACTGAAGAGACCAAGCATCTTGTTCCCATATATTAATTCTCTCTACCTATACTCACATTTTTCTGTTACTCTCTTAGCCTCTGTATTCAGAATTGAGCATTCTCAGACCAGAATGGGTAGCACTATGCTCAGTTTTGTCCCATTTGGCTGCTACAGAATATCTGACTGCAAAAACCATTCTAAGGTCCCTGACTCAGCCAAGACCAGAACATTCATGCCAATAAAGAGGAAATTTTGTGAAGACTTATCCAAAGTATTCTGTTAAGGTTCCAAGGATGAGCAAAGTCGGTAATTTCCAAGAGAAATGCAAAATTCCTATAGAAACTTCTACCTAAACAAATTTACCCAAATTTAATGCAGAGGTGTTGAACTCTTACAATGTGTTTGTAAACCTGTAGGTGGTTTGATAGAAGGCACTGAATAAGAATAATTTGCAGTGATTACTCAAGCATTACTCAGCTAAAAGGAAGAAGCTTACCCAGGGAAGACAATTTTTTACCATGCAGAAGAAAAATTTTATCTCATTGAGATATTTGGGCAAGGTCTGAAAGTAATCCTAAATATGTACCTGTATGGTATTACCACCTTTATAGGCTAATCATCAGCTTCAGTCTGAAATGCTGTCAATAATTTATCCTCACTACCAGTAAAAAAATTCTCCATTTCCCATAGCTTTATTATATCACCCAGAAGATGTCCCACTTATAAACAAATATTTTTGCATCTATCTGAAGCATAAAAAACCATCCTGATATGTTTTTATCTGTTACAAAAGAAGATAAATCTTGAAGTTTGGTTTAAATATGTGAATTGGTTTTGGTATGTTGGGTTTTTTTTAGTAAAAGTATCATTGTAATTCCAGAGACAGTTTTTGGGAAAAAAAAAAAAAAGAAAATAAAAGCAAAACAGGGAATATCAAATCATTGCTTCACAAACTGGATTTCCTTTATGAGTGATTCACTGAGGAACCAAAGCCAATGTGGCAAGAAGTTATGTGTTCTTCTGGGAAAAAGTTTAAATATAAGCCATAGCTGATTTATGAAACTTACACTGTAACACAATATGTGTTCTCAGACACTTTCTCAGTTATTTAATGAGAAGCATCTAGATAGCACCGAGAATAATAATCATGATAGAATAACTTTTGTTTAAACATAAAGTAAAACTTTGAAGCAAAGTTAGTGTTAACAACAGTAGGTTTCAGAAACAGAGGCTTCAAATTGTGAGGATTAAGAAACCTCAGGGACATGAGTTTTAAAGTTTTCTTTTCATTCTACTACTTCTAAAATGAGTCTGCATCCAGTTAAAAAAAATAATAGAGAGACTTGTTCTGAAATTTTAAATCGGATTTTTTAAGTTTTTATAATAATGGCAACTACATACAGGATGTTTCATCCAAGCTGGCCATTTGACAGGTCACTATGCAAAGGCCATTATTCAAAACTCCTGTTTGAAGAACTTGCTTTATAAAAAAAGGTTCCTTCTAAGGTAAAGTACTACGATAAATGTTTTTTTTTTCTGTTACTTGAAAACCTTTTTCATCACTCAATTCATATGCATGCCTGAAACTTTCCAGAATATTTTGACTACCTAATATTGGCTTAATGTGACAGTTACAACTGGTCTGTAGCTGCACAGATAAAATTGGCCATAACGGAACCCCAAACTCGACCAGCCTAGTTTGTTAAAGAGTAGAAGTAAACGAGTCCCCAGATGAGGCAATGGCAGGTTGGATTTGAACTCAAACAGGGGACCTCAGCCAATTCCATTCAATCCTGAATGCAGACATATCACTGCCAGTGAGCTGGGCGGTGTTGAAACCTCAACCAACCAGTTGTTCAAGAATGGGAATTTTGAACCCCCTATAAAAGAGGGGTGCATCAATAAATCTGGGCTGTGTCGTATGATCTCGGTGTGTTCAGTCATGTGCCTGTCTCCAAAACTGCAACAAATGCAACAGTTTAACAGTATTTTTCTCCCTCCACCAGCTCAAAATATCCTCAAGGCTGACCAAAGATGATCCAGTACCAATTGTAGTCTTCTTGCACTTGTACCAATTGTGGTCAAAAAATCTCTAAAAGTGTGAACAAAGGCTAAAAAATGTTCTGGGCTGACTGCACATGTCACTTCCCTTAGTTTATGGGAGCAGTTATATAACCAGTTTATTGAATTTTATTCATCTCAAGCACTATGGTTTGCACTAATCTGGGGACATGCCTTTGGTTTTTAAGAATTCCACTATTTAGAACAAGCCAAATACATTCAGTATCTCTTTGCTTGTATCTGATCTGATCTGAACAAATATTAATGCTGTTCTTATCAACATTTTGATGCACAAATTATCAAGCAATGACTGTGTCACATGTGATGAGGTCTCATTGTTGGATCAGTAATGATGTGTACTGAAGGACTAGTTGTGGTTGACTTAGTTGAGAAAAAAAGGGAGATGGCATAAGCAGGTGTATGTGTCAGTAACAACACATTTGTGTGAAATAAAAGACCATCTGGTTAGATTGGTTGTATTTATTTCTGTGCTGTCTGTTCACATGACCCAATCCCCAAACAGATTCATCTTTTTCATAAGAATTTTTCTATAATAAAACATATTGTTCCTGTAAATACAAGAAATGTACTACCATCTATGAAGACTTCCAAATTCTCTAACTTCTAGATTTATTTTATAGAAATATATAATGCTTTAAATAAAATATTTGAAAGAAGTTCCTAGGAAAAGTAAATATTTGAAATATGCTCATCACAGGATGCAAGGACTGAAAAGGTAGAAAGAAAAAAATGAAGAGAACTAATAATAATGTATTTCTTTAATGGTTAGACTACTCAATTCAGAATCTCTTTCAAGAGGCCTGCTGTAGGAAATTCAGCCCTACTTTGATTTAAGTCCATGACTAATCTTTAACTGTCTTTAGAAGCAAACAAGCAGTAAAAACATTAATTTAAGAGGAAATAAAGTGAGATGAAAAATCTGTTCCAGAGTATCTCCCACCAAAGAAGGCCTTTCCTCTTAGCGGATACAGACACTGTTTTTAAAAGAGACATGTGGTCATATCAACAAACATTCTAAATATAGTGTTAAAGGGCAAAAGAAACAGGAATGTATGACCATTATGTATCTGTGCTATTTTGTTTTGTATTCTTTCCCTCTTTATGGAGAATATGCTAAGAAAAAGAACACTGTTTCCTGTAATTTCTCTTTCAATGATATGTGTTGTCTTCAGCTGCACTTAACTTTGATATCTGCAGCTGCAGTGTTAAGGAAAAGACAAGTCACCCAGGCAAACACACGTTTGTTGCCTTGCAAGTAACATCTACTTAAAACAGCTGTTTTATAAACAGTGCTAACTTCAAAAACTTCTCACTCAAAAAAATACAACTTAACACTGTGTAGCCTTTATTTCTTCCCAAAGACTTCAGTGCTGTGTGCCATATCAATGTGAATATCATATCATTGTGAAGAGCATCAACCTTCTGACATGAGTTTAGCTCCTTTTTTTCTCCTTCCAATAAAGGCCTCGTGTCACTTCTGCATATACAACTGGTGAGAATGCAAATATTTTGAAAGTCTGCCATTAGATGCAAACCTGGGTCACATCATTGGGACACGAATGTTCTTTTAAAGTCTGAGAAGTAAGAGAAATTGCATACAAGGGTTTGGTTTTGGCTTGTTAACAAAAACACTCAGATTAGGGATAAGTTTCCTCATACCTAAGGTGCAAAGACATTAAGGACTTTGGTTTACTTAAGAACGCTCTCCAGGGTAACCCAAAATGTTATTGTATTCCATATCTATCTGTTTGTTCTATGCCAAAAATTATTACTTACCAGATCTTTAAGATCTGGTGTCCAGAAACAGAACTGCCAAGATTGTTGGGTGCTAGGATCTTTTTAAGGTTGGGGATGCTCACGCAGAAGCCTGTTGCCTTTCTCTTCCATTCTTGTGGGGAAGCTAGGATGGTGCAAGGCCTTTTTTGTCTCTCTCTGGGCTCCTGAAGAGGTTATTTCAGGCACATCTATGAGTAGCAACCGGGCCACTGTTCTTTGGTGCTCGACGGCTCCGCTTCTCCGCCCTCCTCCCCTTTGGAACAGCAACCCATGGCAGCAGCACCGACACGGCTGAGGGCAGCAGGAGGCTGGAGCAGGCAGAGAGCAGCAGCACTGACCTCACACACAGACACACAGACACACAGACACACAGACACAATGCCACGGTCACCTAAAGGAAGCAGGGGAGCTGACACCCCGGGGCCGGAGCCCCCAGGCAATGCCAGCACACCCCATCTGCCACCGGAACTGCTTCATAAGCTCCTGCCTTCCCAGTTTTTTTCCAGGGGAAAGCTGACCTGAGCAGGGATTGTCCACCATCCTTGTCTCTCAGACCCCATGGCTGTCTGCAGCAGGTGCCATTTTGGGGGGAGGGGTTTCCGCCATTTCTGCCTTTGTCTCTCAGAACACAAGGTCGTTTTTGGGGGCGCCATCTTGGGGGAGAGGTTTATCCGCCATTCTGTTTCTCCTTGTTTCTGGGGAGTCCATGAGATTCAGCAACTTTGTATCTAGTGATTACTACTGTAATAATTGATAAAAGATTCGTGTTAATCACAAAAGCATTGGAGTTTGTATAAACCAAAATACTAAGCTCTGAAGTGAAGCATGGACACTAGATAAAGGAAATTATATGATAAAATCATTCTGTTTAAAATCACCTTGTTATGTTATATTATGTTGTATTGTATTACATTATGTTATGTTTTCCAAATAAGTTGTATCAGCTACCAGCTTGCAAAATCAGACTTCCCAATAGCCCTTCCTGCCTTTGTCTGATCAATATTGCTTGTCTCAAGGACCAGACTTCCAGAACTTCTCTGGTGGTTATCTCCAAGGACCAGATGGTTATCTGTGACTGATTATCACCCAAAGGCTTTGTGAATTTGTGTAAGGATGTTTATTCAACCACCACTGCTTATAACAACAAAAACCCCAAAATTATTGATTACAACGAGAACCCACAGTATAAGAAGAGGCTGCAAACCAAGGTTCAGTGGAGCGTGGAGTGGGCGGTGACCCCTCGCATTCCCCAGTGCTCTGCTTGCTCTTTCTATATCAAATAAAACAATCTAAATTTTGCTGAATATCGAGAGTTTTGTCTCTCATTTATAACACTACTGTTATTTTTGCCTGCTGTTGCTTCATTTTCAGTAAACTGAAAGTTTTCCACTTATATCTACTAGTGTTTGTCTCTCCTAATTGGTTAAAAGGGAGTGGTTAGAACTAAAAAGGGAGGTAATGCATTTTGGAATGCCCAACCCTTAACCTGTCTTAAACCAAGAGAAATTTGGCACAGTTGCAAGGTATTAATTTAGACATTAATCAGGTGATATGGAATAATGGGTGGATGATGTCCAAAGTGGTGTTGTATTCCATATCTATCTGTGCCCAAAATTGTTACTGTACCTTCAAGACTTTGTGATGGAAATGGAACTGCAGGGAAGGCTCTCTCTTTCTCTGTCTCTGGATGCTCAAGTTGCCTCTTGTGTTCTTCTTGCCTCTTGCCTCTATTCATAACAGTAGCAACTTGAGAAGCTGCAGTTTGCAATCAAAAACTGTTTCAGAATGAATTTTGAAACACTTATCTGCAGATGTGGAATTCCACAGAGAGGAGAGGAGTAGCACCACTCCATGCAGGTATCCCAGCCCGCCCACAGCACCCGGACAAGGTGAGAATTCAGGGAGTCCAGGCTGCCCCAGCTGGCTGCCGCGCTGGCTCCTGATGAGAGGAAGATGACGTCCCTCCACGAAGTTCTTGACCTTGGCTGGAGTATTCCAGCTGCATTTGCTGATGGAGCCGCTGCTGCAGCTGGAGAGATGTGGGAGGAGTGGGAAGAGGGCTGCTGCCATTTTCCTTTCGTCTCCCAATGGTGTGGAGGCCACCACCTTTGGGGGCTATGCCACCTTTTTGAGCTTCTCTTTGTTCCTGGGGAGCCTGGGAGATTTCACCCACTCTGTAACTGGTCCCTGTTACCGTTAATTTTTTGCCTGTTGCTATTTCCCTTTTATTTAGTGAACTATTATGTTTTCGTGCACATCTACTCGCATTCATTCTCCTTATTGGTGGAAAGGAATTGGTTAAAACTATAACGGAAGGTAACATTTTAGAGTGTTCCCTCTAAATTGTTCTAAAAGAAGACAAACTGCAAAGAAGGACAGATCAGAACATAACAGCTACAGCCTATCAAATAAAAATCCCTAAATTCCTAGGAAACATTAATTATCATGAATTACATTTGAGAGTGCCTTCAAGTGGCAAAATAAATTTGCTGTTCCCCTATTCCACTTGAGCATTCTAACAGCCAGGCTGCCATGGGAAACTCCAAGTTTTTGGACTGAAACATGCTGCCACAAATATTTCCATGAAGTTTGACCATGTGTATTGGGATGATCACCACACCAAGGCTTTCTAAGCTGACTGAGTAAGCAGTGAGGCTTGAATGCTTGTCAGCATGAGATAAACACAATGCTGGTCAGAGAAAAAAATACATTTCTAGCAGAATCACACCTACTTAAGGAGCTATGAGGCAAGCAACCTGCAAACATCAGAATAAATTAGGGTGGAATTTGAATAAAGTTTTTGAATTACTTTTTAACAGCAGTATACTGTGATACCATCCCTCTGCTATAGACCAAAGAATAAATGTGGGGAAGAAACCTTGCCAAGTCCCAGGTACATGAAAAGCACATGAATCCTCCCATGTCAAATAAAGGGTGAATTTCTAATGGAAGATTTCCTTCAGAAAAGGAATTGCAAAGCATTGCCTCCTACTGTCACAAATATCTTGATTTGTTCATACTAGGGGGAAGATACAGGGAGAAAAGAATACATCATGTGAACATTGTTTCCACAGAAAAAACAAACTAAATATTGAGGCTGTAATGGAAATTAGATACCTCCAGAGTTAGGTGTCACTGGAGCGGGCCTATGACATGAAACTTAACTCCAGATACATTTTCAAGTACAAAGACTCCACTTCCACAGAATTTCAGCAGTGAAAAATGGTGCTACAAAACCATCTGATTCCTAACAGATCTGAAAATTCCTTGGTTAATTAATAGATCAAAAAATACATTATGAAAAGGACTATAAGCAGAAAGACATAAATCACCATCGGAAAATAGAGATGTCAAGGAGCTTCAATTTAAACACTGTGAACAAAACACTGTAACCCATCACTTGCAGTCAAAAAGATCATTATAGGAAAGAATAGATAAAAATAGAGAATTAAAGAATGGACCAAATAGATATTGGATCCATTAAATTATTTTTTTTCTAAAAGCCCTGAAATAAAATGACATACTCTTTGTGTTCAAAGCAATTCTGCAACATTGCAAGTTCCTTTATATAGAAACATTGTCATAGAACATCCACCAAATTTAGATGATTATATATTCTGAGATTATCTTGCTAGTTGAACCAATAGAGATTTTCCTATTCCTAATGTTCGATTATCTTTTGCATGTGGATCCATGCATGTCCCCAGCTTTTACTACCTAGGATTTAAAAAGTGAAGCTTCAATATAAAAACAAAGATTAATTCCAGTAGCAAAATTACCACACATATAATTTACATACATATAATTTTGCAAATATCCAAGTGCCAAAACCATTGACCAAACCACTATCTGCATTCCCCCAGACAAAATCACAATTGTGACCTAGACAAAGGCATTCTAACATATTAAATGTCATCAGCATCACATATATCATTTAAATAAAGAATGCTGCTTTATTACATGTACAGATTAATATAGTATCTAGTCATATAGATTAATTAATAAATCTTGTTCCTTATAAATAAAGCCTTTTATTGATTTCCTCCTTCAGGCAAGGCTCTTTTGTATTTGTGTGGCTGTGATATATCATAGCTTTCATTTACTAGGAAATTGTTACTGAACATGTCAATATGCTCTTACAAAAAAAACCCCTATATTCCAACACAGTTCTGTTATAGACTTTCTACTTGATGCCAACATTTCTTAAAATAATATCTCTTCTCTATCTTGCAATCCAAAATAATCCAAATATTTTGAAGCTGCTACTGTGCAGCAAAATGTAATAGTTCATCAACTAAGTGTAATGGCTAGGATCTTCTTTTAACAATTTTCTTTTTGATGCTAATTCTTTTTCACCAGATCTGAGGGAAGCAAGAAATTGAGTGTGATACAGTCTCAAATGGATTTTAATAGAAAGAAAATTATGATTATCAAAATATCAATATCAAAACTGGACATAGTTTATTCTACACTGAGGTTCAGGTATTCTCCTCCTTAGGTCACATGCTGTATTGTATTATTATACTATGATTCTTTTTATAGCTCTCTAGTCCAGTAACGTTTATCAGAGAATAAATATAGACTGAGTTGTAAGATGCAGTCCTGAATACAAATTGCATCCTTCAGCCTCCAATTGTAATTTGATTTCTTCATATTCTCTTTTCTCACTTTTTGTGTTGCACCAGTTGAACCATCTTTCACTGCAGAAAAAAAGAAGTAGTTTACAAAAAATCAATGTGAGTACATAGTACTGCTTAGTTTGACCTCCCTGATGATAATGAAAAGCAAAACTGCTTGATTCTGTGTGCAGGCATAGGTATACCACTTTTATCCATCTGGTAAAGCATTTGAAAAAATCTGCATTTCTACAGTAAACAGGCTCTGGGGACAGCAGTTCATCAGATTGCTACTTTGTGGGAAACAAACAGGACTCCTAGGACACAGCAGAATCTTCAATAGTTTCTTTACAGTATCTCAAGGCGGGATAAAAAAACCCAAACAAAACATTCCTTACTGCAGGCACAACACAAAAGTTTTGTAAAGTTGTCCCATAAGTTGCACAATCATTCAATGAAATTTCACGGTTTAAACCAGTAAACTGTCTCTTCTTCCTTCAAACTACTGCCAAATATTGTCCTATGAATATACTGTTTCAAGCTGAACAGACTCCCATTTCCCACTCAACTCTGTAAAGGTATATTTATGTTTCTTGAACACCGTGAAAAAAATCCACACAGAGTTCCTCACAACAAACCATAATCCTAGGTCTGATGTAAAACCACTTTGGACCACTCAATAAAGCCAAAAGCAACTCTGCAGGTCAAATTTATAAAGCAGAAATCCATCTTTTTGCTTGTAAATTAATCTGCATAAGTTTGACATTTATCTAAACTGCTCCTGACTCAACACTATTGTCATTCAGTATCTTCTTCCTGTCTGACAAAAAAGCGCCTTAATTCTCATAATACTTCATCCTTCATTCCTATGCTCAGTTTTGGGACCCTCGCTACAAGAGCGACAGTGACATGCTGAAGTGTGTTCAGAGAAGGGCACAGGAGCACAGGTCTGATGAGGAACAGCCAACAGAGCTGGGATTGTTTAGCCTGGAGAAAAGGAGGTTCAGGGGAGATGTTACTGCTCTCTACAACTACCTGAAAGGAAGTGGTAGTGCAGTAAGGGTTGGTCTCTTCTCACATTTAACAAACAACAGGACAAGAGGGAACAGCCTCAAGTTGCATCAGAGGAAGTTTAGATTGGATATTAGAAAAAAATTATTCACTAAAGGGTTAACAAACATCAGAACAGATTGCCCAGGGAACTCTTTACGTCACCATCCCTGGAGGTATTTAAAAGCTACATGATGTGGCAGTTGTGGACATGGTTTAGTGGCTTGGCAGTGTTAGGATAACCGTTGGACTGAATGATCTTAAAGGTCTTTTCCAACCTAAATGATTCTATGGTTTTATGATTCTATAAAACAAAATAGTGAGCTTCAATCTAGCCAGGTCAAGTCCCTGTGGCAATGTCTAGTAGTTAGGATAAATAAATGAGTGATACCTATCTTTTCCAGGAACAATGAAGCATGGAGAAGTCTGTATGGTGGTGTACATGTCTATTTCATCCACAAATATTACATAAACTGCTTTATGTGGATGTAGAGTTTAATTTTGGACTAAGAAGTGATAATGCTCTTTAAAGGACCATAAACTTATCCATGACATTTTTTGTTTCCTGGTGTCAATTTCTCAAGGAACTGAAAAGGTTAAAAAAGACCAAAGCAAATGCCACTACCTTTTTTTGTAAGACAACAGATCAGTGAGCTGTACAGATCATAGTACAGCTTAAGCAATTAGTTAATGTGCAGACAGCTTGCTCTTGAAGTTAGATTTATGGGAAGAGTCTTGGTTTTACTGAATTGTCAGAAGTGGTTTTACTTGAGGACAAGGATTATAGATTGGATGTGAAAAACAAAGTTTCTGAGAAGAGTTTACTTCCTGTCTTACTTCATCAAGTATTATGAGTAAGCATAAACAAGGGCTATGAAGCTTCTACTGCCAAAGTACACACAAGCCAAGAATTGTATTACCTATTCAGCAGACACATTTGAACAAACAAAACATGTCCCTTCAGATGAAAAAATTCTTCAGTCTTCCCTAAAAGAAAAGGCACTTATGTTGGTCTCATTCCTGTTTGATATTGTATCAGTAGGTAATCATGTTCACTTCATTTTCATCACAAAGCATTATCTACTCCTAGTCTTTACTCTTCTTACAAAACAGTGTATGAAGCAGTTACACTCTCTTCTATTACTTTTCACAATACAGTGTTTTTGAGAATCACATTCAACATTAGAATGGAAGGACCGAGGCAAGAAGTCGATAGCAGCTGCAATCTTTGCACAGGCTGGTATCTGACTACACTGACACAGCCTTCTCATGGGACAGCTGCATGGAAGACCATAAGAGAGACATTGCCTGATGGGGTTTCACCATGTGGCCTCCTACCTTTCTGTAGAAACAAAGAAAAGATGCTTTTGGTGCTTGGGGTGGTAATACAAATAAAACCATTACTAGTTCAACTACAAAAGCTTCCTGTAGCAGAGACAAAACAGAGCATAAAAAATAGTTTATCTCTGTTACTTTTCCTTTCTCTGTGGGTTTTGTAGCATAATCTCTGAGCAGAATAAACAGTAGTTCTTAGAGCAGTGGTTTAGTGCCAGCAAGTTTTCCACTACTTGCCAGAATTCTTTTATTCTTGCTGTTCTGGAACGTTTGCATTTGGCAAGCAAGGAGCAAACTTAGCTAAAACTCTGTTTACAGGCCTCTCGTATTGTCACTTGTTAACTAAGAACCAGACTCTGAGGATTCAATGATTGATATTCAATAACAACAACAATAGCTGCAAAGTATTTGTTCTGGGTAACCATCATCCACCAGCTCCATGAGAACAGCTCTTTTCTATGCTTCACTGTGGGGTTCAAAATCTATAATTTGAAACACTCTGCTCATGCTTCACCAGGTAACCAAAGCTTTCAAATTATTCAGGTTATTATCGTCTAGTATATACCAAAATGTACAGTTTAATTCCTCCATGAGTACCATGTTAGGCACATAAAGGCAATTCTGCAGTGACCCATGAGGTGGCCTACTGTAGATCAATGACTGCCTGAGTGTCTATGCCTTTACTTGCAGTACAGAATATTTCAAAGAGTCATTGCAGACTCCTTAGGAGTATTTCTTTAGGATGTGTGGCATGGTGTCTTATAAGTTTTTCTGTTTTACGTCTCACTCCAGTATGTATTTCAGTTTCATTAAGCTACTTAGGAGAAATCAAATCACTTATTTTGGTTTGAAAATCACAATAATCATAGAATATTCTGAGTTGGAAGGTACCCACAAGGATCATCAAGTGCAACTCTTAAATGAGTGGAAAATAATCTCTGGTCATATTCAGAATGTAAGAAACACAGGTAGAAGTTTTTTTATAAATTACAGTTTCAGATAGAAAAAGAAAAATCCTCAAAGGAAATCAGTTTTGGTTTTGTACTAAGCTTTGTCTTACGAAGCAAATAAAATTATTTTCTGCTTTAGAGAAAACATCCAGAATTCTTAGGCAGCAGGCATTTTGTGTGCACATCAGATTGCATTAGAGCCGTGCCATATAAAAAGATATGTAAAAAGTAAAAAAACACAATCTTTAAATGCATTTGGTTATCTAAATCCAAATCTTTCTTCAGTCCATAATCTGAACCTAAGACTCAGCTGGAAAGGATGCTGGTTTTGCCCAAAATTGATCAAAGGAGGCTAATGAAAAGATTAATTCCTCTCTCTCCAAGAGAGCAGTAGTAACTGAGGCACAGCTCTAGGCTACTCAGTCTTACTTACATCCCAGCTAACAGCTGTGCAAACCACAGAAATTTACTTTCTTGAGGTATCTTTTTTGTCTTTTGATGCCTTGTTTATATAAACTCATATGACTTTTGCTTTGAGTGAATCTCAAACTTGAGAATATTCTGTCTTGATTTTGCCTATATAATGAATGAGATGCTCTGCACACGTTTCATCTAAAAAGAAGTAAAAAGCATTATCCCTAAGAAAATGCTTTAAGAGGTGACATAGTTGATTGCTCTGTAAGTCTGGATGTATTAGAACTTGCCAGAAACAACCATGCTATTTCTTGGTGCTAATCTATTGGTTAGAAGCACAAGTCTTCTCCCTGAAAAACAGAATAATTTCTTGAAATTAATTTCTAAAACCAGGCAATTTTAGAACCATTGCCAATTACAGTGAAAATTAAAAATGTTACTTAAAAACCACCTTTGGCCTGAAAACATTATTTTATTATGATCTGAATCCTTCAGGAAATAATCAAGAACCAGTAAGTTGTCTTCACATTTTACATAAATCGCCAGTTTAAATCATCTTTTTTGAGTTACAAAGGCCAAGCCCAGGAAATTAATGAAGAACTAACTGACAGAATTCATTTATTTTACCAATGGTTTCTGCATAAGCCTGCAAGGAACAGTACTCTTTCATTTAAATTTTCAGTGCATTAAAGAAGAAAAACCACTGTTCTTTTATATGTGCTTATGCAGCATCTAACAGAACCAACTACAGTTCAATACAAAAAATAGATGTCTAAATAAGAAGGTGGAAGTCCACTTGCATGATCCAAGAATCCCATATTTGAATATCCTTCCAGACAAAAATGAGTAAGCCTTTTAAACCCATTCAACCTGGCTGGCTGTTACTTCACTCTCTTCCATACACCACAGCAAGCCCTGAGTCCAGGGTCTGGTCCAGAAAGCCCACTAACCTCTAGTTTTGCCTCTGAAATAATACTTGGGGTAAAGCTCTCCCCAGTATTAGCAGCCCACTCCTTGCAGTCCAGACTCCTCCAGGGATCTAGTTCAGGATGTCAGGAAGGCAGTTACTTCACATCCTTCTGTGTGTGGTGTCTTGTTCACAGATGAAATTAGCTGTAAACGAGAAGCAGTCAACTTCAACAAGGGGCTGTTGTGGTTTGAATGGAAGACAAATTCTCAGTCAAGTCCAGATTGTGATCCAAGTTTAAATAATAAAAGAGGAATGTGCTCAGCCTTGCTTTGGATGCTATTGCCAACAGGTGTTGGACATGTTAACAGAGTGATTGAGTTCATAATGAATAGAAAAAGGAAGGAGACCAAAAACGAGAAAGTATGGGAAAGCAGGAAGACATACAACATAAAATATTGAAGGCTTAGCTCAAATGTGGTGCATGAGAATGAATTCAGAAAAACTCAATGAACATTGAGTGAATGTGCAGAATTAAGGCAGACAATGAAACATGATTTTAGGCAGACAAGCTGTGAAGAAAATGAATGAAGATGAGACATGGCAAGTAGATATGTGGCACACAGTGACACCAGTGCATTCCATTCAGTTATGTCTTTTTAGTCCCAGGAATGTTGATATGTGAGGCTGTCCCATCAATTTCAAAAGAGCACTTATACCATCCATAGGAGAACTGAAGCAGTTAAGCTAAATCTTATAATCTAATTATATTTTGCTCTCACTGGTACCTGCCTTATTTTCTGAAATTGCATTGAACTCCAGAGAATGTATTAAGATTGCTAGTATTCATGAACATATTTAAAACATTTCAACCTTACTATAGCTCATAGTCATAGTAAGTAATCAGTCACCTCAACTCATTCACATCAACTATAAGAATACACGACAGCAAGGATCTGAGGAGTACTGAAACACTTGTTAACTAGCAAAAGGCTGTATTGCCACAGATTATTGAATTACAGGTTTGGAATTGGTTTGGTTTGGTTTGGTTTGGTTTGGTTTGGTTTGGTTTGGTTTGGTTTGGTTTGGTTTGGTTTGGTTTGGTTCAGTTTGGCTCGGTTTGGTTTGGCTTGGCTTGGTTTGGCTTGGCTTGGTTTAGGTGGTTGCTGGGTTTCTTTTTGAGAGGGGGACAACATGGGGGAATTATTTAAAATAGAAGCCAAACTTCAGTGTTTGGATCTAGCTAGGAGAGATTTAGAATCTCGGATGTGAGGCTTTATCAGTCATCTCCATGAAAAATCTTTAGTTCTACAGTATCCATCAGACTTACCTGGATGTAAGAGAAATTACTGCATATTTCTACTGAAACCCTTATTTAAGGTCCTAAGCTGCCATTGAAACAAGAATTAAGAGGTCAAATGCAATATTTCTTGTGGCATTTAAAAATTTGAATTTACTTTAGAGCTTCTGCTCACCTCTGGGCTCTCTGGCTAGTGTTGCTTACAAAACTCATGGCAGGCTAGGTCATGTACCACTTGCCCTCTACATGATTGTTTGGCAGCTGCCCCTTTATGTCCCTTCCAGCAGGTATAGTACTTTCCCTTCACATCCAAAATTTCTATTAGCTCTTCAATGAATCTCTGAAAATATTTTATGTCTTACTTGGGCAGCTGCTTGCTTCATATCTGCCAGACTCTCAGGGATTCCCATAACCCCAGGCTCCAGACAGAAGCAAAGGCTGCATGTCAAGATTTGAACCTTGGGAAATTCCTCTTATGGGAAAGATATAGAAGCAGTTTCTTGTTCAGCACAGACCTGCTAAAACCCCAAACTATGACTTCTAAGTTATCAACATGGCAGGCATGCTAGAGCAGCTTGGGAGTGATGAGCAGATGACTTAGGATAAAAGCATAAGGAACTAAATTTTGTCTGAATAACACCCAGCAGATATACACAGATTTCATATGCTGCAAGTCTCCTCTCAAGTTCCTTTCATATTGTTACTTTTTCAGCAATGTTCTTTTCTATTATGAAATGATTAACATTCCAATGTTCGTATTTGTGCCATTTTGCAAAGATGGTATGCCTGATTTCTACTGAATCTCCCATGTCTCATTTTGGGAACTTGTACTTTTAACTGAATCCAAATTTTACCACTAAATCTTTACATCCAGACCCTAACTTTACCTCTAAACCAAAATAATTTCTTTGTAGAAGACTTGAAGGCAGACTCCAGGAAACTACTCAGATAAGCACTGAAAGTGCTAAATCAACTTTATGGCAGGACTAGATCAATATCAGCATGGTCTAGCTATTTATTCAAGATCAGCATACTCTGCTCAAGAGCCTCAGAATACATTGATACTCAACATCTTGCAGTTCTCTTACTTGCATTTTCCATAAACAAATGGTAGAAGTTTCAACAAGAAAACACTTATAAGGTTTTCAGTTGAAAATTGAAAATGTGATTTAATGCCGTCATTTGTGTTCATAACTTCACACTTCAACACTCAAACTCAGAATAACTAAACTGGGAACCTAGTTTCAGTTTAGGCAAACTTTTTGTAGGCAATCTTGTGTGGGAAAAACCCTAAAGTTACTGGTTTTCAGTACAGTCAAGAAAAGCTCAGAATCAATTAAAAACCTTTAGGAAACTGGCATATGACATTGTCAGCAAAACAAAAGTCTATAGGAGAAAACACTCTTCAAAGAATGGCTGATCTAAGGAAATTATCTATTTCTAAAAAATTAATTTTAATTTACAAACTAGGAATCTTTCTGTTACTATCTATAATAGAGTATGCTTATTAAGGATTCTGAATACAGTATAATTGAAAAGTCAGAAATATTTTCCATGAAAATAGAATAGCTATACACAAAATGCTCTCAACTTCTCAGACACAGGGAGGTAGGAACAAAACTCTACCAGAAAAATTCAATATGCAAGTTGGTCATAATTTTCACCTGTCTTCCTTTTAATCAGGTTTTCCTCTAATTTTTGGTGTTTGCCAGGAAAGAAAAAGAAATTCAGATTATAATGGAGGGGGGGGGAATCAAACCATGGAATTGGGATTTGTTTTGCACCCAAAATTAGGATGTTCCATGTATTATTGCACATCTTGGTGTAAGGGTTACAGGAAGCCCAGTAAGTTAGTGTAGTCCCTGTTGTCATTTTGAATGGCATGCTGTGTAATGAAAGTAGAAGAGTTTTGCTGAATTAGTTTTTAAAAATTATCTGCAGTGAAGAGAATCAATATACATAGAACATCTAGGTCCCAAAAGGAAATAAAAATTCATACAGCATTTTTCCTTCTCTTCTACTTCTGGAAATCACTGAAGTATATAACAAAAAAAATTTCCAAGTTCTAGAAAATTTCCTAGTCCTGTCTACATACAGAGAAAATGAGAATGAACAAATCCCACAGGACAGTGTATAAAATCATACTCTTCTTCCTGCTCACTAATGACTAATTCAGATAAAAGAAAATTAATAAATATTCCCATTGACTGCCTCAGGAACTGAGGCACGGAACAATTCACTTCTCAATTCACTTCTGCAATAAAACGCATAAAATGGTTTTAATCTGACAATAAGTAATACAGACACAATAGCACTCTTATAGAGATTTATTTAAAATCATTTATTAGATTATTTTATAATGTTTTGTAGGGCAGAATAAAAGCATGGTTCCATTTTTATTATAGATATTGCCAATATCCTGTTCCCTGAATATAAGTCAAAATATGAGCTGGAAAATATGTTCTTTAAATATTATTGTTAAATATGTTAGATATGTGCTCCCTGCAACTCCAGTTAGCAAAGATAATATTTTTAACAATGGCTTATAAAAATAGAGAAGTAAAGAGAAAAGGATCCCAAACTGGCAAGTGGGCATTCCCACAGGAAAGAAATCAATTTTTTTTTCTTCTATCTTTTTTCCTGCTACAGTTCACTTTGTTTATTAAACTCATCTGCTACTTTTATTTATTTGCTATGTAACAAAGCAAGTCCCTGTTTCCGATGTGATCTAAGATTTGCAATTTGTGGAAATAAATTCTTCATGATGATAAAAAGTCAAAATGATTACTCTCTCATAATTGTTATTTATGCATACATAAACAAAAATGCCATGAAGCAAGAAATGCCAGAATCAAGGAAGAAAATTTGTACTGAATTTGAAGTTTACAAAGCATGCAATGGATTTCCCCATCCCCCACTTGCTCTTCAACTATTTCTTCCTTCTTATACAGTCTTTTCCTATTCTTACAGTTTCAATGGCAACAATGAAGAAAATGTCTTGAGAGCCAAGAATAATTTGCTGTTGTTGATGTGTACTCATAAGTCTCACTTAATGATTTTTTTTTCTTTTGCTTACTCAAAAAGTTGAAAACCAATTCTTCACTAGGGCAATCTGTGGGGTTCTTTGGGGATTTGAGAAAAAGCCAAAGCTTTGCATACCGTGTCTTTGAGACTCAGATCTCAGATACATTTCAGAAGCCCATCTAGGACTCAGATCTGCACTTTTCACAGCAGTGACAACTCTATTTGAAAAATAAATGGATAACAATGACTAGCTGACATAACTGCTCTTGGAGTAGTTATATAAACCTATCATATACCTGCAAACCAAACCTGGCAAGTTAATTAAAAAATCAGCTACAGATATTCAGATACTTCTCTATCAAAAAATTTGAAAGACTGTCTCCAGAGGCACAAGTTAGTGTCTGTGGTAGCAATGATTTCACCTCGGTGACACAGCTTAACTGGAGCAATGAAAGGAGCTGTTACGTTTGTCCTAGCTCAGCAGGTGTGAAGGTTACACAAAGGATATTCACAGAGGAATTCCCTTACATGCAACTTAATCAGACTCATTCTAAGTGTTGGACATAATTGATTTCACTGCCTGAGGAATGAATGGAGAACAAATTGTGACTCATTATATTGTGTAAAATCTTCTGGGGAAAAAAAAAAAGGTAATTTTGAAATGCTACCAATTCTTACTGTCCCTTTTATTTTTGAAATGTTACCAATTCTTACTGTCACTTTTATTTTTGAAGTGTTACCAATTCTTAATGTCACTTTTATTTCATCACAATTTCACTGCTACTTTTCTTAATCCAGCTTGTTTTCTCATCCATTTCATGACCCCTCATTCAGCAAAGTCCCAAAATTCAATTCCTCTAAGTATGTTTAAGCCTAAACGTCAGTTAAACCCTTTTGCTTTCCTTTTAGTTTATTGTAGCTACCTTTATAGAAAGAAAATTCAGAGGAGATGGCAACACAGGCCCAAAGCTGAAAGTTCCAGTTCAGTTCAAAATCTTAATGATGAATATTATTATGCAAGTCAACAGCAATCATCTCCAGTCAAAAACTGCCACTTCAGATGGCATTAGTTGTAGCTTCTCCTCTCATTTCCTTGTCTAAGTTAACCTTATTAATTATGGCCTGCAATATAAAAAAAATTTAATTAAAAGATAAATTCAACAAATAAACTTTGTTACATTTTGTTTTCTGTATAACTAGAACTTTGATTGATAAAATACTTAATCAGATTCCAAATTAAAATAAATGCTACATTATGTTTCTTAATAGACAAGACAGAAAACTCTTTTGCTATTCTTACTTGAAAGCAGCTGCACTTCTCAGTTTGACATTGCTCAGACAACTGCAGGACATAATTTGCTGTTTCATTGGCACAGATTTCTAGGCCTAGCCAGCAGATTTCAAAGTGATTTGTTTTGAGAAAAAGATATCCACTCTCTCAAAATATTACAAGAATCACAGCATAAAGCTTTTATAGATATGTATTCAGTATGGTTTTATTTGCAATTCTCATAATTCATTTAAAGCCTTCCAGTAAGTGTTTTAATGTTGCAAGTAAAATATTTCCTTTAAAAACTGGATCTCAAATAAAATTCCTTTCTTTTCTTTAAGTCTTTTTATATTCTTTACTTGATATGAGTTATACTAAAAAAATCCCATAACATTAGAGAAGAAATCAAGCATCTACCATACGGTATCAAAAATCTTATAAAAAGGAACCCACTTCCACATCTTTGCTTCTAAAAATAAATTTTGATGCACCTTTGTTTTTATTTGCACAATTCTTAAAGGGCACTTCCATTATCATTACTTCCAAGATTGCATTTCCTTGAATAGTAACTACTAAAAGGGAAAACTAGTAGGTATTTCAGGTATTTAAATACAGAATCAACTGCCCATCTGGTTTCTAGAGCACTGAAACCAGTTTTTATGTTCAGTACCAGAAAGGCAGTGAGTAGAAACTACCACTCCATTTTGCTACATGGCCAACATATGTGTGATTTTGAGAAGAGTAGCTAAATGAGATTCCAGCAACCTTTCTTAAAGGACACAGAATGGGAAGAAGGCAGAGGTGGTCCCAAAAGACAGACACTCCATATAGTTTTATTTCTATAAATTGCCTTTTCAATCAAGGTCATGTTTTCTTGCATAGCAATGATTTTCAGAAGTGCACAGCCTCACAAGATTAAATAATAATTTCTGTATCTAGAAGTTATTTTTTTCTTTCTTCACAGACAAAGACATGATGTCATCATGCATTTGGCTATATTTTCCAGATTTTCTTTGCAAATACAAGAACTTGGTATGTTTTCTAATTTAGTGCTATATCGTGTATACCTGTGATGATACTAAGAAGCCAGACTAATGAATGGTTTTTTCTTGTCTTCTTACAAAATGCCAATTGCAAATTAAAAAGCTAATGTCATGTTAGTGATTTTACAGTAAAATCTCACACAAGGATAGGAAAAATATTTTTACAGTTTCCAGGTTGACTGCATATTCCATAATTTACCACATAAAATTTAGTAAACTGGACTAAAGCAACCTCTTTCTCATTAGCAGTCCTTTTCTAAAACCTGACAAAAACAAAAATAGGTCATTACACAGCACAGGGCAATATCAACCCTCAGGAAGAACACTGAGGAAATGAGGCAGATAATTTGTAAGACTCTAAAAAATCCCAAGGAGACATGCAAAAGTCAAACATATTTAATGAAGAATGGGGAATGTGAAATTAATCTATTGTTCTAGTAAAACATGTTATCAAGCTGCATGAATGTAGAATAGGCAGCTAGAGTTAGAAGCCTTAATTTTTACAGGACTTACTGATCCTTCTTTTCCTTACATGCTCATGAGCAAGTTGAGAAAAACACAGTCTAGTTGAATCTGTTGTAAATTTTTAGTATCTGTATTTAGAGTAGTAGCTATTACTTCCCAACAAAAAGGATTCTTTAGGTTTTAGATTCAGTACTTTACTATTATCATTAATTAACCAATAAGTATAATGCTGAGAGTGTGCTTAGTATTAGTGACCTCAGGGTTGGGGGAAATGAAAGTAAGTTGAAAAGCAGACTAGAACTCAAAATTATTTGAGCTAACTTGACACACAGCCTGAAAAACAAAATTCAATCCAGATTAGATATAAAAGGTACAGAAATCAGAAGGAAGTAAAGATTGATTAAATAATTCTTAGAGGCAGAAAGAAAGCCTGAGAAACATAATCTTAGATATACAATAGATAGAAAGGTCTCACATTGAGCTGTAAGCATTATTTTGTGTAACATACTCTAAAACAATTGCAAAATATATTAAAAGTCCAAAGCTGAGCAAGAAGGGAAGGTGAGAGCTTTATAAAAGTATAACCTACAAGAAGACTGAAAGAAATTTAGAGGAGCCTAAGTAGTACATGACAATAATTTTCAAATCTAGAAATAAAATCTCTGAAAAAGGTAAGACATACCACTCGTTCTTTTTATTTCCATTATAGAAATTGTAAATAGTAATGGGTTTAAGTTGCAAGAGAAAGATGTAGGTATAAACTTCAGGGTGCAAAAAACTGTAAAAGGGTGAAACACCACAGCATATTATTTGAGTAGCTGTGCTGTTGAACATTTCAGGCCTTTAAGAACACATTAGGATAAACTTTATTCATTTGGCCATCACCCTGCAAAATAAATGTTTTAACAGTAAATGAGAAATAGTTCTGAATTCCAAAGATCAATTTCTCCAAGTTTATTCTCGTAAAAAGAAGCAGGATGTACACACAAAATCATAAAATTATTTCCAGTCAAAAACATTTTATACTGTGGAAAATTTTACGTATTCTCAGCATGAGCACCATGACATGGAACCACAGAATCAGTTAGGTTGGAAAAGACCTTTGTGATCATCGAGTCCAACCTTTGAACTAATATCATCTTATCAACTAGGCTATGGCACTAAGTGCCACCTCCAGTCTTTTCATAAACACCCCCAGGGATGGTGACTCCACCACCTCCCTGGGCAAATGATTCCAATTATTCTTTCTGTGAAGAACTTCTTCCTAATGTCCAGCCTAAGTCCACAGTTTAAGGCTATGTCCTCTTGTCCAATAGCTGATTGCCTGAGAGAAGAGACTGACCTCCACTTGGCTACTACGTCCTTTCAGGCAGTTGTAGAGAGTGAAAAGATCCTCCCTGAGCCTCCTTTTCCCCAGGCTAAACAACTCCAGCTTCCCCAGCCACCCCTATTGGGACTTGTATTCCAGATCCTTCACCAGCCTTGTTGCCCTTCTCTGGACATACTCCAGCATCTCAACATCCTTCCTAAATTGAGGGGCCCAGAACTGGACACAGCACTCAAGGTGTGGCCTCACCCGTGCTGAGTACAGAGAAAGAATCACTTCCCTGCTCCTGCTGGCCACACATCATTATTCCTGATACAGGCCAGGATGCCTGTTCAGGCTGCCATCAATCAGTACCCCAAGGTAGCTTTCTACCTGGCAAATGTCCAGCCACTCTGTCCCCACCCTGCAGCGCTGCAGGGGGTTGTTGTGGCCAAAGTTCAGGACCCAGCACTTGTACTTACTAAACCTTGTATCATAGGACTTGGCCCATTAATCCAGCCTGTCCAGGTCTCTCTGCAGAGCTCTCCTACCCTCCAGCAGATCGACACTGACCCCAGCTTGGTAACATCTGTAAATTTTCTAATAGTGGACTCGATCCTCTCATCCAGATAATCAATAAAGATAGATGTTACACAGGACTTCTCTGCTTCTAAACAGCAGGTGTAGCAGACCCTCACCCTTGCTAGGCTCACTCACCAGCTGTTACTAGAAGCTCTCCTTCATAAACTCCAAGAATATCCTAGACTCTCTCTTCTCTGCTGAGTTGAGTTCCCAACAGGTATCTGGCAGGTTAAAGTCTCCCACAAGAACAATGCTTGGCAACCTTGAAACATCCTCCAGCTGCTTATATAAAAATTCATGCACTTCTTCATCCTGCTTGGCTGGTCTATAAGAGAGTCCCACCAGCATGCCAGCCTTGTTGGACTTCCCCTGATTCTTACCCATAGGCATTCAGCCCTGTTGTCATTAACCTCAAGTTCTATAATGTCAAGAGACTCCATAATGAACAGAGCCACCTCTCCTACCTCTCCTGTCTCTTCTGAGCAGCATGTAGCCATTCATTGCAGCACTACAGTCATATGGATCATCCCACAATGTTTCTGTCATGGCAACTACATCACAGCTTTCCTTCTGTACCACAGCTTCCAGATCTCATTTGTTACCCATGCTTCGTGCATTAGTGCACATCCACCTCAGCTGGGCTAATTTCACCTCTGAGTCTGGCTTGCCACTCTTAGGCTCATCTCTAGAGACCTGGGCTTCATCTCCTTCACCCTTTGAGCTAGTTTAAAGCCCTTAAAACCAGCCCTGCCAGCTACAAGGGCTAAAATCCTTTGCCCTTGTTAGATAGATGAAGCCCATCTGATCCTAGCAGCCTGTGCCATATAAACTGCCCCATGATCAAAAAAACAAAATTCCACTGTTAGTACCAGTCCTTAAGCCACTTACTGATTTTAATCTATCACTTATAACTAAAGCACACACAGACAAAAATACATCACGCACAGATAAAATAATTTCACATCTTTTATCTTTGCTATTTTTCTGAGAGTTTACTGAAAGTATTTAGAAGAGCCTGCATTTTCAGTTTTCATATTGATACAAAAAGTTCATCTACAGCAGAGATTGTGAAGATAAAGATTCATAGACAAGAAGCTCTCTTCAGGTGCAGAAATAGAAATCATTGAGCCTTGACAGCTTCTTCTCTGTCCCTCTTCATCTTCAGGTAGGTAAATTAAAACAATGAAAGTGAATTTAGTCCAAATAACTTCATCAAAGACGCTCTCTTATAAATGTTTTTTTCAGAAGCCCTCAGAAACACCTATGCTATGAATCAAACTTCAGATCAAATAAGTATCATCACAGAGTTGAAAAAAGTCATTTTATTCCATAGATGATAATTATTTTTCTTAATGTAGTCAGGAAAAAAAATCCCACATAATCCAAAATATGTGTAAGCATATTAAATAGTTGTAAATATTTTCTATCCTGTCCCACTGTACTTCTGTCTTTATTGCATGAAGTGAACCCTGCACTGAATATTAAAGAAGGTATCTTAAGTTGTAAATGGTAGAAAGCATATTGCTTGTGTATAATTACAAGAGAATAGAGTGTGGTTTGAAATATTATGACCAAAGGAGGGGCCTCTTTATTCACTTAAAACGTGAAAAATTTTCCTCTCTCAATTATCTGTTTCTTTTCCTAAAAATTTTCTGTAACAACCTAACAAAGCTGCCAAATTGCATTCTCTGGTTTTGACATGATGCCCAGCAGAAGCAGAGAAAAATACAAGAATTACTCAGCTGCCAACCTGAAAATTGCAAAAGTTCTGACGTGTCTCCACTCTAATGTTTTGATAGCAAGATTGAGAAATATAAAGTGGTCAAATCTGATGAACTTAAACATTAGGATTGTTTTCTGTTTTACTAGCAAATTAAAAAGGTAAAACTTTCCCAGGCGAACTTTACATGCAAGCACAAAGAAGCATAAATGAAAATATACAGAACAACATATTGTTTTAAGCAACCCGTGGTTGCTTAAGAAATTTTTCTGAAAGAGACAACACCATCTGTTCATTTTATTCTGGTTTCTGGCAAGAGCATTAGACCTGGACAGATGATGTTAAGCTACTGACAAAAGGCAGTAACAGTTGGGGGTACCCAACTAATACCATCCCAGGAGTCATCAGCCCATCAAAGACCCAGCTGCACAAGGGGTTGTCTCTAGGTGCTCTCCTTCTCCCAGGTCTTCAACAGGAGTATTGACATATCTGGGTTAAAACCAGGTAAAAACAGCAAAACAAATGACAATTGAGTTTTTATTCATGCAACATGCAGCAGACTTTTGGGATGTTTTGCTGCTGAATACTGTGATTTTTAGCGTTTTCATGGGTCGCAGAAGAGATCAGACAAGTACTTACAGAGAAATTACAGAGAGCTACCAAGCCAAAACAGGATCAAGAAATCACAAGGAGTGAAAATACTCAGTGGCTGGAAGAGTATTTTGGGGGGAAATATGCTCTATACTTGTCAGGTGATTGCTGTTGCTTACCATAGAGGAGTGACCCATAGCAGACATTTTTTTATAAGGAGATGAAAAATTATTGAAGGCCTTAATTTCTGAGACTTCACTTAGCAAAGCTAAGTCTGTGTCAAAATTTTTTATACCGTGAAGTCTGCAGAAGACAGGAAAGATGAACTAATATACTCTTCAAAGAGAAAATGCAACCCAAAATTCCAATAAGGTAAATTTAGTTGCTATGAGTTACAAAAAGGGATATGCTCACATTAGATGTTTCATCTCAGAGTTGGAGAAAGCACACTTATTTCTACAGATTTATCCAGCTGAAACTCCTCTGTGCTCCTACTCTGGGTGGAAAATACCCCACAAAACAAGTTCTTCATGTACTGTAGATAGTGAAATACCCATTTATGTAAAGTAAAAACATATTGTTGTAAGGAGACAGAACATGACCAGAAAAGAAAAAAAAAGTACATTTGCACTTAAACTGGTGTTTCAGTGTGAGGGAACATTAATAAATTTCTACCAAAATAGTTGAAACCTAGATTTCCATACACACCTGTGTATTTTTCCATTTTATGCAACATAGTTCTGAAGTGTTTTATACAAGACTCTAAGTGTAACACTTCATGCTATATAGACATAAATAAGTGTATGTTTAATCACTGTGTGTGCTTAATCAAGTCTGATTTGTCTCATTATAGTGAGTGCAAAGTCACAAAAAGGGAGAACTGATGCTGGATCAGATATTCCTGTCTGCAAATGAGCATTCTTTCCCCCACCCACCTGCCTACTTCTCCCACACCAAAAAAGCCTTTATCAGAGGTGATACGTTCCCCAACATCTAGTTTCTGTGAATCTTCATGAAAATAATTTCTAATTAACAAATTATCAATCCTACATTTCTACCTACATCTAGAAGGGTGTATGCACATAACATATCTCAATTTCTACTGGGGAAAGAGTGAGATGAAAGCCATGAGATATTGTTATGAAATGGTAAAAGCATCCATGCATTTCAACTAACAGAAGATGAAACATGGTGTTTAGAATATAGTCCCAGAATTGAATTTAACCTGTTATATTGTTTCACAATATATTCAACTATACCTTATAACTGAAAATAGTAAGACTGATTATGTAGTGAATAAGTAGCTGCATTTCAACAACAGTTAATTGTACAGTTTTCTCTTCTCTTGCTCCCTCAAGTAAAAGAATCACTGCCAGCATCACAGCACTTGTCAACCCTATCTGCTTGCTCTACAAACAAATTTGATTCTTGATGGATTTGTTTGACTGATCTCTATCCTGTAATTACCCCCCTTGGCTGTGAGAGATTTCACAGTCACATTTCACACCGCATGCATGATGAAGGTGACTCATAATTCTTTACTTCCACAGTGTGCTCCTATCCAAGCTAAGTCAGTCCCTCTATCCTCCTTTTCTGGTCTCATCATGGTAACACAGTCAGGATACATTTCCTGTAAGCACTCATTAAGAAGGAAGAGCTCTTCCTTTCTCTGCTACTCTAAGTATAAGTATAAAAGATTTTTCAGCTCTTAAAACAAAGAGTGGAAATTAGTCATCATGCAAATAGGCTCTAACTCTGTTGGTTTTCACGTCCTAGGTTACTAGAATAACTGAATCCTCTCAATTCCCAGAAATGTAGAAATAATTAGACTGGAAAGAGGGAAGAGATGAACAGGAAGTGCAAAAAAAAAAAAAAGTAAAAACAAAGACTGAGGATCTATGACTAACAAAACCAAGCAAAATGAGGAATAATAGACACTTTTCCTACTAAAACCTAATGAAATTGGCAGTAGTGGTAGAACAAAGATGTTACTGTTATTCCTACACTCTCATAATGTGACAACAAACTCTTGAAACAACAGTTCTGGATTAGGTCCAGAGTGCCATCAGCACTTGAACAAAAAAGAATTTATCTTGAAAAAAATGCAAGGCATGGAGATTATACCAGTATACTATATCAAAACTCAAAATCATAACATGATGAAACACGTGAAACCAAAAAAAATCATAACTAAACAGAAAGAGTGTTGCATTATATGATCTTTTAATGTTTACAACAAACATTTGATTTGGTATCATCATTGCAGATATACTGTGATGTAAACACAGCACACAGACACACAATCAAGGGATGCACAGATTTGGAGTGCATGGTGTGTGAAGGGATTGAGGTCCAAGTACAAGTTACGAGCTGCAGGCATAGATATGCAAAGCATAGCCAAGAATTTATTCTACTAAGTATTTTTGCTATTATAGGAAGCATTCAAGTGTATACTGTTTGAATTCTGTGATCTATATCTCTGTAAAGTCAAGTTGCCTACTTCTCATAAAATTAAATTTTCTGAGACTGTATAGTTATCATTCCTGCTTTAAGAAAATATCATAAAATAAACAGATAGGAAAGTCAAAGGATTTACAAGAACGTCATGATCTGTGAACAATAAATCTCAGATCGTACAGGGAAGAAGATATACCCAGTCCTGATGGACAAGAATAAATATTTCCAGACTAACGGAGAGTCAAACCAAGCCCTGTTAATGTTGTATTTACAACATCTTTTAGATGAAGTGCCTCTCATACTGGAAAATTGCTGGATTCTGATCAGGGAAATTCTCTTTTGTCAAAGGGGGGTTTGGCAGTTTCGCTTTTGAAGAAAAAAACAACAAAGCACTAGTGTAAAAAGCTCTTTGTTTAAGAAATGCTCAGCAGCTGAAAGTGCCACAAAGCAGAGGCCAGAGAAGCAGTAGAAAGGACTTGATATTACAAACTCAATAGTTTCTACTCTTTGTTCCTGCTTTTTTCTTACTGGCCATCTTTCAAAAATTCTAACGTGAAGATTAAAACACTCTGACATTGCAAAACCAATGCAGAAGGAAATTCATTGGCATATCCAGATTATAGCTGTAAAGCATGCACAGAATACCAGGCTGAAAATCACAAGATATGCACTGCTCAGGTTATCTGCTTTTTAAATATTTCAGGTTTGATTTTCCATTGGCACAAATATGACAAGGCAGCAGTTAAGGCATTTACCCTCACAGCTCTTCTGTGATCAAATCATTCCTAAGGCCAATCATGGAAATATCTGCAACCAGTCTAGTGTCTCACTGAATTTTAAAGGTTAAAATCCTTTGAATATAGTAACAACAAAAACAACAGGAACAAATCTGCATATGGCACTCATTAAAGTGATACATTGTTCTCACCAGACTCCTCTCAATACATCGATTATTCTTCCTCAAAGAAAACATGAAGCACCAGCTTCAGTGAACCAAGTCAGAGTTTTGAACTGGACAGGTATCAATCTACAGAAATGCAAACATTTCCATCTTATTTCATTCAGCATCAGAATGGGACCAAGGGTAAGCAAGAGAAGTCCCAGAAGGCCAAAGAGGAAAGAGCTAAAGTTCTTCCCTACAACTCCAAAAATATAACTTAAAAGCCCTGTTCTGCCTGGAAAATGGGTTTCTCAGTCCTAGGGTGACAGATAACATACAATATTGGCTACAACAGTTTCTATTTTCTCTTTGCTTTTAAAAAATGTATCAAAATAAAAATTCATTCGCTGCCTCCCTGAAAAATTTAAGAGTGGGAATAAAACTGGCATTCTCCTTACGTAAAAAAAATACGATAAATAAAATTAGAGAGCCTGTTGAACTTATTGAGGTTCCCTACAGAAATCATATCCAGCTCCATGCCTAATGGCCATGTCAAGGATGTATAGTTACTGCTCCCTGTAGCTTTTCTTCATGGAGAATGAGGACTTTAAAAAATCAATACAATAAAATGCTCTGTAATGTGAAAGAAACACTCATTTTTGCTGGACATTGATGCAGATAGAGTAAGAAATGATACCTACATTTATCTGCATGTTTCATTTTAAAGAACTATTAAAACTACATCTAACTTACGAAATTAAGTATTAATGCCTAATAGTACAGGCCTAGTGTCAGATTCTGGGTGAAATTTTACAAAGCTTAGCATAAAAAGGTTAACTCTTAGGGCTGATTCTGAAACATTATACCCTTTCACATATTCAGTTTATGATACATTTGCTCATTTCACTTAGTAGCATTGTCAAATATAATATTATCCAGCTTGATTTGAAATACAAAACTACATCTGTTGTCTAAAAAGGCATTTTAAGAAATGCTTGTAACACTCTATTTAAGTAACTAGTGCTTCTGCACAAGAGAGATTGAAGGCTGAAACCTTGCAATTGTTATAAATGACAATATAGTATTGGCTTTTGGATTTATGTATTGGCCACAAAGATTTTGATATGGTACAACTTGAAATTCCTTTTAACTACTTTTTGGTGTAGCATAATCTGTCAATTTATATATGTACCATATAGTTTATGTATAAATAGTAGTGTGATAAACATATATCTTAGGCCTTAGCATAATATTAAAATAGAGACTATATAATGTTAAAATGCTTTTGTGTAACTAACTCAGATAATGGTGTGAAATAGCTATGTTGTTTCTCATATTTGTGGACTATCTTATCTGAATGATAAGATAACAGTGACACGAACCAGGACACCAAGAGAAAAATTTACTACTGACTCTCCAGTTATCAGGAAGTGTCAAAACACCAGAATGGAGCCTCATGAAGAAATAAAATATATTGATTTAATCTACAGGATGGCATGCAGACAAGTCAAAGGTTAAAACCAAGCAAAAGAATTCCCAAAACATGCAAAACCTAGGAATGTTTGAATATGTATAACCCTCATTAATATGCATTTAAGCAATGTAATTAAAAATATATAAGAATATTGTTTTAAGCTAATGGTGTGCTTTTGGCAGATTGCCAAAGCACCCCAGTGCTGGATATTGTCCCTTTTATCCCTTCTTAAATTTTCATTAAAAAAATTTAAATAGTGAGCCACATTTCTCACACAATAGACAGAATTCTTTGGAAGTCCATTGTGATTCAGCAATAAGATGTCCTATTTAGAAAATGTTATTAAGACTCTGCTAAGAGGCCTTCAGAAATATATTCTTTAGTAGGCACTACTTTGTAGGTACATGTCTAACAACACTTAGTGAATATTTAGCTTGTTACATCAATTTTTTTTTTTTTTTTTTTTTTTTTTTTTGTCATGTTATCTTGGTTTGAGACAATTTAAAGAAGAGCACTCTGGAATGAATCGTCTTCCTCTGTGTGTTCAACCAACCCCTTTCCACCATAAGGTAGATATGGAATACAATAGCATTATGAATCACCTCAGGACACATGTATCGAATTAGGAAATAAAAATACAACAAATTATAAGAAATAACTATGGCTCTAAATATTGTTTTGGAATCATTTTTTCCTTCTGTTTTTCAGATTCCAATTGCATATTACATCTCCTTGTATATTTTTGCTTGAGCTGACAACCTAACTGTTGAATTTGAACCTAAACACTCTAACTGAAGAGAAGAAAGGCCAATTTTTATTGTTTATGTTGAGAAAGGAACCTATGAAACAGAAATATATTCCCTAGAAAGGTCAGGAGAGGTAACAAATGATCAGAAAACTGAAACTGTTAGAATCAACGTCATCATTCGTACAAAGACTTCCCATATTTACACCAAAATGTTAGCCTAAAAGGGTTTTTTTACCAATTATCAAAATCTGTAAGGTAATTTCCCTTTACTTAGAGGGTATTTTCCCCTTCAAACAGTAAATCCAGTATCATAAATTTCTCTGCTATTCTGTATATTTTTTTCTTCTTAGATTTATTGCTAATACTCTTAGCAAAAATTTTAAAAGAAAATTAACTGTTGAATGGAATAGGAAACAAGAAAGCAAGGGGAATTTCTCCTGGAGCTAAATCATAAAAAGGATGTGTATGGCTAGTAGGAGTAAGGTCAGGTGATGTGTGCATGTTTGTATGGAGTAGGAAGATTTCTGACCATTTTCTCTTGTATTATGGGGGCTTCATTCTGCTCCTCTTCCATCTTTTCCAGTTCAGGGTGTTGAGTACTCTGAGGACAACCTTGCCAATAAAGACCAAGGAAATGAAGGCATTATGTATCTCAGCCTTTTCCTCATCCTTTGTCCCTCTGGGTCCCTTTGCCTGCAATAAAGGATGGAGACTCTCTTTAACCCTTCTTTCATTGCTGATGTATTTACAGAAGGTGGTTTTGGCTTTGTTTGATTTTGGGGATTTGTATGGTAGTAGCAAAATTAAGTTCTAGTTGGACTTTGGTCCTTTTAAGTTTCTCACTGCAGAACGTCATGACATTCCTGTAGTCCTCCTGAATTATCTACCTCTTTTTCCAATGGTCATAAACTCTCCTTTTTTTCCTGAGTTCTAGCCAAAGCTCTCTGTTCAGCCAGACTAGTCTTCTTCCCCCATCTCATCTTTTGGTACATGGGCATTGGCTTCTACTATGTCTCTCAGATTTCCTTCTTAAAACATGTCCTGCCCTACTGGACTCCTTTGCCTTTCAGGACTGCCTCCCAGGAGAATCTCTCAACCATTGTCCTAAACAAGCCAAAATCTGTCCTCTGAAAGTCTGAGGTGGCCAATCATCTGATCCCCATGATTACTTTTCTGACAATTGAAAACACTATCATTTCATGATCATTGTGCCCAAGAAAGTCTCCACAATCACAACACGAACAAGTCCTTCTCAGTTCATAAATAGCAGGTCCAGTAGGGCATATGCCTTGGTTGGCTTGCTCACCAGCTGTGTCAGGAAGCTTTCTTCCAAATGCTCCAAGACCCTCCTAGACTTTACTCTCTGCTGTCTTTAATGTCCTTCAGACATATGGTAAGTTTAGGTCCCCCACAAGAACAAGGGCCAGTGACCATGAGACTTCACCGAGGTGCTTATAAGAGTATTTTATCTGTATCTTCACTCTGGCTGACTGGTCTATAATAAAGAGCAATCATCTTCTTCTTCAGGTTACCTTAGCTTTATTGTGAGCTAGTTGAATTTAGAGTGCTTGGCAAATCCATTACATGCACCTATGAATGCATATATAAGTTATTTTTGTGAAAGCATTTTATTGGCCTAGAAAGAATACAAAGTGATTCACCTTGTCCCCCTAAAAAGACCATATTGATACAAATTCACACAGGTAAGTGATCATAAGGAACTGTAAAAGTTAAGGCTCACATACATTCTTATCTGTTATGGATTCTGCTATAACTGGAAAGAGACCCAAAATATATCTGTTTTCAAATAGAAACTTCTAACATCAAAGTGAAATAATATTAAATGAAATAAGAGAACAATTTCTCTATGATACAAAGTTTAATTGGATAATTTGAAAGGAAAGGAAGTTGAGATCTGTCAAACAGAAGACAAGTATTAGTAATTAGAAACATGACAAGCTGATTACTTCCTCTGGGACAAAAGTAATTTTGTTGTTGGAGGAACTAGTGGGATTAGTATGGGGCAGATTTGTAGGATTCTCTTAGTAAGAAGATACTCTGTATCAGCATCTCTTAAAAAGACATCCCTCAACTCATTTCGCTATGCCACAAAACCTAGAAGAATACTGTAGGTTTGAATATGTATTTTCCCATTCTGGTCTAAATTCTGTACTATATTCATTACATCCAGTTATCAACTGCATAATCAATAGAGATAAAAGTTGAGGCAGCAGAGATTATCAGAATTTTGTGAATCTCATGGGGAAAGCTGCATATCCTCAGATGCACAGAAAAAAAAAAAAGGTGAAGACAACTAGAATAACTGTATTCATGTAGCACACTCACTTTACTTGTCAGCAATAGATTTCCATTCCTGTAGTTGAGAAGAAACACAATACAGATGCCACTCACAAGCTACCTCTTGTAGGCATGATCCACACTAATATACATTAACAATGCTGGGGGTCTTCTTCAGACTCACAGTCCATGTGTGGTCTAATTCACAGAGTCGTGCATTTTTTTTCTCAGAGTGCTATTAAGAAATTGTAATGGTCTTGCAGAAATCCAAGTTTCTGAAGATTATAACTGACTAGATGATATTGGTGATGTCACCTTAGCTGCATGCAGGACTTTGACTTCACTTTCAAGAGTGTAGCAGACCCTTTCACAGTGTGACATCTACTGCTTCACAATGCACATTCATACCAATACTGATCTGGATAATTATCTAATTGTGGAGTTAGTGCACATGGTTTCACTTTATATCAACCTTTCCTGTGCTTGCTGTGTGGCTTTTGGCAAGATCTTAAAAGATATGACTCAACCACTTGTCAGCACAATTTTTATGAGCTAAGAGTAATTAACTAGAAAGCAAGCTTGTCTCCAAAGTAAAACCTTAACTGATTACTAATTTTTGAAGCATTGTGTTTGAAGTGGAATTAGCAAGAGACAGTTCCATAAGTCTCCCAGTGATTAGGAAGCATGTCTGGAAACACTCAAAGGATGTGTGTAACCAGCTATACTTGAATATGTATGAATAATTAAAAGAAGTTTGCCTTGCTTCACTAGTGACTAAATTTTCCAACATCTCGCTAAAAAAAATTGTGGTTTCTTTTTCATTCTTAAATTAAGATCATTATACATTTATCATAAAATACCCAAAAGATAACACCAAAAGCATTATTCTTCTGGACTTGCTGCCCATTAACACAACAAAAACCTAACTTTTCCTATGAGTTCCTTACTTCATGGTCCTGAAGTCACCAAGCAATAGATGTGTTTGGGATTGAGTACATGAATATCTGATAGAGCATAGGCCATTTTCAGTATTTGAAGAGAAAAGACACATTTACTTATTATAGAAAGGATGATAGTAAGGTATCTACTACTTGTATATATTTGCAGTGAAGTACAGCAAACCTACTCTCATGCACTTCCTATCTGTTATTACCTGGCTAAGTTATTTGAGAAAACACTTCTTGGTTAGTGGTGGACCTTTGCCTTAGAAAGATTGAATAAAAATTTGTGATGACATACGAAGATCTCTATCCTGCTTCCCAGAACAACTGGGTTTTTTACTCTGTATTTTCATGTGTTTTGCCCTCTTTAAGGCTAAACATGTTAAATATTAACGTTACCTACGAAAAACCTTTTAATTTAATTACTTAGCATTAGTGAACAGAAAAATTCTTTCCTGATGGCATAATTCTGATACAGCTGTCATACAGGACCAACAAGTTTTAGAGTTGGATGAATCTCAAAATCCTTTTTGCATAACTTGTGCTAAACAGATCAGTCCATACTTTGTTTATATCTGGATAGAACATATTTTCCATGTCTAAGGTTGTTTATTATTATTTTTATTATTATTATTATTGTTATTAATTTCTTACAGAGAGAAAAGAAAATCACAAATCTTTGCCTATTCTTGGATCACTCTCACTTCTTCCAGTGTTTCTCTGGCATAAAAATCTTTTGGATGCTCAAAGAAACCTTACTGTATTTTCAAGCGATATTCTCTGTTCCATAATTCTATGTCAACCACTGTTAGATAGCCAAAAATTCCTCTTTCCACAGAGCATTCACTTCCCTTCCAACAAAATCTGGTTTACATTAGTGGTTTTTCAGTCCAGTTTCAATATAAATGAATCACCTCTCTTTACTGTTCCTTCCTTTGCCTCACTTTTTGTCATTTGCTTCAAGTCAGGATCTAACCAAAATGTTGTAATGCTTCACTCTTAGTCATTCATTAGAAATGGTTTTCTTCCCTGAAAACAACAACAGCTAGTTCTACCACAGAATAATGATTAGGTGAGGGCTCAAGTGTACTATACCTTTACAAGAACAGATATATCTGCTTAAAAATCTAATATGTGAGGATTTCTACATTCCCTTTTCTAATATACCCATGCCTACCAATGTGGCTCTAAATCTGATCTATTCATTATCTTGTAAAATTATGTTAAAACACTTTTTCATGAAGAGAAATAGTAACAGTCAATACATTTCTATGTGGTATAGATATCTAAAATTATATATATGTATGTATTTGCTGTAAGATAGGAGAATGCTAGTATGGTATTCAAAAACGTTTCCATGTTTTTGTTACAGGTAACTCCAATTGATGAAAGCACAACAGTTCCACTAGGTAGAGAGCTCTTGTATTGTGCTGTTGGGTTTTGGTGGCTTTTAAAATTAAGATAATTAAGATTAACTTACATTTTATTTAAATAGGATAATTAGGAATTTTTTTTTTTCTTTTGTGGTCTGTTTTGGAGTTTTTCCATAAATAACTCTTCCTCACATCTATTGTAGCTTCTAGGACTGTATGCTTTTAGCTGGAATAGACAAACCAGTTTAAATATATAAAAATTAAGGAACAGTGCATGAGGGTAATGAAAGATTAAGCACTAGTCCAAACAAGTCCTGCACTTCATGAACAAGCATTTCTATCTACTTTCTTTGCTATTTTTCTTTATAATTTGGAACATATGCAACTAGTTTTGAGACAAGTGAAAGTAAAAGTATATTTGTGATCGTATTATCCACTAACTACCAGGCACAAAAGAAAGATAAAGCTATTAATTTACATCTCAAATTAATCTTGTGTGATAAAAAAACCCCATATTTTTAATTAATTAAATTTATTTTTGCTGGCATAGTGTTCTGGAATCACATGATGATGAATGTACTTAATATCTTGTCTACTTGCTGTGACATAATATGAAGTCTTCAAGCTGCCTGTCACTACTTAATCTGATTCATTAACCTCATTATTGCAAATCAACCATTTTCATCATGCTGCTAAAATATATCAAAATGAAAGACAGAATTTATGAAATACTTTAGGAAATAGGTAGCTAATCCTGATACATGGACATATATTATGTAAAAACGTTATTCTGCCCATAATTGAAAGGTTACTTTGTATTAAGAAAATATTTTATTCTCTTAACTTTTCCTCTTCATCAACCTTACTGATGGGACCTAAAAAATACGCCATTTATTTAATTATGTAATATCATTTAAAATTAATTCAGAGAAAGAATTTCACAATTTCCTAACACATTATGACTTGGATTTGAAACTTCATATTTTATATTGTGGGAGTTTTGTGATATTTTATGAAAAGATACACAGAGAAATGATGAATTGAGAGTGCTATATGCACTTCCTTGCCAAATGCCTCACCATGGCCAGATAGGAAGTAAATCTCTCCAAACATCAAGTACTTTTATTGCTTCTTTTGAGTACTTCTATTACTTCCTATTCCTATAGACCTGCAATTCCTTTTCTTGCCAACAGCATTAATGAGGCAAAAATGAGAATATCTAATTAGTACTGAACTAAACTCTTGCTCCAGGCTTGTATTCCAGTACCTGAAACATTAAGAATAATGAAATAAGAATAAGAATAAGAATAAGAATAAGAATAAGAATAAGAATAAGAATAAGAATAAGAATAAGAATAAGAATAAGAATAAGAATAGCAAGCAAAACAAAAAAAGTCCAAACCCAAAAAGACACCGAAAAACCCTAAACCAAAAATAAAAAAGGACCACCACCCAAAGCAAACAAACAAACAAACAAACCATAAAAAACCCCACAAGTTTAAGTTCTCGCCTATAGGTGTTGAATGGAAAAATTGTTCTTACTTCTCTCCCTAGAAGCATGTTGGTTGTTTTTTAAGCAGGAGTAGGAAAAAGATGCAGGAATAACAATCTTCATTTTAGCAAAAGCCAACTCAATATAAAGTGGTTTGAAAAGACAGTTTCTTGAGATCTGTTTCTGATCAGTCTGCTCATACACTATGTATAGCAAACAAGTACACAAACAATAGATTTAAGCAGAAAGACATGAGAATTTTTTTAATACGAATCCAAGCATTGAAACGTCCATATGCTTTTCCTGTTAGAAAATGTGGATAGCACTTCCATAGTTTCAGGTCATCATAGGATAGAAACTTCAAGCAGTGAAGGGTGCTTTAGTTCTGAGATAGCATGGTCCAGCAAGTATCTAAAACTTCCAGCTAATGAATATAATTTATTTCAATTTTATCTGTTTCTGCTTTCAATCACTTTCTTATTGCCGTTTCATATGTTTTAGTACGTAGGACAGTTCAAGTGCATTCCAACTTTAATGTTCTAGCTTTCAGATTATGACTTATTTTATTCCGTTATTTTTTAAAAATGAGTACTTGTGTAACAAAGAAAGCCTCTAATATGACAAGGTGCTATGTGTGAGTAACCAGTAACTGTACACAAGTGTAAGACTTTTCTGTCACTGTAACACAAGCACATATTAGCTTTTTGCTTATTTTAGTGCTTGATAAAGGAGAAGAAAAACCCCAGTTAATTCATTGAAATATAATAGTGCTATATGGGGTTTAGTTATCACAAAGAAGAAACTAATAGTTATTGCAACATTGTAGAAAATATATTTGATTCTAGATAGACCTGAAAGAAAGCATTCTGCTGAATGTATTGATATGTACATGATACTTTTACAGGGGCTTAGTGTAGGGATTCCCTGAACAGGTGCATGATATCTCATTTAGATCTTATAAATGTCTATGGTTGTGCAATCAAGGGCAGTAAACTTTTCTTTTTTCTTTATGGTTATTCTGAAATAGCTGTATTTTAAATTTAATCAACATCACAACAAAAAAGATGTTACAGCATAAATCCTACATTAAGATCAGTCTATGTAATTGCAGTGTTTCACTTTGAAGTGTGTGGCCTTCTCAAAATTCAATAAAGAAATATAGTAGCAATCAAAGGCTAGAGAGGTGATTTTGGAACATCAAAAATATGATTACATATAGAATATTTTCCCATTTACACCAGCCATTAAAAAAATAAAAGAAAGAAAGAAACAAGAAAGAAATAAAATAGGAACCCATGAACTGACTCTTACAGAAAATATGGCAGCCTTAGGCCAGTAAAGTTTTTCTAGCATACATACAGGGGTAAAAACCAAGTGAAAATACAGAAATATAGCTATATTAAAAGAATTGATAAATTCCTAATAAATAGATTGATATCTATAACAGGTATTGAGTTGATTAATATTTGTTTCCTTACAAGTAATAATCTAGTAATATTGGCATGTTATGAAAAGGCTGTCTTGGAAAGAAATCATTAGTTGTTGTATAATAAATATTTTACACATGGTGTTTATTCTTATAAACATGACTGAGTCGAGCTTAATCCCACCTTTAACAATATTCTTCACATGTGATCAACTTGCTGTGACTAACAGCTCTTTGTTAGTGTGAAATCCATAAATGTGATATTTAATAAAGCCTGATTCCCCTGTAGGTATCAATGTAAATTGAGCAAATGGTGAAGTGAATTTCAAGAAGCTCTTTGAGGCTGTCAGCCTCTTCCTCCCCTTCCCCTCAACTCTGCCCTCTCCTTTTCCTCATGCAAACACACACACTTTGTCAGTATGAAAGGATTCCACTGGAACACAAAAGATGCAGGATGCACAATTCACCTGCAGAGATGTTGTTCAGGAAAATGTAATGATTACTGGCAATCCAGTCAAAGATAAATGCAAAAGTTTCTATTTCAAATTTCCCAGATGTCAAGTCTGCCAAGTACTGTTTTCCACATAAACCAAGATAGTAGAAAATCCAATTTCTGTCCTGGAAAATAGTGTGACTGATACTTTCTAAACGACCTTGTTTTCCAGATAGTAAAATAAAGGAAAGATCTTTTCACTGGTTTTAAACAGAAATATAGTTTAGTTTCCTTTTCTGCCATAAATCACAGAAAAAATGAAAAGTTTAAACCATTTTGGCAACCACTTACCTATCCTTAATCTATTCATTTCTTTGTCCACAAAGCCAAATATTCAGAAAAAAGTTTTTGAATTTCAAATCTTTCTTTTAATTATTTTAGTTCCTATGAATATCAACAAAGACATGAAAGAAATCTTATATGAAGGAAAAAACATCCTTTTTCTGAAGTGTTTCAGAATAAAAAAATGAGAGCCCTACTGCTTAGAGCTAGGCTGTTACAGCTTGACAGTTCATTTTAATACAACCCCCCAAAGATTCCAGTATTTGATAATAAAATATTGTTATGTTTCAGTTACGAAGCTAGTTTAATTTACAGCTTCTTTAATTTAAAATTCTACTTTCCTTAAGATACTGTTCCTAAATGCAAAACTTGGCTTTTCTCTGTAATTGAGCTACCAGAAGACTTGTCAGTACCTAATATACCCATTAGCCTTTGTCTAAAACATGCAATTTTTGACGGGGCAAAGAGGCAGCACACTTTTTGTCTGATTGCCAGCTGACACACATGAGCCTACCGTGCTGCTTGGAGTCATAAAGCCTGATGAAAATCACCCATTTCAATTTCATCTGCTTTTCAACAAGGGAACTTGGAGAGTGTATCTCCTTTAACAACTGCTGTGCCTACGAGCTGATTCTCCTCTCCAACTGATAGAAGTTGGCCAGTGGTTTCAGTAGTTACTGAGGGGATGAAAGATAGCTACCAAAGAACAATATCCTGTATCTTTCTTCTGCCATGTGTTGGACCAAGCAACTGGCCAGAAATGACATTACAAGTGTGGGAAATGACAAAAATATCACATCAAACTGCCATTCCTTTTATGTTTTAACACAGGATGAAATATAAAAAGCTAATCTATTAGAACTCTAAAAACAGTACATAAGGTTATCCCCCAGTCAGTGTCTTTAAATGCTGGATACAGCTGTCTGTCCAAAAGCTTTTATGACTACCAATATTTGGCCCTGAATACCAGCTGCAAGTGAATATCCAGCCAGAACAGGGACGAACTAATGCAGACAACACACTGTAACATTTAAAAGCACTTCATTTTTTTTCTATACAAGCTGACTTTTTAGCTTGGGCTTAAAATACCCCCCTTTGACTTGGAAATAATATTTACATTTTATACATGAATCTGTACTTTGAAAGAATGAGTGATGGTGTCAATTTGGGGAATCCTTACGATTTTGCACACATGAACTGAGTACTTCTGAACTCCTTTTATGATTCCTATTCCAGTAAAATCACAGGATATAAAGCTGTTATAGGAAGGGGTTAATGGGACTTTCTGGGAGCCAGGCCAATTCTGACAGGTCACTGAATGTGTCAGCAGATGTTTACATCATCCAAGCTTAATCAGAGGAAATAAGGAATTAGGGTTTATCAGCATCATCATAGGTCAGTTGAGCTGCACAGTCCATAAATAAAGGGATTTGTGAATAGGTATGTGATTTGTAAAGCGCCATAATAATTAAAACAGCTTTTGGTGTAAAATAGGGACTTTCCTAAAGAATACTATTGAATAATCTACAATTTACACTCCATGCATGAAACTTGAAGGAAGAAAATGAAGTCAGAAACGCTGGGCATATCAAATAACTTTTTTTAAAATGCTAATGTTCCACTTGAGGATACAGCCTCTCTTTTAGCCAAGTCCTCAATTTTTCAGTGATGTAGGGGAATGCATTTATCATTTCTTTCAAAGATAGCTGTTGTCTCACTGCTTCTGATTTTAGAATGCATCTCACTAGCTGACAAAGAATCACACAATGAATTTTTATCCTTTCAATTAAAAGCAAGCAGTTAGAATGAGGAAAAAGAAGGTGCAAAAGAAAAAGAAAATTATTCTGAACTGTATTCTTTATGACCTATAAAGAAATTGCATGTTATAAAAGAGATTGTATATATAGTTTCACAAGTAGAACGCTTGCCAAATGTCAACTAACTGTAAGAAAGTGAGTTAGAAAAATTTATATTGAAAATTTAATTCTAATGACAGAACACTTGAGCCAAAGATTGAATAACTAATTGAAAGGAGGTTTGATATAAAGGCCAAATAATTTAGCCTTCAACAGGAAAATTTACAAGGTCAGATTACAAAGCTGATAAATGAAAGGTATCTGGGATGAAAAATAAACCTGCTGTTGAAAACAGGATAGAATTTTGACTGAATAAACTGAAGGTTATAAAAAAAATATTAGTATTGGAGAAAAAAAATGTGAACATAAACTGGACTCCTTAGTGCTGGGAAAAATGTGTGTAACAATGCTTCTTGAAAGATTGGCCAGAACAAGAGGGACTGAACACAAAACTAGTTGTGATTATCAAAGTGTAAATTACCCAGAAATAAAGAAACTTGGCTATAAGCACTTATAGAAAGATGTAGGAAGCAATCATCCTGCACAAGAGAAAACAAATTCTGTTCTGAATAGAAAAAATATACCTAAGGAACAGAAGAAACTTGAGCTCTGACATGACACCTAAAATTATGGCTATCAAGTGACAGTGGAAAATTAAATGCCTTCCCCAAACCTGGAAGCAGTTATCTAAACAAAATTTTATGAGTGCTGAATAAAGCTAAGGTTTCTCACATATGTTTATATAACTACGTGTTCACACACTGCTGAAAATTGAAGGGATTCTCCCTCAAAGGTGTTGGTAATAACCTTAATATACTGTTCACTATCACTACTCAAATCCTCTCCCACTGAAAGATCCTCTGCCATGATTTTAGCTTATTTCTCTACGTTGATTCCATGCCATCTTTACAATTTGCCATTCAGAAACAGATTCTGATATTCCTAATTACTTTCTTATATCATCCTTCAAGCTTACAAACACAGAGTACTACAATCAGAAAAATACTTAGAGCAGTTATTTTTGTACATAAGGTCTAAAACCATGTATTACTGCAGGAAGAAAAAAAAACCTTCAGAAGTAAGTCAATTACACAAACCAAACAGAAGAGAAACAACGTGAGTCAATAAGGAAAATTATACCTACAAAGAAGAGCAATATGGAGTCATTTAGTGAACAGTAGGTTTAATTTACAGGGAAAAAAATGCGTATCCAGAGGCTGGAAATAGCAGGACTCTGGAAACTAAGATGCCCACAAAGATAATAGTGATTGGCCCTCCAAGTCAGGTGTTTGTAGGTTCTAGAGCAGTCATAATTTTGAGTCCAAATAAAAGGCAGAAAATGAAAAACAGTTTTGCAATAATTCCACTCCAAATTAACAATTTAACATAGATTGTTTACCAACCACCCTGTAGTCTTTGATAACTAAATTTCTAGTTGTTAAGTCTTATAAACCAGCTTTAAGATTCTTTATCAGGCATGCATAAAATAATTAGGAGTTAAATCTTAAATTAAAACAAACATTTCTCAAATAAGTTTAAGAAGCTTACACTAAAACTCTTAATTCCAAATTAGGTTTTCAATGATCTAGTAAGGTTCACAGTGAGGGTGCTTCTGATGTGAAACTCTACTGGGTACAAAGATTACTTCTATAAACACAGTATAGACAACTACAAACATTAAACAATCTCTAAATAGACACTGTTGTGCATTATGGTTAGAATGCTACAGCAATATTGGTACTCTTTATGATCCACACGACTTAGATAACAGGCAATGGCCAGTATTCAATCTTTTAAATTTACCTTTATATTTAGGCTCTTCCAAGTTAAAAAAAAAAAATTACAGCATAACATGAGCTGATATACACAGACTTGAGGCCAGATTTCCCAATATATTTAGGCTCTAGCGGAATACCCAGTGGAGTTTAAATAAGCACATCAGGTATCAAGTTTTATGATAACCATAACCATCATCAAGGTTAAATCTACCTTTGCAGACATAGTTTGTGTGTTTGGGGACTTTTTGTGGGCTTGGGACCTTTTTAAGCAAGCCTAAAAGCAGCACCAGAGAAAAAGAGATACTTCTTACATTGCCCACTGTTTCTTAGCACTTTTCACACATTGCTGAGCAGAAGAAAAGTGGCTTTCAGTAGTTAAGTATTTGGATCATTAAAAGTGCTGCAACAAAAAGAAAGAAAGAAGGGATCTCATAAGATTTATAGAAACAAGCATCTTTCAGAGAATACTGTTTGTTTATATATTATTCTAATAATTAATATTCCCATAGGTGAAAAATTGTGCTACTGTATCAAAAATAAACTTATTTCATTCACAGCATACTATAATGGAAAGTGTTATCAATGCATTTGATGCATGTCAAAATCTGCACTTAAGAAGACTACTTAGGAAGAAAAAGATGAAGCATCATTCAAAACTATTAACCTCCCATGGTTCCATTCTGTTGATATTAGAATTGCTTCTAAATTTATCATCCCTTGACATCAAATAAACAGATCAATTAGTTCTTCATTTTGGTAATAGTCTATAAAGATATATACAACTAGATGGACTAACCTCTCAAACCTTTATAATAATTTTGCAAATCTTTATTGATGTAATTTTTAAAAGCTCACTTGTAGGTGAGTTGAGAGAATTATTTTACAATAGAACGGGTTATTCCTAAATAATACAAAATCACCATAAATATTTACTTTACATTTTAATATTGATACCATGATGATTCTGATACATCAAAGGGTCATGATGCTATCTAAGGGCACTTTGGCAGGCTGGAGGAAAGGTCTAACAGGAATTTCAAGTTCAGCAAGTGGACACGCAAAATCCTTCAACCTGAGAGGAAACAACTAAAAGCTTCTTGGTGGAAAAGGACCTGAAGATGCTGGTAGACATAGAATCACAGAATCATTTAGGCAGGTAAAACAGCTCTAAGTTCATTGAGTCTGACCACTAATCTAGCACCACCTTGTTTAGCACTAAACCATATCCCCAGTTGCCACATACACATAAAACAGAACACAAAGCAGCAACGTATCTTTAGAGCAAAGAAGGCCAATTGGCACCTTGCTCTGCTTTGGGCAGAGTATTGCCAGCAGTTTGAGGGAGGCTGTTCTTCTCTTCTGTTCACACTGCTGATGCCAACCCTGAAATATTGTGTCCAGTTCTGAGCTGCCCAGTATAGGAGAAACATGGATGTACTGGAGACAGTCGAGTGAAGGGCCATGAGGATGACTACGGGACTGGAGCATCTTTCCTGTGAGGAAAGGGTGAGATAACTTGAACTGTTCCGTTTGAAGAAGAGGACATAGAGGCGTCTTATCAAGATCCCTGAAGGAAGAATGGAAAAAGGACAGAGTCAGACTCTTACATGGTGTCCAGTGACAGGACCAACAGAAACACAGGAGTTTCCTTCTGAACATCAGGAAATATTTTTATACTGAGAGAGTGACTGAACACTGGCACCAGAAATCTTCAAAAGTCATCTGGACACGGCTCAAATTTCTCTAAACTGATTCTAGAAAATGGAGCAATATCTGTGTTAAGTCAATATTATACCTCCAGTGCAGTGGAATTCATTAAGAGTTTGAAGAGACCATTCTTTTACTTCATTAATTAACCTGTGAACTTCTATTCTTTCAACAAATATAAACGTAATCCAGCAAACAGATTTCTGTAGTCATTACAATGTCTGTGATTTCATTGGTTTCAGACATATAATTCAAAAAGAAAAGAATTCTTGAGTACAGACTAAAATTTTTTTTCATTTAGAAATTTTCTAAAATCTACCTGTTAGTTTTTTTCTTACATCTGCTTACGGATCTGATAATAGGATACCAAGGGAATTATTTCAAAGCAGTTTGGCATCACTATCTTTTCCATTTATGATGGCTACTGATTGAGATGGCATGCTAGAAAGCATGAATATTTTGAATATTTTAGTTTGTTGGAATTGCATTTTGTCAAGAACTAAAGTAACTCAATATATGATTTATACTACTTTCGGTTATTTTGACACAAACCTTCAGATACAGATAATTCATACGGCAACAATATCACACATTTGTTCTCAAAATTCCCAAAAATGCTCAAATAAAAACAAAGCAGTGAACTATGGTCAAGTCTAAGGTATGTCCCCCCCCACCCCCGCCATGCATGCAGCCTTCTCCCTTTTTTCTGTCTCTAATAGGCAGTGTGGTTTTTCCTGTAAGAACACCAGGTGGATATTACAGGAAGAACTGGCTGCATCCTCCATAATTAATACAGTCCAGAGATGGGGGAGCAGAGGCATTTGTGATTGACTTTGGAAATGTTGCTGGAGACTGGGCCAATTGGGCAAACTTGGTATCCTGAGGCTGCAAGCAGCTTGCAAGGGATTCCTGCAGAGTACATCCCACCCACAGATGAGGAATACTCACTTTTGGACAAATGAGCAAAAAGTGCTAAGATTCAAGCAAACAGAGACAAAATCCTGCAATACTTTCATAGGTGCTTTGCTGCTTTGTAATTGGGAATTCTGCATCACCAAAGACTGTAAACCTGTAGGTTTCTAGCTGAACCTGACCCTTCAGACATAAACAGTTGACCAAAACTGAAACTAGATGAACCTAGCTGCACTTAGATTCTCTGAGAAGTTTTTAAAAGCAATGGTTCTCACTGAAGGTTGTGATTCTACAGGAGAGACCACAACCTGGTTACACTGTAATCCACTATAAGAGATTGTGACAGCTACAGCTGGTCTGTAGCCGCACAGGCAATTTGGCCTAACAGACACCGACTGGACCAGCCTGGTGGGATAACAGAAATAAACAAGTCCCAGGTATGAAAGCCATAGGCTGAATGCAAGCTCAGACAGGCACCACAGCCAATCCCGTGAACCACGAATGCAGCCGAGCCATTGGCCAATGAGCTGGGCGGAGTTAAGACCCTTAACCAATCAGATTTGCAAGCGCGGGGAATTCGAAGCCCCATAAAAGGGGTGCGCATCAATAAACCTCGGCTGGTGCTGCATCAGCTCCGTGTGTCTTTGTCACACTCCTGTGTCCAGCTATGTGACAATAGATCATAGAGTTCTTACTTATATATTGCATTGGCAATATATAGATTACTGTATTAAGACTAAATTTAATCATAATCATGTACATAATCACCATATTCTACTTCTCACACCTGGCAAATCTTCTTTCAACTACTCTGCTGTGGGGATCGCAGCAAGATAACACCAGAACAGCAAGGATGAGTTAGTGACATCAAAGTGTGCGGACAAAGCAAAGCAACAAACACCAGAATGACAATGTGCCCCCTCTTGCATGTAATGGTGTTGAAGGTTCAAAGATGAATCAGGTCTGCCTGATTATTTGCTCCTGCCCACCAGGCACACACCTAGCCCCCAACTGAGGGACAGCACAGTCACAGGTTGTTTGTATCAAAATGGATATGGTTCAATCAGAAAAATTATTCAGATAAGCAAAATGAAAGTAAAAATTAAAGCATACATAAAACTCTAATACTTTCTTAAGATGTGAGTTCCTATAAGTCATTTATTTTCCTACATCACTTCCAAATTATTCTGAAACCTGAAAATATATTGCATAATAAACTGAGAATACCACTTATTTTTGACACAATTAAGAACATAATATCAAAAAATACTTTCCCTTTCTTTTAGCCCTATCTTATTCTTTTTGTAATTATTCCCCTATAGAATTCCCTTCACAATCTCACTGAGTTGCATTTTGAAAGTAATCATTCCAATTAGGAGTTAACAGAATTGCTTTACAAGGATGTTAGAATTTCCTTGTATTTTCAGTTAAATGCATTAGTAATCAGTTTGTTTATTTTCTGCTAATAGAATCCTTAATTTAAATCTCTCTTTTAGTGTATGCCCCACTAAAGTTTATTCTAATCCTCGCAAACTGGGAGAATTATTTTTTCTTAGGTGTTCCTGCCATGAATGATCACAGTATGGCCTTGGGGGCAAGGGGAGTGTACTACCACACTTCCTTCTGAAACCAAGCCTACAGCAGATATACTTACTGCTAATTTCTAAGAAAACAGCTTTATCATATCTTATTTTAACCCATTTCCTTTACATCAGTCTTCAAAGTTATTCACATTTGTTCCTTGTACTGATAGCTAATTTACTCGGGATGTGTATATTTTTAAATGCCAAGGTCATTAAAAAAACTGTGATGCAAGAATGTTTGCAGAACTCTTTTTTTAGGTTCACCCTTTGTAATCACATGCCAGACAAGTCAGCATCTGATACTTAACACGGTTAACCTCTGCCAGCATAGGATCTTTGTTAACCTTCCATTATTCCTCATCCTCCATGATAGTTTCAGGTGTGGTGCTGAATGTCAGATGCATCACAAAAATTCTACAGCAGTCTGATTTTAATTCCTTTTTTTCCCCCCAGATTTTTGTCTATAGATTTTGAGACATTTTGAATGAATCAAGTTTGTTCACCACTTATGTAGTGCTTTCAATAGTTAAACTTGTTCTGAATTTTGTTTTCTTTTGTTTTCCATGCTTCCTTCATAATAATCTTATTGAGATTAGAAATTATGATATGGTTTCCAAGTAATATTATTTCCTTCTCTTTTTCCTTCTTCAATACAAGTACTGGATGTGTAATTGACTAAACATTTGAATCACTTTAAATGCAACTGCTGCCCTTCATTCAGTCAAAACATTATTCATGACAATATTTTTGCAAGTTGTAATTAATTTTTTTCATATAGCAATTATCAAATGTTCTTATGAGACTGCTAACTAGAAAGAATATGCTAAAGTTCCATTTTGGTATGATTCATATGTCTTAGAGCTCAAGACACTGAAGTACTAAAGGTACTTTGCTATTTGGAAAAACATGTGTTAATTAAAAGGACAAAATAAATATTTCCCTGAAGCTACTGAAAACTTGTTATCAGTACCTATGTGTGTGCAGTCTTTCAATATGCAAAGTAAGTGACCGCTATTCCAAGTCTAAATCAGTTACCTTTGCTGAGACATTTTCAAAAATATGAAGTTATGGAAGGAAGATTCACATAAAAGGTTTCTTCACAACCTATTTGCTGATGGATGACCTGCCTCACAAGAATTAGTCTGCTCAGAGAAAACTCACAACCATTTGTCCACTGAGACAATCTCCTACTGGAAAGAAAAAAAAGAACAAAAATCCAAGCCCTCCTCTTACCTGAAGGTACCTTACATATAGAATCATAGAAGATCATCTAATGCCAATCCCCTGGGGCCCCATCAGCTGGCACTGAACACTTCCAGGGATGAGACATCCACAATTTATTTGGGCAACTTGTGTCAGTGGCTCATCACCTTCAGATATCTTATACTTGCTGAATGAGCAATTATGTAATAAAGCATGTATGCCATGGAAGTGACCTAACTGGATGATGTAAAATACTATTTTGTCCACAGAAAAAGAAGTCACATCTGCATTGTCATAATTTTCATTCACTTGACTAACACTGTTCAGACACATCTCAAACAATCAGCAGCCTTGTTTGTTCTTCTGACATACAAATTTCTATAAGCTTCTTTGTGAAGTTCAAAATAGTGGAAATAGCACTCCCTGTGACATTTTAGCAATTTTCCTGTAATATCAAAAAATTGCTGAGACACAAAAAAAATTTCAGTCTTGTAGAAATACATAGCTGAAAGATCTTGTTCACTAAGTGAACTTATCGCAATAAGCATTTATTTTCTCCAACTTCATTGCTCATAAATATGCCAGTTAGGAGAGACAAATGTCATGCGTAAATGCACTACAAAATGTGATCTTTATCATTTTACTAATATAGCATTATTAATGACAGAGGTTATTAACAAAATAATAAGTGAAATGAGTCACAATTACATTCAGAAACTTCTAGTTGTGTATTTTTCATTTGTGACATTGAAGCTATTTGAATCAACGCCAATATTCTTCATGGAATGAACTCAAAAATTCTATATTTAGAAATTTAACATTTCAGAGCAAACTTGTAGCTCTGATATAATTCACTTTATGCTTCTGTGACCCTTGCTTAAGGCACATAAATATATCCATATCCACAAATGTGGGTGTTTGTAGATACAGATATAGATGATATAAATATATCCATATCCACACACACACATATGTAGATAGATGATAGATGATAGATAGATAGATAGATAGATAGATAGATAGATAGATAGAGCTCTCTTTTGAGTAGAAAAAGAAGAAGGTAAAATATACAAAGCCATCAGCTAAATTACTCTATTAATCCCTTTATTTTCTTCCATTGCATTTCTCTTTTCTTCTCTCTAGGTCTAGTTTTAATGTATATCTGGTCTATGCTTTTCTATTTATGGGGTATTACAGTTACATTAGGTAAAACTTCTTCATGTGCATAGGCTTAAGAATGCCAGTAAGATATATCTACTCCATATATTTGGTCAATTTTTAAATCACAATTTGATCTATCCGGATTTTAGCAGAACAAAAATAGCTGTACTGGATTTCAGTCTCATTTGAGAGTGACAAATATGTAACTTAGAAAAAAAATGTTTTATTTTATACATTGAACTGACATTTCTAACCCATGCTGATACCTAACACTCAATTATGATTTGTAGAAAATAAGGCAGCAAGGAAATATTCACAAATGAGCATGCACAGAGATACAGTTTTTATTTCTTAGCATTATTATTTTATATGCCTACATTTAATGCAGTTTGTCTGTGGCTGTCATTCTGATTAGACTAAATTCTTGCAGTAGCCAGTTATTGTGCTCTTTGGTAGAGGAGGCAAGTGGGCTCCTCAGCACTTTGCTGCCATCATGTGCCTGGATACATAAATAAAATTAGGGAAAATGATGATGTTAATAATTTACTAATCAGCCAAACAACTGTACAGCAAAGCAGAGGTTTTTTTTTTTTGAAGTGTGACATTTAGTCACTGTTGTTTTCTAAAAATACCCACAACAAATGTCATAGAATCATATAAGACTGGAAAAGATCATCAAGACCAATGTTTGACTTAATACACCACCATGCCCACGAAACCATTTGCCAAGTGCCACATCATGGCTCACACCTTCTCTCTTTCAGGTTCTCTAAGAAACCAGTGTTTAAACTGTGCCTGGTAACATTTATCACCTCTTCAACTAGCAAAAGCATCTGACTTGGAGGCCCAGAAGAAAAAGTTCAAGCTAACTACAGAAGTAATTGCTATGATCAAAACCAACTGTTGTCAGGAACACCAGGTTTTAGTGTAATCCTGATGAACTTCAGGTCAATTAAAAATGTATAACATGAAGTATGGAACTGAGTCTTACTGATACTAACCATGGGCTACTATACAATAGAGTTGAAGTGAATGAACCCCACCTAAATTTCTGTCCCTATAAATACTCTGGCCAGAATTTCCTCCAGGAGAGGAAATTCACTACTCATCTTTAAAAGAAAATCTTTAGAAGCAATTATTTATCTTTTAAAAAAACTACTTATATTTAAAAGAAAAAAATCTAGAAATTTTTAAACTCTGCTTTAAGAGAAATTAATTTATGTTGCAGTGTCTGGTGGCAAATACGTCCATACAAAATTGGAGGGAGATGCCCAAAACCTGGAGGATACTTTGATGTTTACAGAAGGAAAATTATCTGGAGAAGGTATGAGAAAATTAGCCTGTGTAGAAAGAGTTTGGCTGCCAATTGCAGTTACAATTATAATGTAATTTTCTTAATACCTAGTAGTGTAGTAGCAATCCTTTCCCAGAATTGTTATCTAGCTTGTGGTACATGGCTTAGAGTTCTCATTTAACAATCTACAAGGCCATTAGCAAGGGATCATTTCATTTATCTCTCTGTATCTTTTTCAGAAAATGAGGAATTTCATATGCCAAACTCTGGAAAGAATTAAAATCATAGAATATCCTGAGAAGCAATGGACTCACAAGGACCTTCGAAGTCCCACTCCTGGCACTGCACAGGACAGCTTCAAGAATCACGCCGTGTGCCTGACACCATTGTCAGGTGAGCTACTTGAGTTCTTTCAGGCTTGGTGCTGTGACCACTTCCCATCCAACCACTGAAGAATCATACTCTAATATCCAACCTAAACTTTCCTGACACAACTTCAGGCCATTCTCTCGGGTCCTGTCACTGGTTACCACAGAGAAGAGATCAGTGCCTGCCCCTCTGCTTTTCCTCATGAGGAAGTTGTAGACTGCAGTGAGGCCTCTCCTCAGCCAAGTGACCTCAACTTCTCTTCCTATGACTTCCCCTCGAGGCTCTTCACCGTCTTCACAAGCCCTCCTTTGGACACTGTCTAATAGCTTAATATCTGTCTCATGTTGTGGCACCCAAATCTGCACACAGCACTCGAGGTGAGGCTGCCCCAGTGCAGAGCAGAGCATGACAATCCCCTCCCTTCACCAGGGGTGATGCTGTGCCTGATGCTCCCCAGGACATGGGTGCCTTCCTGGCTGCCAGGGCACTGCTGACTCATATTCACCTTGCCATCCACCAGGACCCCTTTCCACGGTGCTGCTTTCCACCCTCTTGTTCCTCAGTCTATACACACAATCACTGTTGCGCCACCCCAGGTGCAGAATCTGGCACCTGCAGTTGTTAAATTTAATATGGTTGGTGATTGCCCATCTCTCTAACTTGTCTATATCCCTCTGCAGGGTCTCCCTGTTTCAAGGGAGCCCATACCTCTTCCCAATGTGGTATCATTGGCAACTTACTTAATATTGCTTCAGGTCCTGCATCCAAGTAGTTTATGAGGATGATAAGGAGAATTGGGCCTAAGGCAGAGCCCCTGCAGAATCCCACTAGTGACAGGACACCAGTTTGATGTCACCCCATTCACTGTAACTCTTTGTGCCCAGCCTGTAAGCCAGTTGTTCACCCATGACATGCTGTGTTTATCTAGCTGTGGGCTGGACATTTTGTCCAGGAGGATACTGTGAGACACAATATGAAAAGCTTTACTGAAATCCAAAAATATTACATCACCTGGGATCTCTTGATCAGCTAAGGTCATTACCTTGCCATAAAAGGAAATTAAGTTTGACAAGCAGGTCTTTCTGCTCATGAAGCCATGCTGGCTGTGATCAATGACTAGTTTTTCAGTACCTCCCAGTATAAGCTCCATAATTTTACCAGTCACTAAAGTCAGACTGGCAGGCTGCAGTTGCCAGGGTTATCCTTCTTGTCCTTCTTGAAAACTGGGACAATGTTAGCCAGCTTCCAGTCAACTGGGATCTCTCCAGATTCCTAAGAATGTTCAAAAATCATTGAGATGTCCCACTGATGGACCCCAGAACCTTCAGAAAGACTCCCACTTCAGCCTTGGAGACATGTTGGTCTGATGAGTCTGCTGTTCCTTCTGATATTCTTCTTTGCTAGAGGAAGGATCAAGGAAAACAATACCTGTGCTTCTGATCTTTCAAACATTCTTCCCAAGGCCTTGAAACCTTCGATTATCCTTGGACTTCTTTTTGTTATCTCATCACTGCCAACTTGAACAACAAATATGAATCATTGGGCCCTATCAAACTGTAGAATTTTCCAGTAATATCCCATACCCAAGCCCCTGGGAGACAACAGACTTCCCTGGGAGCTGGGTCCAGTCTGTAGGTTCTCCATTCCCCTCAGAAGGGGATCACTTATGACAGCTACCCTTCTTTTCCTCACAACACAGGAGGTCATGATGAGGGGGTTGGCGATGTTGCCCTAGGTGGCCCCTTTATCCCAGAAGGATTTCCACCACTTCATCAGTAGATTGTCCTTCTGGTTCCAGAGCCTCATACATTTTGCAAAAGGTGCCAGTCCTTCTCGTCGCTATTAATTTTTCAGGAGGAGAAGCCTTCTTCCCACCTGGGCAGTGACCAACTTCCAGCTTTCAGGTTCAACAGATCTTCGAGTAACTACTTGAGTTCCAAATCCACCTACATCTTCATTACAGGGGAGGTTTGAGACTCCTGAGACTGTAGCACCCAGAGAATAACCTATCAAACTCTTACTAATTTTCTCAAATACTGCACAGCCTGTTCACTTCCTCCAGTAGTTTCTTCACCTGATGACACAGCTCATCGACAACGGCACACCATCCAAACAGGAATGATTGTCAGTCCCCACGTCATGGAAAGGCATTAGGCATTGCTGGCAGCCTGAGAGCTGGAGAGCTACATCTCCCATCGGAAGGCTGGAGGCCTGTGACACGGCTGGTGCAGTGCTGTGCTCTGCAGCATGCCAAAACCACACTTGAGGGAGCATACACTACTAGGACTGGGAACGAAAAGATCTTTTTGAGCCCTTCTTCACGGACTGCTGAGTCTGTTTGCTGCCTCCACTGGCTGTTCCCAGTTGGCTGAAGAGGAGCTGTTTCTGCTTGGACTGTTTAACAATTGCTGTGCCATGTCCTGGCTCATGTGCCATGCTGTGCCCTGTTTGCCTACCCTGGCTGACATGTCAAGCTCCTGATTGCCTGGGATCCCTACAGGCCCCTTATGAGGAAGTGCAGACAGCTGCTGTCCCTGCTGGCTTTGCTCATGCTGAGGCAGCTGATCTAGAGCAAAATGCCAACTTCACATGGGTCTCTGGCAGTAGAAATTTGCCCTGCTCACTGCAATCCCTTGCTCCACTGCAAAATCCCTGAACGATTCTTTCAGCAGTCCTAACAGCAGGTTTGTGGTTGCTGCTTGGTCTGCTCTTTGGTAAGACTTGTATCAAAGATGACTTTGTTCTTGAACATTATTTTGGTCTTATTATGGAAGTATTTCACTAGAGTGTCCAGTTTAATGTGTGACATTTTTTACTGTATGTTCGGGAGGTTTTTTTAATTGCATACAAATAAGAGATATGCCATTAGATTAAATATTTTGCAAGTAATCGGTTTCATAAAAATAACAACATTACAATCTTCAGTATTTTCTCACTCAGTAATAGTTTTAGTATTACTACACATTAATCCACAAACACATTTTTGTTATGAACCAAACAATTGCTGTATGTTCACAGCTTCTTTTCAAAAAATACTCTGATATAAACCTATTTCATTTACCTAATTATAAAGTCAAGAGCTATTAGTATCTTTATTAAAAAATAAAGTTTTCTAGAGTTTCTAAACTCATAGTAGTTCTCAAAAGGCTTGTAAATACCAAAACCCTAACTGCAAAATAGAACTTTGACAGAGGAAAATAAATCAGTTTGTGGAATCAAAGATTACCTTTTTTTAACCACCCTTAGTTTAAAAGAATTCAGCTTTTGTGGTGAGATCCAAGCTTAAAGCCCTGCTATGCAGAACTCATTCCTGACATCTATTCACAAATCAAGAAAATTCCAGAAAAATAGAGCAGCTTTACTGAAAGTGCATTGTCTAAATCTTACAAGAGAATCTTTTCCATGTCCTTTAACTCTAAAATTAGAGGGGGTAAATGACAAACAATATGCAACAACCTCAAGTACAACAAACCCTGGTTCAGAACTGTAATGTATAACATTAGCCTTCACTAAAGACATCAAAAGCAATAAGCCCTTGCTTTAAATAAATAAATTATACATTAATTATACACGTAACATATTAATTATGTAACAACAACATCTATTAATCTCAATTGGTTTTGCTGTCCAAAGGGCTAAATGTTACACATAAGGTCTGATGTAGGCAATCCATGTTAATTTAAGAGATGTTTTAAAAGGAGATATGTCAGACACAACTATCATTCTAATGAAGAAAAATTGGATAAATTGTTTAGAAAACAATTTGCTAGACTATCAGCTTTTTATGTTCAATTTTTTATGCTCACCTTGCAAGCTGGCTAAGGTTGTCTAATAACTGAGAGTGAAACAATTAAGAGTAAAAACCAACCGAAAAAAACCCCATATATTTGTAGCCTTTTTGAAATATTTAAGATAAAGTTCTTATAACTGAGACATTCAAAATTTCAGAAGCTTTAAACACAAATCAAAATTAATTTCACTCTTACAGCACTTGGAAATACTGCTTGTTTTACAGAAGATGGACCTTATTCATGCATATTTCTGCTATTAAAATAAGAAGTCAGTACCATATTGGAAGTATGTATATGAATGCTAAATGTTTTTACAGAAGATTCACTCATTAAGTCACTAAAAAACTTCTCATTATGTCACTAAAATTTTGGGGAAAGAAGTTATAGACCTTTAATAGTGAGAATAGGGGGCTCTTTCCCTTGACCAGCTCAAATTTTTTTAACACTCTTATAAGTGTCTCAAGTTATATTACTAACTATATATTTCAAAATCTACTGTAAATTTCAGTGTATACTCCTCTACCTACAATTTTCTACTGTAAGCCTTAAATTTGTGAGTTCATTAGCCACATCTTTAGAGGTCATTGATATTTTATCAATGTGAGTGTGTATCTGTGGCCATTTATGTGGATATGCATACAAATATACATACATATGTACATATATGCATATATGTAGGGTGCATATGTGCTCTGTGTTTGTGCAGTTTTTGAGAATGCACCTTCAGCATTGCTACAACACCTCGGTGCATGGCCCATCAGCTGACTCACCTCTCTTGAGCTGCTGTAAATGACAGGATATATTTCTCACTAACAAAGAGGGGAAAATGAGGGGTGCTCAGCAATATTGACTCAAAAATAAACAAACAAAGGTCCACAAAATAGAGGCGAGGGTTTTAATCATAAAGTAAAAAACACCTAAGTAGAAACACTGCAAGAACTCTTTAATTAATAAAAAGCTTATTTGGAAAGTGCTCATTTCCCTGCAAAGCATTCAAAATATGGAAAGCAAAATAAGGTTGTGTGATTTTAGGTCCAAATTTAAGAAATAATGAATCACCTTGAAACAAAAACAAAAACCTGTCCAGATTACTTTTGCTCCTTGGTTTCAAACATCTAAGAATATCATTACTAACAAAGAATTGACCATGCTTTGTTTGTAGCAAGTAGCTCTCAGATAAACTTTGATGGGCATTTAGACATGTTGTTTAAGGATACAGAGCTGCAGCTGAGTTTCAGTAGCTGGCTAAATTGTAACAGTTTCCATCTCAATCAAACTCAGCAATGGCACCTGCAAAATACAACAGTTGAAGATCTTGATGTATAAAACAGTGCAATGTACAATTTTAGTGTAGCTTCAAACTTAAGAAAAATATGACCTTCTTTGTAATAATATTCACTTATGGAAAATAGATATTCACTTATGGAAAATAGATATTTTTGAAAAAATAAAGGAGCTCTTCAGAAAAGCAAAAACAATCATTCTATTAAGAGAATGTTGTTTTCTGTCATTAAATACCGAAAAAAATGAAGTAGACACAAAAAAAGATGCACAGTAAGTCAAAAAAATGTGAGCCAGTAAAGATACCATTTAATTTGACCACAGGATTGCTAGATGGTTTTTAAAAGTGGTTATAGACAACTTAAAGGGCTACCAAAACACTCAGTTAAGATTTAAACAGCAAGTCATAAGAGGGAGAGTGACTTAGGCTAAAATCTAAATTACTTATGTATGTCTTTTCACATTAAATATATTTGAGTTATTTAAAATCGATTTCAAGCAGAGAGAGTTCAAAGGATAGCCATGATCCTGAGATTAGAAACACAAACTACAATAAGAAGCTGCAGATTTCAACTCACTCAAAACCAGGCAGAAGGCAGAAGAGATATTTATTTTTTGTGTATATGTATGTAAAGGCAAATGATTTTACAGGATAGATTCTTTAACTTAGATGAACTTGACATTAGAAAAACATGCTTAGCAGGATTAGCATAATGACAGTGCAAGAAATTTCAACTTTAAAAACATGATTCTTGTCAAGGACGTTGATGAAATGTTGGAATGACTATGTCACTGAGGTGGTGGATATATCACCTAACAGAGATAATTTCTGGTGAAAATTACTGCTTTTCTAAACTATCATGTGACTGTGCTGCTAAAACGACCTCTATCCTGAATGTGCTATGGTGTTAATCCCAAGTGAATGAATCAGTGGATTAAGATCACTCCTTTCATCTGTGCATATTAACAACTTGTGCCATGTAATAAGAACTGCATGCCATCTCGTCTAAATGTATCACTTTGGAAATATTCTATCTTCTCGAAGAATATTTTGGATTCTCAACAGTATTTTTGTTTTTCTGAGCACAGCATCATGATAATAAAGAGTACTCACTGTCTGAAAGAGTGCAGAAAACCCAGTCATGCTTCAGGCTAATGTTTTTTGCTCATGCATTTGGAGGAACTGAAGTTAGAAAGGAAGTCTCTTAGTGCTTAGAGTTAAAATTACACATAGAAAGTAAAAATGCGTAAGCTGGTGAGTCTTTGTTGCTTTATTTTTCAACTATTTTCAGTGAGCTCTGTAACTATTTTTCCTGGCACCTCACATGACAGGGAACATAAATGCTTTCTGGATTTCTCAGAACCAGCAATTTCATGTCAACTCAAAGCAAGCCAAATCTTTTATTGCTGCAGCAACTTTAAAAAATAGATAGATAGATAGATAGATAGATAGATAGATAGATAGATAGATGATAGATAGACAGACCAATGGGAAAAAAGAACAGAAATTGCAATATCTATCTTAATTACTGAAGCATAGACTCATGGATTAATTTAGGTTGAAAAATACCTTTGCAATCACCATGTCCAACTGTTAACCTAACAATAAACCATATGTATCTACACTTCTTTTAAATACTTCAATCATGTCCCTGGGCAGCTTGTTCCAATGCTTGATAACCCTTTTCATGAAGAAATATTTCCTAATATCCAATCTATACTTCCCCTGATGCAACTTGAGACCAATTCCTCTTGTCCTGTCACTTGATATCTGGGAGAAGTGGACTCACTGCATCTTCCTTTCAGGCAGTTGCAGAGAGAGGGATAAAGGTCTCTCCTGAAACTCCTTTTCTCCAGGCTAAATAACCCCAGTTCCCTCAGCCACTCCTCATAACACTTGTCCTCCAGACACTTTCCCAATCTGTTGCCCTTCTCTGGACATGCTTCAGTACCTCAGTGTCTTTCTTGTTGCCCAGGGTTGCCCAGAACTGGACACTGGGCTTGAGGTGTGGCCTCTCCAGTGCCACGGAGTACTGGGGAATGATCACTGCCTGCTCCTGCTGGCCAAACTATTGCTAATACAGGCCACTGACCTTTTGGCCAATTGTGCACAAGTTGGCTCCCATTCAGCTGCTGCTAACCAGCACCTTCAAGCAATTTTTCACCACAGCAGCTTTCCAGCCACTCTGTCCCCAGCCTGCAGTGCTGCATGGGGTTGTTGTGACCCAAATGCAGCACCTGGTACTTGTCCTTGCTGACCCTCATACATTAAACAGGACTGGTGCCAATACTGAGCTCTGGGGAACACCACTTGGGACTGGTTGGGCATTGCTTGTCAAGAAAATAATTGCACCAGTATTTAAAAACACACGGTATTGAAAAATATGAGTAAAAATAGCACCACTCCTTTAACAAAGCTGATTTTGATGAAGTGTTTCCAAAGTGCTGAAGTAAAAATTGTATAGTTATAAGACGGAACTAAAAATGTTTCAGTTATACTGTCTGGAATTGTGTTGCAGTCAATATATACAACTTTAATGTTCCACTTTTACTTTATATTACTGTTATTAATAGAACTGTTGTGTCCGCTAGAAATAAGTTTGACTATTTTCAGTCCCATCTGAATTTTCAAGACCATGGTTTTTCTCAAAATAATATATAAATACAACAGTTTTGCTGAATAAAATTTCCATACTAATTTGTAACTATTGTTTTTATAACAACTTTTCATTACCCACGACTATAACTCTTATGTTTATAATGAGTAATAACACATATGTTTATAAGGAATAACATCAAATATATTGCCCCTATATGGCCTTTGGTTTGATAGACATAGCTTCAGACAATAAAACTAACATTTATGATACCCAATTCCCACTGATAAATTACATTATATCAATACTAACTATTCTGAGAAGACAAATAAACTATTATTTAAAGGAAATATTTTATTCTTATTTTTACTATTCGAATCCTTAGTTTCCATCTTGAAAAAAGTCACAACTTTTCTTTCAAAAGTGTATAATATAAACCATTCTGAATTTCATGTCTTAATATTTCATTATTTTCCATAATGATCTCAGAATGTTATCTGAAAGAATAATTTGAGGATTCTACTTATAACCATTTTTTTTTAGTTCTAACAAACAGGGGGAAAAAAGCAATTTAAACATAGAAGTTGATTCATTGATCTGAAGGCCAGCACAATGATTTTGATTTGTACTTCTTTCAAGACATTATTATCATATAAAAAAAAGTTATTATCATAACTTATACCTTCTGTTTGGGTTGGACTTTATCGTTTTTGAAGCACATCAGGTTTGGGTTTTCCTACCTCATAATAAAAACCTCCACCACTTCATTAGTCAAGTTATTTCAACTGATAATTACTTCACTGAGCAAAGCAGCACACTGTTTTGGATAGCAATTGGTCAATATATTAATTACGTCTGTTTCACCAACACCAGAAGTTTTTATTTCATTTAGGTGGTTTTAGTCTGTGACAAGGGGAGTTCCAAAAATTCTCTTTTTCTTTTGGCTTATCTTTTTGGACCATAAGTACTTGTAAATTTTCAGTCTTTTTCAATTTGCCATCATTCTGCCAGATTTTTCAATGGCCAATTCAAACAAATACCAGTACAGCAAAATTTAATAAAGTTTATCTGTTTATTAAAACTATAACAAATATTATGTCAGACATTAGGAGTAAATATGAAAAAATTGTTTCAGTTGCACAGTTTAGGAAAAATTAAAACATACAGTCTTATTTAATCTTCTCAAAGGTCTTCACAATCCTTACCATCATCTCAAGTTTATTCCTTCTGCATTGCAACTAGTCCAACTGCTATGATAGCTGTTATTATAAAGCAATATCCTGTACAATCATTTGCACTGGTAGCCCTGAAAAATAAGAAGTAAAATTTTACTCAAATGAGCAGGAGCTATTATTCAGAGTAGGCATGCTATACACAGTTACTTTCAGTCTGTTCTGGTGCTCTGCAAATATAACAAAAAAAGGGATATTTCTTAATACCTCTGGACCCATGCAGATTCTGCAGTTCCCCAAGTAGCCTTATTCTGACCTTTTTCACATTAAAAAGAGCACAAATGGAAGTAGATTTCCCAATACTTTCTTAATGTAGCAACTCATTTCTCTCCGAGAAAATAGGAGTATGTAGAAGGCAAATCATGAGTTCCTAGAGTCACCTAGACTACTAAGATATATTCAGATTTCTCACTAGGGTATATGAGGAAAAAATGAAACACATTCAGAAGCAGTCATCATTTTATAAAAATCCTTAAAAAAAATTAAAATAAATAATTAAAATTGTATCTATTCAAAAAATCAAATTAAAAATTTCAATACAAATGTATGTTTGGAAAACTGCCAACAAATTTTAAAACAGCTCACTCTTAGAATCCTGTTTGATTATCTGAATTCCCTTGTGCTTCCTGCATCATCATCACTGAATATAACTGCTGAGACACAACGAGCCAAATTTTGCTATTCAAACTATGGGTGAATACTATGTTAGCAATAACTAGGACATCCAAATTTACAGTCCTATAGCTGGTAGTATGAGAAACCCTTGGAACTTGGCTATCAGCTCATGAGAAAAAGAATTGCAGTTAATCTGCTGAAAAGTATTATGGGAATACAGTCTTGTGACTATGGAGTTCGTCAGTCACAAATGCACTGGGAATCCTTGACAAGGTAGCAACATATGTGTATTTTAGGCACCTGAAAAAAAACCATATTACTAAGCAATGACAGAGTCTCCATTCCTGTAGAGCTACATAGTAACTTAGCCAATGTTTTCAGGACAAGCAAGGTCTTATAAATGACACTTTTTTGTTATAGCTACTGGCCCCTATGGGTCTCAGTTTTACAGCTCATGACAGCAGCGAAAATCAATCAGCAAAAATACTGGCAGGCATCTAAAGTCGTGAAAATAACACATGAATTTTAAACTGAATCTGTGGTCCACTGTTTAGTTTGGAACTTATTCCTGGTGGTCTGCAGTCAACAGAGAGTCTTTATCTGTTGAAATGGAAAAAAATATATATATCTAAATAGGTAATTTCCTGTGAATAACCAGTTTTTATTTTCTGACCAAAAAAAGGTGCCATACAAATTGTAAAATTCCTATTTGTGCAAGTTCTAAACATCCATTTAAATTATTCTAATGGTGTATGCATTTCAGCAAGATTATAAGACATTCACAGTACCAAATTTGATACTTATAGTATCAATTTAGCCAGAAGTTTTAATGGAATGTTGATTCTACAAATGACTCATTAGTGTGGCTTTTTCAGTATTTACAGAGGCCCAAAAGGAAATTTTGAAGCTAAAATTGTGTGTTCAATCACACAATAGCAACTAGCAGAGGGACTCAGAACAATATACATAACAATGTGCTTAAAACTGTACTCACATGTCCTGGTAGGTGTACTCACACAAGCAACAATCTTTGAGTTTGAAACATCAGAATGAAATGCCTGAAGGAATGCAAAGAAGAGAAGGTTATTGCGGCCAGCATTTAGGAGGAAAATCTGAAGACAACTGAAAATTAATTATATGCATTTTGATTTATGTTGTGGTTTAGGAATGGTATTCTAATTTAGTTTCCCCACTAAAACCATACCACCACTCATTCTCCTCTCCCCCTCCAATTGGAGGCACAAAAGGTACAGAGCATAGGTTGAGATAAAACCGATTTAGTGGAAACAGCAATGAGGTAAGAAAATGAATAATAACAACAACAATATTAATAACTAAAGGTACAAGATGGAGAAACAATTTACACAGAAGGTCTACAACAATAAACAAATACTAGATAGCTTCCCCTACCATATTTTCTTGACAGGAATGAAGCCCTCCTCCCTGGAAGAGACAGAGAATCCCTTTCCCCTGACCTCAGCAATGATATGAAATGAAAAAAATAATCTCCAGATCCTGGCCATGCGCCCTCTTGGATACTGCAAAGAATTAGCCCTGCCTTGTCTAGAACCAGGACAACTTGAAAAGTCATTCTAGTAAGTGTACTCACTTAATAGCCAGGAGACAAATTCTTTCAAAATTAAGAAAGTTGAGATAACATGAGTGGTGGCCTTTGCAGATATTCAGCTACCAATTCTTCAGTGAATCACCAGACCTGTACACTACCATGTAGAAATAACTTCAGTACTTTCAATTATAAGACTTTGAAAACAGAAAAATCAAAGTAGGACAAGGTAGGCTTGAACTTTACTGACAGAAATTTCCACATATAAGATTTGTCCAAAAAAAGAGCTCAAGGAAACAGATTCGGTGTTTTTATCACTGTATAATACTAGTCATGTAAAATGAGTTTTACTGAGTTTTCTTTAATAAGTACTACAAACACTTTGTCTTTCAGAAATCACACAGTGGCCCAGACTGATATAGAGCCCAAGAAAGAAGATGAACATACAATTAAAGATGATTATCAATGGATTATCAACTGATTATCAACTTCTTGAAATTATTTCTTCACTGCACAGCCCCTTTTACTCTAGTAGAATTAGTCCTAAATTGTTGTCATTGTAAAATCAGAATTAGCTCTACAAAACAAAAACAAAAACAAACCAAAAAAAAACAAAAACAAAACAAGAGTGGAAAAAAATCATACCCTTCAATTACAAGATTTAGAAAACAAAATATACTGATAAAGGCATGTGGTCTGTCTAACTTTAAGTCTCTTGAAAGCAAAGCATGCTTCTCCCTCATTCAACAAGTTGGCTCACTAGTATTCTCCAAATCCTGCCTCCAAAACTGGCATGAAAACCCTCTTCGATTGTGAAGTCTTTGAGGACCTTTTAGTTCACCTCTTCTTCATCAACATCATCTAAAAAAGGTAGTTGCTTCCCACCCCTAAGAAACATATTTATAATCAGCAAATCAAAGAGAGTGAGAAGAGTGACAAGAAGACTCTTCATTGTCTCAAGTCACTGTTATAATTCACCACACCACCTAATTCATCCAAGTAAAACTTTCCTCTTAACTCTCAAGACTGAAAGATTTGGAAGATGGAAGACAAAGGTCATGGTGACCTGTTAAATATAACTGGAATTGCTTTTTTGTCCCTAATTTTTCCTTCTCTCAGCTTTCCAACACATATATTATCTGAATGAGTTCAAAAAAAGCTATTAAAAGGAAAGGTTTCCTGATCTGTTTAGAATCCTGGAAAACAGGAAAGCTATCTGTAGTACAACCTTTGATTTGTTAAATCTGCTGCTACCTCTGCTCCTTTTTTCCCCAAGCAATTATTACCTTCCAAAAATTGCAAGCAATTTTCCTGAAAAATATTTCACACAGATTAGTGAGATTCTAATAGATCTGTCTCCTTTCCACCTATCCACAAGATCTGAGGAGTATCCATGGGCATATGTGGGAGAAGCAGTCAAGGAAATCAACTCATTCAACCATGCAAAGAGGCAGAGAAAAATACACCTATACTTCTGTCACAACAGGTCACAGCCAAGTGCCATAGCACAGCCATCTTTGTGATAAGTTTAAGCTAAAGCCACGTTTTCATACATGCATTGTGGTGGAACTGCACAAAAAAAAAGGTGCCTTCCCTAGTGCTTGTCGTCTCCTTGATCCCAGTCTGCACAATCTGAAAACACATGATTGCATAATGAAATAAATCAAAATTGAAATTTAACAGAGGAGTAGGACTGCTTCCTCTGCACTTTTATTCCAAATCATCTTTCTGCAGTTTCTCTGGTTTCCAATAAGTCAAATATGACTACTCTGAGCAGTTTGAGAATGTCTTTACTGACTTCTCAAAATGTTTTCTGATTCCAAATGTATGATGACTTTGAACACCTGTTTGCAGTGGGAAAAAATATGGAGTTAAATGAAGAAATTCAAAGTTAGACTTTAAAATTACGTCTATGAACTCTGACATTTCATTATAATATTTTGTAGAAATAGTATTGCATCATGTCTAACATTTTCTTTGAGTAGTTGTATCCTGGTTCTTGGACACCTTTTCATGTCTTTCACACTGTGATATTAAAATATGTGAACATACTGTACACTAATACTGTCCTTAAACAAGGTTGGATGACCTCCACAAATGAAATTAAATTGTTATCTTATTGCAAAGATGATCTCAACATTGGATGTGTTTCCTGCCGTTAGCTCACTTGGAATGTTCTTGGCTGAGAGTCAAGGTCATTCTAATCCTGGAAAAACTAAAAAAAATATATTTTTAAATTCCCATTGTCTTCTCTGTTCTTATAAACTGAGAATCCAATCTCTTCAATGCTGTGAATTATGCTAATTCTATTTAAGTTTAATTGACTGCAATACTACCCCTGTGCATTATAATTAGAGGCAGTTTTGCCAATACAGGGCACTATATTGGGACACAAGAGACCTGAGGCTCTGCTAACACTTCTCAAGGGCAGGTTTTGACTTACAATGGTGGGATCTGAATGCACAATCTTTATTCCACTGGGGGCCTTTAAGTGCTTCTGAAACATTGTAAAGGAAATAAAAAATAATGTTTTCCATAATTTAGTAGCATTTGCATGCTGATTTGAATCAGTATTAATAAAAATAACTACTCCATACATGATAAGATATTAGCTCTGACATCACTGTCATTGTAAAGAAAGACCATGGGACAAAACACTTATGCTACTTCCTGGACCTCTCTCTTTTCTTTTCTTTCTTTCTATTTTTTCCAAATTCCATATAGAAACAAGGCAAAATCCTTAAATATTTTACCAAAAAGAGCTAGCCTACTGACCTCAATCTCATGCAAGTTTGGCAATTATTCTGTCAATCATTCATCATCCTGGTTTTCACTGCTAAATATGTTTACCCTCAGCTTGTCCAGGAAATGTTCTGTTGCACTCCATTCCCATTCTTTTTGAAGATGTACTTTTGCTGACTCTAAACACAGCACATTTGAAGAGAAAAGGGAAACAATTTACAGGCCCTAGCAGGAGGATGAAAGATGATCTTAAATAGCAAATCACCTTCCTTTAGCATGCCATCATTGTGTCAACTACAGCAATCTTCTCTACAGAGCCAGAAGTCCATTTTCAGATACTGAAAACTACAACTTTGTGAATCCTAAAGCTCACTGCTACAAGCTAAAGGAAGCGCCTTTGCTTTATTAACCAGTTCCTGATCTATTTTGATCACATGGCTAAGGAAATATTGAAGGAAAATAAAGGGCACCCTTTCCTATTTCTCTCTGAAAAGCACCATTTAATTTAGTAGACAGAACTACATTTGTTGGATTTCTTTAGGATATCTTTCATTGAAAAATAAAATTTGATGGGTTCAGGTTACTGTTGTTACAACAAACAGATCTGTGGGAGGTTTATGTGGCTTCTTCACATTTGCAAATGTAAATTTAGCCCAGAGTTAGCAAGGGGATACATGAAAAATTTTATGAGACCGATTGACATAGGTCTGAAATTCACCAGTGGAAAATCTATGTGTATAGTTTCAGAACTGTCGACCAGTAATGGATTTCAGGTTATTTAAAGGTTGAAATGAAAGAAGAAAAATGTTTTGATCACAAAAAGTGCAGCAAATCTCCACTGTGGTGGATTCAACTGGAAATTTATTTTGAAGAATTTAAACAGTAAGTGACTCAAGTTCAAATTACTTGACATTGGGATAAAGTCTTTTTTTTAATTTCAGCTTTGAAAATAGCAAGGGAGATTTACTTTCTTTAGTAGGCAAAGGCCAGTTTAACTTCTTGACAGATGTTGAGACTGTTGCTCTTTATTTAAGTTGTATTTACATGAGCACAGATTTGAAGAAACATCACAGATAGCCAGGTATTAGGACCTAAGTTGGGGTGACACCTTTTTTTCAGAACTGTTCTATCAGATATATTCCAAAATCAGAACCACTGTCATGACCCTACCCTAGAGGACTTGACAAGCCAAAGATTACCGTCAATCCCCCATGCTTTATTAGATTATTTTAACTTTAATATACCTAAAAAATTTTGATACATAGAGCATATATAATACCTTTACCTCAATCAACTCTTTTTTCTTTGAAAAGGCATAAGAGAAATACCAATTGTATTAGTTTGAAAGCAAACCAGTGGGAGATCCCAAGTCAGAACTACAATTTAATAGGAAAATTAAAATAAATGCAATAGTATAAAAGCATTAACAGAGTGAGAATGCAACTGACACCCTGTTGATCAGGTTGCTGGCAGCAGTCTGATTAAATGGTGGCTGCAATCCTCTTGGAGTGACAGATGTGGTTCTGTTGGAGCAGAAAATGGGTGTGATCTTCCTCTGAAGGTCCAGTGGTGGTGTAGAAGAGTCTGGGTTTATCTCTGGGAATTCAGTGGATAAGGCCCTCTGTGATGTTCCTAACCTCAGATTATACTGGGTAGGAAAGGCTTGGTTCTTCCCCCTGGGCAGAGCATCCCACAATGAGATTATGTAATTTTATGAATCATGCAGCAAGACTTGATGGCTCATTACCAGAGATAGCCCTTGACCACTGGGCCAAGAGGACAAAGAGAACGTAACAAACAAGTTCCCATGATTTAGCACCTTTCCCTGACCAGACATACCACAGAGAGCAGGGTCAAAACGGCTTTGTGGGAAGCTATTTCATCTGGAGCAGAAATCACACTGACAGTAAGCTGCATCCAACAAAGGCAACACGGGTACAGATCTCACTTCCACTGTGTCACACCAGTGGTGAGTGGTGTTAGTGCAGGGGCTCTCTCCCTCTCTCTGGCTTTCTCTCTCAGGGGATGGTAGCACAGAAGAAAAGGTGGTAGCAGGGTTCCAGCGTGGCTCTGTGGCCGCTCCTCAAAGTGTGGGGTGGGGAAAGGAAAGGGGTGTGGTTCCTGAGCAGCTCCAACCCTCATTCTGTGGCAGCAGAGTGTGGGTATTACAAAATTGCTCCAAAACAGGTCTAGATTGCAAACTGGCCCTGAGGTGATGGCGACCTGCTCTGGGGTGTGTCCCTCCCTCTGAAGCAGCAGCTATCGCACCCCCAGTGGCACCCTGCAGCAGCTTTATCTCACTACTGACCAGACATACATTCACAGGATCCTTGGTTCTGCATGCTCTCCTCTCTACAATCCAGGCTAAAAGAGAGCCACGACCCTTCCACTTCCAGCCCCTCTGCCTTCCCTGCTGAAACCACCCCTCCCCCTAAAATGTTATGTGGGTGGTATTGAATATTCAATACTGATGCTTGACCGCCTTGATTTGTAACCATAAAAATATATAATAGTGTAATTCTGTAAACATTTATGTGCATATACACAGAAATACATACTACAACAAAAAGGAGTGAGTTCATAACCTATGCTAAAAACCATCATGAACTTTCTGAGAATCAAAGAGCTACAATCCTGGTCATCCAAATATGGGTGCTTAAGGAAGCACTGAAGAAGTTCTATTATATTTCCTGATAATCTGTAAAATAAATTGATATCTTCATAGAAGGGAGATATGAAGAAATGGACAATATAGCAAAGATCCATCAATAACAAAAATGGTTCTGTTTTTCTACTTATTCTAAACACATACACACCTACACAGGATTTCCACTGTAGGAAAATGGTATGATCTCTGGTTGTTTCTTACTTTGGAAGCTAGATTTCAGGGGAAAAGTGATTGGATTTTCTAAAACAGTATTAATTTTCTTTCTTTTACACTGATCTTAGAACATTAATACATCAGTTGTACAAAATTAATCATTAAGCATTAATTCATCATTGTAGAACTAAGTGGGATTTCACTGTCAGCATACCCTGGCAGCACAGAAGACCAGCAGCACACTGGACTCTAGCCAGTAATGTAGCCAGTAGATTGAGGGAGATAAATTTTTTACCTTTTCCTTTGAATCCAGACTACTCCATCCAATTTTTGATCCCCTTTGCAGAGAAAGATGTTGTTAAATTGGGCCAAACTCAGTGGAGAACTACTAGGAGGGATGGGGCTGGCGCCCTTGCCATGTGGGGAAAGGCTGAGGGACCAGAGATTTTTCATCCTGGGGAAGAGACATCTTTCAGGGAACTTGATGGCAGTCCCTCAATACCTTCAGGTTGGTCATTGAAGAGACAGGTCCGGGCTCTTTCTCAAAGTGTTTGGAGGGAGAATGAGAAGAACTGATCCAAAATGGAATTGGGAAGTTCCAAGACGAAACAAGAAAGAATTTTATATCACAACAAAAATTACACAGTAAGCAGCTTGTCCAGTAAATCTGTGCAGCTTCTCTCCTTGGATTTTTTGAGAAGTAAAGTAGACTAGAGACCTCCTGAATTATTCTCTAACTCTAAAATGTCTGCAGAATTAATGTTCTGCAGGAAAAAAATCAGCAAAGACAGTTCACTATTTATCTGTCATCAGTATACATCCCCTGTTTTTAGAGAAATTCATTAATCTCCTCACTTCTGTTTGAAATTGGAATACCTACAGGATTTGGTTATGTAAAGTTAATTTTAGTTTGTCCTTTGAAAGTCCACAATATGTTTAAAATTCCAGAAATAATAGAGATGTGTAGACTCATTATGAAAAAAGAACCACAAATCTGGGGAAGGAGGGAGTAAAGAAGAGAAAAAAAATTCCAAGGAAAATACCAGTTTTTTACTTCAGAACTTTGACCTCTAAAAATATTTATCATATAGTTTATAGAAACAACATTTATAGGCTTAAAGATATGTTTATCTGCTTATATAATTCGAAATCTGCTTCTTGACTATTTGCATTTAAGTAAAATTTTCCCCTCTAGATGTTTCAAAAATCAGCCCAAATTCCATTTTCAGCTGACCACACAATAGAAGAATATATTTAAAGAAAGACAACACAAAAAGAGATGAGGAAAGGAAGAGTGATATACTGAGGTAACATTTGTGGAACTATTACATCCCTCTTCCATTTCTCAGCCTAAGCTACTTCACATATTGTGAAATTTAGAGAAATTTAAACAAAGCAGGGAGATATATGATCTTTAAAATATCAAACAGAAGCAGAAAAGTAATAGGAAAAAAGCCAAAAAAAGAGAAACCAACAAAAACCAGTAAGGATAGAGTTGTGGTTTACAAATCATATTCCCTAAATTAGTACTCCCATTAGCCTTCAGAGGCTGAGACTTTCTGTCCTCTTCCCAATACCTCTGTCAATGCCCACATCCCCGGAAAGGAATCTCAGTTGCCTGGCTTCACTACAACCAAGTTTCATATTCGATATTCAATTTTTTTTCATATTTCAATATTCAATATTTCAAATATCCCAGCATCAGAGCAGTCAGATCACCAGGGACTCACCTGGCTGGTGGCTATAATCTTTTTGCATATCTCACTGCTCACCCAGGAGCAGGAATCAGTTGATTATCTCTGGCCCTGCCTCTTCCTCCTGTTGTGAGGGCCCTGCTCCCTCTTCATCCTTCACTAAGCAAACTGATTTGGTCTTGAATTTCCTCCTGCTCCAAAAAATTTCATCACAAAGAGTACAGACAGGAATATAAACATACAGGGTTAGGTACCACACCCACATGAACAGACCAAGCAACTTTTCTGACCAGTGGCTCTGTACCTAACACACAAATACTTAGATCAATTTTTTTTTTCCAGTCCGCTCTGGGAAAATCTGTTATTATTTCAACTCTTTGTGCCTTACATTGAGCACCAAGTTAGGCTGTGTGATTTAGGAATGGTGTTCCCCAACTTAATACTCCCACTAAAATGACCACAAGCTGATCCCCTCCCCCAACTCCAATGGAAGGCACAAACAGCAGAGATCACTGGGGGAAATAAGAACAATTTACTGGAAACAGCAATGAGATAAGACAACGAACAGTAACAGTGATGGTATTAATACCAAAAGTGTAGAAAAGTGGGGGTGATTCACATACAAAAATGCTCACCATGGACCAAGACAATGAAAAAATGGCAGATCATGCTGCCATGTTTTTACTGCTGAAAGCCATGCCTTTCTTCTCAGAAGCCAAAGACAGTCCCTTTCTACCACCTCTGACAATGACATGAAGTGGTATCAACTAATATTGAGGACCTGGCCAAAACTAGGACAGAAGGTTTGGGAGAGAGGTCAGAATTCTCCACTGCAGACAGTTTCATGTAATGACAAATTGAACTGTCTGAGGCGTATCTTTGGAAAAGTTAAGGTCCATTCCTAGCTGAAGTGAAAACACATAATTCAAGCCAACATCCTTTTAACCAGCTGAGCACCTGAGTCAATACTTGTCTATTTTATAGGAATTTGATACTGTAGGGCTATCCATCAACCACAAACCTGACAATTCCATCAAGCATAGTCTGCTATGACAGAACGTGAGTTTCTCCAAAGACTGCTGGCTTCAATGCAGAATCTTTCTAGGGTTGTACTTTAACCAACTGAAAAAGCCTCAGTACAGAAGGCAGAACATCTGCAGCTCCCAGATACTACTGAGTAAATCCCCAGACCCAACCTGAGCTCTTTCTGTGAGATCTGTTAAGAATCATCCAATGTGACTTTAAAAATAGAATTATGCTAAGATGAATCATTTGCATATGATGAGATCACAAGCTGAAGTTCAGTGTGTTGTCTGGATTTATTCCCATACTCTTAAGAGCCAGTTTCTTGATCATGGTTTCTACAGGACTTGTGGCTACTCTTGTACATCATTCACACTTCCTCTTCTATTGATTGTTCCAAATTGTACAGTTCAAGTCTAGTTATTCTCACTATGGTCTTTGGCAGTTTTCATACAACTGGTCCTTCATCCCTAAAATAAGCTTCTCTATTAACTGTACCAAAAGAACTAAATGATCCTTCCAGCTGATGATTTAAGCATTTTAACATGTTATAAAGATGCGCATTTTGCATTGCCGTCAGTCTCAGTAGACTATTTTTCAAAGCTAACAAATTTTTGTTTTCAGTATGCTGGGCAACTCAGTAATCATTTCTGCATATAAAACACTGTACTTTGAAATTTGTTTTGGGATCTGAATGCTTTCTTTACAGCCTAGGTTTTTCTATCTGTCATAATTACTGCAATCTAAACCTAACACAAAAAGTGTATCAGGGAATTCTAACACATCCCTTTTTCAGAGAAGCACTCCAATTTCAGCATTGTGAGCCCTGAAACAACAAATGTACAAATTATTTGTACTTCTCTCAATTAACAAGATCTTTTCCTAATACTATTAGCCTGAAACCCATTTATCTGCAACACCCTGCAATAAAGCAACACAATGCAGCAAGGGCCATCAAGGGCAAAAATGAGGACAAAAGAGCCAAAAAGCAGGCTGAGCCAAGGCAAAAAAAGGAGACCAAAAGCTTGTGATGCAGTTAATTTTATATTCCCTGGCTGCTCCCAAAGTCTGCCTGCTGGCAGGAGACCATTGGCCCAGTGCAGCCTTCCACTGCAGTCCAGTGGTGGAGACCTTCCACCATCAGATGGGAGAACTCTCTGGAGGGTGCAGTGTCCTTGGTGCTCCCCTGCTGCTGCCTGCCCCATGTGAGACACGAAATGATTGCCAGGCAAAGGCTCCCCAGAGACAAGGATGTCTCCCATCTTCTCCTGGTTGACTCTTGCAAGTGGCACGTGTGCACTCCCTTCCCCCATCTGACAAACAGTGTTGAGACAGAAATCAAAATTAAATTGGCTCTCACGGTTACCATTTTTATTTTTCCTTTGATGCGAGAATTGTGGAAGATTACAGTCGTATTCTGTTTTAAAATCTTGAAGCTAAGAAGGAACAATCCCAGGCTGGGATTGACTGAACACTGCTGTTTCTGTGGGTTTTGCCTGCTTCTTTTTGTTTTTGTTTTGCTTTGGCACTGTGACTGAACTTGCCAGCTGGGCTGCTTTTGCTGCTCTGCTGTTGGGAAGCCCCGAGCCAGAGTGGGCCCTGCCAGGGGGGCTGCCCCCACCCTGTGCACAGCCAGGATCCAAAGAACCAGATTTTCTCAGGTGGTGAGAAAAGCCCAAGGAGCCTTTTAGTGTGTTCAGGAGCCAGACTGCTACTGCCCAACCCCCACTGTACCTCTGCCATTGCTCCGGGCTTGTGCTACACTTTGTGCTTTGTGGAAAGCACAAAGGCACAGCTCCTGCCTGCCAGGAGGTCCTGACCTTCCAGCCTGCTGCTTCCAAGAGTCCTGCTAGAGCACCAGGATCAGCTGTCTCTGGGGGGTTTGTAAAGCAGGCTCTTTTTCCATCTCTCTCCATCTCAGCCGCCATTCCCGTGTGGAGAGAGGCAGCTGGGCCCGCGCCACAGCGCCCCCTGCAGGCGCGGGGGAATCATCGCACCCGCCCTGCCCGGCCGGGAGCCACCAGCGCCCCTGGCGGCTGTGACCGGAACTGCTCCAAAAGGGAAAGTGCCCCACAGCCCCGAGAAGGCTGGCACTGCCTCTGGGGCCTGCTGGTTGTGGCTAATGCTGCAGCTCTGGTTGTTTGGTTGTTTGCCTTGTTATATAGACACATACTACTAAACAACTGTTATTTCTTTTCCTATATCTTTGCCTGAAAGCCTCTTAATTTCAAAATTATAGTAATTTAGAGGGAAGGGGGTCATATTTCCTATTCCAAGGGAGGCTCCTGCCTTCCTTAGCAGGCAGCTGTCTTTCAAACCAAAACAAGCAGTCAAGTTTCTGGGTCAGCTGTAGAGAACTTATTTGCAATTTTCAAAATTTTTTCCTAGGGTCTTCATGAGGGAAGGGAGGTAAGTTTTCCAGAGAAATACTGTGAATGTAATATTCTAGTTGCCAATTACCTGTAAATAATGTAATATACTATAGGTTACTAATAATTTATCCATTTAATAATAATAATTTTAAAAAACCAAACAAAAAAAACAAACAAAAAAAAAACCCAAACAAACAAACTAAAAAAAAACCAAAAAACAAAACACAACCCCAACAACATTTTCTCATCAGAAATCAACATTACTATGGATGAGTAAAGGAAGTATAACAATGCTGGCAAACTTAAGTGTACAGAAACCTAGAAAACTCAAAAAGCTTGTCTAAGAGGAGAATTTAATACCTCCTACACATTAACATCTATTAATTTTATGGATTATTTATAAAGATCTTCACATAATATTTCCACTAAGAGTAAATGGACAAAGCCTCAGAAATCTTGAGAGTTAATATCCCCTTTCCAACAAAAGTTTTGAGACCCATGATAAGCTTTGGGTAAGTACTCAATTACTGAAGCTTATTCATTGTTAGTTGTTGCATCAAGCCCTCACATAAAGCTTCAGTAAGAGCACAGGACACAGAAACAACTGCATCTTAAGTATGAGCTACGTCAGCAGCTTGTTCTTACCATTGTGCAGTTTTGATTCAAAGGCTTTGGATATCTGTCCTGGGGTGATTCATAATGTTATTGTATTCCATATTTGTCTGCATACAGAAATTATTGCTGTATCTTTAAGACCCTGCAGCAGTGGGGGCTTACTATCCCTGGGCATTTTTAAAATCTCTCTGCCCAGGACCTTTCCAGTTCTTCTTCATGGCATAGTATTTGCTTTGCTGGCTGCTTAGTCTTTGTTCAGGCAAAGTCTTTTCTTTTGTTTTTAGGTTCTCTTTTCAGTTTTTTAAGGGGTCTTTTTCCCCTTTCCCTTGGCTCTGACAGCCTTAACAGTGTTTGAGCTGCCTCAAGGGCAAATTCCACAGCTGCCTATCCAAATCCATGGGCATTGCACTGGCAGTAGTGGAGTGGAGCAGCCCCACTCTGGCCCCAGTCAGTCACTGCCAACAGTGCCAGCTGAGACAAGACACGAGTGTCCCCAGCTCACCTGCTCCACCTGACCCTGCCTGCCCTGCTGTGCCTTGCTGTAGGAAGGAGGTTGACTCCAGATGAGCCATCAGGCATTCATCTGCTGCTGGAAATGCTCTATGAGGCTTCTTCCTTCCCATGAGGGATCTAACACCACCTTGTCCCTTTGTCTTACCAACCCAAGGCATCCTGCCAGGCCTCCTATTTGGAACAGGTATTTCTGTCATTTCAGGTCTCTTTTGTTCCAGTGTGGTTGTGGGATTTAGCAGTTTGATATCTAGCAGTTATTTACTTTTCCCCCTGCCTGTTGGTGTTCTGTTTATTAAGAGACCACTATTTTTTCCACTTTCATTTATTAGTATTCGCTCCTTGTTGGTGGACAGGGATTGGTGGAACCCTTAAAGGGAAACAACCTCATTCCAGAGTATTCTCCTTTAATTGTCTCAAACCAAGACAAAATCACAAGGCAAATTTCTTGACTGTATTGAAATTATTCCCTTGGGTTTTGGTATTTCTGTAGCTGAGATGAACGGCAAAAAATATAATTTTCAGATATACTAATCTCTTACATGAGAAAGAAAATACCTGTAAATATGGACTTAATCTTGGATGATGGTAATGTGCAGGAAAACAGAATCGATACTTACGGTTTTTAACTCATCTGATATCTGTTAATTTTTCTTCATTTCACTTACCAGAAAACCATGTAGGTAGAAAAGAACAAGAAAGTCTCTTCCAAATAATGCAACTACACAAAAATAAGGCAAGGGGAAATGCTTTCATAGAGTCTATATTTTTCCTGTAGAGGCTAATTATGTTAAGTCAATGAACAGCTAAATAATAGTCAGTGCTTCTCCAAAGCAAAGTGAAAGCTCGTGTCTACCTTGAGACAGATGGAAGGTTCTATTGGGTTGCGAAGCTTAAGCCACAATGATGAGGCTCACAAGTTTACTGAAAACTCATAAAAAGTTTAGTTTTTAAAATTCAGACTCATATATGACCCAAATATATGAAGACTGAGTTTTGAAGTTGCACAACTAACCAGATATCTTTCATGAATGTACAATTTCATCTCAAAATTTATGAGGCTTTTGCATATTTCTTTTCTATCCTGCCTTGGGCTGCTACAGATACAGAAAAATATCTTCTCTATTTCTTGTGTTCTGCTTTTAGAGTAATTTAAGAAGTGAAAATAAAAATTATGAAGGAATGTGTATACATATCGGTTAGTTAAATTGAGTTTTAAAGTTTCAGAGTTCAGATCATGTTTGAGGTAAGAGTAAGGATGAGAGTTCATGTGCAATGCAAGCAATTTACCCATTACTATTTTAGCACTTACAGAATCTCTTTGCTATTTTACTTAACTGTTTTCTTTAAAGCAATTCTCACACAGACTTTAATGGGGAATGGCTGACACCTGTAGATAGTTTCAGGTCCATTAAGAATCTTAAATTATGATCAGACAAGTGAAACTACACTGTCTGCAACTCCAGAATTTTCCTGTATATTATTTACTATTTGTTTCATGTTTAATGCTGAGTAACTGTACCAGAAAGAATCAAAATAGGGAAGGGAAATGTTGAGAAAATTTAATGGTACCCCTTGAAGAAAATTACACATTTGTGCTGAAATATAAAATGTTAATGAACATTGCACTGAGCAGAGTCCTGCTGCAATACGCAGTTCTACACAGAGTCTGCAAAGATGTGTCACGAGTATATTTCCTATACACGTTGGCATCAGCACCAATCCAGAGTGCAGTTGCATGAGACAAGTCAGCCCAGCCCTGGATTCATCCCCCACCCAAATTCTGTTGCCTGAAGGTCAATGTTGGCTTGGACCCTGAATGCTCAGATTCCAGGGTGGTCTACAAGACAATTCATAGAGGACAACTTCACTCTCTTGCAGGGAGTCTCTTATGTCTCTGGCATTCCTACTTTCAGCCACTTTAACTCCTTGCAACCAGGCCTCCTTTGCCCTCCCTCTATGCAAAATCATTCTTCTGTCACAAATTACCACAGCTGAGCAGTTACAAATAGAATTTCTTTGTAAGAAGTAAATGCTGACTGAAGTATTATCCAGAACTGAATATCATGTGCACTTCTAGGCTGAAATCTACCTCTCTCTCTCTCTCCCCCATTTTTTCCCTATTTCCCCAGTTTTCATCATCTTCTAGTGCCTCTAACCTAACAGAAATTTGCACTGATTTGCAAGTGTTTTATTTCTACCTATTTTCCACAAATAAGAGGTAGCAAAGTAAGTGAGCAAGCCTCACTTTTGGCTGCCTACTGTCCCACAAAAGGGGTTAAGCTAATGTGCTTTGTATGTTTTTTTCCCCTGGAGGGTGTTTAAGTACTGAGAATAACACAGCTAAAAATTTCACACATCTCTCAGTCTGACTGCTGTGGATCAAGTGCTACAATGTTCAATTCATGCCCAGACAGGTGCTGAGTGGTGGCAGGTTTTTAGGCCACAGAAATGTTTTCCTTGGCAGTTAGCCCCATATTCCTAATTCCACCCAGCATGCTTTCATTTGAGACAGAACAATAACACATTGCACCAAGAGGCCAGCCAGTTAGCCATGAAAGGCTGGCATTTACTAGGAAAACAAAACGGCTTCATCACATAATCCTACTCCTAGATCCAGAACGAGGGGGCAGGGGTTAGAAGTCTTCTAGCTGCATTTTGTTGTCTAGACTTTTTTGACTAGAGAGCTGGCTCATTTGCAACAGGTATCTGGTAGAGGGTAATCAGTGCTATTTCTTTCCATCAGCATATGAACTCTGAAACATCAAGTCTGTCAAAGCAACATTCACTGTAGTGAGCCTGCCAAATATTAGGCAGATGCTAGAAAGGGCCTAACTAGTATGGTTGCCCATTTTCTGTTGTGAAGACAATGCGTACGTTGAAAATACATTATTAACAATTATCCAATTACTGGATTCCCCAAAATGAAAGTTGTCCTTTGGCTGTCCATGTACATGCATCTTATATGTGCTTAGAGTTGTGCTTTAAAAAAATATATCCTATCGTCCGCAGCTGAAACAGGCTGTTTAATCACTGTCAGAGTCATGATTAAAGAATCACAGAATGGGTAAGGTAGGAAGGAATCACAGTAGGTCATCTAGTCCAACTTCCCTGTTCAGGTAGGGTCCCCTAGAGCATGATACTCAGGATTGTGTCCAGATGGCTTTTGAATATCCTCAGGGAACTAGACTCTACAATCTCTCTGGGCAACCTGTTCCAGTACACAGCCACCCTCACAGTAAAGAAGTTCTTCCTCATGTTCAGATAAAACTTCCTGTGCATCAGTTTCTGCCCATTGTTTCTCACCCTTCTCAGCACCACTGAGAACTGTCTGGTTCCATCCTCTTGACACCCTGCCTTCAAATATTTCAGATACTTACAGATATTGATAAGGTTCCCTCTTAGTCATCTATCCTCCAAGCTAAACAGGCCCAGCGCCTTCAGCTTTCCTCATAAATGAGATGTTCCATGGCCTCATATTCTTCACTGACTTCCTCTGGACTTGCTCCAGGATCTCAGTGTCTGTCTTGCCCTGAAGAGCCCAGAACTGGACACAGCACTCCATATGTGGCCTCCCAAGGGCTGAGTAGAGGGGCAGGATCACCTTCTTTGACCTTCTGTCAATGCTCTTCCTAATGCATCCCAGGATACCATTGGCCTTCTTGGCCACAAGGCTACAGTGCTGGCTCTTGTCAAACAGAACCCACAGGTCCTTCACAGAGCTGCTTTCCACATGGTCAGCCCGCAATCTGTATTGGTGCAGAAGCAGGATACCACACTGGCCTTCGCTGCATTTCAGAATTCCATTCTGCCCATCTCTCCATGCTGTTGAGGTTCTTTTTAATGGCTGCCCAGCACTCTGGATATTGGCCAGTCCTCCAAGTTTTGTCATCAATGCACTCAGTGAAGAGACTCTACCTCTTCAACCAAACCTTTGATGAGTAAGTTAGATACTGGGGTCAGCTGAGGAGCAGTACTACCTACAGGCTTCAAACTAGACCCTGTGCCACTGATCACAACCCTCCGAGAGCTGCAGTTCAGTCAGTTGTCAATATTGCACACTGTATGTTCACCTAATACCCACTCCCCTTGAGGACATCCTGAGGGACAGTGTCAATAGCTGTGCCAAAATCCAGGTAGACAACAACCACTGCTCTCTCTCATCTCCCTCATTGTAGTAAGCAATCACATTGATTAGGCACTATTTCCCTTTGGTGAATCCATCCTGACTAATTAGCTTCTTGTCTTCCACATGCAGGAATTGCGGTGAGGCTGACTGGACTGTAGTTCCCTGGGTCCTCCTTCCTGCCATTTTTGAAGATTGTAGTGACACTTGCCGTATTCAAGTCCTCAGGTACCTCTCCAGACTGCCACAACATTTCAAAGATGATTGAGAGTGGCCTAGCAAGGATGTCCACAGGTTCACTCAACACTGGTGGGTGTATCCCATCAGTGCCCTTGGACTTATGGATGTCAAGTTTGGGTAAATGGTTTCTAACCCAATTGTCCTCAACTAAGGGAAAATCTGTTCTCCTCTAGACCTTCTTCCTGATTTTTTGGGTCAGGGTTTTCCGAGAGCTGGCCCTGGCAGTGAAGACTGAAGTAAAAAAAGTGTTCAGTAGCACAGCCTCACAACAGTGACATCCTTGCCAGTTTGTAATCTACAGGAAGAAAACAGAGTGAAAGCATGGAGAGGAAATGCAAAATGTATTTTGTGTTTAGCATGATGAGAGAGACACTGAGGAATGAAATTAAGACTTGAAAATCTGTAAAACTGAAGAGGGCGAACTGATACTATTCTGTCTCTTAGACTTACGTCAAAAAGGAACAAAAAGCACAATGCTGCCTCTCACTGGGCAAACAATATTGATTTTACATTACAGTAAATTACAGTAGTGACCCAAAACTTCCTCTGTCATCTTTCATCCCACCAGAGTAGTGATATTTGCTAAAACCTTTCAAAGCCTGCATGTCTCATTTTTTTTTTTTCAAATTAGTGGCAGCACACCCCCAGCGTGTTACTGTGGAGTGCTTCATCTTGACGTGGTTTTCATATAGACTTCATCTATTGAGTTCCTTGCTTCACTTATGCAAAACATATTTTACAACAGGATAAAATAGTACTTTATAAGTATTGCAAAAAAAATTGTCTGACAAACAAGCATAGCATAACTGACTGGCAATTAAAGTAACAGGCTGAACACACTCCACTCATAGGAGTCTTTTCCAATCCAAGCATCAATATAAATGCCAGCTTCCCTTTCTTCTGTCCTCATTCCACTCCCCAAGAAAGAATCTGATCAAATATGGACTAGAAAATATAAATGTCCCATAATTGTGAGCCCATATGCAAAACTGGAAAGACTGATGTCTCGAGACATTTTGGGATGCATGTGTTGGGGAAAGGGCAGGTTGGGCCTTGCCCTGGTGAGGCAGCTATCTGCCCTCTACATCCTACCCCTAGAGCCTGTATCCCAGCCTGGCAGTGGCTGCCAACCATGGCACACCAGAGGCAATGCTCCACACCCACCTCTGGTGCCCCTAACCCAGCTTCTAAGTAGCCAAATGACCAGAATTCCCACCTGGGGGAAAGGCCCAAGAAAGCGAAGGGATATTTAAGGCTGAACATGTGGTTAGCACATCTTGACCCTATCTTCTCTCAGAATTTCTATTAGCTGAACACCACTGGAACCATGAGTAGCTGTATTTGAGGGGGAAGGGGAGGAGGAGGTTGTGGATTTTTCTGCCTTTCTTCTTCTTTTAATTCCCTCTTCCTGGAATTTTTGAGTAAATTAAACTCAAACTGGCTTTGAGTTTGCTAAGTTGAATGGGCAAAGTTAATGCTTTGAGAAGGATTTTATGTTGATTGAATGCTGCACTAAACCTTTCACCAAAGTTTCCTTGATTTTCTATAGTTACTGGTAAAGCTTTTCTTGCTCTTTTGACTTCTTGAGAATATCTTGTAAGTATTTCTTTTGTAGGTCTAACTCAGAGTACATAAACAACTGTAAGGTCTTTTAGAAGTCTCATCAGGAGAGTTTTGGCCTCATAGCCCATAACCAGTTTCTGCAGCTAACTATGAAGCCAGGCAATGTTTCTGAAATGTTGTTGGCTGAACAACCTAATCTTGAATCAAGGGCCATTTTATTTTTGTCTTGTACACAATTAGTATCCAGGCTAGTCTTCTCTGTAACAAATGCCCATCTCCATGGCCATGCTAATACAGAAAAAAAGAACTTGGTGAGCAGCCCTGCAGCATTGTCTGCTTAATATAACACAACTTACTTCTTTTCATTTGAAAGGCCTTTTAGAAGAGGAATGGGGAGCATACATTGAAAGAAGGAATTTCTTTACCAAAGAAATTTCTTTTAGTCTTTACAGAATCATAGAATACATTTAGCTTGAATAAGACCTATGAGATCCTCAAGACCAACCATTAACTTAATACTGCCAAGTCCAACACTAAACCATATCCATAAGTACCATATCTACACTTTTAAAAATTACCTCTGGGAACGGTGACTCAACCACTTCCCTGAGCAATTTGTTCCAATGATTGACAACCTGTTATATGAAGAATTTTTTCCTAATATTCATTTTAAAATTCCCATGGAACAACTTGAAACAATTTCCTCTTGTTCTGTCACTTTATATCTGGGAGAAAACACAGACTCCCACCTGTCTACTGCCCCCTTTCACTCAGTTGTAGAGAGCAATAAGGTCTTCCCTGAAGCTCCTTTCTCCAGGCTAAACAACCTCAAGCTCCTTCAAGCACTCCTCATAACACTTGTGCTCCAGACACTTCACCAGCTCCATTACCCTTCTCTGGAGAGCCTACAGAACTTCAATGTCTTTCTTGTAGTGATGCACCCAGAACTGAATACCAGATCCAAGGTGCATCCTCACCAGTGCCAAGTACAGGGGTACAATCACTGCCTTGTTCCTGCTGGCCACACTATTGCTGACATAGGCCAGGATGCCACTGGCCTTCCTGGATACCTGGGCATATGTTGCCGCATATCCAGTTGGTGTCAACCAGCACCCCCAAGTCATTTTCTGACAGGCAATTTTCCAGCTGCCCTGTCCTAAGTCTGTAGTGCTGCACAGGTTTGTTGTGACCCAAGCACAGGACCTGGATAGTTTTCTATACTTTGTTCACACCTTTCTTCATATACTATACACTACATAATTTAGCTTTCAGCTCGGTCAGGTATATTGTATAAATACAGGTCCAAATCATAGAGTTTTGTAGTGGGTTTAGTGCTGGCCAAATGCCATTGCACCTACTAGAATTGTTTACTCATTATCTACTGGGAGATAAGGATTAGGAGGAGAGCAAAGCAGGCTTAAAACTTTAAAAGATATAAAGAAAACTCTATTAATAGAACTAAAAGAAAAATAGTAAGAAATCAGAATAAACCTTCAGAACACTTCTCCTCTCAACTCCTCTTTCTTTTCCCACTGACAACATAGAGAAAAAAATTTGGTATTTTCAGTCAGTTTACCACTTCTAAAATAATTTTTCTTCAGTTTACTTAGGGAGAGGAGTCTCTCTGGCCATGCCATAGAGGCTTTTCCACAAGAAACAGTTCTCTTATGGTTTTAATTTTCATTAATAGCATTTGCTCAGAAATCTGCAATCATCAAGTTCCTCCCACAGTTTGGTAGTCTTCCCACAACTGCAACCATGGGTCATTTCAGCTTATTGGGTGAAATTTTAAGGATGAGCTGTTCTAGAATAGAAACAAAAGTTCTCTTCTTTTACTTCTGGGAACAGAGGTTTTCTTCTTCCATCCTAGGGCAAGGTTTCTCATTTTTCTCATGTCTCTTGTCTCTCTCTGTTCAAGCTTCTTATTGGATCACAGCTACTTCAACATTTTCTTGCTTCAGCATAGGTGCCTCTGCTCATGGTTGTGGTTAGAACGCTACATCCCCCCAGTGCATTCCATGAATTACAGGGACAAAGAGTCTGATGTATCAATTGTCTCTTCACCATTGCCTTACAAGAGAATTTCAGCCCAAGACTAAGACACTACCTCATTCTCCTCCCATCTGGGATTTGACTCCTCCTTCATTGAGCTTGGTGTCTCCATGTTGTTTTCATTACGTGTCTTCAGCCTTCTTCACTCTCTTGAGAGACAATTGATGTCTGCAAGTTTCATCTGTGCACTGACAGAGTTAAAATCTCACCTGGGCCTGCGGATGGCCGTGTGATCTCTGCCAGGCAGTGGCTGCTCTGGCTCCATGGCTGTTTTCCAGCCCCTGCCATGGTCAATTCCAGCCACAGGGCTCTTTCTGCATGGAGATGGTTTCTGGAGCAGGACCCAGCCCAGGCAGTGCTGCAGGGGGACAGGGCCCAGCCCAGCCCTGCTGGGCCACGCGGCTCCCACTTACCTGTCCAAAAGCTGGGAGCAAGTCAGCTTTCCCAGGCTTTGCTCATTTTTAAATGTGATTTCACAGAGGTGATTTCAGCTCTCTTAAGTGGTTTAACAGGGGGTCAATATTCAAAACTAGCCAGCTGATTGGTTCTGTAGGGTCCAAAGGAACCTCACTGGGAATCACCTCCATAGCTGGTGAATTTTTCTTTTTCCTTAACTAAAAACCAAATTATGTTAAGCCACGACAAATTTACACCCAAATTTCACATTTTCTAATTTGGATCCAGGGCTTTGAGACTACTTTTATCCAAAAAAACTGTGACTTAATATGAAGCTACTTTTCAGATTAACTAAAAAACCCCAAATCACTGTCACAACAACTCTAGATGATTTTTAACCACTAAAAGCCAGAAAAAGTTTTGGGTCAGAAAGTTCTTGCAAGCAGCCCCAAGGGCAAGAGAAAAGTTCAAAACAGCTGAAAGAAATGGGAAGATTAGCTGATAGAGTTTTTAAGACATTCAGCAAGATGAAATGGTTGGATTTAAGGCTCAAAATGCAAAGAAATTATTTTCTATTGAAAAGACAAAGCTTGGAAGAAAACTTTATACAGACAGACATGGGCTCTACTATATTTTTTATGATTCAATATGTCATTCTGAGATTCCGCTACAGGCAGTATTCATAATACAGACTATATCATGATTTCCAACAGCCTAACTAGCAAATTCTCCATGTGACTTCTCTCAAACTTTTCTTCCAGAAACAGAAACGAGCCCCACTCTGCCTTACACGTAGTTTCTATTAAACAGCTTTTTTAAACCCTGGAAGAATATAAAAATTTTAAGACTAGTTCTTCCAGCCTCCTGAACTCAAGGCAGCTGATTTCTCCTTCTGATTTTACTAAATCAATATTAAAAGGAAAAAAAAAAATCTTTATTATTCTTCCTCTGGAAGCAGTAATTCTGCAATGAAATCTCAATGCCTGAAGATTAAATGCTAGGAGGGCACCAGACAATTTTTATATGTTGGTAGAAAAAGCCCCATTTTCTCTTCATCCCTCCTCAACCCAAAATGGGCAGTGAATGGTCTAAGAAAAATGACAAAAAGAAAAGGACAACAGCAGAGGCGACTGAGCAGGGTTGGTTCTTCTTTTTTGCAACAAACTTTGAGTTTTGAATTGTGTTCTCTACTTAAGCAGAAAAAAAAACACCAAAAAAAACTTTAGTGTTTTCACGAAAGATAATTGTATCAAATGTTTACGTTATGACAAAATAGCATTCTTTGTCATTCATTTTGCCAGAAATGTTTCTATTGGCTCAATATGAATTGGTATGGGCAGTAAGATAAAAAAAAACAATTTTTTTTTTTTCAGGAACAGGCAAGGAGCAGGGCAGAACTTTACTACCTCAATAATAAAATTCAGCCTTCAGGGTTTTTTCAGGGAACTGCAACTAATAGAGGAATAATCCGTTTAATTCCTCATATGCACAATTTATACATTATCCAAATGAAGACATTATCATTATTATTTATGTCCCAAATACTTACATTTGTAAGACTTTGGTCTCACAGGCGCCTATGATTCTCACAAAAGTGAATCAATGAGTAAACTTGGCTTATTAAATAGGTCAAAAATGACAGTGAAATTTTTACCTCCTTAAGTCTCAAAAAATCTTCCTTTATTCCAGTGTTGGTATATATTATGATTTCATTTCAATGTGTAAAAATATCCTGTTTGCAAAATATGTCTTTCCTTAAATCAAAGAATAAGATCAGATTGCATGTGCACACATCATTTTAAAAGATACATGCATAAAGCAATAGAATAGTATTTCATTAAAAATTATGTATAATTTCAAGTTGAAATAAACAGAGTCACACCTGGTACTTTATTATACAACTAAGTTCACTCAGGTTCCAGTGAAAAATTACAGATACTTTGGGAGGCTCTCTAATAATTTTCTATTTATTTCTGTGTACATCTAAGGAAAGACAGAGGGATCACCCCACATAAGGCAAAGATGTATAAGGGATACCAAATAATTTAGGAAAATATATTATTTCAGAACTTAATCAAATTTACATTAGAATAAGGAAAAATTAACTCAAATATAACATCCTTACAATTTGGAAGACCTATTTTGTATTAATTTAATCGCAACTAAGAAATAAAGTCTTCCTACTGAAAAGTAGAAATGCTACACAATTTACTCAGAACAATTTCCTGAATAAAATGCAAGTTTTAACTCTCAAAGATATTTACGAGCTCAGATAGTAACATGACCTCGTGAAGTTCCTTGATTTGTATGTGGAAGAAATGTCAAGACATAAGTCTATCGTTCATAGTCAGATAGCATGAGGCCTCGTACGTGACTACTTTTGCAGTAGGACATGCACTATCTGCCTAGCAGAATATAGAAGTCTTATACAAGAATTAGCAAGCAGAATGTACATCAGGAGTTTCTTTTCTGCTGATACTTTACAATGAACTAAGCACAGAAGAGTCCTAAATTCAATTGTAACGGAACTTTGTTAAGTATTCTCAAATAAGATCAATTCATGTATGTGAGTTCTGCCTCTCAGTCTCTTCAGCAGCTACTGCTGCATCTCAGCTGTGGTATCTTGAGTCTCTCCATGCACTATCCTTTTGTTTGTTGCCTAGTTGAGAAGCCTCGACCAACTACACCTTGTATACACAGCCTCAGGAGCAGGAAAAGTTACAAATGTTTTTCTGTTGCCCTTAAATTCTTCTCTTTCTGGCATGTGCAATTTGAAGTTTTAGTCTTCGTGACAGAGACAGCCTTGCTAAATCTCTCCCTCTAGCAAACACACTGTCGAAATTACAAGATGCAGTTATTTCCAAGAGTAAACACAAGAATGCAGTGAATATAACTGAAGGCACAGAGTGGAAACTAAAACAACATGGAAACTAATCTGCTATTACTTAATGGACTTGTGCTTTCAAATTACCTTGGGCAAGATATCTAAAATGAGTTAATAACATAAAAATGCATGTGCTTCTACAATGGTATTTTCAAAGGCCCTTCAACAGATTATGTATATTATTTCCACTGAAATTAAGTGAATTGAGTTCCTAACATTGTTTGGTATTTCTGAATCCCATACATGACTATCTACTAGTGCATACTACTTTTGAAAATAGGAGCATGGAGAACCATTTGAATACTCATTTGGCTCCTTAAATCAACACTTACTTAATCCTCTACTTAGCCTTTCCCTCAAAAAAGTACAACAAATACAAGTATCTTTAGTATTCTACCTTTCCAGCTTCAAATTGGAAGAATGCACAGGAAGAAATGCATACTTACAATTTTCTAGCACTTTTGCAATGATTATATTTCACATGTCTCTGTTCAAGGTACATTCAATTTTTTTTCCAGGAGAAAACTGTTCAGTCAAACTTTTTCCTTGAATGATAGGAAGATGTTTTATATTGGCTTTCTCATTAGTTTTAATTTTCTTGTTATGCAAAAGCAACACTCTGAACTTTTATTTTTAAATTCTTTTAATCAATATATGGTTTGGAAAGTCATGCAATTATGACCAAGCATTTCTTTACTATTTTTTCAGTGCTATTAAGCTAATTATTACTTAAATCTCAAATCATGTTAAATTTATTCAGAATTCTATTTCAATTGAAACCAGAGTAACTATTCTTATTCATGGACTGTTTATTGAACAGAGAGTAGATATGAAAATATCTTATGGGAAGTAGCTTCCTTTCAGGTTATGATCTTAATGTTTTGTTTGAAAGTGAAGTCACACTCCATTTGGATCTCTCCAATTTATGGCACAGCCTACTCTGTGATTTAAACTTTATTTCATGAACTCATTAAGAAACACAGCAACTAAACATGGTAAACAGTGGCTCCATTTCCTTTTTTCAGAGCAGTATATCACATTCACTTATTCACCATTTCAAGTCATAGGATTTCATAATTTATAGCCCATAACTCTTAAGATCATGCACTTACATGGGAAAAAAAAGTAATTATTTACCTAGCTAAGGGTGAGAATATTCATCCTTCCATCTTTGTCACAATGCAGATGGCCTCTGTGTTACACCAGGAAGTACAAAAGCCTCAGTAGTCTGCTATTAGATCCACTTCAAAAGCTTTCTGGGCTAGCTGACATTTTATACCTTCCATTTTAAAGGACTGGGATCTACCATTTCCATAAGTTAGAGGATTCTGATGACACTGTCAGGGAAAACATGATTTCCAGAAGAGACAACAATATTGCTGCATAACGGCCCTGTAACTCTTTCTGGCCACCTGTCCTGCCAACATGATGCTCTTGCTTTAACCTAGTGGCACTGTTCCTGGTATCCATCAAGTCATGGCATGAGGGAGCTTAGCCAAAATCTAAGCAGCAGTTCAGCAAAAATTCACAAATGCTCAATAGGTCATTTTGGTGTTTAGGACATTCAGTCATTGGAGGGGGGAGAATAAGTTACCTAAAAATATCTTATAGTCAGGCAGTGAATTTCTCATAAATAGGAAATATGTCAAGAAGATGGTAAGTAGAACTTAAAAGTTCTGTATCCTACTTTGCCTTCTTATTGAGGCTAAAGGCTAAAAGGAACCTAATCCTTTATTAGGGGTGAGGAAGGGGTTGGAATGGTATTTAATCCATATTTTGAGTCATTGCTTTAGAAGCTGTAATTCTTATAGATTCCAGATAAGAACCTGAAATGGATGTACTCTCAGATTTCCAGTTTTAATTTAGCAATTTTGAAGAACAGCATATAGTATGTCAGTTTTTCTTGAAATTAAAAGTTGTAGTGATTTTATAAAACAAATAAAGTTTTAACGTGTCTAAAAAGTTAGTCTCCTTGTCTTTGACTTTCTCTGAAACAGTAAGAATATTTCTATCAGACCTAGAGAGTCAGGATGTTAAAATTAGAGTGCTGTAACAGGAAATAAATGAAGCATTATCTACATGTGCAGTGTATATATACTCTTAAACAGGAACTAGAATTAATTACTTCTATGATGTCTGTGGTTAGTAATATGATGGAATGTGATTCATTACAGCACAAGACAGAGAGTAAAATCCGTTTTTTGCTCTATCCAAATCTCCAAGAAAAGTTTACACGATTAAGTCCACTAGTAGGCATAGAATGTAGTAATTGTCCAAGTTGAGTGTTCTGTAACCAGTTACAATCCTAACATTCTTGTCAAATACTGCAAAGAAGCACATTTAAATTTAGGGCATTCTGGTTCAGCTACGGCCAAGAATTGGCTATTCTGCAGAAATACTGATAATGCAATGAGAATGCAATTCTTTTATGTTTCTGTGGAAGCTGTGCCCTCAAACATGTTTTAATTTTTTTTATTAATAACAATTACTGTTTGAATTATTTCTTCATTCATGTCTAAGTTAGAATCAACATCTTACTCATGTATGGCAAAGTAATCAAGAAAATCTTTTCAACTCGCTCTTTTTGCTCGTTTAAATATGCTGTCCAAATAGGTTAATTTTGTCCACTTGGAATAATGTATTTTACTAAAACTACTTTTTCATGAATTGCAACTTGCTCTAAACACAGACTCGTCTTTCAGTTATAAAATTAATTACCTATAAAACCAAATACCTGGAAAATATACACACTATGACCTCGTTCCCTGACCGCTGTCCCACACACCCAGCATACAAATAGCTCCATGCTGTTGTGGCATTTGCCTTAACTACCCACACTTCATAGCAATACACACAGTGGCATGACATAACACTCTTAATGGAAAGGTTCAATACAGCAATTAAGCTGGAAATGTGCTCAATTAAATCTATGGACATTGTGTGCATGTTGTTTTCCCTCACAGTACGAGAGAAACAACACAGTAAAGCTTTGACTAAAAGTCAAAGCTAACCGGAGACACAGGAAACCAACAACTACCAGAGAAGTCCTGCACTGAAAAGTGATTACCAACAACTTTTCTTGGCAAGTAATTGGAGCTGATTACTGTGTATGTGAAAGCATATTTGGTAATCTCTGTAGCAAAAAAAAACCAAAAAAGGTGAACTCTTGTCAATTCTGCATGTATAGAAAGTACATGTCTCTGACCCCTTTGAAGACAGAAGGGGAAAAAAAGGCTGATAAGGTAATGTGCTTGGAATAATAAGTATTTAGGATAACACAAAACCATGGCAAATTCCCTGTTCTGCCTCAGGTGTTCACTGTGACATCCAAATGAGTTACCTAGATTATTTCTACTTGTGAGATTAATAGCAGAACAAAGTATGCCACTATACATTGCATGAAGAGTTCATCTGCCAGTTCTGCTTATTGTACTTTGTAAAAGCTGGACTGAACATATCTGTGTGCATATAGCACTATTGCTTCCACACAGCATACCCTTAATAGGGGTGCAGACCTGCAAACATGGTCCCTAAACTTGCAAAAGTACTCCTGAATGTACTGCATGCCTGTGTGGAAATAATCCAGGGGATGGGATAGTCTGTCAAAATTTAAACAGACCCATTAGCCTAAATCAATGTGTAGAAATACCTTTTAGCTCTTAGCAGTTCAAGCTAGCCTAAATGAAATGTTCCCATACAAGGACGACAAACATTTGTTTTCCTCCTCAGAATGTACATAGGTTTTTATTCTGTCTCACCAAGTACTCACAGAATTCTGTACCAAGCTTCTGTTGTGGAATCTATACTAAAGAAGTACAATCCAGAAAGGCTCCTGCTATAGATCCCAAGGCTTGGTGCGCAGGAAAGGTCATTAAGTAAAAAAATAAATAAACAAAAAAACCCCACACTTACTTTTTACAGAAAAATCACAAAATTCCACTGTAGGTAGATTAGGAAGTCACCTTTCAGAATTCATCTTCTGTGGGAGAGTCCCTGAACCATTATGCAGATATTGGCATGAGATACACGAGGCAGAATTTTAGATGAGAAAATGCCTGACTGGAGTGAAAATAATAAAGAAAATACTCTGAAACAGAAGGATTTGTCCAAAATAAGTCGGGTTAGTCCTGCATGGATGAACATGAAGCGAGGTGTACTAAAAGGACCACATTTTCCCAGTTAAGGGGGTTTTGATAAGTATTTTTAAATTTTTTTATCAGTATTAATTAGAATATGTACTATGATTAATGTTGTTCAGCAATTAAAATATATCACAGATCTCAGGATGGTCTAGCATCATATTGTCTCCAATAAGAAAATGGCTGCAGTCCCTGCCTTTCCTACTTTATTACAGTAGGTCAGCATGACCCATAGGCAAATATGAAGACCCCCTGCTACAGAAGGTAGTACTCTAAATCACTCAGTGGTATTCTGGATTATAAAATTAAGAGTGTCCTTACTATTTATATGCATTTTATAATAATGTAGTTGGTTTTTTTTCTTGCTGATTAGTCATTAAAATAAGATTCTCAAGTTTGTTAAGGGAAATTAAATAAACTTCAAAAAGCACATACTACATCTGCCTTCTCATTGACTTCAGATGCTGGGAAGCAAACAAAAACAAAACCAACTTGCAACATGAATCTAAGCACCCCATAAATTTTTAAAAATATTTTTGTGAGAATTTTCTATAAAATCTTGTGTAGATTCAATTTCTGGTTGGTTCATAGTCCAAACACATTCAAAAATACAAAGCTATATTTTCAATCAAAACAGGTAATTGTGGCCTAACAGATCAGAAAAATACTAGCAAATAAGGCATATGCTTTTTCCACTCGGCCTTTTCTTGGTCTAGCCCAATTGGCATGCAACAATGCATTGGAGACTGAAATGTTGTAATTTATGGCTTAAATGTCTTCATGAAGGACTTTTGCCTATAGCAAAACTGTATATCAGAAGCTGAAGACCACTGAGCCCTGACTAAGGCCCTACACTCCTCGTTGATGGAGATAAGATAAAGTGACTCAGGTCTGGGCTGGGGGAAGAAGAATACATTCACAGAGGGACTAGGCTTTGCAGCCTCGAGGTGCAGACCTCAGTCCCAGGGCTATCAGCTGCCAGGCTCCAACAGACCCCAACACCAAAGGAGGAGGGGAGGAGAGATTTTGGGTGATAAAAAAGCTTCCAGCCAGAGGCAGTGAACACCCATCCTCTGCTGTGCAGAGAAGCTCAGCTCTGGGGCCCCTTCACCCCAGGAAAAGCCACATCCACATAAAGGACAGCAGAGGGGGTGTTGTGACCCATCAAAGGACCCCCCAAAGGAGTCTCCAGACCCTGCACTGGAGCACTGCAACATGATGCAACAGATCCACGGTATTGCAAGGGACAGGTTCAAACTGGCTCCCTGTGCAGGAGGCACATGGGCATTTCCACCTTGCCCAAATGTACATTAATCCATTGAATTCTATACTTTTCAGGAGCAAGAGGTGATGGACCCTCACCACCAAGAAGATCAGATGGACGGGAGCAACGAGATGTCATTGAGATCCATGGAAGGGTGATATCTTTCTACCTAATCCATGTCATTCTCTCCCTGTCCCTCACTTCCCAGGCACCCTTTCTCTCCCTCCCTTCTCTCTTTCCCTCTCTCTCTTTCATCTCTCTTTCTTTGCCTCTTTTACTATTAAATAAAATATATCAAGTTTTTTTGGCACCAACACCTAACCTTGTTTGGTTTTAATCATGTGTTTTGAGTATATTTAGAACTTTTCTGGGTTTGATCCATTTTATTCACAGAGGCTTAGTTTCCTTTGGCGTTCTGTATTAATTCAGATCGTAACATTATGGTAGCTCAAGATCTTCACAGTGAGACTATCTGGATCAATCTGATAAGACTGTAAACTGAAATGCTATAGAATCACAGAATCAATTACTTTGGAAAAGACTTCTGAGATCATGGATACCAACTTTTGACTACACAGCACCATATCAACTAGACCAACTAAATGTCATGTCCGTTGTGTTCTTACACACCTTCAGGGACAGTGATGCCACCCTGAGCAGCTTGTTGCAAAGCTTGATAACCCCCTCTGCGAAGAAATTCTTCCTAATGTCAGGCCTGAACCTCCCTGGCACAGTACAAGGCTATATCCTCTAGTCTTCTCACTTGTTACCTGGAGAAGAGGCTGATTTCCATATGGCTACAACCTCCTTTCAGGCAGTTGTAGAGAGTGATAAGGTCACCCCTGAGCATCCTTTTCTCCAGGCTAAACAACCCTTAGCTCCCTTAGCTGTTCTCCATATGGCTTATCCTCTAGACTTGCTATCAGCTCCACTGCCCTTCCCCTTCTCTGGAAACATTCCAGCACTTCAATGTCCTTCTTGTAGTAGGGGCTCAAAAATGGACAGAGTATTCAAGGTGCAGCCTAACCAGTCTGAGTACAGGGGGAGAATCACTTCCCTGGATCTGCTGATACAGGTCAGGATGTCATCAACCTTCTTGGCTACCTGGGCACACACTGGCTCACATTCAGCTGGCTGCCAACCAACACCCCCACATCCTTTTATAACAGGCATCCTTCCAGCTACTCTTCCCCAAGCCTGTAACACTGCATGAGGTTGTTGTGGGTAAAGTGTAGGACCTAGCACTTGTCTTGTTAAACCTCATACCATTAGCCCAGCCTTTCAATCCAGCCTGTCCAGATCCCTCTGCAGAGCCTTCCTACAGCAGATCAACACTCTCATCCAATTTGGTGTCACCTGCAAATTTACTGCAGGTGCACTCGATCCCCTCATCCAGATCATCAATACTGAACAGGACTGAAAGATATTGAACAGGACTGGAAGGCCACATACATTTCTGATTTCACAGTGAATACTGGATAGGAAAATTCTCAAAATTCTAAAGAAATCACACATACAAATATCAGTCAAAAATATGAAGATAATAAATATAAGTCTTCAGTAATTGAAATGTTCTTGAGGATAGGGAAATAGAAGTAATATTAAGACCAAAAGTCAATACTATTAGCACTTAACTTTAATAAACCATCTTTGTTTTGATAAATCAGGACTTCAGTGAAGTAAGGCATCATTTAAAAAAAAATGTTTAAGGACATAAAATTTCAATTGATTTTGACATTTAAAAGTTACTTACTGAAATTCCTTAGATGCTTTTGAAATCCATACCTACAAGTCACCATACTCTTGTTTCTTCTGTCCTTCCTTCCCTTAGTACTGCCAACAAAGCCAAAATTATTTTTCCATCAAAGCTAAAATGAATTTATATCTAATGTATTGCAGTCAGGGGCAGGCATTCTAATACAAATGAGTGCCAAAGCTTTTACTTTATACCACCACTTTAAAGAGTTTTTATATATAGGTATATAAATTTATTTTTAAACATTTTACTTTCCATCACATTAAATACATTAATCACACACACAAGAGAAAAATAAGTACTAGTAATTATTCCACAAGAAACAGTACTATGGGATGAGATGTCTCTACCTACAGAGGTGCTATCATAATTTTCACGTCACTTGATGCAAGCTTTCAGCAAGTTAAAAATTAAGGATTTTTAAGGTGTGTCTGTTTTCAGCAGCAAATGTAAATGCAGACCAAATCTACCAGTTTTCAAACTTTCCATTCACTTATTGGTGACAAATGCTATGTTTTCTTTCTTATTATGTTTACTTGATTACTCTCATTGCAAATATATAATTATGGTTGAATGTACAAGTTAATTACCTCTGAATTTCACCAATTTTCTAATCAAGATATATTCAGCTGGTAATTTACACCACTGCTTATGTCTATAATCAGCCAAGTGAGAGCAGACATTGCCCTAGGTTGAAATTGACTCAAAAGCACAAGATTTTACTTGGGGAGGCACCAGATGGGCATGAGATGTAAAAAACAGCCATGTTCTTAAAGCATTGACTTCGATCTCAGAAATTCCAGCCTTCTGTCACAGATTTCATATGAAGTATTAGGAAGTTCACATGATGTCTCTTGAATTTTCCTTTGAGATCAATTGAAATAGGTCTTATAATCCATGAATCCTCCACTTTCTCCCATACTATTAGGGAAAAGAAAAATCAACTAGAGCCTGAGGACAATGAGATTGGAATTATCTCAAAGTTTTTCCTTATACTTTAACAGTAGCACAAAACTTTTTAAGTTCAGAGGTTTCAGAATTTCTTAGGGTTTTGTGGGGGTTTTTTTGGTTTGATTTGGGTTGTTTTGTTTTAATTTCAAATAGTATATTTTACATATTTTAGATTTTCCATTTCAGCCAGAAAGGAATGTCTTAATACTATGAAAAAGGCTATCCTTGTGTAAGTTCCCAACTCAATCCAATCTAGGGAATACTGACAAGCTCATAACATACCTTGTTCTTGATAAATTTCTTACCCAATTCCCATATAAAAGAAATCCTATTGAGTTTGCTATAACTTTGAATGAACCCTAACTCTAAAGGCATCCCCAAACCTCCAGACAATTCACATCCTTGTTGGATGTTTCCCTCACAGATAGAATTTTTTTTTTTTTTTTTTTGTAATAGAAATATTTCAAAGTTAGCATTCTGTCTTATTCCCGCAACAAACTTGGGGGAGTCTTCAAACAAATGTACTATTTCCTCTTTCTTTAAATATTCAACAAGGTGTTGTGATCTGATTTAAACCTAGAAGAGCAAAGAAAACGAAGTCTCTGTGTATAAAACAGAAAGAACTTTGAAGGTTCAAAATATAACCAAAACTAAGATTCGAACCAAACAAGGTGAGATGTTCGGGCCAAAAAATTGATATATTTTATTTAATAGGGGGAGAGGAGAGGAGAGGAGAGGAGAGGAGAGGAGAGGAGAGGAGAGGAGAGGAGAGGAGAGGAGAGGAGAGGAGAGGAGAGGAGAGGAGAGGAGAGGAGAGGAGAGGAGAGGAGAGGAGAGGAGAGGAGAGGAGAGGAGAGGAGAGGAGAGGAGAGGAGAGGAGAGGAGAGGAGAGGAGAGGAGAGGAGAGGAGAGGAGAGGAGAGGAGAGGAGAGGAGAGGAGGTGGGGGCACATGTCAGAGACTGAAACAGTTCATGCCTCAGACATTGATATAAAGTTTTGCTTATTATAACAAAAACTGTATAAAGAAGCTACAACCAAAGAAGCCTCCCTGAAGATGCCTGACTGGAACTTTGGACTGTAAGTCAAGCTACTGAGATTACATAAAGGGAAAACCCCAGCCCACAGACCCATTTGCTGAGAGCAGATTTTCCCCCAGCCGAGGTGGGGGATGGAAGTTTCAGTGTGTTGTAACCTCTGCTCAGGGGGTGTGAAGCCATCCTCCTTTAAACATCTGGCTATGGAACCCCCAACCCCGGGTTGGCCACATCCAGAGGACATTGAGCTGAGAGGCAGCTGAGGGGGTGCCTTCATCCATCAAAGGCCCTCCAAAGTGCCCCCGAAATCATTCCTGCAGCCTTGCACCACAGGACTGCAGGAGATGCAACAAACTCAGAGTCTGCTGTAAGAGACAATGGCAAACTCCCCTGCCCCAGGGAGGTGCCTGGATTTTCCTACCTAGCCTGAGCATATATTAACCCATCAGAACTTTTGCTTTTCAGAGGGACCTTCATCACCAAGAAGACCAGCTGGAGTGGATCAATGGAACATCGTTGGGATCCACAGAGAGGTGATATTTTCCTTACTCTAGCCCTGTTACTCTCTTTCTGTCTCTCCCACTTATTTCCTCTCTTTCTCTCTCTCTCTCTCCCCCTTTCTTTCTTTCCCCCATATTCACTATCAAATAAAACCCACACAGCTGTCACTGGCATATAGTTTCATTCACACCTTAATTTAGGCAGGGACATTTCTAAGAACTTCAGTAACTGGATTTTGACAGGACAGGAGGAGAGTGACAGGGGTTAGGTGGAAACATATCACCCATCCGAGGGTCACAATGATGTCTTGTTGCTCTCCTCCATCTGGTCTTGTTGGTGGTGAGGATCCCCACTGCTGCCACACACCAAAGAGTATAGAATTCCATGGATTAATAAAGGCTTTGGGCCAGGTGGGAACGTCCACATGTCACCTGTGCAGGGGCCAGTTTGACACTGTCCCATGCAACACTGAGGGTCTGCTGCATCATCTCTGGGTCAGGGTCTGGGGACCCGTTTGGGGAAGGGGGCTTTGGTGGGCCATGACACCCCCTCTGCTGTTCTTCATATGGATGCAGCTTTCCCTGGGAGAAGGGCCGCTCAGCTGGGCTGGTCTGCACAGCAGAGGATGGAAGATCACTGCCTCTCAGAAGAGGTTTTTCCAACACGAACCCAAGTTGTTCTCCCCCCACCCTTCACTGTGAGGGTCTTTGGCAGCTGATAGCCCTGGGGGTGTTGTCTTCTCCCCTAAGGTATTAGGCTTATGCTTAGTGAATGTCCCTAGTCCTGAGTTGTTACTTTATCTTCAACAAGTTAGGGCCTCTCAGAGCCCCATTCAGAGTGTGGTGGTCTTCTCTGCAGCTTTTGTAATACAGTTCTAAAAGTCCTTCATGAAAATGTTTAAATCATGAACTATAATATTTCAGTCTCTGACACAAAGAATTCCCCAACTGTTCCAATAGCCAAGCTTTCTGAACAGTATATAGTTTCAATACTTTTCATTTCTGTGAGGTGGACAGGGTTAAAAATAAAAAATTGAAATAGCCAGCTAAATCTGAATTCGATTTACTTGAAAAGTCCAGCAGAAAGAACTGAACAAATTTCACAAACAACAGAAATTATCTATTCCAAGTATAGAAAGTGTCCTGTAGAAGATTCAAATAGATTCATTCAATAGGTCTGATAGTGTTGGCTAGCACTTACATACATTTCTTTATTTCCTGTATTTCCTTATATTATGTGTCATATCTATGAGCTTTTCAATCACTAATAAAGCATTCCTCAATGGGCTAAGAAGGCAAAATGACAACAGATTAGAAAAGTAACCAGATATACACTGTCATGCTCTGCATACAAAGCTGGAAGAAAAAAAGGATGGGAGATACCAGGAATTATGGACTCTGTCTTCCCAAGTAACTTTTATTTGTGATGAAGTCTTAATTTCTAAAAAAAGACTAAATGTCTGTCTTTTGATAGGAAGTACTATATTAACTTTTTTGTTCTGCTTTAGCACACAGCTTTTGCTTTACCTATTGAGACATCTAATCTCAAGCCATGAGTTTTCCTACTTTTTGTGCTCTCACTGCAGGGGAGTGAGTGAGTGCCTGTATGGGGCTCAACTGTGTCAAGGGTAACCCATAACAGCTGAGCTAGCAATGTGGTGCTCCTAAATAAATGTATGTTGCAGTCCTGAAACAATTTACAGTGTCTCTAGTTTGGGTGTTCTAGGACTACACTACCTTGCATAAGTGTAAATGTGCTTAATGAGAAGAAGCAAAACCATGAAGATGTAGATTTGCTCAGTCTCACATGCTTAATACATTTTGGTGCTTAATTTTCATGCTTAACCCTCGTTCCAAAGGTTTAGATCTGGGCCTAGAGAATCATGAGCGATCAATAATGTCAAAACTCAAGGCTCAACTGAGATATGCTGGGGAAAAAAAGTAAAATATTACACTGTTTCTTTTACTGTATCGTAGTAGGGACAGATATTTATTTTTAAGGCTATAAATCAGATTTCATGGTTACTGACCTCCCTAAAAATAAGCACACTAACATACACCTGTGAACAGATCATCTTTCTTTGTTTCTATTCTTCTCAAATATTCAAAGCAGAGAAGACCATGTAGAACCAGCACATAAACATTAATGACAAACTACCAAAGAGAATGATTGTAAATTAAAAAGATAAAGATAAACTCTTTCTTCTCCTTCTATTAGTTATTCTGCAGGAAGGCTAAGTCCTATTTCCTACCAGATACCTCAAATTTAAATAGTCTCACAGTAAATTATTCCCCTCCCAAAAATCACAGTATACATGGTATGAGTGAGAAGTCCTTCGGCAGCGATGGCATTCTGTGAAATTCCAACAGAGAACAAGGCTTTCCATGTATGACTTAAGGCATCATTTTCATGCATTTCATTTTTGTGAATTTTGTGTTGTACAACAAATCCTAATATTAGGATATCCTAATCCTATATATTAGGATTTTAATCTCAAATTCAGACTCCAATACTGGTTCAGGATAAAGCAGCATTCTTGTTTTCTGGTCAAAAATTCCCGCTCACTTTCTAAGAAATTTCATATTGTCTAAGGTTGTTATAGTCATGTGTCATTTACACAACTTTACTACTCACCTCACCCTAATATAGTGAAATGTCCAAAGGCAGGCAAAGTAGAAACAGAGGCCAGTAAAGACACTGTATAATTTTTCTTCTATTCTCTGTGTATTGTCTATAATTTTCAAAGAAACCTGTGTACAGTATAAAATACAATAATCTCATTCTGCTTCCTCCGTTCCTGATGGCTGATAGGTACCACACTCCTATTCTGTGGGTCAGAATAAACAAGTCAATCAGGATTTATCAATTTTGCCTTGTCAGTCACTCTACAGGCTTTTAAATGGGCAAAACTGTCTTTGGAGTAGATGCAAAATGTTGGCAGCAGGAGGGCTGCAATGGTGGATAGGTACTGTGCTGGCTTGGGCCAGTTAGAGCAAGCAGCAGTGAGACCCATCACAGACCAGAGAAGACTCTGCCAGTAAAGTTTGAGATGCATTTGTAAAAATGTATGTAAGAAAAGACAGAAAACATCAGAGAGACAGAGGAACAGGGGACCAAAAAAAAAAAGAGAGAGAGAGAGAGAGAATATCAGGGTCAGAGAAAGAAGAGAGAGAAGATGAGGTGCTCCAGATGCCAGAGAAGATATTTCCATATTCCCTGCAGTCCATGGAGGACCTGTACTAGTGCGGAGAGTCACTGCCATCCATGGACAACTCCCTGCTGGAGCAAATGGACATTACTGAGGAAACAGCAGCCAGTGTGGAACTCATACCACAGCATATTTTCTTGACAGGAACTGCAGCCTAGAAGAACCCTCTCACTGTTACTGCAGGGGTAAAGTGTGAGGAAGAGGGAGTAATGCAGCACATCATTTCCCAGCTGTCTGCACCAATTGAAGGTGGGGGGAAGGGGTCTGGCAGGAAACTAAACTGAAGGAGTGATACTGTGTCTGGGAAAGGGGTAAGGAAAGGTGTTATTTTAAAGTTTGTCTTCATTTCCCACTACTCCAACTAGTGATCATGTTTTTATTTTAATTGGCAATTGATAAAGTTATTTTACCCACAAAACTGACTGGTAAGCAATCTCCCTGTCTTTATACATACCCTCAAGCTTTCTTATTCCTGCTCTTTTTATTTTCTGCCCCATCCTGAGGGAAAGACAGAGGATGAGCAAGCAGCTGGCTGGGATTTTGCCCATTAGCTGAGGCTAAGCCCCAATATGAAGTCATAAGAATGTTTGGCTTCACTTAGATGTTTGCAAAAATTTCTTCTGCTCTTAGTAAGAGGAAATCATACTGGGCTACTCTGTACATCAAAACTTCAGTCCTAGTCATCATTATAGCCACTCCTCTGAAATCTAATAACTAAATACTTGTTACCAAACAAGTTGTATTTCTTTTAAAAGGGCCCTGTTCAGCAGTGGGGAAAAGTGTTAGGAATTAATCAACATGAACGGTGATTTAGTCCATAAAATAGATAGCAGTTTACAAGCAAGCTCTGGGTGATGTCCATGTGTTAGAAAAATGTTTAGGGACTGTCATGCTTCAGTGAACTCAAACCTGGGAGAGGAAATTAACAAATCCTGGAGTGAAATTTATTGTTGAGACCTGGACACCAAGGATACAGAATCTATAAACCACAAACACAAGTTACAGAAACCAGATATGAAGAAGAAACTAAGACAGTTACTGGGATTCTCCCTATCTGGGAAAAAAAGACAGAAAGTGTGGACTAACTGGCATGAGAAGCAAGAAATCAATTGCAAATAGAAGATAGAATACTAATTAATGAAGACAACTATGTAATTTGTTAGCCAATGAACACTAATTCCTTTGTTTGCGAAAATGTATAAATAGTTAAAAGCCTTGATAACTGATGTACATGATTTGTGGAGGGATCCCCAACACTGAATAAAGTTGACTTTCTGACCTAACAAACTAGTTAGAGAGTTTATTTCCTGGTTTTCAGTGGCAATACCACATGTTCTACCCAGCCTGAACAGCTCTACAGCTCCTTTGTATGCACTAGATGATGCTAATGTTGAAGAAACCTCCTTGCCTGACCATCCAGGAGCCACTCTGGCAGTCACACTCACACCACCTAAGACTGCTACCCCTGGGACCAAAGCTCCATCACAAACACGTGGCTCCAGGGAGTCAATGGGTGCCCTGCTTGACTCCCTACACATTCCACTCACATGGACAGACAGGTTCCCCTCACTGGCTCAGCCCAGGTTTCCTGTAGCAGTCACAGACGTCTGGTTCCCCTAAGTTACAACCAAGCCTTTTATCGTGGTGCAGCAGCACAACAACAGCTTGTGCTGGTGCCACCCAGGAGGGACCCCAAACAAAGAAATCCCTGGGTTACTTCCTTACCGTCTGTGCACCTGTTCCAATGGTGATTTTGGGTCTGGAGTCTTCTTGTCCTTCATTTCTTGCCACAGAGTCCCTGAGTGATGAACTAGCCTGCCCTCAAAGTCCCTGTGCCCTCAGCTGTGCAAAGAGTTGATGCCAGGTCATGGCTCATTGCTGGGGGCTCCAGACATTTCCCCCCATCCAGGGCACAACCTGCAACATGCACTGCAGCTGCTCATCGAGCTGCCTGCACTGGCTGTAGTCCTCAACCATATGCAGATACAACAGGTCACAGTCCTAGACATAAGAACTGCTAGCTAAAATAGCAGAAAGATGCTTTTCCTCTTCTCAGTTCATCAGCTTAAAATCTAATACCTTCCCCACTAAGATGTGTAAAGCCTTTTAAATTATTTTACCCAAATACTCTGCAATTCTACTCTATTTTGGTCTTAATTTTTTTCATGGCATGACAGTCTTTGACTGCATTAGGAAACAGTACAGCATAATAAACACAATTTTGTACAGCACAACATCTAGTGCTGAGGACTTCATGTCTGCAACACATGCAGCTGGGGGCTTTATTTTGGAGTAGCTTTAGTCTGACCACCTAGACTGAGCACCTGATAGTGATTAAAGTGCATTAGGTGTACTTTGGGAGCACATTTTCCAATACAGCTTAAGAGGGCAGGAGGATGGAGCAGGGGGGAGGGAGGAAAGAGAAAGAGGTCGTTCCTGCACTCCAAGATTGTGTCAGGATATGAACCAAATTATTTTATGTGGTAGCAGATAAAGTGCATTCTTGATGCAGCCTTAAACACAACTATGTGTTTTAGTTATCCAAAGAAAGTGAAAAGAATTTGAAGGAAAAAATACCTGCAGCAAAATAAGAATGTTGTTCCATTTCTATTTCTTCATATGCAATTCTACCAAAGTTAACGTTATTAAATATGTCAGATGGGATGGTAAAAAAATCCTTTCCCTTTTATTCTGTATGCCACATATTATTTGATGCTTAAAGTCACAAAGCCCAGTGTAGTTTGTAGATTGGATCCCTTATATTTCCTGGCACATCCAAGCTCCCCATTAAAATAGGTATATAGTTATTTAAGTGACATGATGTCCAAAAATAACTATTTTTCTACAATAGGAAATTGAAGAAATTACTGCATTATAATACTGATTATTTAAATAATTATTATATATCTTAGCAGATATATAATTTCTGGATGGTTTCCTCCTATAACCTGGTGCTACTGATTTCACCAAACACTTTCCAATCACAGTCTTTCAGGCAAAGAACAAATAAATACCTATAATATGCAGCAAGATGAAATAATGGACATTCTGTACTCAGAGTAAAGGAGACACTTAGGAGCATGGCTATTCCTTCTTTCTTAAAAGGTTACCACTTCATTGGTCACAGAAGATTAGTATAGTCATTGTACAGCAACAAGCACTATAGTATCCATCATTTGCATGTGTCAACAGATGTGTTACACAAAAGCCTGCTAAGGTAATTATTCTATTTTCAAAAATATCTTACCTTGGAGTCACTGGCAGGCCTGGAAACCATAGCTTTAAACAAATGTGAACTACATTTGTGAAGTTGAAAAAACAAATTGATTTATTTTTGGCTTTTGCAACATTGCCACCAAGTAAAATTTAGCACCTGTAAATGGCCTCTGTGTCCAAGTGAATGGACTCAAGTCTTAACTTGAGGGGAGCTTTATAGCTGGCCCCTCTCCAGAGTCTGAGGCTTCAGGCTACATTCCTAGGATTTTCTGTGCAGGGATTCTTTTTTGCTGTGACTAGGTAGTTCTCTGTTAGAACTCATGGCAGAAAATCAATGTCCTTTTCATATTACTTGCTGTGTTTTCTTAACCTCTCAGAGCTCAAAACCCAGAGAGGCCGTATTTCATTCCAGCTATATATCATACTGGCAATTTCCTGTTGATTAACAAATATGCTACTAATGTTTACTAGTGGTCCTACCCTAATCCTCATGTGCATTCACCACTTCCTGACTGGCAGAGATAGCAGTGTGATCTGTCCAGGGAGTAGACCAGACATGTGTTCCTGGGTCAGCTAACTTGGCAACTGTGAGACATAAACACAAGATAAAAATATCATCATGTTGGGAAAACTCTAAGAAAAATGTTCTAACACCTTCGAACTTGTAGTAGAAAAGAAAAGATGAGGGCAGGGGAGCTGTGATCTTTTTTCTTTTTCTTCCTCTTGTCTTTGAGTAGAAAACGAAATGGCAACTACAAATTCAGTAAGCCAGCGGTGGTGGTACCACACCTGCATTTTGTCCTCCAAAATGACACAAACATATGTGTGACTCGACCCTCTGAACAACAAGCTGTATTACTGTTGGTAATGCTGCTTGATATTGGTTAGGAAAGTGCAGACTTGGAAAGTGTTAGGACCTGATCCTAATGAGTTCTTTACAAATCCTCCATGCCTTAGTGTTACAGAGGAGTGAGGTAGACATGATCTTTGCAATCCTAGCTCCCAGCAGTTCTTGCTTCAGCAATCCCAGTTCCCAGTAGTTCAGCCAAGGTGGCAGCCATGAACACTCATCTCTCTAAGCACCCATGCACTATTATCTAGAATATAAAGGTCACTGAAGAACCGAGGGTTTATCTTGCTGTTGTGGTTTAATCCCAGTCAGAAACTCTGCACCATGCAGCTGCTCACATATTCCTTGATGTAAATCCAGTGGGGAGGAGAATCAAAGGGAAAAAAATGTAAACCTCACAGGTTGAGATAAGAACAGTCAAAGAATAAGAACAAGAAGAACAAGAAGGAGGAGGAGAAGAAAGGACAGGACAGCTGCCTAAATTACTTCCAGAATTAGAAATATGAAGACACAAAGCAACTTTTAAACCTTTAAAACTAACTAAGAGCATGAACGAATGGCAGAGTCAAAAAATAAAACAAAAAATCACTTAGGTTGTTATTCAGGATGACTTCCTGGAATTATGAGGAAAATATAGCTAAAATATTGACAGCTTCTTTTCCAATAAGAGGCTAGTAGACAATCAAAATCTGAAGCATGTAGTACACAGCTGTGATCTGTCATTCAGAATAGCCATTTTTAAAGACACTTTTCAATGCTAGAAAAGGAATTTCAGGTATTTTCTGTTGTTCTAGCTGTTTTACCTCCCCCAAATCAGTAAGACAATGATTTTGATTGCTATGAAAATAGCTAAAGGGAGAATGGATTTTTACCCCAATGGTTTTGTGAGGCCTTTGCAATCAGGTGTTGAATAAAGGTAGAAGAGACAGAACTTCTCAAAGACCATTTTCCTTTGAGTCACTGTTTTTTCTGCTGTGCCTAGCTGCTGTAGTGTGGTTTGCCAATATGTGAAGTACAGTCACTTTTCCTAATTTCCTGGTTATTACTGAATGGGGAAGGGGGGTGCACATGGTGCAGTTTCCAGGCCAGAGCAAAAAGACCTCCTTCTTCACTTTCTGTATTAGAAGTACAAATTTGTGGGTCAGCCTGCAGAAGATTGTCACTATTTATTCCATTTAGCCACATATTCTTTACTTCCCCAATGCATGGATTCAAGTAGGAACTGAGCAGTCTCTTGATTACTTTCTAATACAATGATTCCCTATTTATAACAAGTTAGCTACATCTAGATACCCAGAAGCAAATGCTGAATCATCATTGCAGTCTGCTGTCAATGTGGTTAATTGAAGACCTGTTGTTGATTTGATGTTGTTTGAATCAAGCAGATGTAGCTCAAGGACATTCATATTCTTTAAATACAATTAAAACATATTACTCAAACATTCCTATTCTTCTAAAAGTATTCCTAGAAACCATAGCTTCCCACATATCCTAGACTCTTCCTAGCTCAATCCAGTTATCATGGCATTGCAGTTCATTCATGCTGTTGCAGTTCTTTTTCCTGCTCCCTGCACTTACAGTCAAAATGTATACCTTTTAAGTTTTAAATTTATAAAAGAGAAAAACAGTTGTGAAGGCAGCTGGGTGCCCTTCAGCAAGCACAATTACTTCTTCCATCCTAAAAACACTAGGTTTTGCCAGAAGCACAGCTACCAATAGTGAGCCAAAGACATAGTGCCTCTGTTTCTTATACCATCAAGCCTAATTTCTCCAGCACTATCTAGAAATGTTAAAGCTGGTTGAAGTAAAAGAAATAATAGCCTTTTAATAGGACACTGAGAAGATGAGGGTTTTGTTTGAAAAACAAAGGAAGTAGATACAAAAAATTATTTTTAAAGCTGTTTCCAGGTGACCATTCATCAAAGAAGACTTGCTGAAACCACATCAGAATTACCTAATGGCTGTGAATCACCACCATGCCAGTTCCCCTGCCTTTTCTTGCTACAATGCTTCCCATTGTTTTTGTTCAGACTGAACTAGAGTCAGAATGGGAGCTACTTCTTGTGAAAATTCCTTAATTTCAAAGTGCAGTAATGTACAGTATAGTAATTTATACCTTATTTTAAATGGGTAAATGATAAGGCAGGTAATTGTTTTTGAAGCCTTTCTCTTCATTTATCTATGGTCTGGCATTGGAAAAATCCTTTTAAGATTCTTTATGAATGAGGGACACCTACTGGACAAAATACACCATTAAAAAAATCCACATTTCCCTCGAGTTCCATAACCTTTCTACTCCAGAAAACTGAACTTAAAACCAATCACAGCTTCCTTTAAAAGAAATGGAGCAGGGGGGGAAGGGGGGAAGAAAAAACAAGCAAGACATTGTCATTGTTTTTGCTTTTAAAGTCCTCAGTCAAATCAAAGTGAAGTTTGTACTGAAAACAAGTGAACTTTCAGAAAATTAATCTCATTTTTCTATCTGGAGAAGTAGTCAACAGAGAAGTGAGCAAAGACAGGAATTACTTCTCATGGAGGTGTTCAAAGTATTCAAATATATTTTCATTTCATTTTTAGACTTACTGTATCAAAGGTCTCTTTGAAAGGGAGAGGATCTTCATCTCCATTTGATTTCTAGTTCATGTTGGTGTGGGGTTGTAAGGCCCCACCAGCTGTAAGACTTGGCTGACAAGATTTTCAACAGGGCTTACAGTTGTTCATGTACTCGGAGTTAGATGCATGGTAGAAATACTGACAAGATATTCTCAAGAGGTCAAAGCAACAAAAAAGAACTTTACTGGCAACTTTAGAAAATCAAGGAAACTCTGGCAAAAGGTTTAGTGCAATATTCAATCAATATAAAATACTTCTCAAAGCATTATTTTAGCCCATTCAAGCTAGAAAACTTTAAGCCTGTTCAATTACAAGTTACTCAAGAATTCCAAGAAGAGGGAATTGAAAAAGAAGAAAGAGAAAGAGGACAGAAAAGATACAGAAAAGCACACATAGAATAGCTACCAGCTCCTGGTTTCCCACGATGATAGAAGCTCCAAAAAGAGGTGGGGTCCAGACAAAGTGATGGTCTCATGTTTGGCCTTAAATACCCCTTGGCCTTCCTGGGCCCTTCCCCCGGGTGGGAATTCTGGTCATTTGGCCACTGAGAAGCTGGGTTAGGAGAGTGTGGAGCATTGCCTCTGGTGTGCCATGGTTGGCAGCACTGCCAGGCTGGGATACAGGCTCTAGGGGTGGGGTGTAGAGGGCAGATAGCTGCCTCACCAGGGCAAGGCCCAACTGCCCCTTCCCCAACACATGCATCCCAAAATGTCTCGAGACATCAGTCTTTCCAGGCGCTCTCTCAAGGTTGGAAGGCATATCTGGAGGTCATCTAGTCACGTTCATGTCCTGCTCAAAGCAGGTTGCTCAGGGCCCTGTTCTAATGATTTATGATTACTACAGCCTAAATGGGCAAACTACTATGGTGTTTGACAACCATCATGGTGAACATTTTTTCTCTCTAACTGGAATTTTCCGTGTTGCAGTTTGCATCTACTGCCTCTTGTACTATCAACACACACCCTTGAGAATAATCTGTCCTTGTATCTTCTTTGCAGGTAGGTGTAGACACCAATAAGATCTGTCTCTAGCCTTCTCTTCCTGAGGCTGAAGGCTTTCTGATATCTTGAGCTCTCATCTTAGACCCCTTTATCATATGCTGGCAGCCATCCACTTGGACTTGCTCCAGTTTTTCCCTGCCTGTCCTTTGCCCTGAATTTGTGCACAGCACTCCACATACAATCTCACAAGTATCACAGAGAGGTAAAACCACTTCCCTCAACCAAGAGCACATTACTGACTTATGTTCAATGTGTGTTCCACCAGTACTCCCGATTCTGCAAAGCCTCTTTCTAGAAGTCTGGCCTGTACTAGTGCACAGGGTTATTCCATCCCACACAAAGGATTTTGCACCCTCCTTTAATGAACAAACTCAAATCTGTCTTACCTGCCTCTGCTACACATAACAAGTAGTAACCTTATTGAGAGGTTCCTCTCTCTCTGCTCCTTTTCCTATCCTCCTTTAATAGGAACACTTACACTTTTTTATCAATAAACAGTTCTCATATAAAATATTGCTGCATTTGTGCTCTATCAAGAGAATCCTCCCTGACTCCCATTTTTATAGCAGAATGAGAGACACTTCTGTATCATCATAATGACACAATTACTATTCTTATAAAGCATGTTTTGTTGTTCTAACTTCTTTAATGAACATAGAGCTTCTTAAACAAGATGAAAAATATCTTTCTATTGTTCTTCAGAAAATCTATAACTAGCATTTTGTTAAAGATTCTGGGAATAGAGTATTTCACTACACAACAGCCTATATGTGGTAATACACATGAAAAGAAACCTGTAATGAGAAGTCACATTTATTTGCTATTAAATCACATCAATGCATCAGTTAAAAAGCACAAGCCCAGCCACAGAGCAATTGTTATATAATCAGACACCAAACCCTTTCCTGTACTGGTCTACAGCCATGAGTAACTCCATCAAAAAATCAAGCAAGTAAACTCGCCACACACCACATACTACATGAAGGCAAGAACTCGTGAGGCATAAGCCAAAGTGCTCTTTCAAGACCATCTACACTTTGAGTGAGAACATATTCACCATATAGTGCAGAGAGAGAAGGAAACAAACTTGCAATATTTTTGTATTCAGGTCCAAAGTAAATAGCTAAGGTACAAAAGGAGATCATCTGGAAAAACAGCAGAGGCAGCATCTATTTGGATTAATCCATCTCCCATATGTGGTGCAGTCAAAAACTCTGTTCCTGCAAGTATATATAATGTGGCAGTAATCAAACTACTAGCTTTACCTCTACAGCTGAGAGCATCTCTACCAAAGTACTGTACAGGGATACAATTCTCATTGAGAGACAAACAGCAAATGATAGTGTAGATGCTGACTTTAATTGTGCTTTCAAAAAGAAGAAAATTATTCTCTTATTAATTTGAAATATAAAGCTATATAAGGTCTTCTTTCTGTACTTTGCATTTCTTAGTAGAAAGATGTGTTGGAATTAAATCAGTTACAATCATAGAACAGTTTCCATCTAAAGAGGATCAGCTCAGTCTTATTCCTACCTTAAGCCAGCTGACATTTAGAAATGTTGTCATGTTACAGTGTTCATATTTTTTTCTTATAGAAAAAAATAGTGGTTTTAAATTATAATGAGAGAGGGTTTAATATTATGATTTTATAAAAAGCAAAGGAGATACCTAAATAATAGCCTTTGTAAGGCCTTTGACCTGGTTCCCCTCAACATCCTTTTTTCTAAATTGGTGAGAGATGTATTTGATGGGTGGACTCTGGTGGATGAGGAATTGGTTGGATGATCACATCCAAAAGAAATGCCTTGATGCTGTGCAAGTACTGCTCAGCAATAGATGGGTTTGGCTGAGGTAGAGTTAATTTTCTTCACAGTAGCTGGTATTAAGCTATGCTTTGGATTTGTGCTGAAACCAGTCTTGATAGTAGAGATGTTTATGTTATTGCTGAGCAAGGCTTACTGAGGGCTTTCTGAGCCAAGGCCTTTTGTCCTTCTTGTACCACCTCACCAGGAAGGGCTGGGAGTGCACAAGATGTTGGGAGGGGACACAGCCAGGACAGCTGATACCAGCTGACAAAAAGGATGTTTCATACCATACAGTGTCATGCTCAGTATATAAAAGGGGGGAGGGGGAGAGGAAGAAGGAAGAATAGAGAGATTTTTTAGTGATGGCATATGTTCTCCCAAATCACAATTACGTGTAAAATTTGAAGTTTGAGAAGTAGTGTAATCTGAAGTGTGTCCATAGCATGAGGAAGCATACTGAAGCCAGTAAATATGCTTAAAAACACCACCTAAAATGTACTAGCACAAATTTCTAAAAAATTCAGTTTTTGAAGGTTGCAGCTTGAGGACTTGCAGGGAACAAGCCTAACTTTTAATTGAGGGGGAGGGAAAATCCAGTTCATACTCCCCACTCTCAACTATTTCAAACATCAACACATTCCCCACTCCTTCCAAAATGCTACTCATTTGACCTCTCCCTACACTGACAATGTAGCAAGGCTTAATCCTACAATTACATAGGAAATTACCTGGTTAGATAGAAACATTGGAACGGGGACCTGCCAGCAGGAGAGATTAGATGGGTTTGAGATGTCTGAGAATATGAATTCATAATAATAGCAGAAATAGAAGACTTGCATATAGTTCTGGAAGGCATTTCTTTCTCTATCCAGATAAACACAGGCTCAAATAGCCCTGTCTACACTGTGCTTACACTTTTGGTTAACATGGCAGACATGCCCTTGGATTTCCCATGTTGGTGTGGAGTGTGCAATATTTTGTCGAGTATTTCCCCAGCTGGAAGTCACCCAGTCCTGGATCCAAGTGAACTTTGTAGTGTTAGTCTGTAGACAGTTCCTTGCTTTAAGCCTTTCTTACTTTTTCTAACATATACATTAACTTTGCTAATATATACATCAGTTTACTTTCCCAAAATGTACTGGAATTTAACCAATAAGTGGCCCTAACTGCTACTTGTTACTTATGCCACAAGAAAGTCACAAACAGAGAAATCCTCTTTTAGATTGTGATGGCTAACAAACAGCTGGCCTGAAGGCCTCACGAGTAACCCCCTGACCTTGACTTGGTCAGCCTGTACCCGTGAGAAAAGGAAGTACACAGCTCTAAGAAAAAAAGCACTGAAAAGTAGAAGGACTTAACTGCAAGGAGCAGATGCTGGCCAGTCTTTGGCGAGTGCATATACAGGCAGCTACTGAACTGGGTGGCAACAAGTTACCAGCCAACTGGGATTGAGCACATGGTTTTTGAAAACCATAAAAATATGAGCTGTGAATAATAAAGAATTGTTTACTATAATTATTATTTACAATAAAGATCACTATTGTCTCTTGAACCTCAGAGTGTCGTGTCCATCTCTACCACAACATTAGATCAGTCCATTAGACACAAATGCTTGAATAAGAGGGGAACAGTATGCTAGTTGCAGATTAACCAAATAAAGATTTGGTGTTTTGTGTTTGCTTGCTTAAAAATCTTTTAAATGCTTTCACTAAGAAATAATTTTGGCCAAGCATTACGGTTTGACAAAGTTACTGCATCAAGTTTCTTCATACATTTTTAAACAGCATGAATGAATTATAGCTACACAGTAGCACAAGGTGGCTCAAATTCAGCTTGAATTTCAGTTTCAGAACTCAAAAAGAAGCTTGTTTTCCACAAAACCCCTAGCAATCTTGACATTCATATAGAGCTCCATACCACAATATTCAGTGAATTTTATACTCATAATTTCCTATAGTTAAAAATATCAAAAAAATCATGCATCATTTGGATATCAAATATATTATTTTGGTTCAAATTAGGAAGAAGAAAAGCACAGTGGTTACAATAAGATATATGAAATATACAGCTCATAGAACTGTATTGTACCATGCTTGGCAGTCCAAATGGCTAGACAACTGAAATATCAGAACACCATTGCAGGCTTCTGTGCCTTATTCCATAAGAAAGAATATAGTCAGATATTGTAGGAAACACAGTTACACATACTTCGTATAGGAACTTGTAAAAGCCATGTCAGAGATTCCCAAATCATGTTTGTTTCATAATAAAATATTCAAGGCAGTAATTGTGTTTCCTGTCTTTCTCTTAGACCTCTCATGCTGCAACAAAATGGATACAATCATTTTCCTATATCTAACATACCTATCATAAAGAAATCCTACTCCTTACACAGTGAATGCTTTCTTGTTTAAAAAAGAAAAAAAAAAAAAAGAAACAGTTGTTCCCGCAGATTTATAAATAACTAGAATTTTCCTTTATTGGTCAGTTGGTAACAACTGTATTTAAAATTAAGAGAAATGAATTTATCTGTGAAATGCAAACATTCGTACAGAAAATATTTTAAGGAAAACAATAACTATTTAGGAACTAAGCAAACTGTCTTGGTTTAGAGATAAGCTTTAGAGAAAATACTCTGGAATTAGCATTTCCTGTAAAGAAAAGGGTTTCAGCAATCCTTTCTTACTGGTAAGGAATTATTATTAGTGCATGAAAGTGAAAAAACCCCAATTGTTTATTGACAAAGTGCCTACATGGCACACAAAAAAAAGAATAAACACTAGATATTGAAATGGCAGAGCCACACACACACACAAACAGCAACAAAAAAAAAAAACAAACGAAAACACCAAGGGAAGAAAAACTGGCTAGCTACCTGGCAGGGCAGAGCAAAATTGTCTCAGGGAAGGCAAAAAAGTTCATGCAGCTGACAGAGGACTCACGACTGACACAGGGAAGAGTGTCAAGCATCAGCACATTATTATTCCCAGGTACAATCTTTGATACCCTTTTTCTCACATGCATAACACCTGCGGGCCCTTGTACTCTTTTGTGGTTGGTCACTACACCTCAGCATTCCATGCTTCTTTTCTTCAGTGCTGTTCACCTGTCTTACACAGCTGCACCCCATTAGAGATGAGGCTCGGCTGCAGCCCCATTCCCAGTGTCCCATAATCTATTCTCCTACATGCAGCAGGTCTGGAAAAAAGAAAAACAGATGGGAACCTAGTGAACTCTGATGCTGATCTCCTCCTCACAGGAAATGAAGTTAGTGGATAGAAATATTATTGACTTGCCACTGTGCAGGAGCTTTTCAACTAGATGAAGTCTTTCCACAGTCAGTCAGCAGGTGGCAACTGAAATACTAATAGGCACCTTGAATGTTATTTACAAAGAGAAATGTTTATTTCAGAAGATACTACTTGATGCTGGGAAAAAAGAAATGGCGGGAATTTAAATGGGATAACTACTTAGCTATATCTCCAGCACTGGTTCTGGAGAAATCAATTATCTCCTTGGGAGTGAAAAATAAGCTATTAAGATACACGTTGCAAGAATTTTGGGCCCAACATTATGGATAGGGTTTGCATGGCCAGGTTTTAGTAGCAGGGGTGGGGCTCCAGAAGTGGTTGCTGTGAGAAGCTGCTAGAAGTTTCCTCTATATCTTGCAGAGCCAATGCCCGCTGGCTCCAAGACACACCCACTGCTGGCCAAGGCTGGGACAATCAGAAATGGTAGTAACACCTCTGTGATAACATATTAAGGAAGAAGAAAAAAAATTATTGTGTAGATGTAATTGGAGCCAGAGAAGAGAGGAGTGAGAATATGTGAGCGATAACTCTACAGACACCAAGGTCCTTGGAGGAGGAGGTGCTCCAGATGCTGGAATTGAGATTCCTTTGCAGTCCATGGTGAAGACAATGGTGAAACAGCTGTGCCCCTGCAGCCCTTGGAGGTCCATGGGAGAGCAGAGATCCACCTGCAGCCCATGGAGGAGACCCATGCTAGATCAGGTACATCACCAAAAGGAACTGTGAACCCATGGGAGTCCTGTGCTAGAGCGGGCTCCTGGCAGGGACCTGCAGACCTGTGGAGAGAGGAGCTCACACTAGAGCAGATTTCCTGGTAAGGACCTGTGACACTGTAGGGGCCTCACACTAGAGCAGGGCTCTGCCTGAGGGATTGAACCCGATGGAAAACTGACCCATGCTGTGGCAGTTTATGAACACTGCTGCCCATGGGATGGATTCACATTGGAGAAGTTCAAGGAGAACTGTCTCCTGTGAAAGGGATCCCATGCTGGAGCAGAGGAAGGACTCTTTTCCCTAAGCAGCAGCAGGAACAACTGTGATGAACTGATGATAATCCCCATTTCCTGTCTTCCTATGCCACTGGGGAGGAGGAAGGAGAGTCTGTTAAGGAGGGGTTGGGTGAAAGATTTGATTTACATCCATTATCAAAATCATTATTATGATTTTGTTGGGAATAAATTCAATCAGTATGCTCCCATTCAGTCTCTCTTGCCTGTGGTGGTATTTGGTGAGTGATCACTCCCTGTCCTTATCTCAACATATGAACCTTTTGCACTATTTTCTCTCTCCTATCTAGATGTGGAGGGAAGTGAGAGAGCAGCTTTGGTGGACACCAGGCATCCAGTCAGGATCAACCCACTGTACCTTGAAGGGCGGCAATTCACCTGGATTATTAATACCATCAGGGTTCAGTAGGATTTGATTTTTCAGGATGTCTGCAGACATTTTTAATAGGGATCTATGTAAGCTCTGTTATGGTATTAATTGCATAGATATACTGTGTGAGGCAACCATCAAATTTATTTATTTATTTAGTTAAGCTTTTTTTCTGTTTATACAAGAATCAAAGACTTCAGCAGGAACAGTTATGTCAAACTGTTTTTAAAAAGACATCTTATTTAAAATGGAGTATTATGACATGTCATTAACAAAACTAAAGTAACCATTGTTTTCTTCTTTCTTTTATATCCAAACAATCTGAAAATATGTACGGAAAAAGTATACAAGTATACTTAGCAATTATGATAGTTACTGTGTCCCAATGGAGGAACTGTGATTATATTTTTACAGTGCTAAGACCTTGTCTCTGGTGCTGTGTAGTTTTGTACAATGATAGCAACATTCACCACTTCCTAAATAAATACGGTTCTCATACTTCTATGATACTGGCTTCACAATTTGAGAATTATTTGTTAAAACACTTAATTGTAGACGTGTAAATCCCTTTCCATGACCTTTGATTTGACCCAGTCATTAGGCCCCATTTGTGATACTATAATTTGATGCCAAGACTTCTGTAAACACTTCCATCAACCAATAGATGACCCATGCGAGGAGACTGAGGAAAGAATTATTCAATTTTGCTTTCAAACTGGAAATTGTGTTCTTTTGAAGATACTGTTAAATTATGTAGACATATTTGCTCTCAGAAACTAGAAAAAAATTAAAGCTCGAAGTAACCAAAAATCTCAGGCCTCTTTCCTCTGCAGAAAATAGCATATTTCTCAAAAATTGTGCAGTCATATATAGACTCTTAGAAATATTTAGATTGGAAAAGATCCATAAGATCATTGAGTCCATCTTTAGCCTACCACTGCCAAATACACCACTGAACTATGTCCCTAAGTGTCACATCTACTCATCTTCTAAATATCTCCAGGGATGGTAACTCAGCCGCTGGCCTAGGGAGTCTATGTTGATGCATGACATTCACAGTAGCCTCTTTATCATACAAAATGATCTGACAAATAATAACCATTATGATAAAGTACTTTTAAGTGAAGCAAAATATCCCAATTCCTTGCTATTGTACAATCTTTCTTCTCTGTAGCAAAGCAGCTGCAAAGCTATTAGGTGTCTTAAAAAATATAGGAGAGAAGATGACACCATTCTGGAATTTCCAAGTTAATGGCAAGTAAGTTAATCATTTAAATCAAAGCTAATGAGCCCAATAATATATCATGCTGACATGTTTATTTAGCTACTTAAATCAAGTTGCCATCTTTGCCTTGCACTGTGCCCTGCACCAGACATATCAGGGGTTTTGGCACCTTCATTATCATACCTATCAAAGAAATGCAACACATAGCTGTAGATAGAGGCTGTATAGGTTAAAGATGGGAAAGATTTCCAGAGACTGTGGAAGGAAAGCTAAAACTGTAGCTTCCGTGGACATAGGCAGAACAAGCTCCTGCAAAAATGTGAGAAATGCTTTCACTTCAATTTTTTTTTAAAACTAGGCCGTTGCTATTACAGAAATCTAACAGACTGGCTCTGCTGTTAGGTCCTGTAGCAGGTTGTTCCTGCCAGATGTGTTCCTGCTGCAGCAGAAGCACAAGTAGAGGAAAAATACAAGATTAGAGTGAAATTGGTGAGGAAAAAAGAGGGAAGTATAATTCTTCTGAATCTGGAGACTGGGAAGTTTTACAGGTGTCAGGACCTGGAGGGGGAAACCATTTGAAAAAAGTGCTAATGACTCCTTGGCTGACAAAAAGTGCAAGGGAGTCTGAATAGGCAATGCTTGCACCGGGTAATTCCTTAAGGCAATTAAATATATATTCTTCCCCGTTCTGTAATATTTTAGATTAGCTGTCCTTATATTTGAAAAATATGCATATGTGGAGGATGGGATTTGACTACATTTCAGAAATTATTTTCATAAGCTTATAAGAATTGCTGGTGTTCTTACAGAGGAAGAGGCATGGAATGGGGAGGATGTAGAGCAGAAGAAAGCAGAGATGTCTTATTATAAAGATACCTTTCCCTTTATTTCTTGGGAAATAAAAAAACTAAAAATAGAAAGGAGGGGAATTAATAGAGAACTAAAAATAGAAAGGAAACAGTAAAGCAATAGAAACTGTTGGTTATCCCCACTTAGAAGACAGAGAATACCTAGCAATTTCACCTCAGCAGCAATGGAAAGGTATATATTAAGAGTAAATTTTTGAACCTGAGCTTCTTGCAGACATTTTGAGAAAAGAAATATGGAATTTTATGTTAGATTATAAATCTTAGTCCAGTTTACTGCTCATCGTCATTTCCATTTTCAAGTTTTCCCAGATACTTAATGTGAATCTTCCTTGCTGTAATTACATTCTTTTAGAGGTAGTTCCAATTCACCAGGGTCTTAAAATTCCTTTCTCTTTGCACAAAGTCTTGGCATATATTAAGACTATTTTTCACTCCTTCTGTGAATGCCTTAATAAACCTGTGGTCTTGTTCTTCTCAGAAATGTTACCAACAGGGTACGGCTACAGCCTTCTTGAAACACGGGAGTTCAAAGCAAAAACAAACCAAAGCCAAGAGATAGGAATGATGGCCTAATTAAAAAGGGATTTTGATTTTTTTGGGGGGAGTGGGGATGAATGTTTTCTCTGGTTACTTGTAGTAGCTCTGAGGGTTAGATTTATGTTACAGGTTTTAATTACAAATTTAACTAGATTAGTCCTCATTTCACTAATAGTGGATTCAGCAATACTGTAGACTTCTGTAATTTTAGCTCTATCACTGGCTTAAAAAGAGGTGTTCACTGAGGGGAAAAATACTTTTGTTTTAGTTTTTACATGGCTTCCTAAAAGCCTATTGCATCTAAGCATGATTTACTAAACTGGCACCATATTTAATACTTATGGAGGACAAAAACTTTCCAGTTCTAGACTTCAAATTTTAACACGTAGGAATGTTGCTATCAAAAGTCAGCCAGTCTACTATTAATTCTTGCAGTACAGTGCACTGCAAACAGTGCAAACAGAACAAGCCAATGGAATTATATTAATATGCATAAACCAGGAAGACTGGAAACTGACATAAAAAGACATAAAAAACAATTAGTTAACAATCATGAGTAAATTGTTCCCAACACACAGTGATTTCTTTGCTGCTTCATCTTGATTATCATGTTGCCAAGTTATGATGACAACACAAGGGCCTCGGCATAGCTTTCTCACAATTATTCCCAGTAAACATAATAAACATCTTTATGTCTCTTTTCTTCACTACCCCTACAAGAAAATAATATTTCCTGCACTTACTGTGCATTAACATTCTCATTTCTTACAAAACACCTAATTTTATGTCCCTTTTTTAAGATGATGTGAAATCTGTTCTCCTGGCTAGTAAGTGTTTATAATAACTATAGAATATAAAATGCAGCTCTTCATGTCTTCAACACATTTTGGTTGCTCAATCAAGTTGAACTCAAATTTCCGAGTCTGACTATGTGAATGCCAGCCAGGAAGCATTTACTCAGGCCCATCTTTATCTCAGCTAGTAGTGTCATTGATACCTCTGTGCATCTCTTTTCCTAAGCAGGCATACAGCATATTGAGCTGCAGAAGTATCTAAAATAAAAGACTCAGTTTAAACTGGAACACAAGTTCTAAATGTTATTCTTGTAGAAATGCTATTATAAGGTATATGGACACCCAAAGTCTCCAATCCATTATGCACGTGCCGTAAGGATAGACAAGACAAAACATCAGAGACTATTTGGTGGATTTATTATTTGAATATATAAGGCTGGTAAAGAATGAGAAGACAAATTACTGAAGTTATAAAAAAGACCAGCAACGTTGCCAGAAATAAAAATCAGACTCCTATCCACTGTAACCTGCATTGAATCCTTTAAAAACTATATGAATTGCCACATGAGGTGGGATTTGATAAAAGATTAATCTAGCATCTCATAATAATAAAAAAATTATCATATTGTGTTTCCTAGGGAAGGTTTCCTAAAAGAGTTCGAATTAAGTTTTTTAATGAAGCAATCCACACTAAATTTTCATCATATTTCTCATCTTTGTAATCTGCAGGGAACATTTAAACTATCAAATGTATGTGACTAAATTAAAATCTTGAAGAAAGGGTGTGCTGTATTTGTTCAGAGCACAGCTGTATTTCCCTCAGGGGCAATTTGAAATACTGGAGATATTTACTCTCTAAGACTTTTTCTTCTCTTCATCTACATAAATGCAAAAGTTTCCTGGACTTTAACAACAGTTGCCATAAGGCAGTGATTGAATTACAGTTTCTCTTTTAGTACAAATGATAAGTACATAAACAGTTATTTTTGTGTTTTTTCATTTGCAAGAAAAAAGAGTACATCTTTTTAAAGGAATAACAATTTCTCTTTTTAAAAGCCTTGTATCACCAATTGAACATCAGGCAGTAAAGGCCCATTTCTCCAACGTCAGTTGCCCAAAAATTAATCTGTGAAAATTAAACTCAAAGGAAGTGGTATCATTTGGCAATTATTTTAGATTTTATACTTATGAAAAATATAACTGTGCATGAAATTTGCAAAGTACCTTTTAGAACTATAATACTTCAGAGGAGAAGTTAAGATTTTATGACAATACTTGGATTATCATCTCACAGCACATTTTTGAATGTTAAATTTCAGGAAACCATTACAAACCACCACAGCCAGTTTGTGCAATGTCATTCCAAAGGGAAACAGAAGAAATGCTCCTAAGTATTTTTATGAACTTTAAGAGATGAGCTGTATCTGGCAGAGAAAGTCTAACTCTATTCAAAGAGAATGGCAAAAGACTGAGTAATCATTTTTATTTCCTCACTTCCTTTAGATGAAGGAATTTTAATGTGAAAGCCCAAGAATTGTGTTCAGCTCATCTCCACACTCTGCCTCAGAGGAACATGCTACAAACAACTGCTAGAGCAACTTATGCTCCCTTCATCCTCAAGCAAGCTGCTTACACCAGAATCAAAAATCTCCTTTCATTTACATTCATTTCAGTTAATTTTGCTTAAATATAAAGTAAATAAAACTATATGAAAATAAGTCTAGTTCGAGGTCAGAGGTAATACAAATGGTAAGAGTTACAAATCAGACAGAAAAAATAGAATCCAACTTAAACAGCATTTTACAATATGTCTGTAAGTCACAAAATATGTCCAGTGACTTGTCAATCATATTCCCTGCTTCAGTAGTACATTAAAGACAAGGATTGATGTCTTGGTTAAGGTACTTGATTAGGACTGAAAGTGATGACTGTTTTCAACCCCCTAGTAAACCCTGAGCAAGTCATGTAACTTCTAAAAACTCACACAATAACAACATCAACATGTACTAACTGGAAAACATAAATATTTTGTCTAGTGTTCTGATAAATCATTCATTGTAGTCTAATATTTCTTGACTGTGTATCTCTCAGAAACTTGGTCCAGTCCAGGAATTTCAATCACATCAGAGGTCAGAATCCTGGACCTCGTGATGTCTCATATTAAATATGAAAAACATCTTGTGCCAAATAACATTGTGCCAATATCAATAAAATAACTATGTGAAAATCGATTTTTGTTGGAAGTTCACTAGTGGCTGTGTATAAGTAACCAACTTGTGAAGAAGAGCAGAAGAAAAGCAATGGAGGCACAGAGATTTTTCATTGGCTAGAAAGTCAATCAAGACCTGTAAAGAAATGATGGGCAAATTTTTCCATCTCCTTTCAGTATGATTAATGTTCTACTGTCTGCCTCGTGACTTGCAATTGTACTGAATGGTGCTGCTTCTTTGAAGAAAGAAGAACACACAGAACAGAGACAGAGGTCCAAAGCTTATTTTTCTGAATACCTTACTCTAGTATGCAATTATTTAGCTTCCAAGATACTCCAAGATTAACTGATCATTACCACTGCAATAATAGTTGCTTTGCAATATAACATCTGTTGAAGAAAGTACAAACAAAACAACCATGCAGTTTTAGAAATATTTTTTTCTTTTTTCGACCTTGGCTTTCTAGCTTTATTCTGTACATTCCAATATAGGTTTCAACTAAGATTTGAAATGCAAGAGACAGGACGTTTACTGATTCTGATAGTTTGAATGAGATTCTCATGTACTAGACTTATCTCAGTGCTACATGCCAACTCTTTTCTTATGTTATCAGAATGGTTTTTTTTCAGCCATAGTTACCTTGCTTTGCAAACTCCCCACTGCCTGCTCCTCATCAGGTTACCAACAAAAGATGGAAGCATCTCCAGGTTCCATAAGTGCCTCTGGTCCTTGGTATTTCCATGCTTAGTATTGCACTTGAACTCCAGCGAACAAAGCATGCACAACATTGCACAGACGCTTATGGACAAAGGCTCTTATTACTGACAACCTAAAATAATTGCAGACTAAATCTAACAATGACATTGATCTACAATTCAGCATTTTCCCTGCCCTTCAAAGCCTGTTAATGACTATGTGGACTTCTTCTGTCAGGTAGAGTTGGGCTTTTATAACTTTGCAGTGAAGAGTGTTGCTGCAGAACAAGTTTTAGATATGTGGCATTGTTATTTCTATAGAGCTGCAATCACGAGGAAATGTTTTTTTTTTTCTCCAGACATCCATGGTTTTTGGCAGTCAGAGTCATCAGCACACCCCAGGGAAACAGAGTGGATATCTACTGTAAGTAGGAACTTACGTAGTTCTTTGGCATTACTGAAGCCATGTGCTATGAGTCTGTTCATTATAAAACAGCTATTTACCCATGGGTAAAAGGAAATTAAAAATAACATAGAAAATCTTCTCGGTGGCAAGCAAGAAATGCATACTCCATTAGTCCATGGTTTCACAAAGGAATACGTACTTCAGTCTACCTAACCTGGCTTCAAATACAGCCTGATGCCTAACTCCTCTTCAAATCGAGACGCAGGTCTAAGGCTCTGTTTCCTTTAACCTCTTTGTCTGTACTAATACTGCATCTCTCTTATTTCAGCATCCTGTCAAGATTTCATAGTAAGAAAGAAAACAATCAGGCACAATACAGTTATTCTGTACTCACTGTCCCAGTGAGTCAAAAAATAGGTCTGTACTGAGGACAGTATTAATTAAACAGCACAACTTTAGAGAAGTCAGCATAAGTACCAATGCTAATTCACATCATTTATGTTAATTTGCCACAGTTGGGCTTTTTTTCTAATATTTAGGGTTAGCTGTGATTGAGCCAAGTCAGATAATATCCGTGCTAAGCTGTCATTTGCCTTAGAAATATATACTCAGCTCTGCTTTGTACTGTTTAAGAGGAAACAGACACACCAATCTGCTGGCAGTGTTCACCATGTGCAAGTGCCCAGGTGTGCTCTCTGGCAGAAGAGAGGCCCGGGCTACCCGAGGCCAAACACGACCGATTCCAGGTAGCTCCAGCGGCCCCAGTGCCTCCCAGCTCTCCAGCCTTGAGCTCCACAGGGGAAACACAGCTGAGAATGGGCAGAGCACTGACCAGCAGGGGGGTGGTGAGGGAAAAAGGAAGAAACAGGCTGAATTAACTTTCCCCAAGTCAAGTCTGTTTTGCCTGTGATAGTAATTAGTATGTGACCTGCTTGGCTTTGCCTTGACCCGCAATATTTTTTCTCATTTTGGCCCCCTGTCCAGTTAAGGGGGATGCACAAAAAAGAACAGCTGGATGAGGATTTGGCAGCCAGGCAATGTAAAAAAATATCTGTTGGAAGGACTGATTATCTAATAAAATGATTCTTTATTAAAAAGCAAGGGCTACACTACATGTACACATGAAAACAGATCAACAGGTATTTGCCTGGGTTAAAAAGAACCATTTTGTTTTTAAATTATGAGTTTAAAAAGAAAATTCCATACTCAAAGAATAGACAAAGGAAAAAACTATTGAAGCAAAAGGAAAGGGAAACACTCTACCAGATTTTAGATTAAGAGGAGGACTGACACCAACAATTACCAAACCATAAGCCTAGCTGGGGAATTGATATTAGAGAGGAAAGCCATTATTTTGGACTCATTCTACACAGAGCCATGTGTGCAATTACATTCATGCTTAGTCAGAATAAAAGAAGAATGCCTCATGTGATGCTAATGTCTTCCAGGTTTCTGACAAGAGTTATTAGGTCCATACTTCAAGAACAATGATCAGCAAGCATAGATCCATAAGACTAGAGAAAAAAGGTCATATATCAAAGAATAGCTGATTTTCTCTTAAAATTAAGTACCTGAGGCAAGCTTATACTGTGTAACTTGCATAACTAATTCAGATTGGCATGGCTATAACTACTAAGTACCAAACACACCACAAATTAACTGAAGAAAAGCAAGAAAGTTTCCAGTTTGTAGAAAGAAGTACAGTATACAGTTAGCTGCTAGCCATCCCTTTAGCTCTTGTTCTGTAACAAGCAGGAGGAATAATTGACTATTATATTCTTAAATGAAGCTGCTGTGCATAAGTGTCTGGTCAAAAGAGGCAAATGGAATGTGTTAGGCATTATGCAGATCAGTAGAGACACACAAATCCCAGCCTCAGAAGGTTTGCAATTGCCTTGTCAGACATGCAGATGGGCTTAAACAAAGAAATGTGACTTGGGAAAATAAGGTTAAAAATAAAACAAGTGTTTGGCATAAAATCAGCTGTATTACATGTGTTTGGTAGAAAAGATGTTAAGCCCTTGCAATAAAGAAAGTCTCCCTTTTGGGGATACCCGCTCTACTTCAGGTCATAGAACAAGAAAGCAGAGTGTCGTATATCTCAGCTGAAAATGCAATTGGTGGAACAATTGAAAAGGGAGAGTAAAACTCAATAGCTAAAATGCTTTCACTTCCTAGTGTTTGAGAAGGAAACATTCCCTTGCTTGAGATTTACAGCAAGACACTTCATACACGATTTAAAAACAAATGTCATTCTTCACTGGCAACAGGGTAGATGGGAAGTCACATAACAACTTATATTAACTGTATTGCATATTTTCACTTTTTTAGAATGGAAATTATATCCACCAATTATGGTTTTTTTTCTCTTCTATTAATGATTTTTGGTTTACTATTTTACTGTAAGTAATTGTACAAACAATTGAAGATGGAAAACACATTACTCTCTGCAAAGTCCAAAGTCTCCCCCCTGCTTTGAAAAATTGAAGAAATTTCTTCACAGTTTTTCTGATCACTCTGAATGATTTGGTCAGAACTTCACTTCACTGTTGGCACTTGCTGTTTTGATCACCATATAAATGAGGTTGCAAGGGTTCTATCTGAGAGAACTTTTTCCTATATATGTGCAGCTACTCACCCTTCAATGCAAGGTCAAGTCTCAGACTCGTACATCAAAAACAAGCCAGTGTTGGCCTAGGCTCACCCTTATTTTTGCAATAGGAGGTCACTGACTTCTGACTCATTTATCAGCTGCTGATGATTTGTTTGTTTGTTTTTCCTTGTATTGCACCAAATGTTTCTTAGATGTCTGTAAACTTTGTTTTCATTTTGTTTATGTTTTTCTGGAAATGTGTTTTCCCACAGAGGTTTCTGAAGCAGTCATTATCTCTTCTTTCCCAGATCTGTGTGTTTTGGGACACAAAACTCAAGTAGCAACCTGTCTACTGCCAGATGTTGGATATCACGTTATGTGTAGCACAAGGGAAAAATATGCCCAGAACCACAGATTTCTAAGAACTTAAGTCACTTATTCCAGGAATAGTATTCCTGGTGTACACCATTCTGAAGCAATGGCCACTGAGTGCTGTGTTTGTTCACATATGTTCACAGCATGGATCACAGTACCTCAAGCTGTGCATTATTAGATCCAGCCAGTTTATTCACTTACTAAATAATATTTTATGGTTTGTGCCTGGCATAACTACTCCTTGAAAAGCCAGCGTCCTACATTTGTTTCGTGTCTGAAATTAACCAGACCTGTGGGCAGTTTGCTTTCTATGACATCCATTATGCCAACCAGTACTGCTAACAAAAGTTTAAGGCATTTAACCAAATTTCTATGGAAAGAAAAGAATGGTGGTTCAGTGACAACAAATAAGACACAAATAGACAAAACATAAAACAGATACTCACTTGCTTAGTGTTACAGAAATGGTGTCTGAAAAACAATTAACTCATGAATCAACAGTGTTACCATGCAACAGTTTCATTTACTTAATGGATTAATTCAAAATTAATCTGATCCCAAAGATTAAGACAGCTAGAATGTCTTTCTAGTTTGTAAACCTTGTTCCTCCCAACTCTGACTTATATTCTGGTAACATCTGAATGATATAGCTATGTTTTTTCAAGTGCTAAATAATATGCTATCAATTTTATATCACTTAGGTTCACCTTTGTGACTATCAATTTTGAAGTTATGTGGCCTTTGAGGTTACTGTATCTAATAACAAAGTTATTTGAATAAAGCAGTGATCTTTTCATAATACTCTTTTAAAATAAAAAAATATTATTTTTTTTTACATACATGGTAAGGGAAAAGAAACCCAAAGGAAACACTGTTTCACTCAGGAAGTTTATGGTAGAGTTAAAAGTTTAAATCCAGTTTTCTGCCAAGCCACTGTTTTGAGCCTGAACCTCATAGACATCCTTTCAACTTCCCATTTATAGTCAAAAGTATAGTCTATTTACATACTTAGCATTTATAGTAGTTGAGTTTGATCCCAGCCATAGCTCTCTCCCCACTCCCTCCATGCTGCCATGACCACACAAACAGGGACAAAATGTTTCTTTTAGATTAAATCAAATTAAAGAATGCTTAAGCATAAATGAGTATGTTACTGACTTGCTCCAGTGGGATATATCTGTGTGGAAATGTGAAACTACATCTACTCTCATTTGCTTTGGCAAATAAACCCCTCCCCTTACAATTCTGAAGAAGCAAAAGGTTACACGTACCCATCACTTTTGCTCTGATGCCTTATTGTGCATCAGATTTATTTTTTTTTAATTGACATAGTTCTTTTCCTGTCTTGCTCATTTATTCACAGACATTTGTAGATAATTCCTGTGGTAGAGCATTTTTCAAACACTAATTTAAAGTAGCAGCATCCAGTTCTGTTCAGCTACCTGAGGTTTGAATAGGAAAAAAACCTAAAAACAAAAAACCGAATGGATTAGTATTTACTGAAGAAAATAAGGCAAAAAAGGACAAGTGATTCAGGACTGGAATTTTCACAACTAAAGCACAGCTGTGTAGCAATCTGCCACCAAGAACAGTGTGAGTTAAAACTATGCTTTGCCATATGGTGGATTGAGAGAACCTAACTGACAAATACCTGAAGTTTTCTACTTTTTTGCACTTTCAGAATATTTCTGAAAATGAAGATAAATGTAACCCAAGGAATAAAAAATGTTATTTCTCTTTCTGAACTTGGGACTTTGCCCCCACCCTGTATGAATAAATTTGAAAAGAAAAAGTGAACTATGAGAAAGTTTTCTGATAATACAAGGAAAATTCCTCATTTCAAAATTTCCTTTCCCTTATAATCAAGTTCCACACAAAGGCTGTCATAGGAAAAACATGACAGCCAATTGCTCACATGAGAGAGTTCTTTGTAGGAGTTTTGCCTGGACTCAAAAACCCTCATGTCTTTCATCTACTGCCATTTCTTTGATTAGCTGTGCTTTTAATCTCAAATTCTGATTATATCAAATTCATGGAAGCAGGTATTAAGAAAGACATGGGTTTGTGGGAAGAGGGTTGCTTGCTTGGGTGAATTTACAATATTCTTTGAATTAAAAATATTTTTATAATGGTAACTTGCGAGGAAATTGTAAAAATAATTGTCTGCTGCCTTCTAAGTGCTTCAGACCGCTGACTGCCAAAACAAAGTGGGGGTGGAAAAAGAGTTCAGCTGGCTAAAATATGTTCCATGGAAAAAAATACCTTCACTAAAACATTAATTTTTTTTCTTTTTTTTTAAGTTTAGTTTACTTTTCAACTTCTGGAAAAGTAGTCAGTGCTACTTTTCATTATCTGACCTATTTGAAATGTCCTGGAAAGATCTCTTCTCTGTATGTTGGAGGCTAGGACTTTTCCTTTTTCTTTTCTTTCTCTCGGGAAATTTTCTCCCATGTGTTGCCTAAGAGATGATAACTACGACACTTAAGACACAAAAGATGTGGATGGGAGGAGGAGGAAGGGTGCAGTTTGGTACCATCCCTTAACTGGGCAGCTTTCTCTTGGGAAGTGCAGAGATACCACGAGATTTTGGCTGGGGAGTGAGGAGTGAGGGGCTGGGCTTGGCCCTTGCTCGCTCTCTTGATCTCGGGATCAGACTGGGGCCGGGGGGTTCTGGTGCTGCCCAGAGGATTCGCTGCCACGGCAGAGCTCTGTCCTGCACAGCTTCTCCTTACTATGGGTGAGCCTTTGCTCATAACAGCAGCCATTGAACCGGGGCCTTTCCAACACCCCATCTCACTGGGAAGGATCCTCACCATCTGCTCGGGTGCCCCAGGGGAAAACTCGGGATAATGACCTCCAACCTCTGACCCCCTCTGAAGGGAATATCTCCCATCTGCTTGCTGGAGCCCAGCTGCTACTGCCCAGCCCCACTGTTTTCTGTCACTGCTTTGGGCTTTTTTTGCTATAATTTAACCTGACACCAAATGTTCCCTCACAGCTCCTGCTATGGCTTCAGAGTTTTTGCTACACTTTTTTGTGACCCTGGGTGTGCTCGCCTCTGCTGATCCAGCCTGCTGCTCTGAGGTTCCTGCTACAGTCCATGTCACCATCTGTAAGGGCACCGGGACCGGCTGCCCCCCGTGAGTTTGTAAAGGAAGCTCCTTCTCCATCCCTTCCCGCCGGCTGTGCCGCCATTCCCGTGTGGAGAGAGGCAGCTGGGCCCGCGCCACAGCGCCCCCTGCAGGCGCGGGGGAATCATCGCACCCGCCCTGCCCGGCCGGGAGCCACCAGCGCCCCTGGCGGCTGTGACCGGAACTGCTCCAAAGGGGAAAGTGCCCCACAGCCCCGAGAAGGCTGGCACTGCCTCTGGGGCCTGCTGGTTGTGGCTAATGCTGCAGCTGTGGTTGTTTGGTTGCCTTGTTAAATATATATATATATATACACACATACATATACACACATATATATACACACACATAAATACTTTCCCCAGGACATTGCTCCTGCTGGGTGCAAAAAAGTATTTGTCTTGGTTTATCACAAATTCTGGAGGAAACCTCTGAAGGGGTCCCTCTAGAAAGCAAATTTAAGCAGCCTCTCACCCTCCCCATCAGCTGGGGAGACATAAATTTCCTTTGAGAAAAATGGAAAAAACTGTTTAACAAGCAAAGTATCTACAAACATGGAAAAATTAATAATATTAAACAACGGAACCTCTTGTTCTGAAGAGATGGCAAATTCAGAAAGTCACTGCCGTGGGGTGCAGCTCAGCTCGCTCAGTCTCTCTCAGTCCCTCCTGCACTGGAAAATGCCGTGTCCCAGCCCCGGTGGGACAAGGTGTGAGCTCCCGGTGTTTTTCTGGGTTTTCAGTCCAGAGCAGGGCTGATCAGCTCCAAGAAAAAAAAAAAGCCACAATCCAGGGAACTTCTTTGCCTCAGCTAGCTAAAAACAACAACAACAACAAAAAACAACTAAAAGCAAAGGAGAGCTCTCTCCCACTCCATCCATGCTGCAGACAAGCACCGAGAGAAAAGGAATTCCTGGGGAGTCAAAATTAAGCTTCTGCACACACAAACTGTGCACCACAACTTCCCCCCTCCCTTTGCTCCCAGATCTAGTTCAAAAGGTGCAGAACTTATTTCTGGGCTAAGCAGAACAGACAAGTGGGATACAAGCATCATAAAGTCACCCTAGGATACAGTCACCTGAGGCAAGGAAAGGATAGGCAGGTGGGACTGGGCTAAAGGCATCCTCATTAACAATGGAGCCAGCATTCTCCATCACAAAGGAGAAATAACACCATTCTCCTCATGGAATAACAAAGCTGAATAGGAAGGAGACTCACTGTTGATATTACATCAGTCCAGCTTTCAGCACACATCAGATGTGGGTTTATGTAAACTTGGAGAAGTTGCAGAAGGAAATTCATGCCATTTTGTTTGAGCTGGACTACCTATCTTAAAAACACTAGTGGGTCTTTAGTATTTGTGCATAAAGCTAAAAGCATAAAAAGACTAATAAGGCTGAGATTTTTAAAAGTCCATGACTACATAGGAAAATTGCTATTTCTATTGAAATTGTAGGGCACTAACACTAAGATTTTATTCTCCTTCAGCAGTGCAACAAAAAATCTCTCCCATTATTGATTAGCAATGGGTGGTATATACAATGGTGAAAGCTAGAGGCATGCATGGAGGACAAAAGCAGATATTAAGAAAACTATGCATAAAAACGAAATAGCAATTGGCTCACTAAATTGAAGCAAAGCTTCAGAAATTAAGGCTCCTGTAAAAATCTAAAGCACAGCCCCAACCACATATCAGTTTATCACAAGACAGGTTCATCCTTTGATATTAAAGTAAATCCATCACTTCCACCAGGACTGCATCCAACTCTGAGGACTTGGTGACTATTTTCAACTGAAATCATTACCTTTTGGAAGTGATCCATGTCCCAGACTTGTGCATGACACATGTAGAATCAGCAGAAGAACCTGTATGAGACCAATGTCATTTGGGTCTGGTATCTCGACTGATTTTCAGGTCAACTCTTCATTAATTACTTCACCTGTTTCTTGATATGTACTGTGCAGTTTGAACACAGGTTTCAGAAACTTGTTGGCTTTATTGTCTTGCTTTAATATATATCTCTAAAACTGACATTCAAACAGGCTCTGCCAAAACCAAATGTTTTTCAACATACAACTAAGAATAAATTTTAGCTTTCCTAGGCCATTGAAGAAGGAACAATGAAAGTGACATTTTTCCTCTAGCAATCCTAATTAATTTATTACAATGATACGCACATTCTTATTTGATTACAACATGCCATCCCTGTGCTGAGGTATACTGTCCAATTCTTTCTTTGTGCAAATAAGAAGATGGATAAAGAATTAATCACTGCAATGAATTCTGAGAACAGTGCTTTCAAAAACATGAAGTGGTTACTTTGCAAACAGGAAAAGAAAGGTGGCCGTGGTGAGCAATACATTTCAAAATCTTGTCAAATAAGGGCAAAGTTGAGCAGCTTCAATTAAAATACCTTTTATTGACTTCCCTGTGGTAAGACCATGAGTCATGGGCTGGTCTCCACCTTACCTGAACTGCATTTGTTTCTAGTGAGGTACTTACACATTAGAGTCCACGTTCTCACAGTTACTTTCAAGTAAACTTGGAAGGAGGTGGAGAGTCCTATTGTCACTATACATACAGCATCTGGGGCACATCATTCTTGCAAGAACAGCATTCATCTTTAAAAAAAATTATTGTAATGAAATTTTATTACTATGGCCTACTTAATCATCTGCAAGAGTAGTAGAGCAGTGGAGAAGATTGGCATTGAAAAGGAATATAACAGGGAAGACGTGATTTGATTTGGGGACATTGTTTGTACTTTGCAATTATGGCAATCAGTTCATTTGCTCTAATCCACCGAATATGCAATCCTGGAGAAGAGGACCCTTTGAAGAATGCATTTGGCATTCCTTTAGCTTTATCAAATGCTCTGGGCCAAGTCTGCATACTGGCAGATCTTCAGTGGATCTCAGCCAGTTTATATTCAGCTGAGTATTTGACCTAGTTAAAAGTTTGATTAATACCACATTCAGTGTTCTTAGCCCAATGCAAAGAGCTATCACTTGTAAAGCAGTTATTCTGGGGAAAAGAAAGGATGTGAGTAAATTAATTGTAAGAAGTAAAAAGCAAGACCAACTGCTTCTTACAATAAAGAAGCATTTTTCAATAATAATAATTGCCATATACAATCCTGACCCAGTTCATACTAAAAGATTAATTCTGCTATCCCCCTCAACTGCATTCTACTCACTATTGTATAACTGAAAAATCTTCTCACAGTAAATGTTTCTGTGAATCCTCTAGATGCTGCACTTTATGATAGAGTTCTTTTCTTTGTATAAATGGGGATATTCAAGCATAAAAGCAAAAAAATATAAAGTGTCACCTGTGCAATATTTTATAATATAAACCCACTTATTATCAAAGTATCATTTTGAATTACAATTGTCCTATTGCTTAGAGCTTTTCTTCTGTGACACCTCAGTCATCTCTCTGGGAAAAAAAAGCAAAGGCCAGATTTTAATGTCTGTTATCATCTCACTTCCTTTTTATTGAAATTCCTTAGCTTCTGCTATATCCCTTTGAAAATGGAATGTCCAATTCTGCATTTAGAATGGAATAGCCCACTCTCTAATTCCATAAGGGATCTATAATTCCTTCATTTGCACTGTTTTGCAAACTGTCATTTCTGATTGCTGTTGCATATTGACCAGCCCCTTCCACCAACCTACCTACAATGTGCCACACAACTGTGAGCAGTCAGACAATATTTACAGCTATCCAAAACTGGAGAGCTGAAACCTTCCTCTGGAGGATGTAACAACTTCACTGAATTTGAAGTACCACTGGAGAAAATAATGTAGTTTAATGGCTATAACACCGTTCTTCCACTAGGCACATATGAAAAGTAAATATGATCATTTTCTGTGATTTTCTTTGCTGGTGGATTTTAACTAATTTTACCAAATAAAGAGTATGTACCTAAACCCTTAATACTTTCCAAAATTTTTGTACAAATAAAGTAATTCATTTTCATGTGACTTACACTTTCAATATGTTTGTCTTCTCTTTTAAGATAGTTTAATAAAATTTTACTCACAAGTTGATATCTCTTGTAAATTGAATTAAACAGCTTGTTTTGAGATTATTAAATTCTAAATTTTAGGCAGAATAGGAAGAAAAGAATTCTATATTATCTATAAGGACCAGCTCAGGCTGTTTGATGCAGCTTGTAATTCAAATTTTATGTCAAGTCTTTACAAAGAAATGCCCATATTTCTGGAAAAACATTTGTTTAATAACTTCGAAGACATATTTTTGGAAAACTTATCTCCTTAGCTCTCAAGAAAAATAACTATTAAGTCTAACTCAGTCCAAATAGTTTTCTTCATCTTCAATAGGCAGAGATTATAGAGATTATAAATAGATTCTCTACCTTACAGAGAAGCAAGCCACATAAAAGAATTTGCTTAATGCACCTGAGAGAAGAGTGAATCTCAGTAGCAATGTTAGAAACCTTTTATGCTGAAACTTTCAAGCAAATGAAAATGAAAAAAGATCTGTTGCTGTAGCCTTTTCATTATTCATTAAGATCTGATCAATTGTTTCATATAGTGAGTGGAAATATTTCCACCACAATTATAACTGGGAAGCAGATTGGAAAAGCACCTGCGGCCACACTCAATGGGAAAAGCTGCAACAGTCCCAGGAGCAGTAGCTGTGCAGCCTGGTTGCCAGAGAAACATCCACTAATTTTACCACTGCCAGGCAAGTTTACAGGGGCAGGAACAAGAGTGCTATTCAATTAAGAGTATTTCTGCAGACATAGCTAGATGAGAAGGGATTTTAAAAAAAAAAATCTCTAAGTTGGCAGCTTGCCAAATTACCTTTTTAATCCTAACTCTTGTTCCTGTGTTTCCTCTAGAAGAAAAAAGCAAGGCATTTAGAGGTGGGCCTATGTGGAGTACGAAGACCTTTGATTTCACTGTCTAGAGCAAACATTAGAATTGTGCATTTGATCCTCAAAAGTATAAACATTAGCAAAGTTGTCCATTGGTAGGTAAATGTCCTTTCCTGGCCTGTAAGGCTGAACTACAGGGGGAAAAGTGTTTCAAGCAAGAGGTTCACCTAGCATCAGCAGACTTGCACCAGTCAGTAGAGTAGCTGCAGACCAGAGGACTACACTTAGTGGATTTTGAGCTCTGCTGATCTCCATTCTAGAACAAATCCAAGCCACAGTTTCCTCATAGGAACATCAGCTATAAGGTCTCATCTAGACAAATGGATAATCATCTATGGCTCTATGTGGTTTTAAAATAAAGTTTCTTGGCATAAAAACTTCTAGTAATGGTGATTAGGCCTGTCCAGTTTTGAAAATTATTTATTAAGCTATTCTAAAAGTTATAAAAAATACTATTCTAACTCCTTGTAGCTGATGATGTAATGACTCAGCTTCTGTGCATGCCTGAATGAGTAACTATAGGAGAAAGTGATCTGACTTATGGAGCTTCCTGGCAGATGAGTAACTCATCAAGCAAACAACAGTACTTCTCCTCCAATTGGGAGCTCAATACAGTACAAAGAAAACAATCTTAAAATCCAGGAGAGGATTAGGAAAACATCTTCTAAAGACATTGCCATGGATTTAACAGAAATAGAGAACAAGATGAGGCAGCCCTGAAGCAGATCTCTAAGGGTCCATTACAAAGATTAATAGATGATGAGTTATTTTAACCTAAAACATGTGTATGGCAATGTAGATGTATAAAAATGAAGCCAGCTCATGAGGCACTGTTGGACAGCTGCAACCAAGGATAGTTTTTTGATGTGCACAGTGCAGCTATATTTTCACTAAGCAGAGTAAATTCTCCCCTGCTGCAACTCCTCTACTGCTGCTGTTTGGGTGAAGTGGAATAATGACTATGCATCTAACATACACTGGTCTGCAGCATATGAGTACAGACAAAATTAAAGACTTGCCTTTTACCAGGATATTTGATAGTTTTTTCAGTGTTACTGATCATTCTGACTATCAAATCTGATTATCTCCTGGGCTTGATCATGGACTTGCAGTATCAGCACAAGCACCCTCTAAAAACACTCAGTAAGAAATATTACGTAGTAACTGCACCGTTTTTGTCCTTAATTTAACCACAGATTATTCAGACATCTTCTATGAGAGAACCAGAGAAATTGTAGGGATGTGGCTTGGACTACAGTGCTCCACTACACTTTTTTACATGTGACAAAGCTGGAAAAGTTCCACTCAGGCATCTGCATTTACACTCGGAATCTATCTTCACAGAGGAGAGGAGTGAGTGAACAGTAATTTCAATGTTATGAGTTCACTCCCTATTTCCCTATTTCCCTATTTCTTTCAAGAAAATCAACAAAAGGCAGAAGTTAGATTCTTTACAGAACATCTCTCCACTTTCCACAAGTTTGCTATATAGGACAGAGACAAGGAAGAAAAATGTCTATGCTAGACATGAACAAGTTTTATATTTGTAATTCCATACTTAATATAAAGCATCTCAAAATATTTGCAAAATCAAATAAAAATATTTACCCTGATCTGTGATATGACGAATATCAACATTAGCAGGGAGAAATCCAACCTAAAAAAGCCTTTGACTAAATTTCAGCTTTTCAAGTTTCTCACAGATTTCCATAATTGTCATATTTAGATACTATTGCTGTAAAGTCATTAGAAATAGTAACTGATAAAAGAAACAAGCCTTATGCATTTATATTCAAACTTTCTAATTTCAAGTGTAAGAAGAGACAGTTCTTAATATATGAGGGTTCACAGATGTGATTATAAAGGCCTGCTTGTTCAATTGGGATCTGGTGTTGCAGTTTCTTAATTTCAGCATCAAGGTACTAAGAAGATACATATAAATGTTTCTCTTCATAATCCAAATCCGTTATAATTTCTGGATATTCTCATGGGGAAAAAAAAACAAACAAAAAAACCAACCAAACAACAACAAAAAAAAACTTAAATCCACCAACCCACAAAACCTATAAAATAACTCCAACAAACTATGCCACAAAATCCTTACCAGAGAAAGCAAAAAAGCTTGTATAGGGAGCACCCATTAGCAGCACATTTGAGTTGATTTCATCTAAGCCTTAGGACACTAGAACCACATCATGCTTTTTCAATGCTAACTGCACATGGAATATGCAAGTTCATAATTGGTTTTTAATTGCACAGTAGAATACAAGCATTTTAGAATGACATTATGAACAAATTTTGCTATAAATTCACTTAACCTGCGTTATTTTTAGATAGCTGCAAAATTAATTCAGAAATGAGCTATACTAATGTCTTAAAGGAAAGAAATATCTGTGTCAGGGCACACTGATGTAGTCCAGGATAGAGGTTAGTGACACAGCAGGTAAGGGTGATATGATGTCTCACTCACAATTCCACATATTTCCCTCTGGAAATTCTAAGTTTAATGCTGAGCAGCAGGAAGGGGTATAGAGAGCTATCAGAAGGGCCGTGGTGGGGATGTGGAGGTGCAATTCCCAGGAGAGGGGCAGCAAGAGGTCAGTGTTCTCCCTGGTAGGTTTCTACATCCCATTCAGGTACTTTTCATTGCCCACATTCCCCAAAATCACCTCTGTCATTTCCTGCATTTTAGAAACAAAGTGGCACCATTCAGTTTAAACAGAATGGCTTCAGCTTTAGAAGACAACAAAGATGCACAAATTCCACTGTTCAAAAGAGCCATCTCCTCCGAGGACACTGACGGACACAATATGCCCCTTCTTTTCTGTGGACCAAAAAGTGTGCACATCACTGTGCACCCACTCTGATCCTACCGGCACTGAGGAAAGGTCCAGGTCAGAGAATTTGGTTTAGGCGCCCAAGCAGCTCTCAGGCCCTGTACAAATGCGACATCTGCTGGGCAGAAATTGTCAGCTAAAACATCAGCGGAACCTGGACATTTTGGGAAACATTCCAACTACCACTGCTGAAAAAAAAAGAGATGAAACGGTTGGCAGTGCTGGGAGGTAAGGGAATACCAGTTAACCAGCCTGACTCCACCGTGAAGAATTTCTTCATGGATGCTTAATTCCAAAAGCCTTTAAGCAAGAATCAGTGTCTTTAAAACTCCTAAGCACAATTCCAAGTACTGCCAAGCACAAATAGTAAATTAAATGAAAAAAAAAAATGCAACTTAGAAAGAACTCATCCCAACCACTCTCTCCCAACTCTGTTCTCTAAACAGCAATAAGGGCAGATGCTCCCAAGGAAATGAGCCAAAATAAACTTGAGCACAGCAGCAATTTGATGCCAATTGAGACTGACAAGAGTTCTGAAATTAACTTAGCTTTTGGTTCTGTCATCACCTTGCATGGCCAGACTCCTTAATTTTTCCAGGCTTTCACCTCCTTCCATTTCAGCACATAATACGGTGCACATATATGAGTATATAAACATATAATAAACCCATTCATGATAGCATTGATTCTGGAAATATTTGGTTAGTATTTTGGTTACATAAGGAAATTCTAATTCTGCATAAAATTTAGGCTAAATTACTCTCCTCACAGATCTAATTAAATGCTTCCAAGATTTTACCCATATTTAGAACTCATCATGTCAATCATTAAGAAACCAGTGGAAGGTAAGAGCACCCATTGTCTTTCCATTCTCCTGAACCACCTGGCCATTCTACTCTTTACCCTGACTCTTCACTGAACACACCAGCATCCAGCACTTGAATGTTAAATCCACGTTTTGCTTGCTTTAAAATGCACTACTTCTGAAACTCAGAGTTCCTGTGAGTTAGTATCATTTCTATAAGAGCAGATATCCTTCTTAGATATCTCCTTTATGATAAATTCCAAGAAAAGGAAGAAGAAAGTACAAGTTCACAAACTGAGCTGGCCTATCAGATACAGAAGTGTTATTTTTATCTGTGAGGATACAGGAGAACAAGTTAATCATGTCGTCTAAGACCTCTTCTTTACAAAAAAAAAGTTTTCTGTCTTCATCATATATCCCTGAAACAGTAGCCCCTCTCTGTTCTCACCTTTTTTCTACCACCAAGCTGTCCAAGCTGGAACAATAAATTCTCCATTCCTCTAGACAATTTACAGCTGTCACACCATAGCTGTGTTGTCAGTGTCACATCTTTAAGTACTGATAAACATGCCACTGATCAAGAATCTAAAGTACAATCAGCTGCTAATTACAGCAAAGAGGCCTTTCAGTTCGAAGTGTAGTTTTTAATGAGATATTGGAATTTATGCCCACAGCATATGCACAGCCTAGTAAACTGAACAGGTAAACATACAGACATATATATATAAATTTCATATTAATATATGCATATAAGATTGCTGATATGGCACCAAAATAATATATTAAAATTAATTCTTTTTGGCATTGTGAAATTTATATAAAAGATAGATAGATAGATAGATAGATAGATAGATAGATAGATAGATAGATAGATATACACACACATACATATAAATAAGATATATGTATATGCATGTGTATTAAAGGTGTTCAGATAACTTTCCCTGGTATATTCAAGCAAATCATCAGTTAAGCCAACAGTTATATCTTATCGTACAAATGCTCCTTTTAGGGTTATGGTCATGCCTCATGCAGGGAACAATAAATTGGCAAGAAGAGATACTGAGGATGGCACTGAAGATGACTGTAGCATGGCTTCAAATAGCTGGCAATCAGGCAAGTAGACATAAGTAGATTTGGTAATGGGAAATAAAAGCATTCTATTTCCTGGTTTATACATGTGTGTCAACTTTCTTGCTCCACAATATAAGCATCACAGAGATTATTACAAACCTACTAAAGTATTTAAGCTAACACCTTTGTTTAGGCCAATTTAACCCCACAAGGAAGATGCAAGTGGGCTTTACAGTTTTAAAACATGGAATCTTGGGACAGACCAGGCTGGAAGTCATCTGGCCCAGCTTTTTTCATGGGAAGGAACCATGATGAGATTATCTAGAACCCTGTCCAATCCATCTTAAAACTGTCTACCACATCCCTGGGAAAGTTGTTCTGGTTTACTCACTTCTTAGACATGAATACAAAAAAAACAGAAAAAAAATTTAGCCATGTGTCTGTGCCAGCCTACCGATTCCTAAAGCACAGCCATCTCATCCACCACCACGGCAATCCTACAGGCTCTAGCTGCAGGATCAGGGTTCACATTATGCCACAAGCAATCTCCAGACACAAACAGAAACGTATAATTTTGTGAACTCCTTCTTAATTTCTCTGTTTTTCTAAACTGCATATCATTCAAAAGTAATCTTTTCCCCAGTTCACACAGCCTCCTGAGTGCCTTAACAAGCTAATGCAATCTTCTTAGGATAGGGAGAAAAAAAGTAAAGCCATACTTTAATTCCTTCATTTGCTCCTTTCCCTTTTTTTGCAGGGGATTGGATAAGTTAAGGAAACATTAATGTCTGATCATTCTGATGTCACTCTAGCAGTCACACTTGCACCACCCCAGACTTTAACTCCTGGGACCAGAGTCCCTTCACAGCACATGGCTCCAGAAAGCCAGAGGGTGTACCAGTTGACTCCCTACACATACCTCTCTCTCTCACACAGTCAGACAGGTTTCCCGGAGCACAGTCCCAGAAGTCTGGTTCCTTCAAGTCATTTAATCGTGGTGCAGCATCAACACAAGAGCTGATGGCTCTGGGGAGTAACCCCAAACAAAGGGATCTCTGGGCTTTTGTATCCCTATGGTCTGTGGATATGTTCCTCACACACATTTCATGCCCCTTACATGTGCCTCTTGGCCATGATAATTTATCTGGGGTCCCCTCTTTGTTTATTTGGGTTCTACAGAGTCCCTTAGTGACTGCCACAGACACCACACACCCCTCTCTGTCTGGTGTCACAGGTCTCCATGCCCTTTGTTAGGCACAGTCAGTGTCAGCTCAGGGCTGGTGGCCAAGGACCCTTTCCCCCACACCCAGAGTACAACCCACAGCTTGCACTGCAGCTGCTCACAGAGCTGCCTGCACTGGGAGTATTCCTCAACTCTGCAGCTGCCACTTTTTTTTTTTTTTTTTTACTTTCCTGTCTTCCTGGATAAGCTTTGCCTACCAACAAGCACTGAAGAGCTTATGATGCAAGGTTATGCTTTGGGGACTGCTCCCCACTCAGCAGTTGCCCAGCATGCAGCATGCCTGGCCATTAGCCATTTGGTCAAGTGTTTGCATGATTCCTGCTGTGGAGGGACACCTGTCTGGCTCCTCCCTCACCTTTGGTGCCTGCCCGAGTGCTTGTGGGGTCTTTGCCTAAATGGTAAGCACGATTGCTAGGATGCAAAAGTAAATGCCAGCAAACCTCCAGGGCCAGAGCCAACAGCCCCCAGATGATCTCAGAAACATACATTATCACACACAGATCCCAGAGTGACTCAGACACTGTATTCATCCAAACTATCCAAAACTGCACTGCAAAAGACCGTATGAGCATCCCACAAATATATTTGGATACAGTCAGACGAGAATGTCACATTGTGGTACATTATCAGAGCCATAATCTAGCACATTGATCTATCTGGTATAATCAGTTATCTCCATACTTCTAAACATGTTCCATGAGATGTGCATTTGCCACTGGGCAATTCTTACTGATTATAAAAGTCAGATGATTCTTTCAATCTTATCTATTACAGATACAGAAACTGATTCAGCAAAGCAATTAAGTCTGCTGATTATCTATGAGTCTCTCTCCATACAATAAAGCATCGAATCAGAAGCTTCACCTGTCCATGTATGTATCTTAACGTGAAATAGGTGGTAGAATAGCTGCTATTTTAATTGAACAACCAACTGCTGAAGTCATGTACTTATGAAGAACTTCACCAGTTTAATTTTTACCCACATAAGTGTATTTTCAGATATCATTGTGCTAACGTTCAGAAAGCAATTGCATCTTTTTCAAAGCATTAATGTAATATTTTTAAAAATCTCACAATAATTATACCAAGATTTTTTTTCTGTTTTTAAACATTAGGATACACAGCTATGCATGACACATTTCATCATAATACATAGCCAGACTTTGATATAATCTCCTATCTTAACAAAGACCTCACTTTTCTTTAGATTTGGAAAGAATATTTATCAGCAGACATTGTTTTTCCTAAATAGTTTTTTGAAATACACAATTTCATGGCGTGTTCAACATTTATAAATTATTATCAAGACTCAAATACTGAGGCTTTTCACTGAAAATTGGAAAGCTATAACTTTTCTTTTGAACAAGAAAGAAAAGTAAGCCACTAACTTGATTCCAGGTCTTGAAGCCTTAAAAACCACAACCAACAAATGATGGCCAGCTCTTCAGAGAAGTCCAAGAGGCTCAGCAGTACTGCTGGCTTCACTGTGAAGAAACTCGAGTTTTCAGCGGTGAAACAACATCTGTATAATTTCTCTGTGGCAAACAGGGCCCATTTTAACACTACATATGTGGCATAGTTAGTACAACTCAGTAACCAGCTGCCTGTTATATGATAGGCTCATCAACAGGTGGAAGTTCATCTTGGATCATTGCTTGTAGTGAAACTCAAATGAGAATTGAAAGATCTTTTATATTGTTCTAGTAAAGTGAAAGGGAAAAGATTCTTCACATCATAATGGGAAACACTCTGAATGAGAAAATTTTACTTCAACAAAAATGTGTACAAAAATGAGCTGTGAGGTCACCAAAACACTTCTAGTCTCAGCTGTTATGAGGAACAATAAGACAATGTTTAATCCTGCCAAGGTGAAATTTCATCATCTTCCAGTTTCTTATTTGCCTATTTCATGCACATATGGGAATAGCCTATCTCAGTTGGAAGGGACCCACACTGATCATCCAGTCCAACTGCCTGACCACTTCAGGGCTGACCAAAGGTTAAAGCATCTTATCAAGGGCAGCATCCAAATGACTCTTAAATGCTGAAAGGCAAGGCCAGGTATGACCAGCTCTCCAGGAAGACTGTTCCACAGGATTTGGTCTTGGTAAAGAAATGATTCCTTATGTCAAGTCCAAACCTTACTGACTGAGACAGCTTTCAGCCATTCCCAGTCTTGGCACTGTGTACCAGGGAGGAGAGATCAGCACCTGTGTCTCCACTACCCCTCCCCAGGAAGCTACAGAGAGCAGTGTAGTCACCCCTGAGCTTCCTTCTCTCCAAACTACATAAGCCCAGTGGCCTTAGCTGCCCCTCAGAGAACATACCTGCCAGTCCCTTCCCCAGCTCTGTTGCCCTCCTCTGGATTAATTCAAGAGCCATCACATCCTTTTTACATGGTGGGTCTCACACGATACCCAGTTGTAAGGCTGTGCCAACAGTGAATTCAGCAGGATAATTGTCACAGTTTTGGAGACAGGAGCACAACTGAACACATCGAGTTCATGTGACAACAGCCCATATTTATTGATGCATGCCCCCATTTATAGGGGGTTCAAAATTCCCACACTTCAACACCTGATTGATCAAGGTCTCCACACCACCCAGTTCACTGCCCAGTTAGATGTCTGCCTTAAGGATTGCATGGCTGGGGTTCCTGGCTGGAAATCAAATCTAGCCTATCACTGTCTTATCCAGGGACTTGTTCACTTCTATTCTTTTACCAACTAGGCTGGTTGAGTTGGGGTCTGTTATGGCCAATTTTATCTGTGCAGCTTACAGACCAGCTGTAGCTGTCACAGATAATCACTTCTTTGGACTGTGTTTGATGCATGCCAGAACATGGTTTGCCCTCTGGGCTGCCCAGGCTCACGCTGCTGCCTGATACTGAGCCTGCTGCCAATCAGCAATCCTAGCTCCCTTCCTGCAAGGCAGCTCCCCAGACACTCCTCACTCCATTTAGACTTGTGTCAAGTGCTACTCCATCCTACGTGCATTTAGGCTTGTTACATTTATTCCCTTCAATCACTGTCCAAATGCTCCAATCCCTCTGCAAGGCCTCTTGTCCCTCGGGAGTGTCAGCAGTTTGGAATCATCATCAAACTTGCTCACGGTGCATTCAACTCCTGCATCCAGATCACTGAGAGATATATTGAAGAGAACTGGCCCTAGGATTGATCCCTGAGGAACGCCACTGGTGACCAGTCACCAGCCACATGTGGCCCTGTTCACTGCAACCCTTGAGCTCTGCCCTTCAGCCAGATCTTCACCCAGCACTCCATGAACCCACAGCTGCACAACTTGTCCAAAGAACAGCCTTACCATGTGAAATACTGAATGAATTCCTTGTTTACCTTTGATTGTTCATGCAGCTATTGCTTTACCTACCAACCTGTCTTTATCAGCTCAACCCATGAGTTTCCCGCTTTCATTCTTCCAGCTCTCTCCACCATCCCACTGCAGGAGAGTGAGAGAGTGGCTGTCTGGGGTTGTCACTGCTTGCATTGCCAATGCCAATCAACAGGTCCAAGGTCAGCTGGGGGAGAACAACCTCTGTTCAGAACCTCTGCCTTCTCCACGTGTGTCCCTTCTCCTGCACCTGCTGCTGCCTGTGCTGCTCTGGTGTCCATCACAAACAGGTACAAACCAAGAAGTAAAAAACCCAGAGTAACAGCTCCCAGAAAGCTGCTCAGGAAATCTCCATAGGGCTGTGCTACTGTGTGCTGCATCACTGCAGCTTTGTGTCTACATCACTTCATCAGCTGGCAAGAGGTCAGATCAGAAGACAAAAAAGGCAAAAGAAAAAAATCAGCATTTCTGTTTAGTTTTTTTCACTGCATTTTGCCTTCTCTTCTCATAAAGGTCTCAGAGATAGCTAATTACATGAGAAGCTGAGCTATAAGTTTTAAAAATAAGCATGTTTCTAACCCTGAAGAACTTCTGGAGGTCTAGCACCCAAGAACCTCCAAAACCACAAAACAGCCTTTGGGACATCTTTGCTGATTTCTTGAGTATTCTTTGCAATTTTTCATTTCTCAAGGTCAGCATTTTTTGTTAACAGGGAAAGGATTTTACATTTTCCTTAATGATCTGTTTTTGTCTAGATCTTCCACTTTTCAATTATTTCCTATATTACTGCCCTTATGTAAACCTTAGTAAATGTAAGGCAAATGAGTCTTAACTACCTATACATCAACTAGAGTAGAAATAAGTATTTTTAAAAAAAAAAAGCAAACATTGAATTCCCATTTATTCCTCTGTTCACAATATCCCACTTTTAAAAAACCCTAGATATAGTTCTGCAGCCTCCTTTTTTTCCAAGGCTCAAGTTTATATGTTTTTTTCATAGCATACCATACTGCTACCTTTCTCTCTAGGCATGTTGCTCATCCTTTCTCAATACAGCCAAAAGGACCTTGTGGATAATGGGCAAGATTCTACATGGTTTTTAAAGCACACAAGTTTAAGGACAAAGACTGCAAAAAAAAACAGCTCTGGAATGACCCAAAAGAATACAATCAGAGATACAGACAGGTCCAGAGATACTAAGTCAACCTCAGCTACTGCAATTAAATATAGGAGAAATAGGTCGAAGTCATTATTTTTTTGACACATACCCCTACAAGTTTACCCACCTCAGAAATCACAATTCACAAATTTACCATAGTATAAATGTTCACAGGCATTTGCCAACAACTACTGGTCTAGTTTAAAGACAAAAACTCGAGACTGCATTTTTACATGCAAGCATCTACCATTTTATAAATGATTAATCACCTCCCCTAAACAAAAATAAAAATCATCAAATCAGGTCTTGTGAGACATTTTATATTGTTTCTCTTTTATAGTTATTCTATGATTTCAAACTCATGTGGGATTTTTTTAATCTTTCCCATAGTTTCTAAAACTATCTATTGCATCTCAGCAACTTCTTGCCTGAGTCTGAAAGTAAATACATACTTAGATAGCCTTACTGTGAACAAAATACTTTTAAAAAGCCTTTGTATGTCCTGTTTGAAACTGGCCCAACACCAGGCACCAACAAAAGCCACTCACTCGCCCTCCCCTGCCACAGCTGGGCAGAGGAAAGGAAAAAAATTAATAAAGGGTTCATGAGTTGAGATAAGGACCAGGAGAAAACATTTTAAGGGCAAAACAGGCTCAACTTAAAGTTGCAAAGTGAATTTATTACTAACCAAATCCGAAGAGGATAATGAGAAGTGAAATAAGCCCTTAAAAACACCTTTTTCCCCCCAGCCCCTCCCTCCTTCCCACTGACAGTGCAGGGAGACAGGGGGTGAGGGTTGTGGTCAGTTCATCACCCCAGATCTTCTTCTAGTGCTCTGGGAGAGGAGTCCTCCCCCTGGGAGACCGTGGCATCCCTCCCACGGGAGACAGTTCTCCATGAACTTCTCTGGTGTGGTTCCAATCTCATAAGCAGCAGTTTTCCCAAAACTGCTGCAGTGTGGGTCACTCTTCCACAGGATGCAGTCCTCCAAGGACAGGCTGCTCCAGCCTGGAAGCAGGGACCCCTCTCTCCATCGGGTCTCCCACTGGATCACATCCTCCTCCAGGCATCCACCTGCTCCAGCATGGGCACCTCCCCATGGGCTGTGGGTGGATCTCTGCATCTCCCGTGGATCCCATGGGCTGTGGGTGGATCTCTGCATCCCCCGTGGATCCCACGGGCTGTGGGTGGATCTCTGCATCCCCCGTGGATCCCATGGGCTGCAGGGGCACAGCTGCTTCACCATGGTCTCACCACAGCCTGCAGAGGAATCTCAGCTCTGGCACCTGGAGCACCTCCTGTCCCTCCTTCTGCACTGGCCTTGGTGTCTCCATGTTGTTTCCCTCACATGTTCTCACCTCCTCCTCTTCTCTGTGATGCCTGAAAGAGAGGCTGGAAATAAATCCCCACAGACTGATGTCTGTAGAGCAGGTATTTGTTTATTGCAGTGCTGGTGGTGAGGGGGATGTCTCCACCTAACCCACCCACCTTTGTCACCTGCTGTGGTGTATTTATACACTAAGTATTGCTCAGTATCACTGTGTCACTACAACATCATCACGTACGTGCCAGAACTAATTTAGTGTGATCTCATGGTTATTAGATGTTCTTTTGCACTGTGCTTGCATCTCCCCAATTCAGGGGTTGTCAGGGGTCTTTGATGAAGGCCTCCAAGGTCTTCTTCTGAACCTTTCAACTTTGTCTTTGGAGCATGCACAGTTACGGTGTTCCTTGGTCTGTCTGGTCTTAACCGACCTAAATTCTTTGTTTTGTGGTTAATTGGCTTTGCACTTACCAATTTTTCATTAGTCTATTAGATAACTACAGTTATCTGCTCTAAAACTATCCACCTGGTGAGTTTTTCCTTCTTTTATTGTCTATTCAGCATTAGGCAACTCGTTAACCATATACTAGCCATTACATTGTATAAAAAGTTATTTTTATCAGGTTATATTGGCATAAAAGTTATGATTCAGGTTATATAGGTATCAGATTATATAGATATATAAGAAGTCATTATTTAGGTTATATTGATATGAGGTTACATTGATATCTTATAATACAAGCTATACAAGCACTTTGTAACTTTGATCTAAGTTACATAGGCATCATCTGGCTAGAAAAAACTGTGCCTTCACTTTGTTTTGATTTTCTTCTTAAATACGTTATCACAGAGGCATTACCAAACTCTCTCATTGGCCCAGCTTTGGCCAGCAGCATGTCCATTTTCAGAGCCATCAGGGATTGGCTCTACTGGACATGGTGGAAGCATCTAGCAAGCTTCTCATAGAAGCCACCTCTGTCACCCCTTGCTACCAAAAACCAGGCCATGCAAAACCAATATATTTTCCTGTGTGACAGTGCACACAGGAAAATTTATACTCAGACTGCATGTCACTCAATGAACTAGGTTAAGTATTCCCCACCTAACAAATGTATCAGAGGTAGGAGCAAGCAAAATTCTGAGCTATTCAACATGTTATTCTAACAAAATGAGGCACAGAAGTCCTATGTTATAGTGAAAGGTGACTAAATATTACCACTGAAGAGATTCAAACCATGTTTATTCCATTTTTGCTGAGAAACAGGTATGGATTTAAGAAGTAAAATAGAAAAAATATCAAATCTGGATGTTCCCCAGTTGGTGTGAGATCAAATTTACATTTGGCAGGAACAAATTCAAATACAGGTTTCAGCGCATGTATATATTATATACTGTAGTTAGCCCACTACATGATCCATACCCCATTTAGGGATTTTTTTTCCTAACTGCCTTGTGACAAAACATACTGACACATGTTAAGCCATATTTCCTCATAAAAATCCTTAACAGACTTCTAAGTGCTATTTCAAATACCTGGTACCTGGTACTCTTTATGGAAAGAGAACTGAAGTGGTCAAAAGTTGTTTGAGTGCTCCAACAAGGAAAATTATTTCATCTAGCAGTTACTTTCAGGGGTTGTTGTCTTTTTGTCAGTTGGAGCAAAACATGCTTATCCATGAGAATATGACTCCAAGCTTGCTATGGAACTAAGTTATACGAATGCATTTTAACCATTTTCATATGCAGGGAGAAATTTGTGTGCCATGAAGCTTCCTGCAGAAACGAGAGGGCCTCTTCTCATCAGTCCTATATCCTAGGTATAAACAATTATCATGTGCTTTACTGGGAGTTTCACATTGGCTTGCAAACAGAAAGGCTTGAAACCAGTACTTCAATCAACATAGTTCTGTTTATTTTTAAAGCTGGATTATTCTACTGCAGTAAGCACAAGCATGCAGGTCTCCTGGACCAAGTCTATCCCACATTGTGATTCCCCATCCATAGAACATTTCATCCAAGTTTGTTTTCCTGTATTTTCTTTCATACCTGCCATCTGCTTTACAAACAAATCATGACTTGTATATAATACAGGTGGCAACAGAAAAAAATCCAAAAGTCAGATTGAACTAGACTTAGATTACTTAGATTTAATTAGGATACGAATAGTTGTAGATATTTAAAACCAAATTTGAGGACAGTATGTAACAGAAAATAAGTCACTGTTACATAAAAAGCTAGTTCTGCTTTTTAAACAACTCTTCAAATAACTACCAATGACATTAGAAGATTTTTACAATTATGAAAATGTATTTTAATAATTTTAAAGACTTAGTTTTTTTAAATGGTCATGCAGAAATTTGAGGTGAATCCATTTGTAAACACTGTTTATCCTACTGTAAAGGCACCATTGGTTAGCTGCAACCCAGAACACCTTCCATAATACACTGCCAAATTTGTGTAGCTAGAGATCTTCACAAGGCAAAGTACCACCTATTTGTGGGTGGGTCACACAATCATAGATCATATAATGGTTTTGAGTTGGAAAAGATCTTAAAGATCTTTACAAGGGCAGAAAGAACCTTCTACTAGATCAGGCTGCTTAAAGCCCAATCCAACCTGGCCTTGAACACTTCTGGGGATGGGGCATCCACAGCTCCTCTGGGAAACCTGCTCCAGTGCCTCACCACCTTCTGACTCCAAGAATTTCCTCTTCTAAACCTACCCTCTGTCTGTTTAAAACTGTGACTCTGCTACCCATCATCCAATCACTGCACTGCCTGATAAAGAGTCCCTCCTCATGTCTGCTGTAGGCCTTCTTTAAGTACTGGAAGGCTGTGGTCTCCCTGGAGCCTTCACTTTATTAGGCTAAACCATCCAAACTCACTCAGCCTGTCCTCACAGGGGAGGTGCTCCAGCCCTCTGATCACCTCCACAGACTCAGCATGGCTTCATTAATGTGTATAAATATAGAGAGGGTGCCTGGCTCTTTCCAATGGTGCCCCATAATAGGACAAGAGGTGATTTGCACAAAGTGAAACTCAGGAGGTTACCTCTGAATATCAAGAAACACTGAGGGTGACTCAGAACTACCACCGATTGACCAGGGAGACTGTGGAGATTCTACCCCTGGTGAATTCAAGCTGTTTGGACAAATGGCTCTGGAGGTCCTTCTTTAAACAAGAGTTGGATTAGATGATCTCCTTAGGCCCCTTCCACCCTCAACCACCCTGTGATTCTGCAAATAATAAAACATTAAAGCTGGTCCAAACATGTGTACATTGTGAGACACTAAATGTCTTCAAAGGAAGAGAATAGTTCTGGTCTGATATCCCTTGTAATGCAAATCCCTTCTCAGTTTTTTCAGCAAGATCCTTTAATTCTCTAAAACATTCCCCTTTGCCCTCTTGGTAGTTTGCCAGATGTCCTAAGTCTCCAGCAAGCTTCCTGTTTCTGACTTTGGCTTTTAAAAACTTCTTCAGCTATTTGCCCTTGTAATTTCCTTTGTCCACGCTGCCTGATAGAGTTTACACTACTGTAACCTTTATTCTAGGTATCAACAGCAGAAACAAATGAGAGATTTACTCCGCCTGCTGGGCCAAGTTTTCTTGTTTCAAGAGTTTTCTAACACAAACATTTAAAAAATTACAAGGCAGCAGCTTCTGAAGAGTCTGGCTGTATTCTTAAAGGTCTCTCCAAAGAAATTACATAACTGACAAAAAACAGCCTTTCAAACACAAAAACACAGAAAGGCCAAGTGCTGACTTGTTTAGTCTTGCCAAAAGAAGACTGAGGGACACAAGGGGGAGCGGATCTCCTGCTATAAATATCTCAAGGAGAGAACAGTTATTCATACTAAGAGAACACTGGCATAAGAACAACTGCATATAAACCAGTTGTGAACATATCTAGGATGAATCCTGAAAGCAGACTTTCTTCCACTAGGGCAAAGAGACTCCAGAGCAGCCTCAAAATGCACCCAACAGCAGCACACATACACAATGGCATCCAGGTTCAAGGACAAGAGTTTACCAGGAGAGACTGGACTCTTGACACAGAAGATCCATTTTACTATTGCATCCTTGTCATCTGCTCCACATTATAATTCATTCTAATAAAAGACCAACACTTGTCATTAATAACTGTCACTTTACAACCATGCATAACCTCACAATGGACTGCAGTGATGAATGACAGTCAAGCCCACTGAATGAAAAATTCCTCCCACTTATGCCTCACAGAAAACGTATAAATGACATACCAGAGTTTATCAGGCTCAGAAATAATCCTGAAAAGCATGTATATAACTCATCCTTCACAGTCTGTCTGATGCACTGACTTTGTACCTGTTTCAGCCAGGTTAAAATTCAGGGGTCAGACCCCCTCTAGAAGGTCTTCCAGTGTAAGCACTGTGGAGGCACAGTTAAATAATTACAGTATCTCAGAGGATGATATCATAATCTTCCTTCTTACACTGAAATATGCAATGCAGGCAATAGATACTTTTATACCATTATAACCACAAATTAACTACGAAAATCGTATGTTTTAACTGACTTGAACGACTAAACACAGGTGCATATGAAGTCCTTGAAAGAAATCTCCAATGTTTCTTACAACTAAACCCCAGCACCCAAATTATTCTTAATTCATGAAGGAGGTTTTGCTTATTAGCTGGTTTTGAAGGTAACTTTCATTCAGAACAGACTGCTCTGTGACATCATATGGTGGAATTTCACATTTGTAATTTTATTATAATCTGAAAGAGGCAGTATGTGAAGAGCAGAGAAAATGACTATACAAAGAATTTATAGAACATTCATTTATATACTGAAGACCTTTAGATGCTTCTTTACAATTTCAAGAAAAATGAAAAAATTTTCACTAGTAGGAAAAACCAAGAAAGAAACATTAAATATTTAATGATACTGTTGGATACAGTGAAACTGTTTAATTAAAAACGTGGCTTTTAGCATTGTTGTAGTTTAACACTGTATGATTACAATAGTATATTTACTAACCACATTAACAGGACTCTGGCTAAATATAAGTGTCAACTTGCTGCCATTAGTTATGAAATTGCATATACACATCTACCAAAAATCTTGAAAGAAAGTGCTATATAAAAAATTAGTCTTGTATTTTCCATGAACATGTAAGTTCCATGAATATTTTTCTACACAGACGACATAATGGTACATACTGAACTGTCTTGCTTTGTGCATTTTTAAATTCATTATAGAGCAAATGCACATGCCAACATACCATCCAAAGGAATGCAAAATAGAAAATCTCCCTTAGAAAGAGGGTAACTTCTTTTTTCCCATTTAGCAAGTAGAGCTAAACTCCCAGAAAATACCACCAGGAGTGTCAGCATGCAATCGCTCATGCTTTTAAATTCAGGAGACCTTGAGAAAGTACAAGCAATAAAAAATAAGGTCCTGAATGGAAATGACAATACATGGGAAAAAAAAGACATTTTATTTTCAGCCCAAAGGCCAACACTTAGTGTCTAAGAAGACACACTAAAATTTATTATCTACAGAAGTGAAAAAATATAGTAAAAAAATCCTCCTCATTTCAATTCTTACAACATATCAGATTAAAATCAAATTGAGACTTAAATCTGCTTGAGATATCACCTGAAGAAATTCTCTGGACTCCCAACAGGGTGATGAGATGAGGCAACTGGAATCATCGTACACCAAAAGAATCTTAGAAGAACACTTGTTGTCACATTTTATAAAAGGAGCAAAGCTCCTAGAAATAAGAACTGCATTCTTTTTTTTGGATGGTATATAAACACTGTGTAAGTAGTATACCTCTGTGCCAAAAGAACAGAATTATATGTTATTAATCAGAGTTACTTGCCTTTGTTGCTTCAATGGTAGCTATTGAATTCAGCACTTTGGATTGCTTCACCCTTCTACAGATATCCAATGCCCACTGATACTAATAAACCACTTTCTGATCCAAATACATTAAACTTCAAATATTTATTCTCTCTCTATCTCTCCTCCTCACTACCTTCCTTTTAAAAAGCATAAAGTTATTTACACAAAATTGGTAGTTACACAAATAATTTGGTAATATTTCAGCTATGGTCACTGAATAAGGTTTAACATGGTTCTAATACTGTAGGAAATACAAAGAGAGCTGTTTAAAGAAACCCCATATTTTATACAGGACAAATGTAGTTCAAATTGGTGGATAAAAGAATTCAAATCTACATGTGGATAAAGTGGCTCATGTATCAAAATGCAAAATACAGAATGTTATTTTATTCCTCAGATTATTAATATAATGTTGACAGCAACACATGAAAGAAATAGAAGCAATGAAATTTTTCAGCACTTGCCACACTAAAGTTGCATTATAACCATCAGTTCTCACACAGGGGTGCAGTATTGCTCTTTTTGGGTGAATGGGAACTACACAGGAGATCTCAGTGGCTTACTCCCCTTATGCATGCTTCCACTGTAACCTACTGCATCAGTTTTCTGTAAAGCTAAATAACATTTTCTTATGTATTTCAAATATCAGTGTGTAAAGAAAGATAAAGAGATATGTACAAGTGTCCATATGGATGTAGAAATCATGACATAAATGCTCTCAAGAAATGGTACAAAGTAACAAAATTAATTCCATTCACTTTTAAATTCCCTAACTCAAGGAATAAAAAATCAAATATAGTTCCTACAGATAAAAAAAAAGGTAAAAAAATCCTCAAAACTGCAGCAAAATAATGGGGTAAAATACTCCATAAATATAATTACATATTATGTAGGGGATTAAGACAGTATTGCAGAGACAGAAAATGGGAAGTGTCTTGTCACTGTAAGAAAAAAGACAAAATACCAGACTATTGCCTCTAGCAAGGCACAGGCTAGACACACATTTACTTAAACAAAATAGTGCTAGAGGTAAAGATCAGCGCTGGTTTAGATTAAGAATTATCTCTGACATACCAAGATCTGAGACCGACTATAAATAATCTGTCACAGGTAAAAATGCATAAATTATACAATCTTCCTCTTTGCTTTTCCCTCATTTTTATCCTGTAATTACTAAAATGCTTAATCTTCCCTGCTTGGTTCTCTGTATTAAAAAAATTACAAAACTCTCCTAATTATAGCAGATTTTCACACTTTTTTTTGTTCCGACACTTCTGCTCTATTAAAAAATTTTTCAAACTAAAACAGCTCAGTCTTCTTAACACTTAATACAGCCACTCCTTTCTTACCAGAAAACAACTTGCACAAACCTTCTCTTCACATACATCTTCCCCTTTCTCCATTCAGTTCTCATCACAAAGACATAGGGAAGAGCAAATAGTTTTCCTCAGATGATCATTCTCCTAAAAGCATATTTGCAAGGCCTGTAACTACCATTGATGCAACCATGGCAAGTGCCTTTGTGGAGGTTTTACAAAACACTTCCTGAACAAAAAGTAGCGTAATCTAGTAAGTATTTCTACTCCAATAAATTGTGAGAAACAGCATATGAAGATATATTAGAAACCCATCAGAAGAAAAGTTCTTCATTTATGCTTCATTCAGGTAAAGGCTACGTGGTTTTGGGTGGCACCCAGCTTCTTTTGTTTTGTCCTCTGATATAAAAACGAAGAAATAATGCTTTGTGAGGCACTTTGAAATAAAAGCCTGAGCTCTCACAAACACCATACACAGATCACCCTCTGCTTTCCATATTGGGAATGACAATATTCAGACATTGCTGCTGAATAGCCTTTCTCCCTCTCACAGTGATTTCCTTCGGTGAAGTCAGTGAAGAGCTCTGAATCAAGGCTGGAAAGGCATCAGATCTTCTTCTGGGATCCAATCATGACCTTTGATACAAAGTTCACAATGGCACTGGCAGGTTGTTCTGGATCATGCTCTGCAAAGAGGTGGCACACGTTGTCTGTGGCACTGCCTTGCTTCCTGGCAATGAACCCAAACACTCTGCAAGGGCAGCAATCACAGTATGTCACGGAACTGACAGATAGGCATTGCATCACTTCATAAAACAGAAAAGATACTGCAGAAACCAAGCACACATAGCAGACTTCTCTGTTCTGATGGACAAGACTCCATGTGACTGCTAAACACAGTGGTCCAGATGGACCAGCCAGATCAGGAGACTCAGGCAAGGAGACCATACCCTCCCTTCTACTCTGTACATATGGCATCCTGTACTGTTTGCTGCCAGAGACATGCTGTTGACCCTGGAGATGTATTTAATCTGATTCAATACTGCTGTTCTCTTATCTAGTTTGGTGGACAAGTGGTGTGGTGTGTCAGGGATTGCCCAAAGAGATGATTTTGAGGGCCATACACCTTGGTGGACAGAGCATTGGGAAAAGGATTTAAACCATCTATTTCTGTTCCTTTCCAGAAACAAGTGCTGAGCCTCTCTGTTTAAGTTATTTCATTTGATTGAAGGGTGACAACATTTACTTTCAACAGAAAAAACTTTGCAATCGACAGGTAATCATGTATTTATGCCACATACTAATATTACTAGGAGTGTTTTCATCTATGTACCAGGAGAGGGATTTTTTCTAAAGCTATCAGTCTAAGTGAGAAAAGCTTGTGTTAAATCTTGCTGGACAGGTGGAACACAAAACTGAGAGGAAAATATCTCTAATGTCTGAAACCACAGTAAAATCACAATCCTTCAATCTAAATAAACCATGCCAGCTCTGGCTCCAGACTTACCACCACCACCCATCATATAATTGCAGAGGTGTAGCTGAAGTAACTAATATCTAATTACAGAGAGCTGAGAGGCTTTTGTCTCTGAACAGCTGCTTTCCCTTCCATGTCTCAGACAAAAGTAATTTAGAACACCAAGAAACCCATCACTTTCATGATATTCCTAAAACATTCAGTTAAAAGAAACTCCACTTACTTTGCAGAAAGACCATCTTTCGTCCACCTTGTCCATTAAGAAAGTAGTAAAAAAACACAGAATGGAGAAATAAAAATGAAACCTATGTTAGTTTTGGTTTGTTTGTTGGGGTTTTTGGTAGAACAATACAAATAACATATTAAAAATACTGTTTGTCATACTTACTTTCTGTCCTGTGGATCCAAAGCACAGAAAAGAACAGTGTTAACTGAATAATGTCGCCGAAAAAAGAGTCTGGATAGGAAGAAATAAAACAAATTTTAGAAACAGTAAAGACGCTTAGAACACTAAACAATAAATTAATCTGAAAAATAAATCACATTTAGTCTTAATTTAATACAGACAATATTTTTTGCTATCTCTGCGTGATTTTGAAAGCCACCTGAACTGCTCCAACCCAATAAATAAATTTTAGAACACTAACATCAAGTTTTTGAGCTAAAGGAAAACTGATTCTCAAGCTAGGACCTAGAAATACAGAATGTATTTTTTCTAAAAACTGGCCATTTCGATTCTATTTTAATGGGACAGACAACTTTGTGGAACTTGTGAATAATTTGATCATATTGCATTTCAAAATAATCACATTCCTAGGCATCACAATTAAGGTAAAGGTTCTGTGATCTGCCACAAAGGATTGCAAACCCTACGGAATGAAGAAGTCTGGCACTTCTTTTTTTTTAACCTATAACGAATTGCTGTTGTCCTTCTTTTGTTATTGTAATTTTTCTAACTGAAAGAGTTTGTGGTAGCCTAACTAGCACTTAGAACAAAGTAAATATAAATTAAGTTTTTATCACAGTTTTTTACAGGCTATCTAAAACTCTTTTTCAGATCCTGGAGATACACAGCATTTACTTAAGTTAGCTCTGTTCAGTGATACTAGTGGAAGACATAATGAAGATAAATGATTTCACTGAATATGTTCAATATAAAAAAAAAGCCATTACTTTCCCTTTTTATGAGAAATAACAATAAAAAAAGTCTTATCAAAGTGACCTTCCAAAGGTAAAATACACCAAGTGGAAATAAAGTCCACAGCCTAAAAAATACATTTTCCTGTATTACAGCCATATTACACAGTCACCACCATTCCTATAATCCTATTATCCTGAGACAGAGGTTGTAAAATATAACTAGGAACATCAAATCAATAGAGGTCAACACCTGACAGGAACACGGCCAGATATTCTCTTCCCATCCTTCTTTTGCTTACTTTCTTTGATTATCTGTCAGTGTGATTCCCTGAGCAGACACCTTGAAATGTACAACGGTTGAGACAGGAGAAGGATCTTGCATCAGCGTCAGGCTCAAGGCTTTCTGCACTGCCTGGTACCCTGTGAGGGACTCCATCTCCACTGAATTCAGGTACCAAACATTGCAAGCTGCAATGAAAGAGCAGAAAGATTTAGAGAGGTCACTGCTCTCCCTTTGGTTTTAATACCTTCATATCAAAGTCTAGGACTATATTTATCTATTACCCATAGATATGCTACAGAAATTTAGATAAATACAAGAATACAAGACAAAAGCAGAGGGTACACTTGTAGGTAGTACTGGAGCAAAGGCATTCCTGAAAGAATGGGGATATTTTGATTTTAAGTTCAAATACATCAGCCAGTAAGAAAACACACATTTACAGCATACATTCACACTTTCTACAGTTTAAAATAATTAAACTATATTCAAAGGAAACCATTCACTTGATTGGCAAGACAAGAATGCTTTCACACCAAAAAGAACTGACAGTTACTTTAAAGCTCATTTCTCATTAATTCCATAATGTTCTGTATGTTTTATGATTTCAGGGCAAGTAAAACAATTTCCACACTGATAAAAATTACTGACATATATTTTTAGGCCTTTTCTTTATTTCAGCATGCACTTACTTCTAGAAGTACTATTCCTCTTCTAGAGATATTAGCAACTTCTGAAATATCTCTCTAAAATAGATGCTCACTGGTTTCTAAGACTACCAAATATTATTTTTTACATGGTTTCGTATCAAATCTGCAGTGAGCACTGGGAAAATATGTATTAATATTATATAGCATTATATAGTAGTACTGCACTAATATATAATAGTATACTACTATATTATACTATACTATATTATATTATAGTACTATATAGTAGTATATTAAGATATATATTATTCTATAATATATATTATAGTATTATATATATTATAGTATATAATAGTATACTTCTATACATTACACAGTACTACTACTATAATATATTAAAGTAGCAGTGCTGTATAATACAACATAGTACAGTGCCATCTAAAGTATGACCTGTTATATAGAATTAATAGAATTATTCACATGCTTACTATGGGAATGTGGTATAAAGTTAAATTTACAAACAAATTAAGAAAAAGCAAGAATGATTATGCACACCCAGAGCTAAACACTAGCACAAAGAGATTTTGTGTTTGGTAAAAACACTTGTGTAGGTATGCAGGACAAAACTTACAACTCTGTCAGTTGTCACATACAAATTACCGTGGTTACATTTCATTTGTTTAGCAGTTTCATTTGGCTTGCCAACATTACTATGAAAGCAAAGATTAAATTAAATCTAACAGTTTCACTTTTTATTTAGCTATTCTGTAATCTGTCTTAAGATTTCTCCTATGATTATCTACATAAAATTATAGAGCTAGACACTGGCATTTTCAAAACAACCAAGAAATCATACACTTAAAAACTGCATCAGCCTAAGTTTGATTCCAACATAATGATCAGTCTAGTAATTTCAAGCTCTGGGTCCATCAGTGAAAGAAGGGATCCTGAGATTTCATTTATTTGATTTACAAGCGTAAAATTAAAAAAACGTATTTCTGAGAAAGTTTCAATGACTTTTGCTTGAATCAGTTATAATTCATGCACAGAGGGACTTAAGATGACGAGTAGTAACCCAAAACTGTAATGAACATTCCAAACCATAAACTCTCTTCTTCTCCCCTCATTACTGTGTATGGTTGGTGCAGATCTTAAGTTCTTTACTATCCTGTGGATTTTTCCCCAGAACAGGAAGCTTCCCTTCTTTCACAGCCACACACTTCAGAGTCCCTTCCTCTTCTGCCACACAGTGCACTGCTGTCAACAGACTGTTCTCAGGTTTTGTTTCTAAATTAAATTTCCAAGCATTGTATCTCGATTGCCCTCAAAGTGATAGTTCAAACAGCAGTTACCCAATACAAGAGATTCCTTTGCTTCTGTAGCACAGAAAATAATATATGGAAACTTTTACAAAAATGTTGCAAAGTGAAAACACATCAGCTTAAAAAGGAGAGGAAAGGTAATGAGAAACACTGAAAGATTACTCATTTAAGAACATCATGCATGGTCTGACAAGGTATCGAGAACACTAGTCCTAGAGAAACCATACTCCAAGCTAGAACAAAGGATGAATTTTCATTCAATGCAGCTGCCCTGCAATGTTGCTGCTCTTCTCTTTTAGGGGGGACATTTTGGAGTACTTGTGTCATCAGCAACAGCTTAACAAAGCTGCTTTTAGACTGGGAATGTCCTTTGTTCAGAATGCTTAGTTTCTTGACTAGCGTAAAGAGAAATTAGGAACTGCAATTTATTTGGGCAGAAAATTTTGTTGCTGAACAGGAAGATTAATAAAGCAATATGTATTCTAAGGAAAAGCATCTTATTGTATGGTTTCTAGTCTTCAACTGTCAGTGTCTACGAAGAAAAGGATTTCTAGTCAGCTTCAGCACTCAGAACCTGGAAATGCTCATTAGGTTTTTTCAAGTAACTATAAAAAATAATCATTCTAGGAAAACACATCATTTTTTACTTATGGAGTGAAAGAAGTGCAGGTATAGAAGAGCAGGGAGAAAGTGTATCTGCTTTAAAGTTTCTTTGAGAGGACTCAATTTATACATTTTGAGTCTGCACTTTAGTGTTGAACTCCACAACTTGAATGCTTCTGTGATGGGAAGGGACCCTACGTATCAAGGCAAAAAAAACCTCTGAGAACCTCTCATAGCGAATTTATTTGGGTTCCAAATCCTTGTTTAAAAACAACAAAAACAACAAAACAGGTTAAAAACAGATGCACCAAGTACCCTAAATGATCCATAATATGACAGCTCCCATTAAGACTTATCTGACTGTTGCCCCAGCTGAAAAAAAAAACTATTTCTTTTTCCTTGAAAAGCATTGTCTGAGCAAGGAGAAACCAGTATTTCTTGGAAGACAATGTATGCCCTTTTCGATGGCTTTTCTAAGAAATAAAGCTCTACAAAAATTAATTCTCTGTTTTTTTTCCCTGTTGGCCACAACAAACATGACCAGTGAGCCAACTCGTGCTTACTTGCAGCACAGCCTCACAAAGGTTTGCCATTGCCTCAGCCACGCATGCCTGCTCAATTGCACCACTCTAAGTGGTGCTTCAAATTTTGAAGTCAAAGCAGATTGCTGCATAAGCAAGGAGCAACATTCTCTCCAGAGCTGTCCAGCTTGACAACTGCCCCTTCAGAAGTGCTCTAAAATACATGAGGGCAATCAGCTAGCGTTCTTAGAAATGCATGCTTTGCCACAACTCTCACTTGTGGATCCAGTGGTAGGCTAAACTTGAAAGAATGCAAATGTAGTGTATTCCTGTGATCTAATAGCATTAATTGGGTGGCTTCTGGGGAGAATGCATAGCAACCTGAAAACCAAGGATCATGGGAGGGCATGGGCAGGATCCCCTGAACAGCAGAGTAACGCAGTTGGTGGCATTTCTACTATGGACAACTTTAAGATCATGCAGCGCATTGTCCAGTATGGTGTGTTAGAACACCATCACACTTTACCAGACAAGCTGTTTAACTAGCTCTCTGGATCAGATGCACACTAACAAAGCAGAGAAGAAGCAGAGCACACCTCTACAGAGCTGTTGCAAACACCCCAGTTTGAGAGCCATACAGATAGTAACAGCGTATAGCATCACATCATGTGGAGATACTCAGGTCATGGTTCTTCTGTCACATCAAATAAGCTTGCAGCAACACAATTCAACTTGTCAGAATGGGTGCTGCACTATGCACAAGAATCTATAAAAGCATCCAGTGGAAAAGACACATGACATTTCCTAATAACACGCAGCACCAAGTAAGTACAAAGAATTGTTCTTTAACTTTTTTTTCAGACTGATGCAACAGTGTTAGGGGTTGGATTGCTCCCCTTTTCTTTCTGTGAATTCCTCCCATTGTTATGTTAAGTAGTTGTGGCTACACCTTAAAACATAGATAATGTTCTCTCGTAGGGGGGTGGGTGGAGGAGGAGGAGGGGGGGAACCGGAAAAGGAAAGGTGGGAGAGGGATCTGGGGAGGGGACGCTCTCTTGCTGGGCTCGTGCAGGGACAGGACGCCCCGTGCTTCGCTCTGGCATCTCCCCCTGACATCTCAGTGCTGAGATCCACGCTCCCTGCCTGGGACATCGCTCTGCTGCTCTCCCATCTCTCCCTACTATCTCCGGACACTCTGCGGAGCACCACGACCGACACCGTGAGGGGGAGTCACCTTCCCATCCCCGCTCACCTCTGGGCCTCCGCCGCCATCACTCCAGCCCTCTGCAACTGCGCGGGACCCGCCCTGCCCCCACAGCACCGGTAACTGAGCACAGGGAGACGGCCTCAGGCCAAAGGGGACTGGAGCGGAGCTAGACTGTTCTGTTCTGTTGCCAATTTTCTTATAGCTGTTGTTGTTTTCTGCCTTGTTAAATACCAGTAAAGAACTGTTATTCACATCCCCACATCTCCTGCCTGAAAGCGTCTGATTTGGACCTAAAATAATTAAAAGGGGGGGGGGTGCACTCTGCATTGCAGAAAAGGGGCTCTTGCCTTTCCTTAAACCATACCTGTCTTTCAAACCAAGACAAACAGTAAGGATTTTGCAGCAATACCATTAACCACTATGATGAGAACTTAACCCTAACTCAAGACCTTCCTTAGCTGGCTTTTGCAGATCTCACACATAGTTCTTGAAACTCTGCAACCACAGGCTGAAAATATCACCTGAAAGTCTATCAGTTATAAAAGCAATGTTCTGCTTAAAAAGTGCTTGAAGTAACCTATGTATACTCCATATTCTCACGAGACACATGACTGGAAACCAAACACAGGGTTGTACAACGTAGGAGCTGGCTGCAGATAACAGAAAAAACCTGGTACATATACTCACAGTGCCCTTTGCACTCCTACTCAGCACAATGAATTTAACTGCTACCTTTACACATCCTTTAATCCAGTCTAAGGTTCAGCTCCTCCCAGCCTGTAAGATACAAACTTTGGGAACAGTCAAATACAAGGACAAAAGTTCAACAGACCTGCACCCTGTTTGAGAAGCTCCGCAGCTGAGTTTGCAGCAGTTTGTGGAGAAGTTTCTGCTATCTCCTCCAAGGGATCTGCAAACAGAAAACACTGTCCATGTCATGTATGGACTTAAATAACAAATCAAAGTCCACAGTCATGTATGACCTTAGCATTTGTAACTGCAACCTCATCTACTGGACAACTCTTGGCCAGAAACCTTTTATCTGCAATTACAATCACTTATGCAGGTTTTGTGCTGCATGAGGTTTTTTTGCCTTGAGCACTGCAAGCGGGATGCTTAAACTTTATTTCCTGACAATAAAAGACTTAACACAGGCATATGCTGGAAGAACTCACATGATGACACATTAAGACAATACTTATAGCTATATTCCCTCACTACAGCCTGAAAATATCTTGAATGCTGTGATTTTAATAATTTCATTTGATTTGTATAATTTACACTAATTTATACAGAAATACTTTGTGTTATCATGATGAAATCAATAATATTTTGATTCAGAGGATGACAACACAACTTTCTTTTTAAGTTGAAAAAAACCATCTGAACCATTATAAGAGAGCAGTGGAACGTTTGCCTCCCAACTGAGTGTTAGAAGTAGTAACATCCACCAACATGTTATTTCGGGTATGTTAATGCATGTAAAAAGATCTCACTTACTGCTGCATTTAGCATGAGGCATACAGTCTTTGAATATAATCAAATGAGAGCCACAATACAGTTTGTGACACTATTCATATGGCTAGAGTTACAGTTATCCAAACATTTTAAATACTCCAGGCACTGTATCCTGTCACTAACTACAGAATATCATCTCAAAATGCATGATCAAATCGGATTAAAAAATAAATCCAAAATAAAATTTCACTGTGGTATGTTTATTCAAGATAAGGCAAATGTTCCAGTCCTGCACCTCTAGAAGAACAGAGTAAGTTTTCTGTCTTAGGTGAGGGAAGATGAAGAGAACCAGCCAACTTCCACACTGTTTTGCCATATAAATGCATGAGATCTCTTGTCACATCTACCACAGCACATTTTGTGCTAAAACGGTTTCACGGATGTATTCACATAAATCAAATACTATTTTTGTACATTAACATATGGTCTGTAACAAAAGTTTAAAGGGTTCAAAAAACCCTTTAAAGTCACAAACCACAAGAACATTTAATATTTCAATAATGTGTCTGGGATTAACTTCACGTGGGAAAGTATCAGACAACTGAATTACTGGACAAGCACGAGCATTTTGTTTTTGTCTTAGAGTGGTTTATGAAATCAGTATAAACAAAATTAAAATCATAATCCCACGATACAACATAGGCTTTTTGATAATTTACTTGAACAATATTTGAAACCTGTGCAAGTTGCTATCCTCTTCCTGTCAGTGTCACACTCAGGGCACCATCTACTCCTTATCTACTTGTTCTTTTGCTATCCAGACCTGAATGGGTGGCTAAACCTAACCATACACTGCATAATATCATGACTAAGAAGTACATTTGTCTTCCCACACGGTAAATTATTGCATGGATTTCCATGATGAATATGTTTATGACTGGAATATCACAGTACCAGTATGCTCACAACCACACTTTGGACAAGGGTCATCACCAATACTGAAGACAACAACACAGCTTCGTCTTCGGTGCATTTTTGCTTACATCTCAACTGGTGACACATTCACCTGCCTTCAAGTACTGACACTTTGAAGCAAAACTTGGCTGGAAGTATCTCTTCTGTACTTCAACAAGCATACCTCTGTCTGGGATGAGAAGCTTGCAGGGCAATGCCAGTGGAGTGATGGAATGCTGATACACTAGAGCTGTCAAACTCCCTGTGGTCAGAAAAGTAACAAGATAGGCACAGTTAACTTGGTAGACAACAAGAATGCATAAAGTATGTTTGCTCTCAAGTATTTTATAAACTAAGAGCCCCCTCTGACTCCCTTTAAAAATCTCTTGGGACCTAAGCCAAGATCCTCTTGAACTCATTAATCACAATAATATTTTCATTTTCCTTCTTAAATACACTGCTTAGATCCTAACCTAAATGTCTGTGCTTCAAATGGAGAAATCAAAAAATTACAAAATCAGTAACATATAGAAGTCAGCAAATTCTTTGCAATGCTCTTGACTTCTGCTACATTAATTGTAGTAAATTCTTACGAAGGTGGTTAAGAGCATAAGAGGTCACTTGTGCTACATGATGAGGAACAAAAAAGCAAGTTCAATCTCTTAGCCACCTAGTCTTCATCATCTAGTGTTCTGTCTACACACACCTCTGTTTTGTACTTCTGAAAGTATAAAAGATAGTTCAGGCAAAACCTCTTCATTTAATGTAGCAGTGATGTACACAGTATTCTCTATTAAATCATTCTTCTTTTCTATTCAAGGTCACTCTTGCAATTTGGTCTTGGCTTAACTGAAGTAATTCAACATTAGTTATCTTTGATATTAGCATGTGAGACTATAAGGAGTGAGAGGAAGGCATAGTATTTATCAATCTGTACAAAAAGCCATACTTCAATCCCATTTACTAACAAGCAGCAAACATTATAACCATGTGCTGGAGAAAAATCCCAGTTCAACCAAAACTAATCTCATCTTCACAGTCTGTCAAAAATTTCTTTGAAATGGAAAGACGACCCAATTCTACAAGGGTCTAAGAGAAATGCAAAGATTAATTGATCCTATTAGTCCTCCACTATCTTACCCATAAACATGTGTAATAGTGCCTGCTCACCTACTTTGTGAAGCAGTTTTGAAGCTGTGTCCTGGATTACAATGTGGGGTGTAATCAAGCTATGTGCTCTACTCCCAACTACACAATTCTTGATGAAGTGTTAACCGTGGGTCATTTTCAACAGCTGCCCTGCACCCAACCCTTCAAACTGCAAGCTGGGTGTTAGATAAGGGAAAAGACTCAAACTCTGCAAGGCAACAGTTTTCTGGTCTTCACAATTAACTCTGCTGTGGTAACTACACCCATCCTGAGGGGGTTATCTCTGCTCCGGAGCCATCATGGACTCCATGGCCCCAGCAAGAATGGACTGCAGTGACTCAAGAGTATTACATCATTCCATTGTGAAACTCCTCACCCTGAGGGAGGTACCACCTGAATGTGACTGTGTATCATCTGGGGTTTTGGGGACTTGGGGCACCACCACCATTGCTCAACATACCCAGAGGAGGACCAGACTTTTCACAGGACCACCACTTTCAACAAGACTGCAATCATCACTTCAACAGGACTGCAACCACCGCTTAATCAGACTGAGACAACCACCCCGACCAATAGAGCATGAGTTTGTACTCTGTGAGTTTAAGCCAGTTTTCTGTATCACTGCATTTACTGTAATGTTTTTTATTAAATTGTAACTCCAACCTGCTCTTAAGGTATTTGTGTGGGGTTCATCTCTCACTGTGGTTTATTTTCAAACCAGCACAGGCTGTACACATTGAAAGACTAGGACCATCTCCTAAGATGTTCAAACTAAATGACTAGTAGGGCTACATAAGGTGCCTGAACAGGTACTTCAAGATTGAGGTAGGAATAGACTAAAAATTCTCATTTAAGATAAGTCTCATGCCAAATACTGATAAACTTCAATCTACTTTTAAATACAACTTTAATTTCACATCTGTCAATTTTATGGTAGATGATCCTTTCACAGGCGTATTTGGTGTATGTGACAAGACTTGTAACAGGGGGTGGGAAGACTGCAGGATGACCTCTGGGCAGAGTTCATGGGCTTTTCATGCCAAACACAGCCCATTCCAGCAGACTCACTGCAGGGCACCTATGGAAAAAAGGTTGGGTGAGACACAGCAGAGGGAATGCCATGGATAGAGGAGGAGGAGATGCTCTGGGTATCCAAGTTGCCATCCCCCACTCTGTAGCCTCTGGAGGACCTCATATTGGAACAGATGGGACATCTTCTGGGGTCGAGAGTAAATGCTGAAACAGATTATTTTCCCGCAGGATGGCAGCCTACGGGGAAAGCCTACATCCCAGGAAGGAAAATCTGGGAGAGGGATGAAGCAGTAGAGGAACTGTTCTGTAACAACCATATGCCCTCACACCCACTGCAGTGGGTGTGAAGAGTCTGGGAGGAAACAGTGAAATTGACCTTGGAAAAGGGGAAGGAAAGGTGTTATTTAATACTTGTCTTTGTTTCTCATGTTAAGGAAACTTCCCTGTCTGACCATCCAGGAGCCACTCTGGCAGTCACTCTTGCATCATCTGAGCTAGTGCTCAAAGCCCCTTCACAGTTACACATCCGACACAGTCAGATGTCTCCTCACAAGCTCAACCCCAGGTTTCCCTTAGCAGAGACTCAAGACTTCCAGATCCTTAAAGTAATATCATTTTGGTGCAACAACTTAATAATAAAGTAACAGCTCAAACTGGGTGCCTCCTAGGAGAGATACCCTTACAGTCTAAGGGCAGGAAAATCTGGGGGTTGGCTGCTGCTTTGTCTCTTGAGTATCTGGTCAACTGGCTACAGGTCCCTGCGTCCTTTGTTATGCAAAAGGTCAGCAGGTCATGGCCTCTTGCCTGGGACACCCACAGATCAATCTGCAGTTTGCACTTCCAGCCTGTAAGCCCAGCTACATTCACTGAATGTATGCCTCAACATGTGACTACCTAAATATTGATTTTAATCGGATGAGCATTTAAAACCATTTTCCCCAAGGTGAGGGTTTTTTGCCCTGTAACTGGTTAGCACCTCCCTGTTTTCATCTCAACCTATAGACTTTCCCACCCTATTTTCCCCTCCTACTCCAAGTGAGCGGGGGTTTAGCCACCTTATATGCAGCAAAAATATAACAGGACAAAAGGTCCTGAATCAATTAGGATGATAAGAGTCATTTAGCTCAGCTTTCTGCAGCAACATTGACAGTGGCAGACCAAGTGGACTGTTTGAAACATGGTCATGTGCATCTGTGCTAGAGTGCCCTGAACATCTGCTTATGGTAATTGTGTAAAAGGCTCCTGAAAACTTGGAATGGGTTCCTACAGAGGTCATCAGTACTCAGACAAAGTAGTTTCTCATTTGTATTCCATCCAAGTCAGCACTGGCAAATGCCAACTGTTTCCATTTTCTCTGTCCCCGTGATGCAAAGTACTTACCAAAATATGGCTCATTCGGGCATCCTTTCAAGCGTACCCCCTTCTGAGTACATTCAATCAGAAAATGCCTTACAAGTTCATTTGACAAATCTCCAACTGCATTGAAAGAGAAAGCTTATGAAAAGAAGCAATTAACAGACAAGCCTCACAAACTAGATCTTTATGAAGCAGTTTTTCCACATTACCACCAAATGTTTTATATACAAAATGCAAAGAATACAATTAGGCCAACCCTGCAAACTACAAGATGTATTTAAAAGGCCATTTTGCAGAAAACAAATAAGCAAATAGCTCACTTTGGACAGCCAGAGGAAATGGTTTTATATTCCTATGTGACTGACATCCAAATACACAATGGTGTCGAAAAATGTCCAAATATGGTCCAGCTACAGACAGGAACAGAAATTTGGAAAATGAATGGTTAGAAATTTTGATGCACTTGCCCATTAAAAGAACTTGTATCCAAAGTGACAAGAAAGTAAAAGTATTAAAAAATACTCCAATTTCCAATATTCCAATTTCTGTTCACATTCTGTTCCGTTCTCCAGATTAAAAGAAGAGTAGATTTAGCTACACAAAGGTAATAATAGCAATTATCTCGGTGAATGTTTACATTTCCAAATGTCTGCAGTTTTATGCTAAGTCTCTGCACCTGAAAACTAACATTTACATGAAGCACTAAGTTTTCACTAGATATTAAGACAATCTCAATCTAAGGAATCTAAGACACACCAAAATCGTAGAGCTGGATGAAAAGAGGAGATTCAAAGTCCAAGAGACACATAAAAATTCCATCGAGATTCAGCATTCTTTTAAACATATACATATATATGCAGACATATGATTAAGACAACTTCAATATTTCTTGAAAGATGGATTCACAGTATTTCATACCTGACTACAAAACGAATCCTTCTCCAAATACAACAGGACAAAGCTATCAAACCATTCAAACCTTAATAAAAGAGCTACAAACATATCTGCTCCCTCTGATGTATCAGGAAACACCTCAAGGGCTGACTTTCAGGCCAATACAGATGAACGCATTAATATGGACAGCAGAAACTTCTACACAAGCAAATGATTGCACTGATCACTTTTTCAAATAGCTTACTATTTGCTGTTATGTTCTCATCAAATTAAAAATAAATAACTACAAGGTATGTGGGAAAGGGGAGCCTGGAACAAGAAATGCTACAGGAAACTGAACCAATCTGTGCCTTCTGGGATTAAACAGTGGAAACCAAAAAAGCTAAGTATCATCAAGTGAGAAGTGGAAGAATTACTACTACTAACATAAACTGTCTCTTAAAGGCTGGCAGAGTTTGTGCTTTCATGTCTTCCCGGATTTCACCAATGATTGTAAGAAAAGACTACTAAAAACACCTACAAGCCATTTTCAATTTGCCTCCTAGTTGTTGCTATCACCTATGTTGAGTTCATTCAGTAAGTCATTGGAGCAGTTCTGCTGATGTTTTTATTGGCAACAAAAAGGACTACATGGCAAGTTATTATTAAAAATTGTTTCAAGATACCAAATTAAAACAGATTCAAAGTGTTACTGTAATTGAGGTGAACTGCTAACCTTACCCCAGAGTAAGCAAATCCAAACCAACAGCCAAACAAAAAAAAAAAGTAAAACAGCCAAAACCATACTTCCATAAAGACACCCCTAAGAAAAAATGCTTTCCTGTAATCTTAGTTGCTTACCTCACCAGTCATTATGTACTAATGAAATATAATAAGCTTTGTAAAAGAAAAACAGCAGCTAGAAAAATCACTCCACTAACCTTGCAACAGTACAAATGGAACCAAGAACACTACAGATACTGGCTGCTGAGTTTCCATATATCAATTAATGATTTCTACATGTTCTTCTCAGTTTATGCTTCACAACCATCAGGCACAGGTTATATATGGAGGCACTGGAGCTGACAGAGTAGGTACATAAATCACCACTTCTTTTAAACAATTATCCTTAGCAATCTCTTCAGATTTGTATCTGAAATACAACTGTCTCAAAACAAAGCCTTGGGATCAAAAATATTCAGCCCTCCAGCCAAGAGAAAACTTTACATTGTAGCTTGTAAATCAAATGCAGACTTGTGATTGCTAGGGAAGACCAATTGCTGAGAGGACACTGATTTTTTATTAGGTTGATGAGGTACAACATATGCACAGCCACACGTCACAATGAGACCATAAAGTACAAGAGGCATCGTATTCAGTCTCATTTAATAACACCTCAAATGTAGCCTGCAATTCAGACTGCACTTATCAGAAGAGGGGAAGATTCCAACAGACTGCTACCCACCAATAAGGACTACCTACTATGCATAGCTTGTTTATTAACACATAGAAGTACCTTTCTTTAACTGTAGCACAGAAGGAGGTGGTGTGGCAACTTTCATTGCTAGCCCATAGGCTCCCCGGAAAGAATGACTGTCTCGAACAATGAAAGACCCAGGCTCCTTTTCCTTGAGAACAGCAATGGCTGCAAAAGATTCCGGCAAAGAGAGAGAAAAACAGTTTAAGAACAACGCATACACTCAGAAAGTACAGAAGTGCAAATAATAATGAATATAATGAATAGGATATCAGAAGAAGTAAGATCTTTTCCTCTACCCACACTGCTGTACAACGAAATATAACCAAGCATATTTGGGGGACTTGAGTGGAAACACCTTGTCCAAAATTCACAGATACGTATTTAAAAGAAGCCTGAATACAGAACCCTGATTTTTACTGATTTTTAAACTGAGAAGAGTGCTCAGGTCCCACCAGAATTCCTACAACCAGTGCAAGAGCAAGTCTACTTCTGCTTAGATTTTGTCAATTTGTTAAAAGACTGCACAACTGTCTGTAATTCCCACACTGACTACACAGCACTGTTTTTCACTTCCTATTCAGCCTCAACAGACAGAACAGATTAATTTTCATTCAGCACCAAGTTTTTGTCCCTGCAAAGCCACTTTACAGCCTTATGAGTTTTAAAGCAAAAGAAGGAATGTAAGTGTATATTTTGCTCTTTGACTTTCAAATATTTTTTATCTGTATTTTAGGATCTCTTCTGAAAGTCCAATATGAAGTTCTCCCCAAGAGGAAACACTTGCAGGGAAATTGCTGCTGCTTTGCACAAGTCAGTTGCAGACTTTGAAATCTAGTAGCCCAAAATTTTAAACTTACTTTGAAAACAGACAGAAAGTTAATCTAATGATTGATCTTAATAAAATCTTTGTACTTTGCTTTCTTTCCTCCCCCATAAACTTTTTAGAAATATTTGTGGGTATCAGTATACTTTGGTTCTAGAATTCCCAACCATGACCACGCCTCCAAAGAAACCCTAGAATAAGCCCAGATTTGACACTGGACTCCTTAACTGACTGTTCACACAGAACACGAATATTATGCATATGAGGCACAAAGGCATATTTTGCAAGGCCTGAGCAACGTTCACAAAGTAAAGGTTCTTTTCATGAAGAAAAGGGGAAGTAAAAAAAAAAAAACAGGAAAATGCAGACATTAATTATCTCTTCTGTCAAAGCGAGTAAAGCAAACGTGTATGCATTCTATTCTCTTTATCTGTCAGATGGCAAAGAACCTTTTTTCACAACAATATGTCTTGTTTTGACAGGATAAGGATGAATATGCAAACCCCTGCAATTAAGTAGTGTATAATACAAGGGGATACAGTAATAATTTGTCACAGGAGCAGTCTATTAAACACAAGGAAAAAAGAACAAACGCTCCCCTTCTCAGCATCAGTACCTTAAAACACTTTTTAAAAGAAATTTTACCTCAAGGATAGAAAGAGGCATATTAAAAGGCCGGGAAGACTATTGTTTCATTTGTTCAAGCAGTTAGGTTTAAAATTGCTTTACATCTACTCCCCTCTCGGGACACACATCACGTCATGCATTTTTCTGCACATCTGAAGACTCAGTTTTCATTATGGGTGCTGAGTAGATAAAGCAAAGGGGACTGGAGCAAAAGGACCAGCAAGGTATCATCCAAAAATGAATTAACATTCTGTTTTCTATAATCTTTATTCCCTTAGCATCACATTTACCACTACCCAAGAACATCCTCACCCTCTGAGAAACCTAATAACTAGAAAGACACTAGGCCAGAGCCACATCCAACTTGGTCTTAAACATTTTCATGGATGGAGGATATCCACAGCTGCTCTAGGCAGTCTGCTCCAGTGTTTCAACATCCTCATATAAAGAATTTTTTAAAAAATATTTAATCTAAATCTACTTTCAGTTTGAAACACTGTCCTGTCACCGTATGTTCTTCTAAAAAGTCCCTCTCCCATCTTTCTTTCAGGCTCCCCTCAGGTACTGGAAGGCTGCAGTTATGTCACTCCAAAGCTTTCCCTTCTTCAGACTGAACAATCTCAATTCTCTCAGCCTTTCCTGATAGAAAAGGTGCTCCATCCCTCTAATCAATTTGGTGGCCCTCCTCTGTACTCACTCCAACAGGTCTGTCTATGTCTTTCCTGTACATCAAATGCAGTACTCCAGGTGCTCATAAGTATCACATAGGTAATATAAGCTTTCTTCAGTTCACTGAATAATACACCTACATATAAAAGTACTGTATCTGTATCATACATCATAAAGATGTTGTTCCACGGTAGAGACCTTTAAGAAATAATGTATGTCACTTGACATTGAAATTCAGGCTACAGAACATCTGGTGGGTAAAGATACTTTTGTGGTGACCTAGCTAATGAATTTTTCTGAGATCATGTCAGAATAGCACACTTATACTCAAAACGTTTCAGAGAGTAGATAGCTATTAGGAATTGTTTCATGCGTATCTGCCATTCGAAAATCTAAAGCTTCATAATTAAGAGCATTTGCAGCAGCTACCACAGGTAGATCTATATTACTTCATGGTTAGATCAGTTAGGCTAAAAATTTGTTTGATGAACTGAACATTTTTCAGGACTATTTGACTACCCTCCACACTCAAATTCAGCCTTTCAACAAAAGAAACTAAGAGGATTTGTCTGCAGCCTTAGTTTTTGTATTTCTAGTTCTAGTTTCTATATTTCTTTTAGAGGTCAGTATGAATCTAAAATCGAGAAACTACTTTTTCTATGAATGGATAAGTCAGAACATGAATCAACAATATACCTTGTTCTCTTGAAATATCTGGCTTATACCAGAACTTGGATGTGTCCTGAACAAATTTTACGGTCACATGTTTATCAGCTGTGTTTTCTGTGAAATAAAAGGGAAAAAAGTCAAGAATTTTTTAAAATACAAAAGTGTTTTTACTTTTTTTTCCAACTTTCAATCACCACAATTACTTTAAAAACTCATCATTAGGAGAGTTTAGAGAAATTGAGCTGTTTTAGAACCAGCAAGCATAGTAACATACACTCAGACTCTGAAAGCAGGTTCGAAGTTTCATTTTGCAAAATCTAAAAAACATTAATAACTTTTAGTTATAAAGCTGAATTAAATACAAACTTCTCAACAGGGCCCATCAAACACACGTGTACATTTTTAACTTTTCTTGGCATAACTCTAAAAGATGCAGAGAGAAGCCAGCACTTTTTAAAAGAAATTGGACTCAACACTGATCCACTGTAGTTTGACAGTTGAAAAGGTAGGCTGTCCAATGGCTGATTTCTAGGAAGCACAGGAAGAAATCTGAAGCTTTATTTTCCGAATAATGCATCCAAAGACAGTGACCTGGCACCATTTACTGCAAACAACCAAGTCCTCTGTGCTATTTTCATTCCTCCACTTTTTTTTCCCTCTCCACTTTTAAAACCCCAAAATTATTTTTATAAACTCATATAAAATCTAATGTATTTTGCATTTCTCTGATACAGAACCTACCTGGCACTGGAGAAGGGCTTAGCATTTTTGAGAAATCTGGGAGGACATTTGGGAAGGGAATGCTGATTGTGCTTCCACTGTGAGGGCTAGAGAAGCCACTTGAAGAAGGTGACACAGAGGCAAAGGAACGTTCTCCTTCAGAGGATCTCTTCTTCTCTGGAAGAGGCGGTTGAGCATGTAGGTTCCCTCCATGGCAATGTGGAACTGCACTGTTCTGGCTGTTGTGTCCAGAGGTCACCGTAAGGAAGTTTTGTGTCAAAAAGTCATTGTCACCAGCACTTGCCACTGATGAGCTCAGAGTTTTAGACGTGCTAGCATTGGCTATGCAAGTAGCTTGTGTGGCCTCTCGTGGGGAGCTAGTGTCCCTGGCACTGTAGCTCAGGTAGGCATGGCCACTGCTGCTGATATCATGTTCTTGGTGTGGCTCTGCTGATGAATCCTCCAGGTTGCTCAGGGTGACAACTTTCAGTCCTGGAGTTTGGAAACGAGACAGGAGAGAGGCATCCTGCACAGCACTGGAAAATTCAGAGGGCACAAGGTAACCTCCTGGCTGCCTGGTGTTTCCCATTGAAAACTGGGTTGACAGGGAAGCTTTAGAGCTGGTTTCAAGCCAAGGACATTCTGCTGCAGAAGAGCTGTCAAAAAAAAGCCAAAAAATTGAACACAAAAATATAACAACCTAATCATTCCCTTATAATGTTACTGTACAACCCATACTTCAGTGATCATTGAAAGCAATGAAACATCATACCTAGGACAAAAATCTCAGGGTGCTCCTTGAAAACATGCTGGATCATGTAATGTAATGTAATGCAGCCTAATCAGGGATTCCAGCCTTATCCTGACCAGTAACTTCTTCAGTGTAAGTCATTGTGTCCTGCCTTATCTCACCCTCCACCTAGCCATGTTGACAGGACAGTTTCTAAGTTTGCACTGTAAACCAGTCCATGAAATTAGTGACAGCTAAAAATACTTCTCCCTGTTTGAGGGGGTTAGTTTTAATAACAATCAGTTCAGCGAGGTTGTCTGCAGCACTGCTTCACATACAGTGGTCCTGATGAGCTCAAGTGCTACCTGAAAAATAGCAGCAGGAGGCAAGAATTTCTTATGCCAAAGCTGCATAAAGGTAGAGGTTTATGGAAGAAACCTCAAACAGCCATAGCAGCTCTTATATACAGAACATCTAATGCTCATTAGAATAAAAATGAAAATAAATGGGCCCAGGAGGTGGTTATGCACCATCACATAATAAATCAGTAACTATGATAATGGTAAGAACACAGTTTACAAGGAGTAACTTGCAGACCAGGTCTATTTTAATATAATTTATATTTTTAAAAGAAAAGGAGGTAGGTCCAGTGGTTAATTTATTTGACAGTGGAAAAATTCTGATTTATAGAATTAAATATTTCAACATTCTATTTCTCCACATTCTATTTTTCTACTGCGTAGCAATTCTACCTGTTCAAGTAAAAAATGGAAAAATGTCCTTCCAAACAGGAGAAACCAAGCTTCTGATGAAATCATCTGATAAAAGTTTAAGTTGTCTCCTTGCTTCTAAAAATGAAATGCCCTTAGGCTGTAGCTGGAAAATATTACTAATATTACCAAATCCAGAGAGAACAAACTCATTTGGAAATGCAAAGGTAGAAAGCTGACATAAGATATATATATCAAAAAAGAAAGGAATTTTAATTAAAAGGAAGCTGTGGAAATGAATGCCAGTAGATTTAAACAGCTCAAATTAGAAAGGATGGAAGAAATTAGAAAGAAATGGAAGGTAAGAAAATTGAAGAAGACATTGCTGCAAGAAAAAAACTCTAGAGCTGTAGCTATCTTCAAGGTGAAATAAAAAATTATAAAAAAATACTTAGAAAGAAGGGAACAAAATTTTCTAGATAAAGTCTGAAGTAGGAATGTAAACTTGATAACGACTGAATTGCCTGATAAGCTTTAATACATATCCACTTGTAATTGTTACATTGCCTCCTCTGCAGCAAATACCAACATATTTTGCTCCGTCTTATGATTCACATTCGTAATTACAAAACCAAAACATTCTTTCACAGCGTCAGTACTGATTGAAAATGAAACCAATTAGAGAAGAAGATAAATAGGTAACAACATACTTTAAGTACTCACTGACACTCTGACATTTCAACCAGAAGTATTCCCAAATACTTACTGTGAAAAAGGAGCCAAATAGCAAAACCAAGAATAGGATAATTAGCCAGAAAGGAATGTTTTTGCAGAGTGGTAGAAAAGGTAACCTCTTCAGGTACAATGTACCACCTTGTCTATTGAGTAAATATAGCACACAGCTAATGACTTCTGAACATTCTAACAGTAACTAGGGACTCCTTGTTTGTTTGCTGTTTCTTGCCATTTCTTAGCTTATGCTGTAAGCTCTAGGACTACTCTAGGAACAAGGACTACTTTGTACCTTTATACTATTCACGCTATTGTACAGAGACCTACATGTTTATCACAATACAATTATAAAATAATAACATTTCTAAGCCTGCTGAGCAGGTGAAAGGTAATCAACTATACACTACCAAAGCAAATCTACAGACATTTTACTGACTAAAAAAATACGTCTGCAATGAGAAGTGTGCTCCCTTTCTCTCATATACAGCTTATTCCAATGTGAAATTTCATGACACAGCTTTAAGTAAAACGTCAGAGAAGCCACTTAAGCACACAGAAAAATACATATGAGCTTGTTAGCACAAATAACATAAGTGAGCTATAAAATTCTATTTATTTTTGTCTTCCTACTTATCTTCAAATCTAACTGTGTCCCTCACATAAAAGCAACACCTGTGTGTACACATTAAAATCCAGCCGATGGACAACATCAACATTAAATGTCACAACCCACCTCAAAGTTCTTGAAAAATGGTCTGCAATGAAGATACAAGCATAACATTGGCTAGGAACTCTCATTATGAGAACTAAACAATATAATAGGAGAATCTTTTCCTACCTTTCTGCCCCTGGGACAGGACTGCTACTTGCAACAGTACATGAAGATGCAAAACAGCGCTGAAAGGAGGGATCAGTCTGCATGTTGGCCCTCAGCAAAGAAGAGTTAGTGCCCACGGTGCTGTCAGACATCACCATAGAGAGGTTAATGGCTTCCGTGTAACTTTGAGATTCTGCAACGAAGAAAACAAAGTAAATGCAAATTTAAGAACAACATGCATTTTTATAAAAACAACATGCATTTTTATGAACCTTGTGCTGAAAAAAAGTGTTCATGAAATAGTCTGTTTTTCTCTTAATAAGATTATAAGGAAGAGTTCATGTTTGTTTGAGCAGTAGATATTATTTCACAAAATTATGTTGACTGCTGAAAACATCCAGCAGGTCAAATAGCAGAGGGAATAGAGATTACAGAATTGCTACACTCAAACTGTTTGATCAGTTCTCCAGAATACATTCTTTAGCCTTAAAGATGAGAATGGAGTTTGTTCCTAGATGTTTTGCACTTCACAGTCCACAGTGTTAATCAGGTATGTCTAGTCAAGTGCACCATTTGCACTTAAAAAAACAGTAGAAAACTGTGTGTCCTGGTCCCAGCCACGACAGAGCTAATTTTTGCAGTAGGCAGCAGGGGGCATGGCCAGGACCTGGAGTTATTGTATACCCTCGAATGACACTGCTGAGGGTGGGGGGAAGAGAGACTCTTCCAGGGAGAAAGGGTCCTTTCTGGTTGAGAAAGCACGGTGGAAGAAACAGTGAAGTGGTGGTGGTGGTAGCAAGCTGGAGGGTCTCAAGGTCGGGGAGACCTGGTGGATAAGGACACAGATGACAGACACTGAGGTACTCACAACCTTCTCCATATCAGTCTTTATCAGAAAGGCCTTTGGGAACCTCAAGCCCCTGACACCACAGAAAAATCTGGATCAGAACATACCCACAGTGGAAGAGGACCAAGCAAAGGAGAACTAAAACAAACCGAACATATTTGAGTCCACTGGGGACTGAGAGGTTGAACACACAAGAGCTAAGGGAGCTGGCTGATATCCTGCAAGAGCACTCTCAATAATCTTTAAAAGGTCTCAATGACTGGGAGAGATTCTTAAGAACAAGGAGGGAGCAAGTATCACTCACTCCTCCAAGAAAGGTATGAAGGATGATCCAGAAAAATGCAGGCTTGGTTAACCTAACCTCAGTCTCTGGAAACGTGATGGAGCAACTAACCCTGGAAACCACTTCCAAACACAAATAGCAGAAAAAGGATTGAGAGTTGTCAGCACGAATTTACTGGGGAATCATGAGGGGGATTATCATTAATAAAGGGGGAATCATGCATATCCACTGAGATAACTTTCTTCAGTAAACAAGCTACCTTGGTGGCTACAGGAAGAACAGTGGCTGTTCCTTATCTTGACTTTAGTAAGGCTTTTATAGTGGTCTTTCATAATATCCTCATAAACACACTGATAAATGGAATGAGATCTAATAAAAACTGGCTGAGTTTCTGGGCCCAGAGGCCTGTGATCATCTGCAACAAGTCCACTAAAAGGCAAGTCATAGCATTATACCCCAGGGCTGATACTAGGACCAATAGTCTTCAACATCCTTCATTAACAATGCTGATAATGGGATAAAGTTTCATCAGCAAGTTTGGCAGACAACAGAAAACTGTGAGGAGTCATTGACAAACCAGATGGTTGAGCTGCCATTTATAAGTGGGAGAAATGGGACAAAAGGAATCTTAAGCTAAACAAGCAGAAACACAAACTCCTGCAACTGAGAAGGAATAATCCATGGCACCAGCATATGATGGGGGCTGATTGGCTGGAGACAGATCTGTAGAGAAGGACTTGGTGGTTCTCATGGACAATGAGCTGACCGTGAGCCAGCAATGCAGCTCCATGCCAAAGGTGGGCAATAGTACACCAGCCTGCATCATTAAGTGTTGCCAGCAGGTCAAAGGAGGTGATCTTTCCTCCTTGCTTAGCATTAGAGGCCACATATGAAGCTCTGTGCCTATTTATGGGCAGGGATTTGCTTGAACAAGTCCAGCACAAGGTCATAAAGACACCACCCCTGGGACTGAAGCATCTTTTACAAGAGCAGGGCTGAGTCCCAGACAGCTGGGAGTGTACAGCCTGGAGAAAAGAAAGCTCAGGGGTGTATTACCACCGTGTATATAAACTTGATGGGAAGGCATGAAGGTGCCTTCTGCTCACAGGAGGAGAAAAGGACACAACTAGGGTTGAAAGTTTAGTAGCACAGAGCAGCACATGGCGTACTTGTTGTGCTGGTTTTGGCAGGTTAGAGTCAACTTTCTTCACAATGGCTGGTACGTGGCTGTTTTGGATTTGTGCTTAACATAGTAATAACAATGCAGGGATATTTTTGTTATTGCTGAGCAGGGCTTACACAAGGCCTTTTCTGCTTCTCTTACTGCCACACAGGCAAGGAAGTTGGGAGTGCTTGGGAGGCTGGGAGGAGACACAGCCAGGACAGGTGACCACAAAGGACCAAAAGGATATTCCAGACTACATGACATCATGGTCAGTATAGAAAATGGGGGAAGGAAGGAGGAAGGGGAGGACATTTGACGTGATGGTGTTTGTCTTCTTAAGTGACCATTACATGTGATGGGCTCTGCTCTCCTGGGGATGGCTGAACATCTGGCTGCCCATGGGAAGGAGTAAATTAATTCCTTGTTTTATATTGTTTTTGGGCATAGGGCTCTTGCTTTTCCTCTTAAGCCGTCTTCATCTCAACCCATGAGTTTTCTATCTTTTACCCTTCCAGTTCTCTCCCCAATCCCAGGGGTTGGAGAATGAGTGAGCAACCGCATTGGGCTTGGCTGCTGGCTGGGTTTAAACCATGAAACTTGTGCAGCTACAGTTTTCAGGTGTGACTTTGTCCACACCACATAGACAAAGAAGTAAAACAACTGTAACCTTTACTTTCTAATAGCCTGCAAACACAACCAGAGTAATGGGTTCCTAAACTGACTGAAATATGAAGTATGTTCAACTTAACTATACTGGACATAAATACTATAGGATAGAGTTAAACGGACGCATTTAGATGAGGAATAATGTGGATGCTATTACTGCAGAGCTTTATACAAAAACAGTCTCACCTTGTTTTTTCAGAGGTACACTTAAATAACCAACCAAGCTCTAATGGGGATTACATTTAATTGCTCTGTATTAGTATTAAAAAGTTAACACCTCTTCATACAGGTCCATGCTCAACGGCAGTGTTTTCCATGACAGAAGACTATAATACTAAAAACGCCCATCATCTGACAGCTTAATTCACCTGAATAGTCCTAGTGACCTCAACACTGGCAGGACTGAAACCCAGTAAGATAATCGCAGATGAAACAATCTCTAATTACTCTCTCTTGACTTCCAAAGAATAAGGGAGGCAGGAACAAAAGAACCCAAATCCAAGGAAGTCAGGGAACAATTCCATTCCTACAAAAAGTTAAGATCACGCTAATGCACCTTTTCTATAAGGAAATCTTCCTAATGTAAAAAGTCACTGAAAACCAGTCAAAATTAATATTGCTTTCAATTCATGGCAGAGCTTGCTTCTGCTATTACTTGAATGAGAAGTGTGCAAGGTACTTAAAAGATATGTTTGAGACAAGAAAATCTGCAGGTTAGTGCCCTGACACATAACAGCCACAGAAGCGAAGCTTAAGGAAATACTGCAGAAATGTTTAGTGTGGAAGAGCTACAGAAATCTGAATCTGTATTTATCTACCAGATCAGCTACATTGCAGTCATCCTCATACTGGTGCAAACAGAGTCAGAAGAGCTGGCTGCACAAACCCACGTTGGTCAAGGTATGTTGGTCAAATTGACATATGTATGAAGACTACTAGAGTCTCCCCAGAAACTCTGACAAATCTCCAGAGACTAGCATTTGACAAAACATCTCAAGTGCAACAGGCATCTCATCTCTACACTTGAACTTGCCCAGATGCTTCCCAATTACACTGCAGGTTGAGACAATTCTGCTTCTGAATGTGAGAGGTTAATGTATTCCCCACAGGAATAGGAATTACAATTCCAAACTTATCTCCATATGCTTGCTTGTTTTCATGCCTCTGTGTCTGCACTCTTGATATCAGACTATACAGGGGAGTCACTGGAATCCAGATACCAAGAGTCTGGGGGTAAGGAGGGGAGTGGCACTCCTACTGAAATAGTTTAAAATCTCCCACTCTAGTATGATCTCAGCTACGTGCACAAGACTTAATCTAATGGATTTACACAGAAAATTCCACTCCTTCTTCCATTGCACTGGCTTGATTCTTCCCTGCTTCAAGCCTTGGATTATTGCTATTACTTTTAGAGATCCCTACACTGCACGAGAAGGACGACTGTCATGCCCACAGATGCATTTCACACCCCATTTTCACAGGTGTAAAACACTAAACACAGAGTGAAAAGTCACTGGCAGCCAGCCACTTAAAGTGCAGAAAAAACATTAACTCGTTACAACTCTTCCCAGGCTAGAAACAAGTATATCTTAATGGAACTTCCCATGAAAGCAACCTTGTTTTTACTTCAATTAAAAACAAACCTGCTGGATATTTCAACTATGTCCTCTCATTGTCTGATGCAGAGCTCACTAGGCAGCTGTTAACCCTTTATCTCACTGAAACAATAACTGCAATTTCACAGCTTCTACAGAAATAACTAGCCTGGCATATTTGACAGAAAGCAAAGCATCAGTGCTTCTTGGTTCAGGTCCCTACCATGCCATTTATAGCTGTGAAAACACTAACAATGTAGAAGTGCAGCTCCCTACCTCAAGAAGTGACATGACAAAGCTACGATCATTCACGTTTGGATCTCTTCATGCACCCTGGTCAGATCTACATTTACATTATCACTGATCATCAACTTTAAAGGCAGGACCTTACAAAGGAGCTGGACTCTTTGTACCATACACAACTGAAAAATAACATTAAGAAAAAAAAAGAATACTCATTGTACCAACATGCAAGACACGAAAATATCCAGCTCACTCTTCTACAAGGCAGCAACAGGTAAAACCTGCAGGCTTTTTTCAGTTGTAAGCAGAAATTGCTGGGTGTACCAACAACACAGCCATATAAAGTAAGATCTTACATATTAACCCGTATTTTAATCCACTAAAATTGTTGAAACAAAGAAGAAAAAGGAACCTGCCCCCACTCAAAAAAAAACAAACCCAAATCCATCACAAAAAAACAAAACAAAACAAAAAAACCAAACCAAAACAAACCTACTGAAAAAGAAAAAAAGCAGAGTAGCTTAACCCACGCCATGGTCCAGATAAAAGATAGGTAACAACATTCCTTTTCTTTTCTTGGAGCAGCTGAAGGGCAAGATCACCTCACACTTTTAGAGACAATCATCCAACAACAGCACGGAAGTAAAAGCAGTCATTTCACTACCATACCTTGTATTTTAGTAGGTTCTAATACATTTCAAACTTTGTAGTCCATTTCATGAGAGTTCATGTGGATCGCATCAGCTTGAAAACTCAAGTCAACATCCTCAGTTCCATCTTTTGAGGAAAGGGAGCTTTAAGTCAGTGTTCTGCTTTCAAAACACTGAGCTCACTACCTCACAACTATTTGAGGCTAGCATTAAAGTCGAATGGACAGAGAAAATCATACTGCTCTGAAGTAAGTCAAAGTAATGGCCCACTTGAGCCAGTTAACAAACTAACACTTTTCCAAGTCTATCTGCACTGTAAGATTCTTGAGGGTTATCTACCTTCCCCCCTTTCACTCCCTTGCTTTTCCAAATACAGTGGTGCCAAAAACCGGTTTTTGGCAAAAAAATAGAGAGATCAAAAGTCTCTCTTGCTTTCAGTCAAAGTATTAACTCTACTGAAATTTTGACCTTTTAAACTTGTTACGTTCTGCTTTCAATTTCACAAAAATATAGTGAACCAAATTATTCCCTTATATGAAACCTATCAACTTTGGTCACACTGTTCCTTCCTTTTCACAAATCAATAAAGGACGCTTAAAGTCTTGTCTTTTATAACTTGAGATGCCAGGGAATGAAATAACTTTATTGTGCCTTTTGCACAATACATACTTTGCTATTCAACGTAAGTAGTTCCACTTATCATTTAGAAGAAGTATGTGTCATGTACCAACACGGAGACACATGAGGTTCCCACACTCCCCAAAAACCCACCAAGAGCAAGCAGAGAAAATGTAACAGGATTTTTCATGTCCATGAAGGAAAAGACAAAATTACTATTGTCTGGAGATTCTGCTGATGCCTGTTTTGAGTGGACCAACTCTCTTTGCAAGTAATCAGTCAGGCTGAACTTGAGGCAAGTCAATAAGACAGTGGCTCTAGCATGCAGGTATTAATCTCTCTACACAAAAAAAGGTCTGCTTCAGTTTCTTCTCAGAAGAATCTCAGTGGAATATGTATTACACGCTTGAATATTAGAGAAAACACAACAACTGAGTGGCCGACAACCTTGGAAAAAACAGCACATCTGGAGAGGAAGCAAGGTATTTCTCAGATACATTTATTTGGTGGAAGGAAAAACACATTCAATAGTTAGAACCCCAACTGCTAGTAATTAAATGTAATGTGTACTACAGTACTGAATGTTTTTAATCTAATGCAGTTATTTATTGTGTGCATTTACAAAGCATCCACTGTGTTTTGGGAGCCTTTCAAATGTATTTATAATAAAAACAAAAAAAATCATTCTTGCCTTATGCCCTAAAGAGAGCTGTAAATCATCCATGTGGTCCCTTGAGGAAATATCCTTTGCACAGCAGTCCTCCCCAGGAAGCACTGGGTGAGGAAGGCTGGCACTTCACCGCTGTCAGGGGAGACTCTGGCCTGCCAGCAAGATGCATGACACAAGTAGGAGTGTATTGGTACATTCCTGTGTTCTGCAACTTCTAGCTCCCCATAACAGCCTGCCAGTAACAGCCAAATGCAGCCTCTGAAGCTATGCCAGGTGTCAGCTTATCTCCCGGCAACCACAGACTGACACAATTAACTGCACTTACCCTCTGCCCCCGCTGCACATCGGTCAGAATCAAAAGGATGATTTACCAGACCACACTTTACCCCACCCTAAAGCTTATACTACATAGCTTATTTTCTGAAAAAATAGCTAGACCGTTTTACAGGTAACTTGGTATCATACAAGTGACATTTTGATGTTTGATTCATTCAAACACCAAAATACAAATAACTCCTATTTGCTGAACAGAATTAACCATACAACATTTTTCAAAGCAGTAAAATCCTTATCACAACTTTCTGAAAGGCTTTCTTATACTAATTCATTTCATTCTCCCAAGTAGTAGCAAGGGGAAAAAAAGAAACCTCCCCAAGGACTAAAGCAATCAGTTGCATATGACCTCTCATGTACTTTAAAAGATCTTGCAGATGCTGTGCTACTGACTTTCAGTAAGCTTTGCTATCTTAGGAATGCAAATCAGCTGCAGGGGCATGTCCTCAAGACTTCCGGATCACATGTATCATAAAATGTGACATTTATTAAAACACTCTTTAGGAGAGAATCACTTATCAGTACATAATGCATAAACAAGAGAACCCCTATTCTGTCTCTACGTACAGCAGGTCATTCACTGGTGAAAAAAAAATCAATCCAAGAAAACAATTAGAACACAATTATTAATATGCCCACACTAAGTTTACACAACGAATTAGTAAAATGGCTTTAGAGACAGACAGTTCCATTCTTATCATGGTTTATCTCACAATGGAATTTCAGACATTCACATCGCTGAATATGACAATTTTCACCAAACCATAAAATTAAACTGAACCAATTTTAGAGAAGAAAAAAAGAACTTATGAAACATGCAAATGGTACCTTCCAATGAACAGTAATACTTTTTCAGGCAGAATGCACAGAAAGACTAAGCACCTTTCAAGAAAAGAATAAAATACCAGCCTTGTGCTCCTAAGTTCATTATCCATTAAAATTGCTCGAAATACTGGAGATGCAGGTCCAAGACATCTGTGCTGAACTGAAAAGTGCCACTCATGTCTACGGACAGATACACTGCAAAGCCAAAGGAAAGGAGGCAATGGTGAAGGTAGAGGGGGCAAACTGAGTGAAAGAAGGGACAGAGCTTGGCCTGACTTTCTTACAGTTCTGAGAAGCAAGCATGATGACTCAGTGACATTTTCTATTTTGTGTTACGACCCTATATATTTTTCCTAAGGTGAAAGAGAGGGAAAGAAGGAATTTAAATACCCATTTTCCTGTCTCAGTCCAGTTCCCTGTTGCCACGAGGAACCAGAGAGGTCCCAGTATGCAACTTTTGATGTCTGAGGCATATTTGCCTCATAGAAGATATGGAAACAATCAAATTGATGTTTGGACCCTCTATCAAAACTCTCACTTTGGGCCTGTTCTTCTGCTGTGAGGAAAATTCTGCCTAAATGTGACAGTCTTCAACCTGTTCACTTTTCTAGTCACTTGCCTGCAACAAAACACTCAACCCACCTCCCTGCAGTCTGAATAACGAAAGCGAGGGCAGCTTTTTGACTTTCAAGTAGTATACCTACACCATTTTATTTTAAAACCAGAAAAAACCTGACTTCTCAAAGGCTGCTTTTAATAACCTGGAATTGAGGCACAGTTCAGTTTAGCTTCAGCGTTGATCAGTATCACATAACATACGACTGAGAAATGAAGCTCTTCCATCTTTTTTCTTGGTCTGTCCCTCGAGAACTGTGATTCAGTAACTCTCCTTTTAGGGTTACAGTCTTCACCCAAGCATGTGCTTGTACTGCCTGAATAGAAAAATTGTTTTGCATTAAAGCAATAGGAACCAGACTTTTTATTCTGCTGCATCTCGTACACTGTACCATGTAATAGTCGGCTGCTCTGAGACTTATATTTTAATGGAAAAAACAGATCTGAAGTAAGAAAGTGAGAGTGTTTTACATGTATTACACAAATGCACTTTGTCTTGGATGCACGAATTAGACGAATTACTCTTCCAGTGCTAATGGCACAATAAAGTGGTTTTCTCGTTAAGCAAGATAGTAGAAAAACGATGCCATATTCCTCATTTAAGAAAAACTTGTGTTTGTAAAATCTTACACCTTTCACGTTTTTAAAAAGAAATTCAGTGCTGCTATAACATTACTAAGAACTCCTCAGGGGAGGAAAACGACTCAGCCTGGACAAATTTTTTCTACGTAGACAGAAATTATGCATACTCCAGGCAACCCTCGTTTCTTTTACTCTGAAAAAGACCCACCACGACACACAAAAATTTACAAGGCTTCCTCGGCAGAAAAGCGACTAGACAAAACTGCCTCACTCCCTCAATGGTTCCTCAGCGATTGCAGAAAACTCTCGCACTGACAGAACTCCTTGTCTGCAAAAACCTTCTCCGTCCTTCTCCCAACGCTGCTGCATGACTACAAAAGGCGCAACTCTTCCTCCCACTGGATCTCCAGAGCGTTCGCAGCAGCAGCAGCAGCAGGCCGCAGGCTCCGTGCCCCGCGCTCGCAGCCCCGGTGGCCCAGTCCGAGGCGGGCTCGCTCCAGTGAACTCCCGCCGCCCTCCCCTTTGCCGGGGGTCACGTTCCGCCGCCGCCGCGCCGAGCGCTACCAGACACACACAGCACCGACCCAAAGTTTTCAGACTTAGGAAAACGCGCAGAACAGGGGCGCGGGGAGCCACAAAACCTACCTACGGAAGCCATCGCGACCGCTGCTCTCCCACGGGGCTGTGCGGAATCGTCCTTCCCTCCTCCCTCCGTGCCGCATGCTGCCCGCGGCTCACCGGGCCGAGGCAGCCGGCCGCGCCGCCCCGCCACGCAGAGACTCGGGAAAAGCTATTCCCCGCATTTGCCAGCTCCCTCCGCTCGCCCTCGCGTGTTGGAACTTCACCGCAGAGTGGGTTCCAGCGTCTGCGGCGAGAGAAGCACAGGCTCCCTTGTCTCAGTACGCAGCCATCCAGATGAAGAACAGCCAGCGTTCACTCCATCCAGGCAGAAAGTAATTCCCCGATAGTTGTTGGATTAGGCTTCCCGCTCGCTCTTCGGCTCGACTGCCCATTCAGTGTGTGCCTGCTGCGCTGACTCCACCTCGTTGGTGTTTCCCTTGTTCTCCCCTTTCCCCGCCCGGCTCTCGCCGCCCCTCGCAGGCCGAGCGGCGCTGCCCGCGGGTCCCGTGCGGCGCCGCGGGGGCGGGGAGCGAGCGGCCGGCACACGAGCCGGGGCCGTGGGGCTGGGGGAGAGGGCGTGGGTGTGTGGTATTTGGTGGATTTTGGGGGGTTTTTAGAGTGCTGGGGGGTGGGTGTTGTTGTTCTTTCCCCACCACTTCATTTGACCTCACTTACTTGTTTCTTTCAGAGAGATGCAAGGCACGGAACCGAGAATTGTCAGATTAATGCTTTTTAATGTTGACCAGAACCCAGCTATTTTATTACACCAAACTGGCTCAACACTCTCGGATAAATTTAGCATCCAGAGCTCTGAATAAAGTTTTACTCGCTTCCCAAGATCACAAAATACGTGTAGCCTTACTGTGTTGCATTCAACATCCCCCTAGCATTGTTCTGATCAGGTTTTATTTACAGGTCAGGAAGACGACTGGAAACAGTGTAGCTCCACAATGAGCAGCACATTTCCTTTCCAGATTGTTCTTCTGTGCCTGGCACCCTGTATTTTCTGAAAGGATGACTGCAGGAAATTACTAGATCTAGATAGAAACAAATACAACCATTTAAAATTTCCCATAATGAGTTACTCTATTGCTTTCAAACTTCTACTGGCACCATATTTTGAATGCGTGTACTAAACTGTTTTGGTAATATTAAAATACACAAGCTGGCTTGCTTATAGAGATGAGTACCGGTAAACTAATTAACATATTTCTTTCTTCGACAGGCCATAATGTCAATCAAAATATTCCTTTATAAGAATATTCATTCCTACCAAGAATATTCATTCCTACCACTGTTTTCCTTCATAGCAGATGCTCCTTTTAAACGTGTTGCATAAAATTGCACTCAGAAGAACCAAATAGCAAAGGTTAGTTGTGATATACACCATATTATCAGGTAAAAAGGAGGGAAAATCCTTGCCACACGGTCAGAAGAGGTTATTCTGCAGCAGTTCAGAACTGACATCAGTTATTCTGAATAATTTATTATGCAACTACACTTTGTCTTGGATGCTTCCTGGCAGAGCCAGATGCAGTCAAACACAGTTTTCACATTCTTATAAACAAGAATGATTAGAGAAAGTCTCTCTCCATAGAAAAGATCCATTTCTCTGCATAAAACTCACTGTAAGTGCAGGACCTCTGGATATTCATTTCTTTCCTGATCTTAAAATCTTGAAAGCTTTGCTTGTTTGGCTATTTACACTTGCTGAATTAGAAGAGAACAAGAACAGTAACCTTTAACAAAAAAGATAACAGTGGACTGAGACGACATATGGAGAAGGTTGGTTAAGTAAGAAACTTACTTTCCAAAAGTAAGTTTTCAAAGTATTATATGGATGTAATGTAAGCAGAAATCATGTAAGTATTAATATACTTGAGTTTATCAAATTCACCCTTTCTTAAGATTTTTTTTTTCCATGGATCCCTCTAACAGACTCAGTTATACTTAAGGGGCTAGTCATCAATAAAGTCCCTCTGACATGGACATTTAATAACAAACAAAAGGACACATAACAAAAATCTCACCTTTTGCTTCTCTTTCTGTCACAAATTCAAAGTTTCAACCAGATGAGATTTTCTTCTCAAAGGAAGAAAGAAGTCTGAAACTCTAAAGCCACAAGATAGAAAGGGCAAGGCTGATTGTACACAAGGGAAGAGCTAGGAAGGGAAGGAAAGGCAGTGTTGGATGTCTCAGGTGAGGAACTGATTTGGTTTAGATCAGCACAGTGTGCAAGATACTGCCATCTCAAAACGAGAAAGTCTGTTATTTAGCAAGAATTAGTTTCATGGCTGTTCCAGGTACAGCACAGCAATCAAAATCAGGTCTTTCAATCCCTGCTAGGTGGTACCAATGTACAGTTTTCCTAGATATAGTACCTAAGATTCCTGATTTGATCAGAACTATTACATTGCAAAATGTATTCAAAACAGATTAAAATGTAGGGCTTGAATTGTAACATACACCTTTCTCCAACAAGAACCTCTGAAGCAGAGTGGCTATGCCGTGTCCTTAATGCAAACTCCACAACTTCTGAAGGAATGTCATGTGTTTCCCTGCTACTCTGGTGATTGACAGAAATGTGGGAGTCAATGTCAAGTAGATTGCTCATTTCAGAATTTATCTACAACATGCCTGAATATAAATGACTTTATGAAATAACATGCCTAACTCAGGCATAAAAAAACACAGATTAATTTGGTTTTCTCATCCTTTGCCAGAGAGAATAAACATGAAGAGAATTAACATAGGAGAGAACAGCATCTTGAAAAACAAAGAGCAATATGACCTTTAGACTATAAACAATTAAGTGGAACTGAGTGTGTATTTCCTCTCTGCTCCCACTCAACACTGGAAGGTCTGTCATTCTGAAACTGCAGAATATCTTTAACTTGTGAATGCAGTAGACAGACCCTCCCAGATACTCAAACACAGGATCATTTTAAAACTGCAAATTTTTTTTTTAAGTGTGCTCACAGCTATACTTCCATTTCTGGAGCTTTCTTCTTCAGCTTTCCCTCAAACTACATGGATTACTCTGGCACATCAGAGTCATGAAGTGCCATGCCATATAGTAGGAGGCCTCACCCTGGAAAAGTTGAAATAATTTCATAGAATCATAGCAAGAGCAGTAGTTGTTCCCATGGCTTTTTGTTAATTTAACCTTTTCCAGCAAAGTGACTAGTGACATCTCAAAAATGTATGGTATGCACAGGCACTGCAAACAAGCAACCTCAGGTATGTGTAAAAACAAACACATCTGCCAGGCTGCCCGTTCATCCAATCCTGTATTTCTATTAAATTGTTTTTAAGTTTCTGTCAATGGCTTATTGTTTCCATCTTCAAAAGTAGCAAATATTAGTGATGGATTGTGCAGCTTCAGATTATTCTGGGTTTTATGTATGTGTAAGATATTATTCATCTATATTTCAATTAATATATACAAAGATAATTATTTATCAAATGACTGATTTATGGGGGGAAATTCATTAATTTTTCCCATGGAAAGGGGAAAAAAGAGAAACCAAACTCTCTAAAACAGAATGCTTTAAAAACCTCTCAAGTAATCACTTTTTCAGTGGTTCTTAGCAAGAACAAAGAAAGAGGAAAAAACCAAAACCAAACCACCACCACCCACCAGTGTATTATCAGGATGCATTTCAAATTTAATTGAAGAGGCACATATGCTTTGAGACCATGATCAAGTAACAAAACTGAAGTATTGTATAAACATATTTTTCCCATGTAATATTCGATTATCTAAATAACTTTTTTTGGCAGTTGAAACTTCAGAATTATACAGCTTATTTTAATTGCCTGAATTTTCGAATTTTTGAGCTCTCACAGATACTAGCGAGCATAACAAGAAACTGTGTTCAGCACCCTTGGAAGTACCATCATCTTTTCAACTAATAAATTCATATTCCAAGTACAGTCATTTATCTTGGATGGCAAGTATTTAAAAAAAAACAAAACACACATACAAAAACAAATAAGAACCAGATAATGCTACTGCTTTCTCTCAAGAAAAAATGCCTTTGGACTAGAGCTACAGGAAGGATGAAAGCTGCAGGCCGCATAATTAAACTTTCAGATGTATTGGCTCCTGAATGAAACTGCAACAGGCAATAACGTGTCTTATGCAAAACTTCAAGTTTTTTCTCAGCTACTAAATCCTTTTGAAATAAGGCAGTTATTTCATTTTCAGTTCACAGTGGTACGAAAAGTTAGTCAAGACAAAACAAGTAACAGACAGACTGGATTAAAGTGTGGTGCCCCAATTAAGGGAAGCGCTTACAGGATGGGTGGGTTCTTGATGAAGAACCTATCAGCACTTGCTTGATTTAATGCTACTTGTGAGGGATCAAGGATCAGTCAGATTTGTTAAGGTACCTTTGATGAAAGACATAGAACATGGTAGAGACTTTATAAAGATGTCCCAAGATAGAAACCTAATTTCATATGAACTCCTGTAGGAAAACTCCTTTGTCACAAGATCCGCCATTCCTTTAATGCAGTTCAACATTTGAATTCAGGACAAAATGAGTAGATGAGAAAGTAGAGAGCCTCTTTCTGTATTTAGGGTCTCCACCACTTGGATACTCATTTCCCTGTGAGAAAACTTAATTCACATTTGCTGTTTTAGGCAGAAGAGTCTCTGTAACTTTTCAGAAGCATCTTAGTTCAAATGGATAATGTAGGCAGTGCCAAGGGACCTCTGAGAGGGCCATTTCTAGGGGGACAGTCTCAGTTCTCTGATTTACTTATCTATCAGCACTTCGCCCACATGGAATGAAAAGTCATCCATTAAAACAAACAAGAAAACCCCCAATGTAAATACTTGCACAGAAAATTAAACACACAGTATAAAACAAAGTCTTTCCAAATGAGTATATGATTCTTTCTCCAAAGCAGTTTTAACAGGGCAGGATATGGTTTAAGGCCCATTCTGATCTATGATCACAGTGTTTCCATCTAGATACAAATCCTGCTACAAAAGCAAGGAGGGTAGGAAGAGGAGACAGTGAATAGTTTCACAACATCTCTTTGATGTAATGTCTGAAGAACCTATCTTTTTTTTTATTTTTCCTTCAAATTCTTCAGTATTATAGAGAAGCTGCACATGGAATTAATTATATATACATGCACTACTAGACTATGTATTCTGCTAGCACAGTATTTTCCATGACCATCTGTAGCACTTGGATTTTTCTCATGTTCAATGTGATGTTCAACATGTAGGTCACAGCAGACCCTGTCCCTTTGCAGAAGTTTAGCTCGGGGAGCTGTAAGAGCAATTGATCATGAAATATCTTTGTCTTTGACATAAGCATCAGATTTGAAGAATTACTGAGTCTGTGATCAGATACAACACTCGCTACAAAACAAAATGTATTCATGTTCCAGAATATTTTATCAACCTAGAGTATCCAAAACCAGTGGAAGAGAGAGCATATTTTAGAGAATTTGTTTTCTTATGAAAATCCAGTAATGAGAGTGGCCTATTTTGTCAGCTTTAATGTATCAGCCAAAGAAAACACACATTTAAATTGTCCCACTGGTTTATCATCACATACTATCTTGCCATGGACTTGGCACGCCCTAGCTTTTTATATTCAGTTATGCATAATTATATTCCTTTCTCCTCTGAATCAATGACATATTAGAATGTTTACTGAGTGGCTAAAATATATACAGATTTTTTAAAGCTTTATGTGGAAACATGTAACATAGCTGTAAAACAAAACCTGTCCATATCTAGCTAGCTAAATGGATTAAACTCTAAATCATTTCATCTCTAAAGTTTTGGGAAGTTAAGTAGTGTAGACTGGGAGAGCTCCTCCCATGAAAATCGTAGCCAAACTGAGTGGAGGGGGGGAAAAACTCTCAACTGGCTGATTACCAAATAGCTCAGCTGTAGACACTTATACTGTAAGGATTTTGGTTAATACCACTCAGTAGATGCAGCATAGACTACACGTATTTTAAGTTATTTAAAGTTTCAATTTCATTCTACTGTTACAAGATATTTTCCATCATTCAGATTGATATTAAGTAAATTAAATGGTTAAGCTTTTCAGTACATGAGATGGAATATTATTACTTTTGCTGTGAATTTGGACTACCAGAGTGAAATCACTGATAATAAGTGTTGCTTATTTCTCCACAGGCCAAACAAATACAACATTTCCATGATTGTATTTGAAAGATATGTTAAGAACTGTATTATAATTAGTGGCACAAAGGGAAGGAGATCTGTGACAATGAAGACTTGAAAACATATCAAGTCATCGCCAACCTTCCTGCAATAAAAACTTTGTATAAAGATTAATTTTACTGAGCTGAATGTCTCAATGAAAGTAACCCAGAGATGCAAAAGTGTGATGGATCATAGCACATTATATTCACTTTAGTCTTACAACAACCAAGAAGTGGTCTCTGAACATTTATGATTTTGCTTTACAGCATTCCAAATGCTTTCTGGAAGCCCTCATTAAGTTCTCGCTGGTAGAATCCCAACATGAGATCCAAGTAATTTCCTGCTTGCTCCTGAAGCCTATGGAGGCTTCTTATACACTAGTAGATGGTGTATTTTATAATAATTAAGAAACATTTGGTGTTTAATTATAAAATATTGTGTAGATGATAACTTACATAAGCAGGTGAGAGGAGGAGAGAAAGCAGGTATAAATGAGTATTATATGAAAGTTTTTCACATTGTGGAGAAACGTTTTTGCCCATCATAAACAGGGAATTTTTCCCTTTCACAAATTAGTTTCACTTTTATTCCCAAACTGACTCTCAGTTTAGAACCCTGACATTTTTTTAAATCAAAAAATTAAGCGATATGTATCATTTCCCTAGCAACTCAGTGACTGGAAGAAATCACAATCCTGAAATATCAGTATGAAACCACAACAGTATAAAATTCTAATCAGTAATAGAATTATGCAATAATGAGGCTGTTAGGTTCTGGGTTTGCCTTCCAATGCATTTATTAAGCAATCATCATTCTGCTGGATGATGTAATAGAGTAAGTCTGTGTAAGTCAATGAGGGGAATTTAGGGCTACACTGTCTCTTTCAGACAAAAACAGAGCCTGTATGAAAAATATTGTGGAAATATTCCACAATTCCACAACTCTTGAAGAGTTCCACGATGGCATGAGGAGAAAAGTTGCCCTTTTTAAAATTTTTAGAGTAGATGCAGCTCATACACAAGCTTTGAGCACAGTACATAGGCTAAGCTCCCTGGAAGAGATGAAAAGGCAAGGCTTTACACATGGTCGAAGGCTCAGAGATTCCTAATACCGGTAGCAATGTTTTCATTCCATCATTTGCACTGCTCGAACTGCACAAGTCTAGTTAGGCTGTTCAGAGAAGATGGAAAAAAGTGACATCATGTCTTCTCTTTGTCAGTACATTGATAAGGGATTATAGACAATCTTCCCTTGTTCCACAGATCCCTGCCTTCTGTTGCAAGACAGTGCCTGTTTGTGAATGCAGACCTTCTGCAAAGTTCTGGCTGTGCTTTGACCAGGGCTGAAGAAGGGGCAGTTCTCATCTAGCCTCAGGGGTGGAGTGGCAGGGCAGCTAGCCAGCATTCAGTCCCCTGGCAAAGAGCTTGCTACGCTTTTATTTGTTACTTCTATACACAAAGGGACTTGAATTAGCTGTCTGCCGTCTGAGACAAAAGACCCTTTATAAGTTTCAAAATGGCCTACAAATAGTGCTTCAGTTCCTTCATTGATGTGTGGGACTCTCCCTCCCATGGAATATACATCAGCTATTGTGAAATTCCAGAGAGCTGTATCTGGACTCTCTCTGGAGCAGCACTATTTTTTGAGGGGTATTTATAAAACTAGCCAATTTATAGGTCACTTAGGTTCATCTCAAGAAGCAAGGTGTCTTTCAAAGATAATTCAGAATGAACTCTGTGGGTGCTTTATTACTTTCAAGCTATGTAAAGTGAAGAAAAGGGCCATGAAACCATGGCAGCAAGTGATCGCTGGAGCAGCAGTGCTGACGAAAAATTGACTGCATGCATACAGACTGAGGGAGGTTAAATTTATACCTGTTTGATAACGAACAAGGCTCTGAAAAGAAATCCTGCAGGCAGGACATCTCCATAACGTACAGGGAGAATGAAGAGTTAGGACATAGCAAATGTAAGGGAGACGGATATATAACACTACTAGACTGACTTTCCCCAGTAAAGTGGTTTTACCTGGAAAGAAAATTAAGATTTCTAGAGATAACTGAGCTCCGTTTTATAAGACTTTACTAAAGACACTGTCCTTAAGTAAACAGGTTAAAAATCAGATGTATTCAAGATATTAGATACACAGTTTACAAGAATAACTCAAAGAGAGAATTTTATAATTTTTATACATAAGGACTGGATGTCATTGCAATTCTTGACTATAACATACACAAAACTGTGTATTTTTTCTTTTTAAATATATACTTTTGTGCTTTTCTAAAAGCACAACAGAATCCCTTGATATGGTAAGTGCTCATTACACTGAATGCTATTCTCCACTAGGAAACAGGGAGGAAATAAAACAATAATACATCTAGATAATTGGCAACCAGGTTACAGCATCCTCACTGGTAACTTAAAAAGCAGATAAACAGCAAAGCTGAGATGCAGAACAAAGCAATTTTGAATTCAAGGGTGATCTGATCTGAGACAAAAGTAGTGATACCTTAATGTCAGAAATGAAGACTCCAGAATCCATGATTCAAAATGCCTCATGCTGTCAGGAAATTTCTGAAGAAGTCAGTATGTTTCCTGACTTTTACCAAAATAAAGACCATGTAAGCATTTAAAAGAAGAGCTAGTCTGTAAGGAAAAGCACTAAAAATTTGCAGCTGTTAATAACTCTTGCAAAGTGCACAATCTTAGAAAGTCACCTTTAGAGCATGTGCATTAAAGCAGTCTCAACCACAGTAACAGCTGCATCTGCTCCCTTCAGATTCTTGGCCTCTTCAACACACAAAACATAACATTCTTGCTCTGGGCATGAATTAGGGATTGGTAGCAGAAATAAGAAGCACTTCTTGCCAAAGAAATCAGAAGACACAGAAGTAGATACAGGCAATAACTATAGTAGAAGTGAAGGGAAAAGAGAAAAATTTAAACCATTTAAAGTATGATTACTACTTGCCTCTGGCAATAGAAGTTTCTGTGCTCTGATAGGAAAGTCACCCAATTAACATTTCTGAGAAATGCTTGCAAACAGGTACCTTTAATTGCATGTTTTCTAGCTGACCCACCTCATACACTTTCAACCTTTAACAACTAACACCTTTAATGTCAAAGTACATTATGTTTGCAGCTAAAATCAAAGCTGCATGGAGATGAGCACTTAACCTGCAGCATTCACTACACCTTGAGCTCCATTTTGAAACAGGCACTCAAAGGAAGAACAGTTTCCTTTTCTAATAATTAGAATAATTACCTTCAGTGTTCCATTAACTGAGTATCTAAAACAAGCATTTGAGAGATGACAGCATTTAGAATTAAGCAGGAGAATCAAAATAGAGAAATACATTGAAAGCCAAATATTTTTCCAGGGCAAGTCTTAGCTCTTAGCAACACAAATAGAAACCATTTAACAGCAAAGTGTTCAGTAGATCAACCTGTAATTGATCTGATGAAGTTGTCCCCAGGAGGATATCTGCCACTAATTTCTTAGAAGTAGGGAGAACCATAAAGAGATGTCTTGAATGGGGTAGAAGATTTTTCTATAGCTAAAGATCAATTTATTATGTGTTGATGTCATTTGCTTTGGATAACTATTAAGTGAGGCAAATTAAACATAATTTTTAAGTTAAAATTGAAACACTATTATTGCATCAAAACCCCTCATCAAATTTATTGAAAAGTCTACTATCAAGATCTTCCTAGAAAAGACAGTCATAAGCAGTAAAACTCTATTAGTATACATGAATTTTCATTTGAATGTCATGTAATGCATAAAATGAATGCCTGTAATTTTTATTCAGGTTTTAAATACAATTAGCTGGCTTTCTGCTATGTCCAGCACTTTCTGACACAGTCCAGAAATACTTTTTTCTTTTAAACCCTAGTCTTCTCAAATAATTTTGCACAAAAAAGTTGACAGGTAACAGCAGCTTAGGTGCTATTTTTAGTAGCAAAGACTTAAGGCCTTGAACATCATCCTTTCTTATAAAAAATCATAGCTAGATCATATTAAAGCTTTAAATATGTAATCATCTACTACCAACTACTTTCCCATGGTTGTGCATTTACAAACTGTATCATAGAAAAAAACCCTCCAGAACATCCATTCCTCTGGTTAAGGATCTCCTTGACTCGAGCATAGCTACTGTTAAGCTTTATTGTCAGCTTGACTTGCCTGAAAAGATGGCAACATGGATACCACCCATCTTTCCTCAGATGGAGACAAAACCAGCTTAAAATCACAAAGAACTCAAGTCTCCTGATAGTAGTATTTTGATGTCATCAAATACCAGCAGAAAGACTGAGGAACATTGAAACCATGCAAACAGATAAAGAGAACAAGAACAGGATAGCTTTAAACACTGAGCTGCATTTCCTCTTATTTCTGTGATGCAACTGTCTAATTGCTCCTACACTGAATTTTCACAATGTGAACAAGGGACTCCCTGCTGGCAGTTAAAATCTGGAAGGCATTAAATATTTCTTGGATAATGCTTCATTTACTCACTTGTATTTGGTGTGATTAAAATAGGACTGCTAAAATCCATTTCTCTGACTCACATGTCTAAATTCACCATTTATAGGTCCTATTTATAAACCACTGTTGTGTTAGTTGCCTTCATCACAGTTCATTTTCATATTATTTAGGAAAGAAGGGTACCTTACCAGAAGTGGTTCTGTACAGCTCAGATGGGCTGCTGACCTTTTGGCTGGAGGGAATCTGCTGATGGCACAGTGGAGATGTCACTATGAGAGAGGGGAAAGGGCAGTTCCTCTTCAGTAACAGCTAAAATGTCAATAGTGCTATTGAAATAAATAAATAGAGACAGACATTTTCTTACCATATGTCATCTCTGATGACAGCTCTGGAAAAGCTGATGTGAATGTGACAGCTTCATTTCCATTTTTTATTGGGGAGAAGATTCCCTCATCTATTTCATTTTGGTAATGAACAACAGTCATCTAAGACACACAAAAAAAGCAAAATTATAGTGTGGTAATTCTCACTTAACCCTATGACACAGTGGAGCATTCTTCAAATTACAGAAAGTTTCTGTAACCAGATATAGTGTGATCTACTGTTCCAGCAGAGAGATCTTGGAACACTGAAAACATGCAAACACAGGATAGACAAGAGCATCCTTAAACATTGCATTGCATTTCTGAGGTAAATGCAGTTATTTGTTTTTATTGCCATGATGCAACTGCCCAGTTGCTTCACATTAATTTTGGACACAAAACACGAGTTCCTACCGGCCACTCGCTTCAATATTTATTGAAAAATTCTTGATTGTTTACCTCCTTGGTTTTCCCTCCTGCAAACGGTGATCCTGGAATTACAGCCTGGTGAGCAGCAGGAGACTTGATCCATCCACCCCTGTTATACGATGGCTCCCCAGGAACATCATTGTCATACTGCCCAACACTTAACTTTCTGAGCCTTTTCCCTGTGGCATCATCATCTTGCATACCTGTTGCTGAAAACAGGCAAGCTGATTAGGAAACTGAGGTTTTTTTCAGTTAGAACTGTTAAAACAAACTTCACTATTGTGTCTGTAGTTATTACAAAGAATGTTCAAACTGTTTTACAAAACCACATAGATGGGGAAAAGATACCAATTGCAGTTTCTTTGCTGACGTGAATTGGAAAATATTCACAGTCCCCTTTGTTCTAGAGGAGTAAGTTTCTCCTGATGCTCATTTTTGAAGCGATCACCCTCAGTGCAATCGGAAGAGCAAGCCAGAAGGGGTCGCTATGGCACTCCAATAAGAAGCCTCTCTTGCCATTTCTGACACACAGTTGGCTCTTGGCAGAAAAACCATTGCTGCTGTCCAGGGCTGCCTTTCCCCCCTCACATTTCCCTCCCAAAAGCAGATTATTTTTAGTTAAAACAGAGGCTGGCCCTTATAAACTCAGTTCACGGTACACCTTTTGTGGCACACATAGCAATCACACTTAACTCACAAAAATTAGGTATTAGCTACACACAGAAGCTGTAATCCTTTTGAGGAGCAGCACAGAAGAGTAAGCTAAACCAGCAGAATAATCCAGGACATTCAAGGATATGAAGCAGTATTTTTTTCCAAAGACATTATTAAGAGCACTAGATGCAGATTATTAAACCACTAGATGCAGAGCTATGATTAGCAGGATTTTATAGGTGGTCATCAACTCCAAACAGCAGGCAACCCCAGATTACTCCTGCAACAATTGCTTTTTCTACCCTTCTTAAGTCAACAATAAGGATCCTTAGAACTTACTGAGTAGCCACAAAAACAACCACATGCATAGCAACTTTTCAAATACTTCTCTGAGAGCTTCTATGGTCTATATATATGCAAAAAGATCTTTGAGGATTAGCTATTTCTCTTAAAAGAGCTGAGTGTTCCCACAAGAAGTTACTTTAATTGCTTGGTGTCATTTAAACCTTTACAGACATTTCCAACTGCAAGTACGTGTTGTTGAAGCACATCTCCTACACACCCTGATCATGGAACCGTAACACTCGGAGTCCAAAGTGTGTCCTTCATCTAAACCAGCAGGAAGGCTGAATCAGCAGCTTGTGTAGAGAAAAATGATAGCATACACTTTACACACACATCGACTTCCTAATCTTTAGTAGCTGATAGAAGCCATGGTGTAAAATCTGGCATGTGACATCTGGCATGTCCGTGTTATAGACATTGCACCTTGATTACACCACATAATTGTAGAACATCAATACACGAATACATTTTGTATAGTGGAGTAGTTTTTATTCAAGCTCGAAATAGAGACAGTGATTTTAGACTAAAATCTATGGTACTTAAGTAATTCTGCATTAACATATGTATGTATCAACCTGAGTAACTTGCTGGCAAGTAGTGGCTTATCCTAAAAATATTAATAAATCTCTTGTTAAACTACAGAAATAGAAATTTCCAAAAAATCCATCTCTGCTATCATCAAAGCCAGTGTGATAATAACTCCTATTGAAGCAGATAAATAAATAAACCATGTTAGTAATTTTTGAAAATTCTACCGATAGGGTTAAATTTCAGGGTCCAAATACAGCCAGTTATTAATTTTATCAAGTCAGTATTTATAAACCTAGCACATTTTGAAAAAGACAACTGAAATTCTGTTTTTATGGTTGCTGCAACTTTAAAAACCCAAAAACTTTTTAAGCATCCATATTTAACTTTTTCCCTTGACTTAAATCTTTATATGTGGTCTCTCATTTATGGAAAGAGTATCTTCTGAAGACACTGTAAGCAAACTAGATGCCTCACTCAAGACTTTCAGAGCCAGAAAAGGACATAATATCTACAAGTATCTTCTAAACCTCTTACATGATACTAAAAAGTCATGGTGAATTGTACTGAAATTGGAGACATTTAAGAATGCAGATTGAGTTCATACCATTCCAGCATTTACCAACTTTTTGAATGGGATTTCTTTTTTTATTTGTAATTTCTCTAAAGAAGACTTAGTGGTAATCACTGCAGAATCTCAGACCATCTGAGACCAGACACTTCCAGTCTCATCACTTCTCCACAGGAGGCAGTAGGAGCCAGGAACAGCACATGAGAGTTTCACTCCATCTGTAACCAAGTTGTCTTGGTATAGGGCAAATCTGGGAGGAAATTTCCAAAGGGGTCTCTCTAGAAAGGAGATTGAAGCGGCCCCTCCCCCAGCTGGTTCGGGAAAGGATTTCCTTGCAGAAAAGTGGAAAAAACCTGTTTATTTAACAAGTATTCACAAGCATAAAGAATTAATAATATTAAACAGTAAAACCTCTTGCTGTCCTGAAGAGATGGCAAATTTCGAAAGTCCTTGTTGTGGGGTGTAGCTCGGCTTACACAGTCCCTCCTGCACTGGAAAATTCCGTGTCCCAGCCCCGGGGGGACAAGGTGTGAACTCCCGGTGGTTTTTTGGGTTTTCAGTCCGGAGCAGGGCTGATCAGTTCCAAGAAAAAGAAAAGCCACAGTCCAGGGAACTTCTCTGCCTCAGCTAGCTAAAAAAACTAACTAAAAGCAAAGGAGAGCTCTCTCCCACTGTCTGTCTGTACTGCTGACAGCACAGTCCGTGAGAAAGAAAGCTGAAAACTCTTATCTTTATGTTTTAAATACAACCACCTCAGACATCCCACTGCTTTTCCTTCTCGTCCCCTTCACTCCCACATCTAGTTTTCAAGGTGCAAAACTTATTTCTGGGCTAAACAGATGAATGGGGATACAATTCAGCATCTTAAAGTCACCCCAGAACATTAGGTATAGACAGTTTATTTCAGAATATCTCAGTTAACATGGCCTTGTAGATTACTTTATGATAAAGAATATCAATCTTTTGGATGGGTGAAAACCTTTAAAATTTAATGCAAGTTTTGTTTGTCACACTAATGAGAGGATTTCATCACCAATAGTATTGATACCTTCATGAAGCTTGTAATTGTACAATTACAGGCTACAAAAAAGGTTTGTCTGGGAAAATGGACATTTTCTTTAAATAGACATACCAAATTACCATCAGATGCTGGACAACAGAGGGAGAAGTTGAGCTGATTTATTTCAGTAAAGCTTAATGCAAATAACTCAAATCTAAAAGATTAAAATTAAGCGAAGGAAAGAGCAAAAAATTACTTCTACTTAGTTCATTAGCTTCAGAAATGTACTTGAAAGCTGCCTCATTTAATGTAAGAGACGTTTTTAGACTTAATAATTTAAAAGAAACCTTTTGCAGTGTAATGTGCCAGTTGCCAAGTGTTCCTAGAAGTCACGAAATTCATTTTTATTCTTATAATTTAGCTCAAAGTTTTGGCAGACCTTCAATAATATCCCAGGAGCACATATTTATTTCTTTGAAAGCATTTTGTGTACTCTCTTTTCCCATGTGAAAAGTAATTTTTTCCCTACAAAAGTAATTCTGTTTTCCCTGATGAAAAAATAGTAACATTCCAACAGATTGGCATCAGGGCAACATCAGGCACTTACCTCATCAGATGGTTATCACTGTGCAAAAGCTACAGCTAAGAGAAGCATGGCCAGTGGTTAAAGGTTAATCATTGCCTGGTTTCTTTAACTGCTTAACTTGCCTCAACTACTATTGAGAAGTATTTATAATTATTGGAAAGAAAACAACACTAAGCTTAAAATCTTGTCTCCAGTGGCTTGTCAATAATAGTGCTGTATCTCGTTTATTAGCAAATTATCCAACTGGTTGCAAACATGATTCCTTGTTATGGCACTGAAATAGAAATGTCTGAACTTGTAAATCTGATTTCAACCATTTGAATTGCAATCATCAATACTTGAGCAACAGTTAAAATCATTTTCTCTGGATATAGCTTAAGCAATGTTAAGTATTATTTTACAGGCAGCTTCTCACTTACTTAACTTCATCTATTGCCTAGCAGGATTTTTGGAATCTGCAATTCATTTCAATTCTAACCCTTTCACAAGAGGAAACAGGTAACATCTACGCATTCAAGAATATCTGACAAACTTTTAGGTGGTTTAAGAAAATGACATTGTTTGAAGAAACAAAAGGAAAACTTACTAGGATGTATGCTTAATCAACCAATCAATACAACTTAAACTTTGCAGATAGACAAACTGGAATTCATTGCTGTGTACAAGCAATGTTACACACAGAGAGGAAAAGACAAAGTGTTTACACTTCAAGTGAGCTTCTTTCCACAGCTCCAACTGGTGTGGAAAGCTAGCATGAAATAAGAAGCTCTACCAGTTCTACCCACAGAGCAATAAAATGCAGGGCTCTGTTGTCAAAGGAATGGTGAAAATTCCCACAAAGCTGTTTTTCCAGTGTCCCTTTCATAGACCTCAGCAGAAGTCATGAAGGCTGAAATAACACTGGGGAGAACTGTGTTAGCACTGCAGAAATCCCAGATGTCAATGCCTACAGAGCAGTTTAAATAGACCTATAAATTACTGTGAAAAAAGGGGATTCAATCCAACATGAGGCTTAAGAATGCAACAAGGGAAAAGAAAGTCTGTAAATTAACTTCTAACAGAGGAGCCTTCAGGGACTATCCCATGTACTAAAAATGTTACCAACATGACTACCCAAACCAAAAGCAATCTCCTTCTCTGCCACCATTTATCTACTACAAAGTCTAAGGTTTTTAAAGAAAGCTTATGATCAATGATCAAGCTTTCAAGACAGCTTTATGCTTATACCAATAGCAAATCTTTAAGAATTTAGAATCAGCTTTACAATCACTATTACACACTGAAAGAAAAAATATCTTCAAAGACAGCAAGACAAAATTTGAGCTGAACATTGCTGTGGTGGCAAAAGGATAATCAAATATATACACAGTTGAAAAACTAAATCACAGAATATTCTGTGTTGAAAGAGACCCAGAAGGATCACTGAGTACAAATCTTAAGTGAAGTATTAGGATTGAATCCATGACCTTGGTGGATTTGTGATGCAAGTACTAAACAAGGATCTTGATATGCTCAAACTTTCAGATTCCTGAATCTACAGGAACATTGTTTCAAAGGTATTAATTAGAACAAAAGCAAACTATGATGTGCCTGTGATACATTCAGTGCCTTATCCTATTTCTAAATGTGCTACATTTCTAAAATGGAGCACCAAGTGCTGCTGAAGTCAGAAAATCCCTTTCTTCTTGAAAAAATACCCAATAATTAGCAATGACTAACAAAAAAAACTATTCTTTTTACCCCAATTTTTAACAGCTAGTAGACTAGGAGTGTAAATTCTTTATAAAAACCAACTAGTCTAACAAGCAATTGAAAAGGTTTAAACTCTACCCCAAATTCAAGTAGACCATCAAGCATAGGACACAGCAGCTTTGCAGGTCTGTCACTTTCGTTTCATAGCTCATTTACATTATACTAAGAATGGGAAGCAAGCCTGGTGCAAAATCTGAACTGGTATCTCCAAAACCTTAGAGAGGGTTCATAATGATGGTACACTCAGGCCCACATGGTGAAAATTACAAGACTGATAAAAATTTGTGGAGTAAGTACATGACATAAATTTAAAATTATTGTGCTGCTAAATGTAACTAAAATTCAATTTTCAACTGTAGCTAAAAATTATTTAATATAGTTTAAAAACTTAATCCACTTCAGTTATAACTTCAATTTCTACCTTTAATTTACCTAAAAATTCAAATTTACTGTTAACCACTGTAAAATTAACTCCCAAGTCAGGCACCAAAATTTTCCAGTGCAATGGAAACTACAAGTTTTGTAGTGTATGGAACATACAAATAAGGCAGGTAAGAAGTTGAACAAGCTTTGTATCACTCTCACTTCAAAATTTATTTCAGAGGGATGGCGCTTACCCACATAATAGCAGAGTAAATGGGAACATCTGTAACAGTTCAATGCTTTTAAAAAATATTATTTAATAAGGTATGCAAAAAGGATTTCTTCCTCTCTCCTTTGTCTGCAGAGACACTGTAGTATGATTTATGATACTGTATCTTGGGCCATCTCCAAAGGTTTATTTTTGACAGAGGAAAGATCTGTGAAGGCATTCCAGAATGTAATCAGATGCTAAGCCACCCTGCTTTTATTCATTTAGCATTATTTTTTTTGGAGAGAGGGAGGCTTTGTTTAATGCTCCATTCTGTGTTGAGCTGATAAACTGCAAGCGAAATACAAGGCTGTATGAATTGTCTATGTGTTGTTCCTACAGTAGGTAACCTAGGGAAGTTTTGAGATGGTAATTTCAAATACCTTAACTCATGCATGAAGAATTAGAATTACCTGAGAGCAACAATATCATTTCAACCTCATGGAAAATACAGTCCCTCTCTTCCTCATGCTGGCAGATTTAGATAAAAATGCATCCCTTGGTCACAGTAATTTAAACAGGCTGCCCTAAATACTGAATGCATGTGTTTCTGTGTTCTGCCTTCACTTGATCACATAATTCCTCACCTGCATCTAGTATTTTTCTAAAGATGCAAATTGTAACATTTTAATAGTGAAAAGGTGGGGTACAAAGATGAGACATGGATGATAATGATGGTAGGTTATAATGAAAATGGGTAAAAACCTTTCTGAAAGCTAAAAACCTTTCTGTTCTCTACATTTATTAACAGATTATTGCCTTTACAGTTTTGTAGGTTGAAGCAAAACATTGATTTAGCTTTCTTTTTTTACCAAATAATCATAAGCCTTCTGGTAGATGATGTCTGATTTGAGAAAATAAGTCTTACAAATATCTTTCGCAGTAGACTGAGGTCATGTGTTATTAGGCATAAAAGAATATACAGAGTGAAGTAAATGGGGAACATAAGGCTGCAGAGAAAAGCTTATATACACATCAACATTTCTTCATGCTACAGACTTCCTGTCATTTAAAATTAAGTACTACTGCAGCACTGTGTTATTAGTAAATAGCAGCTTCATTCACTACCAGAAACTCATCTCTGCATAACTCAGCTCACGTAAAAGATAAAAATTGGAAAAATTCTAATAAGCAGTGCAGTGATGCACCTCTGATAAGCAACACAAATGACACTGAAGGAAAGAAGAGGTCACCAACCATTGTTCTGCATGGTTCATAAAGATACATCCTAGCAAAAAGAAATTCAATTATCCAAAAATGCTAAACACTTAACACAAGACATCATTTCAGACAGAACCCAGAACTCTGTTGCATGGGCAATCAGTACTTTGTGCTAAGGATACACGTGTATAAAAATATCTAGGAAGAAGCATGAAAGGAGAGGTGGCTGCCTACCTATCAATCAGTGCAGAATCACATAAGCAAACAGAACAAGAATGCACCACAATGCACATCCTAGCTGACGCCCACACATTTCATTCTTATGCACATTCTTCCAGCTTTGCAGGGCACTAGAAACATGTACATGCCTTTTAGGGCATATATTTTCTGCACACTCACGCAGGAGACCAGATAATTCCACCATCCCCCTGTAACACAACCCTCACGTTAGATGTACACACACCATGCATCACATTGACCCCATTCACCTCCAGCACGGGTCGCTCCTGGCGAGGGAGAGATTCACACAGAATGTCTCATTCGTCCCATCAACCTCACTCAGACCATTCAGTCCTGATCTGCCAACTCTCTTTGTCACAGGCCAATTCATTCTATTAATATACTTGCTAGGTTAAGAACTGTTTAAGTCACAAAATACAGAGCCCCCTCTAAAACCTGACTCTGTAAGATCAGCCATTGTGAGCAACTGTTCTTTTCCTTATCCATTATTAATGGCTATTTCTTCATGCCCATGGCAGCCAGCATTTCTTTGTGCTATCAGCTACAGCTCCTGTACTGCACTAGCTTCAACAGCTAATTAAGTGCCTTGAATGTTTCCCTGTTTATCCTAATTCTATGAAATTCTACAAGTTTACTCCAAGGTAAGATAAACCACATTCAACACATTCTGGAGTATGGCCACTCCTCCCAGCTTTATGCTTCAGCAAACTTGCTGAGGAGGCACTCTACCCCTTCATCAAGCAATTAATAAGTTAAACAAGTCTGGATTTAGACCCCTGAACTGCAGGCATCTGTAGACTGTGCCACTGACCACAACCCTCTGCAACCTGACATGCAGCCAGTTCTCAATCCAGTGATTCTGAACAGTGGTGTATACATGGAAAAAACATTCCAGTGTTCCTCATTCTTAATATTCATTCGGGTAAGTTGCTTTTTCTCCATGCTGGTTTGTACACACCATGCATGAATAAATGTATAATTCTGCATATTTCAGTAGGGCAAGTCCAGATATGTAAATAAATAAATTCCAGAGCACTTAGAAAATCAGTACATGCTGGTGACCTCTCCAGGCAGAGGTGGCAGCATGCCACATATATGTGCTGTTTTAACTCTGGAACCCTGAGTAGTTCTAAAATCAAGCTCTTTCTAGTATAAATTGGATGTTACTTGCAGAAGTCAGAAATGGAACATTTTAGCACTTGACATAAAGACAAACTTTAAAAATTATTATTGTTCTAAAGCTATACATATTAATGTTTAAATTTTGTTTAATTAGGGCTATTCTTATGTTCCTGACTACTAAAGCCTTTTTGCTTCTACTGTCCCCTGATACCTCCTCTCAAATATCCAGGATTTTAAATGCTGTCTACACATATTTGATTCTCTTAAATACGGAATTCCGTAATTTAATTCTTTAAAACAAATCCTCTTCCAGATCATTCCCCAGGTGCAATTATTTTCACTGGTCTTTATTTACCTGATGTTAAAAATGGAAGGGAAATTATAGTGACTGCTACTTCCTTTGAGATGACCAGAATCTGTGAGGAAATTTTAAGTATCTCTTTTAAGCTTCATATATTCCAACACAGAACTTTAAAAGGGGGCTTATTCTAAATTTATCCCATTCACTAGATTTATTGTATATAAAGTGAAGAGTTCTCTCCTGCTGGAAAAATCTCAATTTGTCCATCAGCTAATAATTTGGAAATATTCAAGAGAATTAAAAACTAATGCCACGAAATACATATTGTGTATTAAAAATAAGCAGCGAGGCATATCACATTTATTAGTCACGGATTTTTGGACTTCTTCAGCCCTCAGTTACCCTCCTAAACACAGAACTGTGATTTCACCTTCCCTACAAGAATCACCATGCTTGATCACATAGGCCTGCCCATGAACAGACACCACAAACTAGTTAGGCACTTTCATCACTGAATGGTTTAGCATATCCTACTGAGCTTGAGCAGAGACAGCTCATTTGTGTCAAGCGAGGCCATGGGCTTATCTTCTCTCATGTTGGCTACGTCAGTCAAACCCTGGGGACACAAGCAAGTCTTTCATTGCACCATGACTGGAGAAGTGGAGGAAGAGGATGATGGAAGGGGAGAAACAGAGGCAAGGGCATATGTTTTGCCAGAGAAATAAGACCACATAAAATTTTCAAACATGACAGTAGGACAGGCACAAATTTTAGGCAGACCATTAATAATAGGTTTAGTGGACTTAGCCAGAGGCAGACTACTCATCCTTTTGCAAAGCTGCTCATTCTAGTAGCATTACTTAGGCAACATAGTCAGCAAGTATTGAGAATTTAATTCCACCAGCTGTAATCATTTCAGAGTCAGAGATAACAAACAAGCACTGCGACTTGTACATTTTTAAACAGAAAACTTTCCAAAAGAGCATGTCTTAAAATACTTTACTGGCAAATATTACATTATTTGTGAAAACATTGCAGAGAAATTTAATGCCAGCATCATTGTGCTATATTTGAAGATAAAGTTGTTGGAACTTTTTCTCCTAATTTAAATGGAAATAGTAACAATGAAAAACATATACCACCGATGCCTTCTAAAAATGTCTCAATGTACAAAATCTGTTCCCTTATAGCTTAAATTTACATCAGCAAAAAAAAAAAAATACCCAACAGATGATCTATAATAGGTAAGAACTTGTTGAACAGTACTTTTTTCAAGCAAAAAGGAAAGTACCTGCAAAACTCACTTATCTTACACCAATTTCATTCCTTATCTTGGATGATTATGTAAAAAGGGTATCAGAAATAATCCCTTGATAATCATTGTCAAAGTTTTAAGAAATGACCTGAGGGTCTTGGCTGTACCATATAATGAACACACAGGTGCTAGAAAGAGCATTATTTTCACAAAGTATTACAGCTTACCATGCCTGGAGGAATTCCTGTTTGTGACCTCTAATTTGTCATGGAAGCCAGAACTACTGCTAAGCTCTTCCATGTGTGCATCAAGGCTGCTGAAGCCATTTACTTGATTTCTGTCACTGGTGAGAGTGTTAATGCGGGTTGGGATAGGTTCAAATGTAGGGTCTAACTCCAAGATCAGCCTGTTTAATTGTTCAATAGACTGATCAATATCCAAAGTAGGAGAAGCTGCTAAGTCCCCAGCATTTTGTCCTAGATCCAGGCCATTTGTGTTCCTCTGAGGCATGGGCCTTGACTTAAAACTGTCAGCACTTGCATGTTCTTCAGCTTCTGCAGCACCCTGCATGCTTCCTAGCCCTCTCTGCACAGCATCTCTGCTGCTAGAGCCACGTGTTGGGGCATCTGGGACTTGGGACTGGCTCTGGACACTGCCCAAATTCTCCACAGTGCTATGAATGCCAACTCTCATTTCATTCTCTGGGGCAAAACCATATTGGTGAGCAGTGACCATCTGCTGCTGGCGCACCCAGGTCTGAGTAGAGTAGTTACTTGGGCCATAGGCTTGTGGATGGGGTGAGACAGAAGGATTCTGTTGCAATTGTTCATTTGACTTTGGCTCAGCGCTTCCAAATGATCTCTCATAGAAGGAATCCACACCAATTCCCAGGTCTGCAGCAAAAGCATTGTGATGCTCTTCCCCAGCATTACTTCCAAAGCCATCTGAAAGAAGTGAGTTCTGACTGCTCTTGTGGCAACTGAAGTTCCCCAGGTGGGTGGAGTGCTGCCCTTCTGAGGAAGACAAAGTCCCAATGCTGTCCACACTGTGAAGGTCATGATTAGGCATTTCGTCATCCAGAATATCAGTCTCCCTGTCCTTCATTTTGGTGACTTCATTCAGGTGAACTTGAGCTGGCACTATGTGGTGAGTAGCACTGTACTTGCTTTGAGCATCAGTCATATTCTTGGTGGTGCTGACAGAATCCTCTAGACCAAAGCCACTAAGTAGCTGGTCCAGTTCTGCCTTCTCTTTTGGGGTCAGACCCCGTTTACCTCCTGGGACAAGGCGTTCCTCAGTCTTGTCTGTTCTGGTGGAAGCCGTGGAGTGTCCTGAATCACTGCTGACAGACAAGGTATGGTCACTGTGATCAGGACTGCCTGTAACATGAACACCCTGAGCAACACCAGGGATGTTGCTGTCTGAAGAGCTCTTCTTTCTCACTTTTGCATACAGACTGCCATCAATGGGACCTTGGGTATGCAGCACTGTGGAGATACAAATAAAAAGGGAGAGATAAAGATAAAGCATCATATAAAGGCTTTGACTAGTGTTGTGCCACAAGTATTGTTAACACTAACAGTATTGTTTCTGCAAAACTAAATCGACTCTATAACTCTATAGCAAATACCAATGACATTATCTTCTTTAATTTTACAACACTTTTCTTGATGGAAATACAATATGCTTTTTTTAGCTCAAGATCAAATAAATCCTCTCCTTTTATGCCGTTTTGAGTGCACATTTATGGCTCCACAAACTCTTCCTACTAATTTAAAGAATCCCACTATTACAGCACTAGAAATTTGAGAGATAGCTACTATGCATTCCATTTAGAGCAAGAACGGTAGAAACCTCCCAGCAACACTTGCCTTTAAAATATACATTATGTAATTATTACTTTGTCCATTTTTACTTGATGGTCTGACTATACCAAAAAGAATAATTTTCTCTTTTTTTTGGTGGTGCAAGGAAACGACAAGCTTTTAATCAGAGCTGCAGTTTGGAATATACATAAAGCCTCTTCACAAAGGAAGGCACAAGTAAATGTTAAGAGTATGACATCTCTACATATATGGAGGATCTGGTATGAATGTAACGTTTTTGTTTCAAAAAAGAACGAATGAACTTAAGTGGAAACCTCCACGGAAGTAACTATAGTTGTCGTACTCCCATCTAACACATCCCACCTAACATATCAACATGAAGTTAATGTATAGCTACTGAATTTTTATCCAGTGCTGAAAACGAGCACAATTTTATTCCTCAAGAAAAGTTTTAGGAATAAATATGTCTAGTGTCTTTAAAGCCAAGAAAGTAAGTAGTACCACTTTCAAAGGACTTAATGTTCATTTACCAGAATATTTATATTAAGCAGATACTTCTAAAAACTTTTCCTACCCATAGTCTGAGAATGGTTTGAGACTAAGAAAATTAAACCATTATAATTTAGGGACAGGCAGACTTTTCTCAAAGGTAACCATCAGCTACATCTGTTGTAGCTCTAGAATCAACTAGACAATATGCTCTAATAGATAGCTGCCTTTTTAGGAACCAAAAAATACCATTCTGCATTATAAACAGGTAAGAAAGAATGAAACTCGGAGCTAAACAAAAATCCAGCTGTTCCAGAGTCTGGATATTCAAACTTGCAGATTCTAATCATGAAAATAAAATGCATATTGCACATAAGAAAATTATTTTCTAATTTGCACAGTTGAAGGAAAGCATTCTTAGATTATAATTTAGTTTTTAATTTTAACTATCACCATAGAATATACAATAGAATGGTTTGGGTTGTAAAGAACCTTAAATATCATCTAGTTCCAACCCCCTGCCACAGGCAAGGACACCTTTCACTAGACCAGGTTGCTAAAAGCCCCATCCAACTTGGCCTTGAGCATTTCCAGGGATGGGATATCCACAACTTTTCTGTGCTGCCTGTTCCAGTGTCTCTCCACCCTCTACTTACTCTTTATATCTTATCTAAATCTCTCCTCTTTCAGTTTAAAGTCTGTCCTGTCACTACATCCTCTTGTAAATAATCTCTCCATCTTTCTTGTGGGCTCCCTTCAGGTACTGGAAGGCTGCAATTAGGTCACCTCTTTTCTCCTTTCTCATTTCCAGACTGAACAAACCCAATTTTTTCAGCCTTTCCTCACAGGAGATAAGGAAATCCATCCATCCTTCCAACCAACTTGGTGGCCTCCTCTGGGTCTTGCTTCCTGTGCTGGGGATGCAGCCCTGCAGGTGGGATCTCGCCAGAGTGGAGGGGGAGAATCACCTCCCTCATGCTGCTGCCCACGCTGCTTTTGACACAGGCCAGGACACACGTGGCTTTCTGGGCTGCAAGAGCACGTTGCTGTGTCCAGCCTCTCAACCAGCAGCACCCCTAAGTCCTTCTCAGCAGGGCTGTTCTTGATCTAGCTTGTTCATCATCTAGCTTGTAGTGATATTGGGGGATGCCTCAAACCAGGTGCAGCACCTTGTATTTGGTCTTATTAAGCTATGAACTATATATATAAACTATAAATATACAACCATAAATATATTAAAGCTTTATACATATATGGTTTATTTGTTCATAAAACTAGGATAAATTAACTATTCAAATACTATAAACCTACGAAGTACAAGGGTTTGCAGTTGTTCTTCTATTATAGAATATCTTGATTTCATATCCTACCTTTTTCTTAAACACATTTTCTTAAACAATTTTAGAATACCACTTTTGGACTTCACTTTACCCTAATCTTGTTTCCTAAAAAAGGTGATAACCAATTGAATTGTAAAAGCAAAGCTATGCATACAGGCAGGGAACAGTTTTGACAAAAGAAAATGAGAAAATATAACAGCAGTGCAAAATTTCATTGTTTACACCTTGCTAAGCAATGGTACTGCAGAAACCTTACAAACTCAATACCTCATCTCCATGCACAACTCAATCCCTGCTACCATTTTTTCCAAGAAAGCAACATTTTAAAATGCAGGAGTAACACAGCTGTCAAAAAACAAGATCACAACAGAGGTGACCTAAGTAATGCTGGAATTTAATTAAATAAACCAAAGAACCACTTTCTTTCAACCTGACTGCTCTTCCAAGGAGCTGTTCCAATTCTCTGAACTGCCCAGGCTGAAGCCCAATAACATTCCCATGCTGAATCTGAATTACATACACACACACAGCCCCTTTATCAGGGACACTCATGTAGCTGAAAATCTCAGAGCAAAGGTTATGTGCATATTTTCACTCCTCTACCTAATACACAAAGAGCAACTTATTTAAAGATTAGGACCTGAAATACTAACACATACCAAATTTAGTGACATCCTTCCAAGCCTGTGTTTTCCTGGCACTTCCCTCCTTGAAATCCAAATACCCAAAGGCAGGCTTGTGAGTTAAAAATATTTCAGTCTCTAAGCCTTTTGACTTGTCCCAACAGCTACCTGCTGTCCATTCATCACTTGGGAAAACATACACAAATGAAAGCAAGCTAGGGAAGCTCATACAACACAAATTCAGCAAGAGCTGTTCTGATCCAGTCCACCTGAACAGAAAAAAATGATTGCAAATACACAAACTTTTTCAAACTGTACCCTTGTTCATGTTGCAGCAGGAAACATTACAGAAGATCTGGATTATCTTTTATCAACCTCATAAATAAATATTTTTACCTTTAGGCAAACCTGGACAAGTCCTGAGCTGCATTCTTTTGATGTTAAATCTTTTTATGTGTGCTTGTCTTTTCCTTTCTCCCTCTCTAACAAAGACAGGCCTTCATTCCTTACAAACTCTTCCTGTGTAACTCCTACAAAATCCATAGAGAAATACATGTGGTTTGTATTTCCAGCTCTTGAACCACAACAAAGCTACTTACCTCTTTACTGGGCATGACCACGAATTTTCTGCAATAATCAATCACTGGCTTATTTACATCAACTAATATTCTCTAAGCAAAATTCTGCACATAGGAAAACCAAAGTTAGGGCAAATCCCTGAGCTTAAGAAGGCCAGAAATGTCTCTACTCCTGCTGTTTGAGCTGCAGCCACTGTTTCTGCTCCTGGAGGTAAGCAGTCTTGTAAAGAATCATGAGACTTGTATCAGCCAGAAAAAGCAAATGAAAATGTAAACACAAGGGAGGAGCCAGAGGAGGCAATCATGTTCAATGAAATCTGAACTACTGCAGCCAAGGAGGAGTGGGAACATGTTGGCTGAAAAGGTAATTCAGTCTAAAAGTTATTCCCTTACAGTGGTTCTTTTCACAGCCTGTTTCAATATCCAAACAAAGCAAGTGAATTTCAGTTTCTAGATCACTGACATCATTCTTCCCAAAATAAAGAGCTGCTAGAAAAAGTTTTTCTCCTGCACTGACCAATCAGGCTGGACACTCATCCACATCTTCAAAAATCTGTGTATTACTAAAATGCTCAGGCAGGAAAAGCTTTCTGGAAATCCTATAGCAGTAACACTAACTTTTATGTAGCAGCTGCTGCTCTCAAGCTCCCAGATGGCTTTACCTTCTCTGTCTCTGGAATGAATCACCTCAAACTAGGGAAAGTGAAGCTGTTAGTTCCTCCTTTAGTAACAGCTGTATCTCGCCACAGAGCAGCCCACAAACTTCTGCTCTAAACATTATTCCAAATCTACACATGTATTATCACCAGACAGCTGTGCCCCTGGACAATGTTCATTTTCTATTTCAGTGCTGTCAGCACTTTAATGACTTCTCAGTTAAACAAAGGATAAAAGTGGTTCTTGTATCCCCAAAATACATCTGCCTGTGCATTGCTTATGTAGGAGTTAAAAGTTAAGTTCAAACCTAATTCAGAAAGTACACGCTTTTTGGTTCACGTGTTGCGCTTCTCGCAAATCAGTAAATGGTTGCACATGAAACAAGTCATGACTCTAATAATTAAAGACACAAAGCACAGAACACAAGGTATGCTAGCAGTACTTTCCCAGAACCAGAGAACTGGTTCTCTCTTTTGGGATGAAGCAGAATTGCTGTTAAACTGGAAAAATCCCACATTTTCCTCAAAGTCATTAAAAGAAACAAAGAAATCTATTAAAAATTCCTAATGCAAACTGATGTGTCTCACTTAAGATGCAAATTTAGTTTAAATCTCACTGCATTTTGGTTCTCTGTGAGGAAAAAATCCCAGCTGTTTTCCTTGCTTCAATTACAGGCCTCCTTTGCTCTTTCATAAGCCTGAACTGCGTGGACACTCCAGTGAATTTGGACCATTAACACTGAGCATGCTTGAATAGCCTGAGGCTCAACACTGACACCTGCACTTAGCTAGACCATCAGAAGAAACACAAACATAATAGCATCACTGCATACATTAACTTATCCTATGGATAAGATTACCTGAAAGAGAGTCATATAGACAGGTCACCATGGAGCTCAAATTTTATTGTTCTGGATACAGAACAATATGGTGCTCCATCACAAGAATACTTTGGGATAACCACTGGTTAAACCTATCCATGGATGTGTTTAGAAAGATGTTCTCTAACCATATCACCCAACCATTTTTGCTTCCTCTGTTATCAGTACCAGGCTTCCTGGAATGCATCACCTTTTGCAATACTAAGTATTTCTGGCTATATGCACATTCCCACATCTGAGGTAAACTGGATTATTGAGTACACCAGTCTGATCCACTTCAGATATAAATTTTGTAAGCAAGGCTACAAAATACACCTCTTCAAAGTTTTTATGTTGACTGTTACAAGATCACAATGAACTGATCAAAAATTTGGGGAAAAATATATGGATTGTGAATCCATGTCATCTTAGAACCTGTCATTGTCCAGTTGTGGTGCCTTCTACAATTTGGAGACCTAGAACTGCATTTAGTGCAATTCTCAAATTGTGACATAAAAAGTAGGTGCTGGTTTCATAAATGGGTGCAAGGCTGTGCGATCAGTTTCTGGTTCATAAACATTAATCTGGTAATCCTTTAATATGTTTTTAAAGAGGTTTTAGAAAATTATTATTTGAAGGTAACAGAATGTAACTAGAAAGGAAGGAGAAAGGTATGAAGTCATCTATCACTTTTTTCCTTAACCTGACCCAAGCAAACATGATATTTATATATGCATTGTATTTTAAACAAGACTAGTTTTCCATCATGAAACAGCAGTACCTAAGTCAACAGTAAACTTTGGTTTGCTAGGTTTCTCTAATCGCTGCATATAACAGAAAAACAAAGGAGGCTGAAGAAAACAAGGCATGTTATCACAAAAAGAAAGTGAGCAAACACTCTGAAAGGAAAACAACTGATGGGATTGTTGTTAGTAAAATGCTAACAAGCAGAACATACAGGATTGTGAGGTCCTTAAACCTTGAATCTTTTGAGAAGCAGAAAAGACAACATCCAAGACCCCACAGAACTTTTATCTGTGCAAAGGTTAAAATTAATTTCCCAGTCAGAAGGATCACATTTGTACTTTAATGTTTTTACAAGTACATTGGAGCAAGAAAAAACTGCTTTACAAAGTACTAGTTTCTATACCAGAGGCTGGCTGCTATTCAGCCAGTATGGAACAGGCAGCCAGCCACCACAGGCTCATCCCTAGAATACTACTGTAACTTATCATCCCACTTTTGTCCACCTGAGATCAATAGAAAATAATACTTGTTCCATGATCCAAAGTACAAAGAACAGACTGATAAATTTACAACTGTCACCCAATATACAGAAGCTATTGCATTATTTTGATTTTACTTCTGCAATTTTTTTCTCAGATATTTTAAGCAAAGATTTAACTTGAAATACCTTGTGCTTAGATAACCAGCAAAAGAAAACATAACATCACAGTACAGAAACATTACCACAAGTACAAAACACTAAATAAAGTTTAAGGATATTTCAAAGTCACTAAACTACATGAAACTATCTCCCTCTGTTCCTATCAAAAACAAAGCGCATCTTCAGGAACACTTCAGTAATTTGCAAGTGCATACTCCAAGTTTTGATGCTCAGAATTCATGATTATTCTTTCTAAGAGCTGAAACAGCACACACACCACGAGTCGTGCCATTTCTCTTACCACACTGGTAGGCTTTCAGCAAAAATTAGTTATGGCCATCAAATATAAAGCAGCAGAAAAACACTGATGGCTCTACATGGTTGCTGAAAACTGTACAGAAGCACAGTAAAAGGCTTAAAGTGGCAGTCTAAAAGGTCAACATAATGAACTTACTCCTTTTTCTAAGTATGGAGCATGTAGTTTCACACTATTGCCATTCATAATAAAATTGCTCCACCACTCCATAGCACAATAAATTGATCTTCAGGTGCTTCTAAACAAGTACACACATCAAAAAAAGGAAGTTCAGGTACACATTAGCAGAGCTCTCTGATTTTCTAACTCACTAATTGAACTTAAGGGATTTTGCACTGGGACTCAAAAGACTTGTCATTTATTTTCAAGTAATAGAGCAATAGTAGAAGCAATACAGAGTAACCTTATATAATAATTATAGTATTTCTTTCTTGTAAAAAATTTTGAAGATGATCTACACACATTCAACATAAGTATATACTAACATAAGAAATTATGCATATATAATTATATATTTGGTGGAAAACTTTTACTGTACCTAAATGACTTAACAACGAAAGTTCTTCATACAAAGAATATTTTATGTGTATGTACTGAAAGGAACACAGGGAATATCCTGACACGAAAAACTTTAGATGAGCTTCAGAAGTTTAGCAAGTTCCTTAAATGGGTAAGAGTTTAGGCAACATCCTTCAAAGTTCGAATAAAATAGAGAAAAACAGTATCTAGCCTGTACTACTTGAGGGAGAGCTCACTGCAATAGGCCATTTCAGAAACTGTACAGATCCTTCTACCTGGAACTCCAAGAACAGAGAAAATATAAACAATAAAAAAGAGCTGTAGTTATGCAACTTTTACTTTCACAGTTGAAGAGAGCACGACCACAGTAAGAAATAGGATTTGGCTCAGACAAAAAACCTTCCCTCTGCTTACTGAAAGTTGCATCCATCTATTCAGTCTGGAAGGAGTATGAACTAGTGCTCTTCTTCAGCATCTGGATTCTGCCCATGTTTGAATGCAGAATCTAGAGTAGGTATGATAAATATGCAGGCAGGCCTGCAGTCTACCCCATATCTCACTTTCTTCTTATTGCTTAGCAGTCTGATCCAAAGCTTTCTGATGTCCAGGAAAATCTTTGCAAAGAACTTAAGCCTCAAACAAAAAGAAATCACAGATAAATATTTAACACTTAGCAAGTGAAACTGCCAGAGCAGAGATAGAGGTGCCCAGGGCAGCTTCCTGGGATCAATACATGGATAACAACTTGTACTCTCTCTAGCAAAGCTTCCCTTACCATTAAAAAAAGCAAAGCACTAGAGCTGACTACACTAAAGGCTGTTAATGTTATCTGCATAGCTAAAATTCTTCTGTCACTTAAAAAAATATTATCTCCTGGTTTGGAGAACTTTATTCAACCACAATTTACTATCAGAAGTGCCTGTGGTCTATAGTGCTAAAAAACTACTTACAGAGTATTAAGCTTCACTCTGTACCCAATATAACAGACACCTCTTCAAATTCAGACATTAAAATCTAAAGCTGTGGGACTCAGGAGGGCTAGTCTTTTTATTATGCTCTTTTCCAAAGTCAAACCCACCAGCACATATATGAGGCGGTTCTTCATGTACTAACATCATCTTGGAAAAACATGCAAGAAAATAAAAAAACCTCTCTACATATATACATGCATATATATATATACATATATATATGCAGAAGATGCTTCCTGCAGAAACTTTTCCAGGAAAAGTCGTCACTTCTTCAGTAAGTGTTCAATGGCAGAAACTTAACACATATTGTTCAATTAACCAGTGTCCCAGACACTGAAAAAACTGACAGTTACAGGATAGTCCAAATCAATTCCAGCATGATAAATCTGCTGAAAGAACTCTTCCTCAAAAACCAGCACTTGTCATAGATCCAATCCTTTCTGACCAAAGCACCCTCATAACAAAAAAACACATTTTGAACAAGTTGTAACCAGAAACTCATCAGGCCTTTCTAATCAACAGAACATGCTTGCCAATGGGGAGAAAAGTGTGAACATCACAAAATCATTATCTTATAAAAGGAGAGTTGCAGTGGCCAGCTGAAACCACCAAGCAGGACCAAGAGAGTCACTGGAAAGAAGTGTAGACAAAAAAGGAAAGGTACATGATGTTAAAAGACCAGCAAAAAGGCAGAAATAACCCCCAATCAGAACGATATGATTACTTCAGGATTCACCAGAAAAAGGATTGCTATTGCTTCATGATGACCTAAAAAAACCTGTCTCTTGTTCTGTAGTCTTCCCAGAGATTTGTCATTTGGCAATCATAATGAATTTGATATCTTAACTCAAGTTCATTCATGCACATGCAATGATTCTATGACCTCTTACATAAAGTACAAATGGCATCATGACTGATAAAGCCCTCTATTCACATTTCCTTTGTTTACTAGAGTAAACACTCACATACAAATAACGCATAATGTACGTAGTTCAGTGTATGCTTGCTTTGGTGCAGACACAGAGTGGGGATTTAACTGCTTCTCCTTCTTGTCTTAGGAAAGAACCAAATCCTAATTTGTACTAAGGCATCTTGGATTGTTTTTTCCTTATACTTTTAATCTCTGATGCGTCCATGCTAATTTTACTCTCGAGAAAGCACAGTGTTAAAATATATCCAATACCTATAACATCATTAAGGTTGTTTTTCCTTGTCTTATGAAGCTAAACAGGTGAGATGCCCTACTGCCTTCAAAAGAAGGAGGAAGAGTTGTTCAGGAAGCAGGTGCAGGGAAGAAAAAGACCTGTGGCAGAGGCTTACCTCTGATGCCTTGTTCGAGCTTACCTAGAAACAGAAGCCAGACAAAATTCAAATAATAAAAGCAGATATATTTAATGAAGGGCCTTCAGGTACATTAAGGGCAGACGAAGCCTCCCCAAGGGGCTACACCCAAAATGGATGATGGTCACGAGTTTTCAGATATAAGTTTGGTCTCTTTACATATCAGGGGTTAATCCTCCAATAACAGCTTCAGGTAATGAAGACATATTCCTCCAGTTTGCTCCCCCCAATCACTTTTCTTTATATTTTTCAGAGCCTGAGGCTGTAGGGTGTCTCTGAGTTTCAGGCCTAGAGGAATTGTTTTGTCTGACCAAAATGTGTAGGTAGTAGCTAACACTTTATATGGAGTTATGCACTAATGCAGTATAAGATTTGAAAAATATAAAGGCTAAAATCTTAAGGCATCACCTCTTGCAACTTTTTGTTCAACCTGGTCCATTAAACAGGTTGTAAAGTTGGGTGAGAAGACTTCTCCTGCCATATCTGTACATGGGAAGAGGTATAGATTTGGACATTACTGTCTAAATTAAAAACATTGACAACCATAGATTGTAGCTGACATGACTAACAGGCACATTCTAAAAGATAAATACAAACCTGCTGAAAAAAACATATAAGGAAGGCAAAGATAGACTTGTTTGAAAAAGCAGTGTTACATGGCCTCTAAGTTAATGCTAGTCACAGTCACATGTGTTAACTTCCTCCTAGCTTCTACTATCTGAATCTGCTGTGCTGAAGAGGGAGGTTTTCTGCACGGTCTTACAAAAGTAGAACTGCAGAGAATATTGAAATGTCACAAAAACTACATTAATATCTATTAAAACAGTCCAATTTCACCCTATGGTCTTTAAGTTTAGAAGTGTAATGAAAGTTTTTTACAAAGGACTAGTGAATAAATCCTTGGGATAAAAACACTGCCTATTACTGAGACAGGACAGAAATAAATTTGAGGACATTAAAATGCATTTTTTTCTTCTGAAAGCAAAAAATTGGCTCTGCAGTAGCTTGGAAGTATTTCGTAAGTGCAACCTGTACTTCAGATAAACCTGTGCACTGTTAAAAACATTGATACCAAGGGGTGTGGAGGCAAGTGTTCCCAGAAATGGAAGTACAGGTAGTGACAGGCAGGAAGCTAATGGAAAAGTCCAGGGGCCTAGGGAACCCTGGTTCTAATCTCTTCTTGTCTTCAAACATATGACTTTCAGTATTTAGGTTAGGTATAACTATTCCTCTTTGGCCCTCAGCAATTTGAGGGAGATTCTATCTGAGCTAAGTTTAAACTCAGCAGAACTGACAAATGGTACCTAACAAAATCACTGTCTCAGGGCAGTAAGTAAAATGCACATAATTTCTCACTTCAGACACTGTGTTATCAATATGGTTTGTATGTTTGGGTAAAAGGAAAAAATTATTTTTCAACAGAACTGGACAGGCCAAGTGGAACTCAGGAACCCTGGAACTCAGCTTAGCACTTAGGCAAACTGAAGACTTTCAATGAAGTGTTAAGTATATCTTATGACATATTCCTAAAAGACAGATTCAATGTTTCTAACATACTAAAGAAACAATTTTGTATTAAGTTTTCTCTTTACTCTTTCTCATCTTCATGATTAAGGGGACTAACTAATTTAAATTATATCTGTTAAAGAAAAGAACATACAAAACTTCAAGAAATAGAAGAATTAAGTTTTCTCAGAGAAAAAATCAACTAAATGCAGACACTCCACAATGTTTCAGATACTGTTTCACACTGGCAGCATTTTATAGTGTAAATTTGTCTATCTTCTATAGGCTCCTCTATATTTACTGTCAAATGGAGGGGAATTGTTAGAGGACACCTTTTTACCCCTACATTCTGCCAGATTTCTCTTTGTCACAAAGAATACTGCATCCAACTGGTGACTAAAAACTGAAATTAACATTTATTCACTAGGAATTGGTTCTACAGCTTCACTCACCAGAAATGGCATCAAAGCTGCTGTTTTCTTTGGTAGTCATGTGCATTCCTATTAACCAAGCAGTTTTGCCTCAGCTTTTGAGTTTTGCAATATTGAAGGGGCTCTCTGGGAAAAACAAGTGTTTAACAACACAAAAGGGCATGTCCCTACTGAATAGCTATTTACTTTGGGCTGAAGAGGTGAAAAAAAATCTCAGTAAAAGTCAAACATTCCATCTCATCACATGACATGGGTGCATACCAGAATGTTGGTAATGAATTGGCTCCATGGAAACATTTACTGCGTATATGGAGACACTTCTCAGATACTTTCCTTTATGAGAAAAAAAAAAAAGCAGTAGCAAGCCAGTCTATAAATATTTGGCAAATTTTGACTGATTGTTGTTGATTACAGTTACAAACGACTAGAAAATTTGGAAAGCAACACTCTTGAGATATAGGAATTTGGATTCACTCAGCCCTACCCTAGCTGGATTAAAAATAACACTTTTTTGCCAAAGCTGTTTCTGTTCTAATTGTCAAATGCCTCTGAGCAAGCAAAAATACTTCGTTGAGAAACATACAGCAAGGCTTTGTTGAAAAAGAAAATGAAGTATCTGCTTTGTACAGACTAAATCAAAGTCCTTTATTTGTAATTTTAAGCGATTCTAAAATGCACATGTGCTTCTCTTTCCACAGACTGTAGAGCTGTAAGATAAAAGAGTGCAGAAGCATTTAGCTGTTGTTAAAATAAGTGAAATGTCTTAAAATGGAACACTGAACAAGAACCACATGCATTTCTGTTGCCAATCCACTGAATTCAGTCGACCCAAAACAAATATTATTTTGGCCAACAATGAACTTTAGCTTTACCGGTTTTCTTTATTAAAAAAAAAAATAAATCCTGTATCTCAAACAGCTGAATTCCACACACACAAATGGCATATTCTCTCTAGAATAATTTTAGCATGCTATCAGGATACTTAGAACAGACCTGAGATAAAACAGTCAGACAGTGCAAAAATAAGAGTAGCATTCAATTGTTCTTCTAATAATTCACCTTTTCTATTAAAATAAGTTTATGTTCTTTGGAAGTATATATTATTCTAATATATTTTTATTTTAATATAGTTTTAAAATTCAATTTAATTTTCAGAATACTTCAGAGCCCAGACTTTTACCAGGATCCACTGGTAGGTTTCACATAAACTGGTGCTTCCTATTCAAAAAAGACTTGCATTTTCAGCAGGAGGGAAGTGTTTAAGAACAGTGTCTCTTATGCACTAAATCAAGTAATAATCCTGGAAATTATCACTGTGAACTAAAAATAAACTCCTCAACAAAAGACAAGTCATACCTTTACCATCTACCTCAATCTCTCTGATCTGGGGTGGGGGGAGCCTATTTCAATACTATTTGTCATTTCATATTAGAGACAGAGACTTTGGAAGATACTATCTTGCCATTTTGCAGCAAATGAACAACCTTTTGTAAAGTCATACACATTTATTGTACGGTAAGTGATACTTTAAAGAAAAAAATAAGTGCTCAGAAAGATCAAAAGTAATTTCTGTTCCTTTCTATCACAAAAGTCCTTCCTGACTTCAAAATCACAGGAAAAGCAATGGCAACTATGTCAGACTTCTACGTGGCAGTAGGAAGATCCAATTATTCTGGTTCCAAATACTACATTTAATTGTTGCATACTTTTAAATAAGTGTAACAGCAGTCTCTGTGCTAATGTACTGCTCAAGAAGGAGGAAATCTGATAAAAATTGAAAATTAGGAAATTAATACAATTTTTCATCTATTATGGATGACCACTTCCCAAGGGATCTGAAAAGAAACAGCTTTTATATGAGAAAATGCAAATAATTTATTGTTTTCCAAGTGTCGAAATTCCTTAAGAATATCAAGAATGAAGGATAAGGAACTAAATTCAGAGAGCAAACTGTCCATAGCCTGGCTATAGTCAACACCTATATATACAATCTTATTAATAAAAGGTTCAAGATCATTTAAAAGGCAATTGCTTAAGTCTGCAATACTGTATCATGCCAGTAAATCAAGAGCCTTTGGGTATATTTTTCTTTTATCATGTTTTCCCGTCTTTTGTTCTTTTGCCAAAAAAGCCAAATAGTTGTACCATTTCAAAAGAGATACTACTCTCTTATTCACTTCTAATTTCTATTTTAACACAGCAACTTGGAAATATACATTTCACATACATATACCTACAAAAACAACTCATGTTCACAAGGCTCTTCCCGACCATCTTGGTAAGGAATTTCATAGGCTCACATTTTTTGAAATTAACAAAAAGGTGAATAACTGTAATATAAGAATCATCTGTCACACTAACATCTCATACTATTCCTACTGAAATTCCTGTGGTGAAACAGGCACAACTAAAACCATGAAGACCAGCTCCTACATAAGGCTAGGGGTTTTAACTTAATGTAAAGTAGAACTGAAAAAGGCTCTCTGTATGAGACTTCCCTGTACCTTAAACATACCACCACTGTTATGCACTTTCAAATGTACCATGTATTGCACCTTAATATCTTCTGAAGTACAGAAAAGATTCTCTCTCAGACTTCAGGATTAGATCTAAAGGTTTTTTACTTTGATCACATTCTGGATGTGAAATCAGCATCTCCTCGTAGTGGCTTCTCTCCTGTAGTGAAAACTAGGATGCAATACACGTTTCTAATGCACAAGCATGATACTAAACATCTGCACAAACCACAAAGAGAAGCTTGTCCTGCCTGGTGTTTATAAACCTTATAAACACGGAAGATGAACTAACTGCACTATATTTACCTTAAGCAGCAGACTAAGCTCAAACTTGTGTTAAGTAAAGACCCCCATCCTTAAGAGAAAAAAAATACACCTGTCACCTGTGTATGTGCTCCTCGTGATCTTTTGCCCAGCCTATGCAGACACACTGCTCTGCCTGCAACTCCCTTATTGAATATCATAGGGCAACAGTCTGCCTCATAAATATTTACTTGAGAAAAGAATAACTAGATACATCTATTATTATGGTATATTTTCTAGCTTAAACTCAAGTGGGGGTTTTTGCAGATATACAATTAAATTCTCAGCATCTATGCTATCACATCGTATTTCTGTTCTATCTCGGGTTCTACTTTTTTCATTAAAAAAGTATCCTGCACACAAATAGATAAAAAAATTTATTCAATAGCACATATGACTTCTGAACAGCAGGCAAACAAGCTAGTTGTACTTGCAAATGGTCTTTGACCAACTCTTATGGAAGACATGAGCATCATACAGTTCTCTATCTTCCAAAAGAGTGCTGCTTGCATGTTTATCTCTGCTTTCAACTTCCTGTACTTTTGTAGTTACCTACAATGCAATGCATGAGGATGGGAAGGTCAAAGTCATCTAGCCAATCAATCTCAGCAATTAAAAAATATTTGACATCAATGCATTGTTAGTTGAGGGCTAGCTATATGCAAAGGAAGGGGGAAAGGATGGCAGGGGAGGAATGGAAAAGAATAATAAATTATACATAAACATCATGGGTAGGAATTAAGACATCACCTCCAGTCAAGATTCAGTCTCTCTGACGTTACTCCTTCTAAAATACACTGCACAGTCTCATCCAACTCTGATGGATGACCACTCCCTATGGAGTGGTCGACCTGCCACATACAATAACTGCTCTCTCTCCACCCTCTCTATTCCCCCAGTTTTCTGCAGATTGGAATCTGCTGTGCATTAGGAAAAACTCTTATTACAAGAGTGAGGCAGTGGAAAAAGGTCAAGCTCCCAGTAAGGTTCTACCCTCACTGATGTGGTCATTAGATGGTCAATGCTAAATCCAGATAATAAAAATCAATTGAAACTGAATCTAGAGAGCAGCTAAGTATCCTAGCTTCACGTGTCTCTCATTTGATAACAGGTGAGTTGTAAAAACAAGAACTTTGGTATATATTCAATATCTTATCTCATTTACTTCCAACAAGTCAGGCTTGCATGTGTACTGAGGTGTGCAGACACAGGTGTAACATTCTGAGTCCTTACATGAGAACTACATCCATTAAAAGCACAGCATTCACTCAATCAAAACATCAGGAGAGCATTCACACTGGAGTCAGAATCAGAATGCAGCAACTAGAGGTTTTTATCTTTCATACATGCCATCTGATTACAGAAAAAAAAAATCTAAAAAACCTGAAAACAGATACATTTACAAAGGGAGATGTGAAAAAAGCTACATCCTTTACTGTTTATAAACAGCCCAGCGCACATTCTGAAATACTCCAGATAACAGTAACCAAAAGCTACAAACTCACCATATAATTTTGTTGTTCTTAAGATTCTATATTAGAAGTCCAACTAGAAACTTTTGAACAAAGAAAGAAAGTCTCTAGGCAAATTTACAAGTAATAAAGTCACTTGTATCAACCAGTTGTGTCTCAGTTCATTCGGTGTATTGACAGGGATCTCACTTAACTACTGCAGCTTTCTTTCCTAAATTAGAACCACTAATGCTAAATAGGGAAGGGTAGACAGCTACTTCACACATCAGTAAAGTAGCATTAGCTTCAAGCAAATGAGGTCTCCTTTCTTCTTTCAAACACTCTGGAACAGCTGTAAAAGGTTTTGCCCCGGTCTAATGTGGCAAAATTACTCACCTTCCCCATCGGGGCTCATATTTTCATAGGAATCCCAGCGTATTAGTGGGTCTGATGTATTGTAATCAACTATTACTCCATGATCATTCTGAAGGTGTTCACATCCTAAAACGAAACACGTATTTGAGACCAAAAATTATCAGTCATATATGTAATTATATATGCACACAGATATATGCATGTAGCCTTCTGACAGATGCTTGTTCCCTGAATGACAACACCCTATTCTGAAATGCAAGAAGCAGCAAGAGGGGAAGAAAGGTTAAATAAAACAGTTTTTTAAAATGCTTAATTTATCATTCAGAGAATTTCACCTTGAGCTTTTGGATTATGATGTAACTTTTTGAGCTTTTTGATTATGATGTGATTATGGCTGATAACTTGGAACTCATCCCTAAACACAACTGATACAGATGATTGGCCCAGCCCTAGAGGGTCAGACACGATACAGAGCTTTTGAGAATGAAACCATGAGTATCTATAAGGAGATGGTTCTAAAGGAATGATAAAATTAGACTTTGTTACAGATTTTACTCTGATTCATACAGATTATCATTCTGATACCAGAGCAATTTATCACTAAGGATGAACAGGGAGAGTTGAAAACATGTCCCTTCCAGTCCCCCCAAGGTGGCAGCTCTGCAGAATCTGAGACTAGACAGCCGGCTTTCAGTGTGTATTGCTGCATTTAAGTATACTCTGCCGAATATACCTGGAATTTTCAGCAGTAACCCATGTTTTTGTGCCCTTAACAAGGCATTAAATAATGTTTAGACTTTAAATGGATACAGTGAGGAATTTAGGCACAGTCCAGTGATTCAAAGCAAAGCAAAGAACAGGCATCAGCTTGAACTTGGCTTTGATGCTGATACAAATCACTGTCTTTTCTGTGTAGATTGGGAAGAAATAAATCCTCAGTGATCAAACCTTGGGCTGTGTCTGCAAAGCAAGTCCTACTGTAAATTTTTCTAAAGCAAGTGTTACACACATACTGTGACTTTTAAAACAAAAATAGTTACAATTAGGACAAGAATGTCCTAATACCTGTCCTGTACCTTTATGTGCAGCCTGGAAAAAGCCAGTTGTAGAAAGTTGCTGTGATGACATTTGTCACAAGGCAGATTTATAAACTTTATTATTAAATATTCAGGGATCTTATATTCTTGGCAACTGCATTCTTTCTTAAAAATATCACAGCCAGTTATGTTCTAGAATACTGTATCCAGCTTCAAGCTACAGAATACAAGAATTATATTAAAAAATTGAAGCAAATTCAGGGGAGTATGACCAGAGTGGTCAGGACTGAAAGACCTTCCCTGTAAGAAAAGGCTGAGGGGTCAGGGCTTCTTCAGTCTGGAGATGAGATGGTCTTGACAAGGAGCTGACAGCAGCCTCCTGAAGGCTGTAGAGGAGACAGCCAGGTTGGAGCAAGGCAAAAGGAAAAGAAACAGGCAAAATTTGAATCTAGATAAATTCAGACTCAACATAAAGAAAAAATAATTCCACTGTGAGCACACTCAAGCATTTAAATAGCCCACACACTGAGGCTGTGATGTCTCTGTCCTTGAAGTTTTTCATTATTTGACTGGACAAAGCTCTAGGCAAACTGATCGGATCTCAAAAATGAGCCTGTTTTCAGCAGGAGGATGGACTAGAGATACTCTGTAGTTATTGTACAATTCTATAATATTTTCAGATGCAGAAAAATCATTTTGAAGAAATTGTAAATAAGTATTTCAAGATGTCACTGAAAACCAGGAAATAAACTCATCAACCAATTCATAGGTTAGAAAGCCAGCCTAACTAAAAGTGTTGGCTGCATGGGGATTTCTCCTCAAACCACGTACCCCAATAACCTAACAAACCAGGTTATATTCCTGAAACAAATACATACTCATCACATTTCCTGAATACATGCCGATATGCTAATTATTTCTGTGGACTTATTTGGATATGGTTCCAGATTTTCAAATTAATTGTGACAGCTACAGCTGGTCTGTAGCCGCACAGACAATTTGGCCTAACAGACACCGACTGGACCAGCCTGGTGGGATAACAGAAATAAACAAGTCCCAGGTATGAAAGCCACAGGCTGAATGCAAGCTCAGACAGGCACCACAGCCAATCCCGTGAACCACGAATGCAGCCGAGCCATTGGCCAATGAGCTGGGCGGAGTTAAGACCCTTAACCAATCAGATTTGCAAGCGCGGGGAATTCGAAGCCCCATAAAAGGGGTGCGCATCAATAAACCTCGGCTGGTGCTGCATCAGCTCCGTGTGTCTTTGTCACACTCCTGTCTCCAACATCAGCGACAATTAATCTTTTCTCTTTGAGAGTATTTCAAACCTGGTCATGTCATAATGTACTTCTCTTATAATTCTTTGTTCTGACAGATGATCCTTGTTCTCAAAACTAAGATCTCCACTAGTACATATTAATTACTGATGTAAGTAAATAAAGAAGCATTAGCTGGCACAAGACTTGCTAGTCACAGATGTAGAGAATTAACACAAGGTCACATGAATCTCTGGTATTTGTATTTAAGCACTGTATGGTGCAAAACTAAGCATTAACCACAAATTCAGAGATCATATAGTATTGTGCTAAAGAATTTTTCAATGTCTTCCCAGACTGCTGCGTAGACTTCTTCTTTATTAACCTTTTCAAATCTAAACCAGTAACTAATATATTTTAATGAAAAAGTAAAATTTCAGATTTTTTACAACAGAAGTAGAATAGAAGAGGAAAAAAGATGGGTTTTTTTAATGCATATTTCACTATGATTTATTTCCAAATTAAGCATATTTTTGGTTCTCTATGCTCACCTTGAATTTTCTCTGGAGTTTCTGAAAACACCAATTCCACCTTGCTGTAATCAGGGAAACGGTCATCTGAGAACAAAGGACAGGATTTCAGGAAGATGTTTGCCAGGAGACCACTTTCAGAGCACTCAAAAATCAGAATTCTCTATATCTATCTATACATGTACTCTCATCGCTCTTCCCTTCCCACTTGCAGCTTAAGTGATCTGCTTTTAAAAGCCACATTCTTTGTGCCACACATTCTTCAGAAAAGACCATATAAATGCCAGTTGGAGTTTAGCTTCCTAGAAGAGTCAAAAGCAGAAGAGATGTACAGTTCCTAACCCTCTCTCTAGACAGTAAATAGACATGTCTTATAGAGAAAACACACCCAGGAAAAGTAAAACTGCTCCCCATATTGGCTAAACCACAATACTTGACCACAAAACTTTTGGTAGCCTTATGCTGTATGTTGCAGGAAAATATGCTTGAATTTAGTTTGCTAGTAACATAGGCAGAGGAAGTTCCAATCTTGCATATAAACACAATAAAAGTGATGATGCGATTTGGAAAATATGAGGACTAGTGCAACACATTTTCAAGTGTGTCTGAAAAATTTGTGTCCATTCTTTGATATTCTGAAGCATATTAAAAGACTCAGACTATTTCACAAACGCGTTATCAGACTTTATGACTGTCATCACTAGCTGGAAAAGGGAACAATTTAGCTCATCATAATTCCTTCAATGGTGACTAACAGAGTCACCATTTAAATGAATGTTGGTTGTTTTTATAAATGTGAGAGAAGGTGATAAGGACTATGGAGGAGCATCTGAATTATTCTGACAAAGTAACTCGTTTGAAGAGCTTTTCCTGTCATTAGGGTTTTACTGGATTACACCTTACAATTTAACTAACTCAAAGCAGTCCCCTTTCCCCAAAAATAAAAAAGGAGAAAAGAAAAAGAATCCTTTTGAAAACAGGTGCTGAAGATCATCACATGCACATGCTTGCACACCTGCACATAAACACATCCAACCAACCACAGAAGAGAAGTACCTTTGTTGGCATTATCCAAATCTTCTTTGCCAAACACCAAGCTATATCCTTGAATAGCTCCAGTGTGAAACTGAAGGCGAAAAATCACATCACGAGTAGCTGATCTGTATTTTTTGTGATAACACTTCATCTAGAAACACAGAGCAGCACTTTATGTCAGAAAGTATCTTCTTACAGTTCTGAACTAATGTGTGTATATATTAGTTGCTAATTAAAGTAGCCACAACACAATTTATTGTAGACATCTCTGATGTTGGAACAAGCAGGATATGCAAGATTCAATCCTTTAAAAATTACACGGGCCCAAGGCAGGATACTTCTAGATATGTAAAAACTAATAATCACTATTTGCATCATTACCAATCACCTATAGTAGGTTATGAGCCAGAATCACAAAATCTAGCAGTACAATATTGAAATGCTGACCTGTATACAGATTTCTTCTCTGCCAAATTAATGAATTTCAGCACACCCATTTCACAATAAATGAAGAATATGAGGACTTTTTCAAAGCAAGCTTGCAAGCTGATTATATCTATTTTAAAATAGATAAAAAACCTGCCCTAGTGATGACAGGATCTTATTTTAAGTTACTACAGAAAGTTGATAGTAGTTTTGACACCTTGTCTAGAGCACAGAACTCTACAAAAACATGTAGTATGAATTTCAGTAGCCAAAAGTGATACCTATTCTCTAACACTAGCTTCCCTTAGACTAAACCTATGGATATTTTACCTACTAATTCTCTGAGTCTACTCAGGCACTCAGCATTCTTACAGGAATATATAAATTTTTTGGCAACCTTAATCACAGGACTGAAAATTTTGCTATACAATCCTGATTATATCAGGATTTTATGAAAAAGGAGATATTACTGAAATGCTTTAAAAAGAAAACAAATACCACTTTTATTAAAGTCAGAATAAGAAAAGCATCCCAGATAGAAAATGCCAGACAACTGAAGAGCATAGAGTTATTCAAATGAAATAATGCAAGAAAGATTAGAAGCATACGAGAGATGGTTCTGAAAGTTGGGGTTAGTAACTCATAGTTATGAAATTCTTCTCACTACAGCATTTGAAAAATCTAACATGTTACTATCTAGCCTTCATTATAGTAACCCCACGATATTCTAAATGCCAGAAGTTAACCAGCACTGACCATATACCTGGCACACAGGACAACTTCTGAAATATTTCAGCCCATATACCAGGAATGTTTTCTTTTCAAGTATTCTGTACACAAATCACATATTCCTAACCCATTAAAAGGGCTGGGAGAATCTCCATGCATGTAATTTCTATTTTATCTGAAAGCAAAGGAGGTTGTTTGTTTCTTTGTTCGTTTGTTTTAAGAGAATCCCCTACAGCATATTGGCAATACCAGGTAAAATAGTATTTGCTTCTTTTTTTAGAGAGTGCATTACATGCACTAAAAGGAACATTGTGTACACAGCCCTGTCTATTAAAGAGACCTACTTCCTTTTAGTCTAGCACAACTACCAGCATCACTTCACTACTTTAATGACCAAAAATGTATGAGTACCAGTTTGACTGCTTGAGTCACAAAATAAATGCTCAGTCTCCAGTATGCCAAGCAACTCGGTAAAGGCAAAACACCATCATAAAGGATGAAAAAGTCAAGTTTGCCCAGAAGTGAAAAATGGACAGAAACAGAATTAAGAGAGCCCTGATGAGAAATATTAAAACTAACCTGCTCCAAAATGTAGAATTGGTATGAAAGCAACTGTGATAATTCCATTTAATTGTATTACTTGATCAAAAGTACTTGAAAATAGCTTCTTTAAGTTTATAGACATTCATCTACAATTTAAGTTTTGGCTTTGCACATTTGTTGGATTTACTCAAAATGTACTGTCTTTTATATAATCTCATTTATAAAAGTGCTGAATGAGAGAAGGAGTTCCTCCTTCTTTCTACTTTGTAATTCAAAGTACCAGCCTTAGATTTTACCTAGATTAACATAAAATTAAAAAATTTAAAATGTCAATTAATTAAAAATTAATTTATTTTTAGCCTTAATAAACTTACCTAAAGAGAATTGAAATTTTTAATGAAAATCTGTCTTCTCTTACAATCAGCAATATTTTACCTCTATATCCATAAAATATCTTTTAGTGCTCAGTATGCATAATAAGCTTCCAATGAAGTCTAGGTGTAACTTTGATTTCTGACTCCATTACCTTTTGATGCCATATTCAAAAATTAATGCAATCCAGTCTAATATCCTGGAAAATTCCTATATGCATTTGCAGATGTCAGTGCAGTTTTTCAACAGCTGCATCTGATCTGCATCACCACATACTATTCACATGCTGTTAACAAATTCTCTAAAGCTAAGGCAAGAAAGGGTATTTTAGTTACCTTTTAAAAACAAACAAGCATGCATTTCAAGTAGTTAAACTTAAAGAACTAGAGATGGAGCATCTTACAGATCATTATTTTGGTCTGATACCACTGAAGTTTTTGCTTAGACATAATAAAAAAAATCAAAACTGAAATCTTTGTTTAGGAAATACTGAAATGCGGAAAAAGACACTGGTTTGCTCAGAATTATCTCAAATAACAGCACGAGATTAAGGAAGATTATCACTTTTGAAATGATCCATTACTGAAAAGCTACATGCTCTTTTATAATTTTAAAATCTCATTTGAGAGATACTGAGTTTATCTTAGACTGATTTCTGTTGTGATGTCTTCCATTTCCTTAGGCACCAACAGTCCTTCAAAAAGTAACAAAATGTCCTTAATTTGAAACTGTCTCAAACTTTCAGAGTATGCCAATTTATAATAGTATATTTAAAAACTGTTTCTCCATTTTTCAGTGAAAGAACAAAAGAACAATATACAGAACTGAACGGGGAGGGAAGATTAAAAAAAGAATCTGATACCAAGGACACTGCTGTGGTTTAGGAATGGTATTCCTCAATTCAATGTTCCCACTGAAACACTTCACACGACACACCACTCTATCATACCCTGTCTCATTCAGCCATACCTAAAGACAACAGGATGCCTTTCAGCTCTGTGACCTGACTTGATCCACCTTGTCACTCATAGCTTCTGCAATTTGTCACATACGACTCTGTACAGCTGCTTTCTGTTTTTAATGTATCCCTACAATACTGCAGAAACTGTTGGTAAAGACAGCATATTGTTTCTCATTTTCTGGTGCTGATAATATAGTGAGGCCTTCTCAGAACACCACCTTCAACTCCTGCTTCTCTGATGTTAGTACAAAATTTTTGCCTTCAGGCCAGCTTGTGTTGACTTTCAAGATCCCTGGGCAATTGGGGTTTCCTATTCAAGCTGGCCGTGTGATCAGCGATCAGCATGACTCACTCCACGAAGCATCAGTGGCACGTGTGAAGCATCCTTTGAACATCCAGCCCAGCACTGGCAGTTGTGCTTTGGTGTCAGTCACTTCTGAAGCAGCTCAAACTCCTTCATAAGGTGCCAAGATCTCTTTTTCAGTAGGGGTGTAGCAGGCCTGACTCCAGAACCCCAGGGCTTGTCCTCAGGTGTCCCTGGGTACCTTTTTGCCAGACACTCCAGGAAGGACCATTCTCCTCACCTGCTGTATAGACCATACTTTTCATATCTTATCCTGTCCTGACTGGCCCAAGGGCTACTGCATGAGCAATCTCTTGTTTGATTTGTTCAAAAGCTTGTTGTTGTTCAGGACCACATGTAAAATCATTCTTCTTCCAGGTCATTTGATAGAGAAGCCTAATAATCTAATTGAAATCTGAAAAATACATCCTCCAAAAAGCTGTGTTTCCTTCTTGCTGGTTAGTGTGGACATAGCTACTATTTTTTTGACCACATTCATTGGAATCTGAAAACACTCATCTTGCCATTTTACTCTTAAAATCTGAATTTCCTGGACAGGTCCCTTGACCTTCCTCTGCTCTATGGCACAACTGGCCTTCGGGAAGACCTGTACTATCTTCTCGCCTTTCTCAAAAACTTTCTCTGCTGTGTAACCCCACAGAATGATGTCATCATGGTGTTGCAAGTATTCTGGAGCCTTGTCCTTCTCCAGTTCAGTCTGGATCAGTACATGACAAATAGTTACGTACTGGGGGTGTTTCCAGTCCTGAGGCAGTCCATTCCTGGTGTACTGGACAACCCTCCAGGTAAAATCAAACTGTCACCTGCACTTTGCTGCTAAAGGAATGGGAAAAAATACATTACCAAATGTGAAAAGTGACACCACTTTGCTGACTTGGACTCCACTTCATAGTGAATTTTCAGCATGCCCAGCACAGTAGCACTCAGAGGCAGTCTCCCCTCTCCAATGGATTTATGCACTGGCCATACAGGACTATTAAAGGGTGAGCAAGCCTTGCTGAGCACTCCCTAGTTCCCCAGAGGATGAACCATTTCACACATGGGGATCACGGTGTCCCGGTTTGTTGTGGTACTGTCAAGGGTACATTGTTGTGGTAGTGATTGGTACCTGCTGTTTCTCAACCCTCAGCAGTCCCACAGCAGAAGGGTCCTTTGAGAGACCAGGCAAGGTGCTCAGCTATCCCAAAAGCCCAATAATGCCCTTTTGGATCCTTGAAATACCCTCTCCTGAGGTAATCTATGCCAAGGATGCACAGGGTCTCTGGACCAGTCACAGCTGGGTGATTTTGCCATTCATTCCCAGTTAGGCTCACTACAGCTTCCAGTACAGTCAGCTGTCACCCCAGAAATAGCAAAAGATTCTGTCCCTACATACCTCGATGGCATCAGGGCATTGTTCACTGGTGTCAACTCAAACCTTACACTCACGTGGGTCTGATGTGCCAGGCCATGGGATCCATGCAGTCCAATAAATCAGACTCTCTCTTTCTTCCACCTGGCTAAAGGTAGGGCCCCCCCGGGTAACAGTACTTGTTGCTCATTTCTTGTAAGTATAGAGGTCCCTTTAAGAACACTGAAAGTAACATCAGTCCTCCTATTCTGTCTGAGTACTTACTCAGAAACTGGAAACTGGAGCAGGATTTATCCTTGAAGAATTTCCTGCAGTATTTGTGCCTCCCCTCAACTCACACACCGGTGCTGCTAGGACAGAGGTGGGTTTTCCATCCCACCTCCGTATGTTCTCTCAATGGTTATGCAGGTAAAACCACAGGTTACTTTGTGGTGTGTACCCTCTCTCTTGAGCAGGACAATGCTTGTTGCTAATAGCAGAGACCGGTCTGTACTGGCAGGGCATGGGACACTTCTTAAAATTGCTGGTAGTCCTCTTCAAATTGCAGGAGATTCTGGGGACAGTCTTTCTACAGATAAGGTGCAGGCCCATAGGGAGGAAGAGATACTTCCTTCATATAGCCAGAGTTTGGTAACCAAATTTTCCACTCTTTATTCACTTTCTTTCCATGATATCACTGTTAATGAGTTTGTATACAGCGATGGTGCACTTCCCAGGAACTTCCACCAGGTGTGGTGTTTGTGTACACTGTACTTCATCTGGATTTATAGGGAATTGCTCATTATTTGAATCTTTATAAAGTACCTCCAGCCCAGCTAATTCTCTCACGTCCTGGATACCTTTCTCCATGCTGTTCCACTTGTCTCAGTGTAGTAACTGATCACCATTAAGATACAAGACACTCCTTATACTTGACAGGAGTCACTCCAGAGGCTGAGATGCCGTCCTCTTCCCAACCCCAATGTAGGCATTCTAGGACAGGGATCCCAGTTGCTAGGCTTCATTATCATTTGGTTTCATATCGTGGGCCACAGTATCCCAGCATCTGATCAGCCACATCACCAGGGCTACCCAGCTGGTGGCTGAAACCTTTACCCATATCTCATAGCTCACCCAGAGACAGGGACCAGGTGATTATCCCTGGCCCTGCTTCTTCCTCTTGTGGAGGGCCCTACTGCCTCTTCATCCCTCATTATGCCAAATGATTCAGTCTTGGATTTCTTCTTCTATATAGGGGCAACTGCTACCAGCACATGTTGTTGCCCTGGTTCAGCTGCAGTTTGAGTGGTCACAGTGCCTGTTGACTGCTTTCCACCCTTCCTCTTAAGAGTGCTGTCTAGCAATGAGCAATGTCCAATAAATAGCAGCCACAGCCCAGTATATTGCATAACTTCATTCCTCTCTGGAACTAACAGACAGAGCATTCCTTCTTTTGCACATTTTATCACTTCAACAGAGCCTTGTAGTTGTTCAGGGGTGAGCTTACAAGCCACTGGAGCAGAATAGTCCTTCAGAAGCTGGCCCATTTCCTCCTGCCTTCCATGCCACTCATGACGACCCATCCTCAGGGCAGATCTCTGAAAGACCCTCCTAAAAATCTCCTGTAACTCTAAACATGGTGTGGACCAGACTGACGAGAGCTGGCAGACCTAGCACAAGAACATGCTTTCCTAAATATCCAAGGGGAATTAAAAATTCCCAAAAATTGTTGTAACATGTCTGAAAGAGAAAAAAGAGGTGAAAAGCTGGGGAAAATAATTCTCCCCTGTTTCCCCCATAAACTGAGTATGATTATAAATGGACTCCCAAAGGTAGTACTGGAGGTAAGGGCAGGAGAGCAGCACTCAATACACATCCCAAATGACCCTCATTCCTCATTGTCCTTGATGTTACCACATCATAAGCTGGTATCACATAGTACATCAACAAAACAATCCTGATCTCTTTCCCTGATCTGAAAAATATCTTCAGAGTTAGGTACTACACCACATGGACAAATCAAGCAACATTGTGATCCGTGGCTCTGGACTTAATGCAACAAAATGCTTAGATGAAATTTGTTTCCAACCCACTGTGGGCAGACCCATTGCTATCCTAACCCTTCACGCCCCACACTGGGTGCCAAATAAGGCTACTGTGGTTCAGGAGTGGTGTTCTCCAATTTGTTGTTCTCACTGAAGCACTCCAAACCACACACACTGCTCAATCACTACCTCTCTCCCCCACAGCAGCCTGCAGAGGAGAATTGGACGCACAAACAGTAACAGCAACAATAAAAATGACAGAAGGTACAAGTAAACAAAACCCGAACAATTCACACAAGATTGCTCACAGACCACTCCCCTTCTTCCTCCTCACTACATCCCAGGAACCCCAACAATATCAGAGCATTCACTCCATCATGCTACCTGACCAAGAAGGAAGCTCTTCCCCTGTCCCTGAAAAATGACATGAGGTGGTACAAAATAAGCTTTGGGTCCAAACCGTGCCCCATCTGGCTACTGCAAAATTTAACTCTATGCCAGCCAGACCTCAGACATTACCTATCCCTTATTTGGTATTGCACTATTTTGAGTGCTAGAACAATTTAGAATTACTTAGGGATTTTCTTTATAGCAGGTAGTTTTATAATTGTACACACTGCCTACCAAATTATAGGACAAGATATTTTAATGCCAAATTACAAACACTCCCACCGTAATCTTTATAAAGAAAAGAACAGTACAGACCTTACTGGACTTGGTGATGCTATAAAAAGAGAATGATCAAAGCAATTGTTTTGAAAACAATTTGCTCCTAAAAATCTTCTTGTTTGAGTTTTACACGAGGTTTTATTCCCATGAAAGTCAAAGATGATGACTAAGTTAACCTAAAGTATTCTCCAGGCATTTCATCCAATAATTTTTTTTTTTACAAGAACACAAAACAGGTCAGAGACTGTAAACTAAATATCATGACAATAGATTTTCATTCCATACAATTAACTCACCATAATATCTCCCTTCAAAAGCTGGGCAGGGTCTATAGCAATGCAGATTCGACTTTGATTTTCTGACCCTATGCTACTTGACAGGAGAAAAAAAAATAAAATACATGGTTTAAAGACATAAAAACACAAAACAAACAAGAAACCCACAAACAAAACTAAAAGTAATTCTGCAATAATGAAAATTAAAACCTAAATTCAAACATAATGGAAAGTGTTTACAACTTACTATATTCCAGATGTATAAACTGGTTGCATAGCCTGATATAACTTCAAAAAAGGCCGACAAGCTGAAAAGAAGCCAACAAAAAAGGGTGTTTTGTAATATTCAGATATAGGAAAACAATTACAACTAGGAAGCTTCATGCACATCCAGAACGAGCAAAATGTCACACAAGTGGCAATGTTGGACTGTCAAAATACCCTTCAAAGCAAAATTGGCTAAAAGGTATTGTATTGTATTGCAGACTAGTTCAGAATTCAATAGGGAGAGACTTTAAAGGATTCTAGTAAGGAAGGAAACAAATTCTGCAAGAAAACAAAATTATTAAAGGAAGAATGATAATGGCTAGAAGAAAGCAAACACCCAGTATAAAATAAAAACATTTCCAAAATAAACAAATTATTTGATCTTCAGTTTTGTTTCAAAATTAGTAACGCCCTTAAATTTCAACCTAGAACAAACAATACCCTAACTTTATTAAAGCAGTTATTTTAGAAATATAAAACAGATTAAACAACAATGACAATATAATCATTAGAAATTCATGCTGATTATATTACAAAAGAAGTGCTATTTAACCGTCGGATAATAAAAATGCAGCAACACAAAACTGTTATTTAATCATAAATCATTAAGACCTCTAAGTTCATCAAGTCCATCTATAAAACTTGAATTCCTTTACTGTGCTCTAGCACATCATCTCATTTTATGATTTTAATTTTAAAGCCACTTATGATAGCAAGCCACGTTAGTAGCACTGGTGAGACCACACCTCAACTACTGACTCACTTCAAGAAAGACACTGAAGTGCAGTAGTGTGTCCAGAAAAGGTCAAAGGAGCTGGTGAAGAGTCTCCACACAAACCCTATGAGGAGCGGCTGAGGGAGCTGGGTTGTTTAACCTGGAGAAAAGGAGGCTCAGGGAGACCTCATCACTCCCTATAACTACCTGAAAGAAGGTTGTAGCAAGGTGGGAGTCAGCCTCTTCTCCTGGACAACTAATGATATGATAAGAGGACATAGGCTCCCTCAAGCTGCAGAGAGAAGGTTTCTTTTGAACAGCAAGAAGAATTTTTTCACTGAAAGGGGTGTTAAACTTTGGTGTGGAAAGCCCAGGGAGGTGGTAGAGTCATCATCCCTGTAGGTGTGCAAGAAATGACTGGACATGGCACCCAGTGCCATGATCTAGTTGACAAAGTGATGACAGGTCAAAGGTTGGACTCGATGAACTTGGAGGTCCTTCTCCAAATGGAATGATTATGTGTAATTCTGTAAGTACACCCTATCCAGACAGCTTTTCCACACAAAATCCTATCTCAAAGAAGAGATTATATTTATAATCATTTCCCAAAACAAAGAGGAAATGACTGTGAAATCTGACCAGGTTCTCAGATCTTTTGCAGTAACAGGGACCACAACTGTTCAGACAGGCAGACATGAATAGTATCAACTATTAATCTAACAGAGAACAAGATATTGATTTCAGCTGCTCAAATTGTTACTCTTAGAATGCTTCTCTTCTGGTTACTTTATTGGGAATATTTGGATGGACATCAAGAAGATATTAATTCTATTTTGACATTCATGCAGGCTTTCTAGAAAGTTCCAAAATGAAACAAGACTTTGATCCTACACCTGAATAGGAAAAATTAGGTAATTTACCTCCCCCAGCATCTAAGTTTGGGATGCCATGAAGGATAACATAGTGCAGGAAAAGAGGGGTTGCATTCATTTTCACAGATCCAGATAGAAGGCCACTTAAGAACTGCACATATCTGAAAACAAAAAGTTTATCTGAATTATATAAAACCACTAATACCAGGGAAATACATTATTTACACAACGGTATTTCCACATTATGAGTAACGAATAGCACTGTGACAATGTACATAACTCCAAAATAATAATCTTCACAAAACAGCATGAAAAGTCACTTTAATTTACCACTGTATTAAATCCATGGCTGTTATACTGCTATTGTTGATACCTTTATTTTAGTTATTTACATTACTACTCTAAGTAAGAAACTAAGTAGAAGAGACAGTAAAGTCAATTATTTTGGTACACATTCCTAGTTACAACTGTAGTCTTAAATGTCTTTCACAGCAGCATAATATGGGTCCCATCCAATTTACAGTGAAGTTATCCTCATTAAAACAAGAGTAAGAAGTGCCCTTGTCAGGAATTTTAACATTAAGGGCAATACGGTCAAATAACATCTTCATAATGAGAAGCGATCTCATTCAGCACAAAACAAGAGGAAAACTACCAGCAATGTGAAAATTATTCTATTTCTGTGATTTAATACATGGCTTAGTCACAAGCTCATGAGCAAGTAAACATCACTGCAGTGTCTTTAATTTTTCCACTGCTTTGAGTCCCTTTTTCTTCCATGACTATGAGAAGACCTTCATTTAACTTTATTCTCAGGAATGTATAGAGGAAAATCACCTCTTTTTCACCTTTATGCACAGATCTCATTAGGTCCTGGTTCACCACAACTAAGGATATCCTGCTGAGTAACAACAGCATTACTACCCCAGAATGGGGGCTGCATTGATTTAAAATAGGTTTCATTTTACAGAGAGCTTGCAAAGCTCAGGTTATTTTAAATGTTAAGAAAATGTAACTATTTTTTTGTTTTCTCCTTCAGTCTTTCTGAAAGGATTTGGTACATCAAAAGCATAAATTTTACAAACTGACATACCTAACGTGACAAAAAACCAATGTGCTAAAATGTTTTGTCAGTGACTTCTCATGACTTTAATAAATTAGTTTATTAATATCAGTGTGAACATTTTCTCTCTACTAGCTTTTAATTATTACAAAAATTTGACTGAATTTTTGAAAACCTTTCTCAAGGCAGTGGGCTTAAGGGGCCTATAGACAGTTGCTTTATTTTTGAGAAGAGTATCCCAAGGTTTATCCTGAAGGTTTATGAGAATTTTTTTTCATATGAAGGGTCTCTATACGCATTTCTGATTCAGACAAATCTTCAACTGCTTATCTGAGAATGGATTCAAATTAGATCTGTTGATCTGTTGTAGATCATTGTAACAGTATCCCACTAGCAGTAGGAAAAAGCTAAGTGACTTAATGGTCACTATTTATTTTTATCTGGACAAGATTTAATGGAGAAAAGGTTTCAAAACGTGTAAAATGGGTGTATTTTCATATTTTACAATTTTGAGATCCACTTAAATTACACCCATTTATACATCAACTGCATTTTAACAAGGGTGTAACTAATTAATTACCCAGCAATGGTTTCAGAGAAAAAGCGTATTAAAAAGCCACTGACTGACCAGAATGGGAACAACGAAGTATAAAATTATCTACAAATATTAAGAGAGTTGGTTTTCCTTTCACTGCAATAAGATTAGTGGCCACTGCCTGGCCAAGCAAAGGTAGGAGAGGTGAGATTCAGGAGAAGAGTTCTGACAAACAGTTTGGAAAACCACCTCTGTTCTCATGAGAAATGACACTCCAAAGTAAGTGTATATGTCTGGAAAATAAGGGCAGCACAATTTCAGTACTGGTGAGCAAAGGTGTTAATTCCATCAGTCAAGAAGCAAACCGAGTATCTCTGAGGCCCTCACCCCGCAGTTACCCCCAGAATTAAGCAAGTGTCATTGAAGGGGGTGTAGGAAAGATTGCTGCAACCATTTATACCTATTTAACATCTAGCTTTAGGGCTCACATACAGTTCACTTAGGTTAGTAGCTCCTGAAGCTTCTGTCAATATGGCTGAAAAACTGCCCTGATGCACAATCCACAGGCTGTTGTGGGGGCTCCTGGCTCTCACTGAAATATGCCTGCTGCCTAGGACTCCTGGATGGGAAAGTTAACAACATCTCTTCCCTTTTGCTGCTATGGCTCACACTTCTCTGTCTGGTAGGCAGCATACTCAAATCCTTATTATTGAAATGTGATACACATATATGCAAGCATAAAACTGAAACAGAAAAAGGCCAGTCAACTTCAACTTATGAAAGTTTATTTCAATTCTAACAGAATGTTATTATTTTTCAAGTTAAAAGGAGCTGCGCATGTCACCTAATGGGTTAAAAAAGTAAATGCTAAGTTTTTATTTAGAACAGAACAGAACCAACAGAACCAAACACCTTTCACTAGTTGCTACTACTGATTTTTCTGTTTTAATTACTAGCAAATTCTTATCTTTTAAACAACTTTTAAACAACCTACTGCATACACATGGATTAAGAAAAAAAACCAAACAGTAATTACCAAATCAAACCCAGATGATGTTTTACATCTCTAAAAGAGATTCACCTATATCACAACTACTTGTCTGATGGATACCAGTCTCTTTTGGCACTGAATCCTTCAATTACCTGTCATCAAAACAAGGTACACAGTGAACCCCAGAACTATTCACTTTCCAAAGTGCTTATTACTTTGAGTCCTAACTCAGCCTTTGTCATACAGACAGATTGAAAATGTAACACATCTAGATAAACATAATGAATATTGCATGCTTTGACACACACCTACTACATGGACGTGGGGCAAGTGCATAATCTGCAGAAGAGGTAAAAAGATCTTTATTGCACACTAATCAGCACACTTCCCATATATATCTTTATGCCACAGAAAAATGAGTTTATTGTTATCCTGGAACAATCAAGATTGTGACATGTCTTTGTTAACAAACTACGCAGTAAGAACCCATTTAGACAACAGTGTGGTACAAAAGTCTTGTCTATCTGGGACCACATGAAGGAAGTGAAGGAGAGATCTCATCAATCAAGGAATATTAATATAAGCTAAAGTGCTGAGAATTCAGGAAGCACTAGAGGATCTTGTGGAAATAGCCTTCACATAGCTGGGGAGAGAGTAAGGGATGGGAGCAGAAGATAATTTGCCATTGATATAAATTAGAATAATTTATAAATTGTAAATTAGAAACAAATTGAATACCTTCTTTGGGACGGCTGCATTAAAGCTGAAACTTTATCATCGAAGAATTTCTTCATAGCAAATCTGTCTAGAGCCTGATCAGCACTGTCAAGAAAGAGATACAGGTTATTCTGCTTCAGTGTTATCCTGAAAATTCAGCAGTTTACTCCTTGAAATATGTAAAAATATTTGGAAGAAAAACAGGAGGAAAGTAAAGAAAAATTTTAAAAAGAAGTACCTAACTAGCAACTCTAGTAATTCGGACATTGTGGACAATGATGCTTATTCCACTGACACCTTCTCATTCAACACCTTAAGATAGTTTCCTTCCTGAGCAAAGCACCTACTTCCTTATTCAATTAACTGAATTCCATACTTCCAACATGAATACTTTGAAATCAGAATGCAAAAAACTTTGGCAAAATCAAACAGCTCAGGCTCCCAAAGAAGGATACTTGCCACAGTTTCTTGAATGCGCCACTGGGGAGTTCTCTCTATAAAATACAGATTTATTTTCTTTTTCAGAAAGAAGTGGAGTACTAGGATAGAAGTTCATTTAAGCAGACAATAATTCATTCAGCCTTTGTTTCCTGTACCCTGAGCCATCAAGGCAGAGACTGTCTTTGAAAAACAACTCTTTTACATCAGACAACCACAAACTCTTCAAATACACAATCAAGGAGCAACATATTAAAAAAAATACATTTTCTTCTATTCTCTATCCAGAATGGCTCTTACGTAGGTGTTTTTTGGGTGAAGGGAGGCAAGAGGCAACAGAAAAAAAAGAAAAAGAAGTGCCAAAAATCAGTAAGAATGCTGTTAATCACATATGCCAAATAACATGCTATGGTGATTCTTTTATATCTACTATAGATAAAAAAGATGTGTCTCATAACTGATGTAGTTCACAGCTTTAATTTACATCAGAATATAAAAAATCTGGAAGGTCCAAAATATGGAAAACACACCAGAATCTCAACTTTTAAATTCCATAACTAGTTCAACCTAAGTGAGTTCAGAGGAAAAAAAACTGTGCAAAGTATACCTATGCACATCAGGATAAAAATGAAATTTATGCCTTCTCAAATATTAATCAGAAGATGCCAACTGTCTTGACAGGGTGCTGGATCAGGCTATAAAGTCAAGCCTTTTCTTCATGAGTGTTAAAAATTAATAGTGTGTACTTCAAAAATTCTTGACCCAAAACCTCTTTCTCACTCAATCCATCAAATATCTTCATACATCTTCACCCACACTGTTATCCAGAATTTAGGCAGCCCATTCCTAACTGCACCTTGCTTATTAAAATAGAATTTACTAACGAAGGCAAAGAGCTCTGTTTGACCTCATTAAATTTGATGACACATTATTCCTTCCTAAATAAGAAAATTTGATACTACAACATATAACTAAAGGATTTTCCATAGAATGGTTTAGCTTGGAAATGATCTTAAAGATCATCTTGTTCCAACTCTCTTGTCGTAGGCAGGACACCTGTCACCAAGCCAGGTTACTCAAGGACCCATCCACTCTGGCCTTGAGCACTTCCAGGAATGCAGCATCCACAGCTTCTTTTGACAACTTCTTCCAGTGTCTCACCACTCTAACAGTAAAGAATTTATTCTTTATATTTAATATCTAATCTAAATCTACCCTCCTTCAGTTTATAGCCATTCCCACCTTGTCCTATCACTGCCTTACTTTGAAAAAGTCCCACTCAAGCCATCTTGTAGGCCTCCTTTAGGTACTGGAGTACCACCAGAAGGTCTCCTGGGAGCTTACTCTTCTTTCGGACTGAAAAACCCCAATTCTAATCCTTTGACTTTACAGCAGAGGTGCTAAGCCTAAGTTCACAGGATTTCACTAAGCCTAGGTTTTTTTGGCATATTGTCATGGTTCAGGAATGGAATTATCTAATTTAGTGCTCTTACTAATGCTTTCCAAACCACACTGCTGCTTGCTCTTTCCTTCCTCTCCCTTTCCCCTGCAGTGGGATGGAGAGGAGAATTGGAGGCACAAAGGCAAAGATCACAGGTTTTGATCTTTGAATGAGAACAATTTACTAGAAACAGGAATGTGGTAAGAAAATGAATAGTAACAACAACAATAATAATGACAGAGGGTAAAAGAAAGGAAACATTATTATTGCTTTCTGTGGAAACCCCCAACAACAGACAATGCTGATGGCTCCTTCTGCCACTCTTTCTCAACCAGAAGGGACCTCTTCTTCCTTGAAGGATCCCTTTCCCCCTACCCTGGCAATGACAGGAGGTGGGGTATAGAATAACCTCTAAGCCATGCTCCCTCAAGCATACTGAAAAAATTAACCCTGTTCTGGCCACAACCAGGACACCTATGCATGCTGACAATTAAGAACTTTCTTTAGTGTGAACATCTTCAAGTTCTTCTAAGTACCACTTCAGACACAGTAGATGGCACCCTTAACAGCAACACCTGCAGTAATTTCTGCTTCTGCAAGGTTGCTGAACCATTGCTGAACACCATTTTCAAGAGTCTTGATAATACTAGGGATATACAAATCCTAGCTGGGAAACCCCCAACCTCATTCTTACACAGAAAAGTTAAGTTTTGGACAGCAGCTGCCAGATACCCAGAAAGTTAAAGAAGGCTTCCAAGCTCACTCCGCTCCTGCAACTTCACTGGAGGAATCCTCAATTTGTCTGGGGTAAAAGGTGATACCTTTCATTGCTGGACTTAACAAAACAGCACCTGAATGTGACTGTAATGGTGTTATTAAAATGTATTTACAGCCAGGTACCACCTTTAAGGACGACATAATACTGCAACACTGAAATCACACCACAACAGCTGTACTACTTGACTGTTTTTGTCATTCACAGTACTTCTCCACAAAATATGAAACTGTGGCAATCACTGAAGCAAGTGGGTTTTTTTTTCATCACCTACTGGTGTACACAATGCACTTAGTTTCTTGGATCATAATTACTTATAAATTTGGTTTACCCCAGTGAACACAGATTATTTTCAGGATTCTAGTTTGACTGACATTCATGAGTAATTTGCCATCAACCTCTAGTGATTCAAGACTCCACCAACTACAGTAGTGGATCAAATCTATTACTGACAAGCTGCTGTGAATTCAGGACCAAATTTGATTTAACCACGGCATTTAGAGTGTATTCTTATTTTATTACATTTATGTATGTATATGAATAAAAAAACCCCAAGGGAAAACAATGTGATTAGAAGCCCAACAAAAATCTCCAAAATGCATTTCATTCTTTTTGAGACCATGCACCAAATTGCATATTTTTTGATATAAATTGTCAATTGTCATTTCATATTTAAGCACTCCAAAAGAAACAATTAAAACCAAGTAATCAGACACCTACTGTTTGAACTGACTGCAAAATAAAGTCTAGATTACTTCTTATACTTCAGTCTGCACTTGGATCAATGTCTAGGAATTCCTTGTTCAAACACTGTTTCCAGATTCTAATAACAGTTTTCCTTAAGTACTAAAGGAAAAATTTCTCACCGATTCAAGAGGCCACTTGGTGGATGTGGCAAATAGATAGGTTTAATAGAATAAAGATAGTATCATTTCATTAAAATGGTGTCTTGAATATTCTATCATTCATCTGAAAATATCCTTTAGAAAAGTTTTCTGCAAATCAATAAAATCTCAGTTTCAAAGGGACCTTAGGCTGTCACCTCATTCAGTCTCTTGCTGGAAGCAGGATTACAAGAAAACTATCATTAACTCTATTAAGAAAGAATACTACTACTACACAACCCTGAGAAGAAAACCTGACAAACAGTAATCAAAGAGTAATCAACTAAAAGGCATTTCTCCCAATGTTTATTGTAAAAAAACCCACAACATGCATTATTCACACTTACCTTGCAGAAACATTGGTAAAGTGCATATACGATGATATGACTACACCTATCCTTCCTTTTCCTCCCTGTATTAGGAAAAAGAGAATGATCATTTATATTATGTATTACATTATTGGACATTATTATATTTAAGACATTTACATTTATCAATGTAAGCTGGCTGACAAACGACATAATAAAACACCAAGCAGGGTTTCTATGTGTATGCCTGTCAAATCTTACCAATTAAGAAGAATCAACTGGGAAAAAAGAAATTGTATGAAGTACTCTAATTTTGTGTTATTTTTTCCATAAATTATTCATAAGTCTAGACAATATTGCAATTCTCAGGATGAAATGCTAGAAAACACTATTTTAGAAAGAGTAGGCCTTTTTGGCAGGTTTCCACATTTTTACCTCCCCAACACCTGAGATTTATACTAACTGATATTCTACGGATAATTTTTTAAATGCTCTAATGTATTTTTAAATAATTTACATGACAAATGCAAATTTGTCAAATTTATGCCCATTAAAAATTTAACAAGCAATTATTAACAAGTAATTCTCACAGATTTCAAAATATTTCCAATCTGTCAGCTGATAGTGTTGGCTGTATCTATCTCTGTGCCTGGAAACCTGTATTGGCAAAAGGCATTAATAAAAAATACGCATTATCAATTTGTATATGATTGTATACCTAGAAATACTTTGTTCCCTTTTTTTCTGTCCCACATATGGGTCATTCTCCTGGCTGCATTTCTGCAACTAGTAAGATTTCAAGTATTTCATACAATAATAACATTCTGCCTGGAAGAAATTTGGGACTGGAGACTATGTAACATGACTTGAAGAGAAGTTTCCATCCCATTACCACCATCATTTTGTTTAGAGTAATATCTGACAGAGATACAGAGATAGGTTTGCCTCAAGTTTCACAAGCATAGCTACCAACCCAGTTCTGAATTCATTTTATCCAAATTTAACGGTGGTTTTTCTTTATTTCTGTTTATTGTGAGAAAGCAGGAGGAAGCAACACAGCACACTGGCTTTGCTCTAAGGCACTGCAATGATGCTGTCAATTAAAACCTTTCAAAAGGATCTAGAAGGTCTTTAATGACCTCATTTCCTACAACCATACACAGTCTACAGAGATGATTTGTGATACAGTGCCCATCCTTATCCAGCAACAAAATTCGTGAGTGTCCTTCAAGCTGGAAAAACCTCAAGCTTCTAAATACATTTACAGAAGTAACAATGCCCTTTCAAGGATGAAGTAACATTGGTTCATACTATTACTGAAGCAAAGGCTAGGACTTTAGTCATTAAAAAAAAGTCTTTAACAAGCATAAAAGGTCAATGGATTTAAGCTTGCTTACATCAACAGAATATCTGGCACACTGTAAGAGTCGGTCTGGAATTTTTCCCTCATATGCCTCACGACCATCACGAGGATAGAGGCTAAGACCCTGAGGACCCCCCACCCAGTTCTGGCCTGGTCAGCTTTGGACAAGAGGTCCTGGCCTGGTCGAGGTGGCTGCTTGCCAAGGGACTGCTTGCAGGTGCTCGCTGTGCTTCATGGTACACTGCTCTCAAGCAGGCACTAGCTGGAACAGCAGGTTCTGTACACCTGTTTCTTGGAGCAACCCTCACAATAGTCCATAAATCTTCCCACCTCTTGGCCAGATGCCACTCACTTTGGAATAGGACTATAAAAAATGACTCTCTGAAGATTTTTTGAGATCTCCCCACAGAAGACACGTCTATTGGCTGGAACCACGAGGATGCCTGAGTCTATGGGCCAGATCTCGTCTGTTGGTAGCTACTCCCCATTCCCCCCCTTTTTCTCTCTCTCTCTCTTTACTTTGTTTCCTTTAGTTCTCCCTCTATCACAAAAACTGAGTTGTTAGCACTCAATAAAAGTGCATTTTGCTGTGAGCAAACTGATTTTGTCCCCCTGTTGTGTCTTTTGCACCCCTGAGATCAAACAAACCATCACGACTCTTGCCTGTATTAACAGCAGATCGGGACACACACTGTTGCCAACATTGAAAACATCTTTTTATTTTTTAAAATGGGAAGAGTAAAGGACAAGGTTTTTGAAAATGAATACAAACTCATCCACTGCACTTACTCTGCAATGGATCACCACCACGTGTTGAGGATCGTTGTCCAGCCAGGACTCCATAGCCTTGCAGATGGTGCACACCTTATCAAGAAGTGGAGCATGGAGATCAGGCCACCCCACATCCATAATCTGCAATTAAATAAATAACATTTACAAGAGACACCTTGATCCTAGTATCACATACTAAAATCTGGATTCAAATAACTATGTTGAAAATCTCCCCAACTTTTCTCATCTCAGATAATCATGCAATTCAATTGTTATGATGCTTACAGGTCTCTTAAGTGGAAGAGAGAATTTGTTGTTTTTTAAGATACTAGTACTTTTATAGAAACAAATAAACAAAAAACTTCCTCCTCCTCCTCACCCTATTCCCAATCTCACCAACCACTTAAAAGTGACAACATTTCTGAAGGTCTTGATTTGTTAAAAGATTTTTCAGTTAGAATTTCTGGTATTTTATGACAGTAAATACAATCAGAATTAGAACAAAGAAGGATCTTTGATGGCTTTCATTTTATTTTCTTCATGTGCAACATTGTTACAGCATGTCAAAATTTTGTTCAGATTTTCTATTCATTACATAATACAGTTCATTATATGCATATTTACTAACAAAACATATGGAATACACACATATTATGCATTTCAACATATGCCTAATATTAAAAAACCCATCCTTCATGATCAACAAAGCATGCAAAAAGTTAAAATTAAGAGGGGGTTTTAGCACTTTCTTCAGGTAGCTTACCTCTGTAAATGTACTATTTAATTTTGTAAATTTACTATTTAAGATGTAAATACACATCTGTGCTACTCTGTCTGGCCCTATAACAGATGCTGAAGTGTACCTGTCCACTACTTCTTACAACAAAGACACCAACTGGTGAGAAGAAACAAGAGTCAGACATCAATCATTCTGACATTCCTTATGTCTCTATTGTGCAGAGAAGCAACTACTCCAGGATAGTACAAAAGGGAAGTCCTTATTTTAATCAAGTTAATTAGCTTTAGCTGACTGTACATGACATTATATAACCCCAGTATCGCACAAAAAAAGTATACTTGGAGTAAAAACTGCATCACTCAATAGAAGTCTTTTAGAAGTCACAACAGACTTCTGGTCCTGTGTGTAAAGTCTAAGAAAACAACAGGAATAGCTGTGTGAAACACAGATCTAACAGACACAAAACAGAACTTGAGAAAAAATAAAAAGGGATGGATGTCGGGGTTTTAGTATCCTCCAAAACTTCTTCTCTTACTCTGTATATCAACACTTGGATAGCTTCAGGGCTTATCAGGCCATTTAACTTGTATTTAACACTAGAAAGCTATGTTATGGAAGACAACTGATACCTTTGGGTTAAGCTTGGCAAGGTCATACCTCTTTTCAGAGAGGTTTAATACCTGTTCAGAAAGAAAGAAAAAAGTATTAACCATCAAGACTCTATAATTTATGTAGTAAATAGATGTATTTGAAACATAAAAATTACAAGAAACTACAATGATATGGCTGCAGGTTTGTCCATTGTTCTACTAAACTAAATTAACATTTGACATCAGGTAGCACTAGCAAATGTATTTTAGATATTCAGTTATTTTACAATAAAACTAAAGCTAAACTCAAATGCACATTTTGAAAAAGGACAATTAAAATTCTACTACATCTTATTTATTTCACATGGTTTTGAATCAGAGGTATACTGAGAGACCTGGCTAACATGCAATATAAGGCAGAGCATAAGAATTAACAATGAGAAGTCTGGGAGAGTGGTACAGTGTTAAATATTTGAATTTGCATGCCTGACAAGAAAGTATTGGTCTGTCAAAAATTGCAGGGAAAATATGACATACCTATTTAACTATAGCTTAGCCTATGAGATCTTCCAACTCTTCTGTTAACCCACTAAATAGCAAGTTACCCTCCACTTAGTGCTTAATAAGAAAAAAAAAAGACTGCAATATGAACAAAAAAAAGCAGTGTATAGAAGAGTCATTGACTCTTTCATTAGAAAGTGCCTTAAATCAGTATCAATCAATAACAAAAAGCTGAAATACCATTACTCAAGAACTGAAACAATGCTAATAAGGCAGATTCTCTTTCACAGTGTGGCTATTTCACATCCGAAGTCAGGTATAGATGGCATAACCAATGAAAAACTCTCATTAATTACACTGAGAGAATGGAATAAATAGATTGCAAACATGAGGCAAGTCCATTATACAGTTTTTTACTACCCAAGGACAATTTAAGAACCCTTTTCTGAAGTGTAATACTCTTCTATAATATTACCCCTTTGTGTTAACCAGCACTCTCATCAGCTGTCTTAAGCAAAGAAGCCAAAAACTGAACAGGTTAAAGCAACTACATCACTGTGCTTATCTTTCCTGAAATACCGATAGTAAAACCGGAATTAAATGAGCACTGTCTTCTATAAATGACATAATTTTTTTGTAATTTCTATTAGCTTTCATAGTTGGAAAACAAATTAACAGAGAGATGCAGTTCTCAATACAGATCTCAGTACAGAATTCTTAAAATTAGTGCTAAAGCTATATTAAGAAATCGATTACCTAAAGGAAAAGAAGGGTTATTTGACAAAAACTTTTTTTATTAATCTTTCTTATTGTATTTATACTTAAAAACAATTTTAAAATCCTGTGTGTCAGGATACAGCCAAGTCCCTGTCAAGCTACAGTAATCACACTGAGATACTCCAGGAATCTCAACAGCACAGAATAGAGACCAGAAGACAGAGGAATCAACATTTCACATACAACAAAGCAAGACATCACAGAAGTCTTTGAAGAGAAGAAACAGATGGTAGAAATAGATGCCACTGTGTGTTGTTTTTGGCTGGGGTAGAGTGAATTTTCTTCACAGTAGTTCACATGGGGCTGTGTTTTGGATTTGTGTTGAAAATGGTGTTGATAAAACAGGGATGTTTTCATGATTGTTGAGCAGTGCTTACACAGTGTCAAGAGCTTTTCTTTTCCAAGAAATTTTTTTCTTCTCAAGAGCATTCACACCATCCCACCAATGAGTGAGCTGGGGATGCACAAGAAAAGGAAAGGGCACAGCCAAGATAGGTGACCCTAATTGACTAAAGGGATTTTCAATACCATATAACATTCTCAGCATGTAAGCCTAAGGAAGGAGGGAGTGGTGACATTCAGAGTGGTGGTGTTTGTTTTCCCAAGTCATCATTCTGCATTATGAAGCCTGGCTGTCCTGAGGACAGTTGAAGATCTGCCTGCTCACAGAAAGCAATTAATAATTCCTTGTTTTGCTTTGCTTGTGAGTAAAGTTTTTGTTTAACCTATTAACCTCGTCTTACTTATTTTTTCACCTTTACTCTTCTGATTCCCTCCCCCATTCCACTGGTGAGGAGGCAAGTGAGCAGCTGTGTGGGGCCAAGTTACTGGTTGGGATTAAACCATGACAGTGGAAGAGTAACTGCACCCTTTTTGGCATATCCTAGGTCTACCTACTTATATTTTGGTACAAGAAAGAGGAGCATTAATCTCAGCTTCTAATTTTCATCTGTTGAAAAAGTCATGTTTCTTCTGGGAACCAAAGCCTACAGGGAATATGGCTTTTTAGGATGTCAAATCAGAGAAAAATTTACTGTAGGTTATCGACAGGCTTTTATCTCTCCCTAAAGGACTCTGGCCTCAGACTTCCAAAGTATAATACTGTTAGAGAAAATTAGATACTTAGGGGGTTTTTTCCATACTCTTCTTAACAAACTCAGACTCAAACAGAAAACAATGTGTTCACTCCTTTCACTGTAGTGAAAGGAAAATGACTAAATAAAAAATGACAACTGTTGATTTGTAGTATATGTTCTATTAGCTGAGACCCTGACCCAATAAAAGAGTAGAATTGTTCCCGTCAACCTCAGCAGGACTTCTGACTTGCATACCATTTTGTGGAGGTTTTGGGGCTTTTTTCTTTGCTGATATACATGTGCCTTTTGAGCAGGCTGAAGAGAAACATGAGAAAGAAAAGGTAGTTTAAAAACAAGCTCTCAATCTACAACCTGGCCGTGTTTTGTCAGGTTATCTTGCACATTTGCAGAAACACATTTGGAGTAAATAGCAACAAGTTTTCTTTTTATCAAGACAGATGATTTCCAAAGCACCCATTAGAAAATAAATTGATAAACAGAACAAAACTAAACAAAAAAAATATTTAAATCTCAACTTTGCTAGAGAAACTGACCACAATCCCTCTCAGAGACAGACATTATAATCCTTCTCAGACACTAAACCAGACTGTATCAGATTTTTGTAATACAAACAAGTATTAAGAGAGATTTAACTGGAGAGACTTACACTGTTATTGCATGGAAATAGCCAGAGAAGAACAGGTGAATTTGAACCTATAAAGCTTTACACATAGGTCACCTTCAAACTATTACTACTGTGTGCCTTATAAACTACCAGTGCCTGATGGAAGGGATGCCAAGGGCACCAAGGCAGCATGCTGAGGACATCAGTCCACATCACAAGTTCAGTCTAGCTCGAATGCACCTATGACACCTCAGTTTGTGAGAAGAAGATAATGTGTTTAAATCATTAGTGGAATCTCTCCAGTAACTAACTTCTACTGTGGGTAAAGTTCATGTTCCTGAAGTCATGGATTTAATTCTAACAGTTTACACACACTATCTAAAAAGACAGTAAGAGAAAAAAGTAAATAAAATATTGGCCTTGTTTTAAATTCACCTTCATAGAACAGGCTGAGACAATACATGCCATGCCACTACCCAGAAACAGCACCAGAGATTAACAGCTTGTTGTCAACATTTTTTAAAAAATCTGCACACAGAGCTCACTATATACTTGCTTGATTTCTTATAGAAAACTAAATGGCACGAAAAATGCACCTGAAACAAGTTCATGAGAAAGAGTTGGACAGAACACACCAACAGCAACCCTACTTTTGCATGTTGCCTTCACAAGTGAAGACATGAAAGTGACAGACTATCAGATACCCACCCGAGAACCCAGATGTAGCTCACTGCTACAAAAGAAAAATCTCACTCCACATTGTAAGGTATGTATCTCTCAAGAGCATGTTTTGGACAATGAAAATTGTCACTGCAATTATTCTTCAGCATTTGACTATGTGTTATCACCACAGAGACTGCACTACCCCAGCAAAATAAAAGTGTTTTCAATATCTAGCAGCTTATAACACTACTGAAAATCTTGCACTTGATTACAAAGCTGTTAAGACGGACCAAAGAGTGACTTTTAGTTGATAATGGTTTATGTGGACATAAAATAGTCTTCCTGCATGACGAAAGATATGTCACAAACAGCTGATCTTACACTTACCAAGTAATTATCACCATGTTTGGATTTGAGCATTCGTGTTACTTCTTGGAGATTGTGGAGGTAAGTTTCCTCAGAACAGCCAGCAGGGAAGGATACAGCAATAATCCGCTCTGTGATGTAAGTGAGGTCAAGTTCATAGCCTTCCTCCATAATGTGATCAAAGTCTGCACTTCTGGGAAGAGATTGGATGTGGCAGTTCAGAGCAATGCAGCCAAGAAGAAACATGGCATATCAATGAGAAGAAATTGCCACTTAGATTCCAACAGTCAAGCATCACATGTTTCCAATAATTTCATTACAATTACAACTCATTAAATGCCTACAGAGCTCGAAGTATTCCGTTCAGAACACAGATGGAGTTCTTCACATCAAAACTGTACTGAAAAAATCTCTGCAACCAATAATGTGGAAAAGCAGCAAAAAGAATACAAGCAATTTGACAAATACTAGCACAACAAATTCGTGAATCAAATAGAAATGTATAGATACTTCTGTCTCTACACATCTCTCTGCAGAATTCTGCAAACGCTTTACAAACTGGAACCTTGACCAGTGATCTGTAAAACACTGCAGATCTTGAAGCCTGCTCTGAGTAAAACTGAAATGAACCTAAAATCAGTCCCCAAAGTACAACAGACATGAATGTAATTCAAGTCATTTCACTGGCTAGTCTACAAATACTTCTTTCTTTTCCAGGTGATGAGCACAACTTTGTCCTTCTTAATAAAATATCGGACAATCAGCTCAGTAAATATGCCTAGTTGTTTTCTCATAAAGGCATTGTAAAAATGGTACTTGCACAGCAGGTCTACCTTGCAGGAGACTAAACTCACGAAAATCACAACCACAAATAAAAAAGCCTAAACCCATCACTGCACCACGTGACATACCTGTGACACTGCTAGACAAAATATGAAAGAAATACTTGCCGTGATACTTTGTCACAACTGAAAGAGGAGTTCTTCAAAGCACTGCTGGAATTCTGGAACAGAGAAAGCAGAAAAAACAGTCTAGAAGCTTACTTGCTGTCACTGGTGTCAATGTTTCTACCTTTTTTCTTCATTTATGATTTGAAAGACTGTAACAACAAGAGGATACAAGAGGATCATTGTCCTATGTTTTGAATGCAAATACTGAGGTTATGCCCAGGTTTTGTCTAACTTTCTACTACCTCTTCCAACTCACTACAGCCAGAAAAGTCTTCCATGACATTTTTAATGCTCTTCTTGGTAACTGCATTAATATTAGAGAAAACATAGCGGGCTTTGAGATTATGTAACTTGAATTTTTGTATAAACCTGCAAAAGCAAGTTCCTCTCCGCTGATTTTCTTATGACAATACTGAAATATATACTTCTGTATCAGACTCCTGAGAATGTGTAGCAGTTTATTTTTGTAGTTCCATTTGTTCAGTAATAGTAACTACGGATGAAAAAGTGTAAAAACATTCTCCCTCATGGACCATAATAATAGAATTTGTCTCATCTAATTGTAGCTATCTCAGATTTATGTTCCAGTGTGATTGCCACCCAAGTTCTGTATGTAACAGAGAACTGCCCAGAGGGGGCAGTATCCCTTCCTACCAGGACGGGTTTAAAAAGAAAAAAAAAAACCTACAAAAAGACAGCTACTACCATACAACACTCAATTAAAATAAATAATATTATCCAATTCACATTTAGCTATGTCTATATATTTTTTTAGCTTGTGTATATCTTATTTTTAATTCATGTATTTTTTATATTTTTTAATTTAGCACTTTGATACGCATATGTTTTGATACAGAAGATCAGAAGTTCAATTTAGTATCATCCATCAGTAAATCAATAAGGGAAAGAGTACTCCCTCCTCTCTCACCCTGAATTCATACTTCATATACAGACATATGCACAAAAAAGCTTATTTATTAAGGGTTAGAGCTGGAAAACTGATAAACCCTATCTATTTTGGCTACACACAAGTATTCCCAAACAAAAAAAACCCAAAACTGTGTTTGAGTTAGAACTTTCCATAAAATGATGCTGTGTATCAAAATCTGGGAATAGCTAGGACACATACAAGCATGGAAGTGGCACATTTTCTTTCAAAATTTCTGAAAGTGAACTGTTCTGGCAAATTTCAAAGCACAACTGATGGCATAAGGTGCACCTCATGTAAGTGGTCCCAGTTTCATTAGTTTCTGTCTCTACTTAGACAACAGAAGATGTGGAAACTTCATGGTCTTTTCAGCTTCTTTTTACCCAATCCCTTCTTAGAATTTTAAAGGCTTTATATAATACACCATGGGTGCCAAAATAAGTAAATAACTATACCTGAAATTCAAGACATAGCTTTTGGTGTATTTTGCTTTGGTTTTGTAAATAGAAAGCAATTGGAAGCAGGACTCTCTACACTTCCTTGGTTTCTGTTGGTCACAGATGTACCCATTGCTAAAGAAGTACTTCTGTCACTTACTAAAAATTTGATGACTAAACTGTCATGTATCCTGAATAATCAGACACATAAAACAGCTTCCTCTGGTAAGAAAGTTAGTGATAAAATCATTCTCTATTTCACACAGTTGAGCCACATAAACTAGCATAAATCCTAGTAGCATGCAGTGTATAAGCATATGAACAAAAATATAATGCAAACCACTAGCAAAAAAAAAAAAAAATTAGTGAGATACATTTTTACTGTATGCATACTGTGTCACCCAACTATCAGAATACAAGTTTCCCCAAAAAGTATTCAGCAGCACAGGGCAGACCATCCATAAAGGCAAATAATCTCCATCCAAGTGAAAATAAACAAACATTGTTTGTTTTCTTCTTGCTACACACAGGAGGGATAATGGCAAAAAATCTTATTAACCTTCCAAGACAACAGATGCCATCTGGCATATCCCAGAATGGACAATAACACAGAAAATCTCGCAAAACAAGGTATGGTTTTCATTTCCTGACAACTAGGAGCAGTAGAGAAGATGCAGAGCAATGAAAAACAGTGGTTCTATATGGGGTGTTTTAACTACACCTGGCTAAAAATTTAGAGTTGCAACTACGACAGATTCAGTGAAACTAGTGCTTGATATGTTGTAAGTAGGACAGACCACCCTAAGATTATTCTTCTGTTAACTTCTCCCCATGATTCCTGTTCCCCTGCTTCCCTAGGACTGTCTGGCAATGCTGTCACAACCAGTATACCTGACAGTATAACCAGGCATATAATGAACAGTTTTCAAAAAAAAGTAAACACCTTCTATTCATCTATTTATTCAGTTTTAAGTAGTTTTTCTATTCCAAACAATACTACATAGAATTTATCTCTACATAAGCAAGGAACCTTTTGGTCAAATTTACCTGCAGTTGTATGAAAGCCAGCAGGCAGAGGCAACAGCTTCTCATAAAAACAAACATCATCTCTCCTATCACAGATTTGCATTAATAAGCAAATTCATTGCATCCAAGGTACTGTGTTATTGCCTTTTTCCAAAAACTCAAGCCATGCAACTCTCTCCTTTGACACATTGTATTGCTTCTTCTACCACCATTGGCTCCTGCACCTAGTACTAGGCTCGTCATAGAGCTTGTCATGCCAAATTTCTCAAAAATTAAGTCCTCAGACAAAACCACTGATTTGCATAGCCTGGCTTTTGGTAGCAGGGGGGCCATGAAGATGGCTCCTGTGGGAAGTTGCTGGAAAAGTCACAGGTTTTGCTCCTACCCAGAGAAGAGGAGGAGGTGAGAACATGTGAAGGAAAACAAGGTGGAGACACCAAGGTCAGTGCAGAAGGAGGGGCAGGAGGTGCTCCAGGTGCCAGAGCTGAGATTCCTCTGTAGTCCATGAAGCAACTGTGCCCCTGCAGCCCATGGGGATCCATGGGGGATGCAGAGATCCACCCACAGCCCATGGGATCCACGGGGGATGCAGAGATCCACCCACAGCCCATGGGATCCACGGGGGATGCAGAGATCCACCCACAGCCCGTGGGATCCACGGGGGATGCAGAGATCCACCCACAGCCCATAGGGAAGGTGCCCATGCTGGAGCAGGTGGATGCCTGGAGGGGGCTGTGATCCAGTGGGAGACCCGATGGAGAGAGGGGTCCCTTCTTCCAGGCTGGAGCAGCCTGTCCTTGGAGGACTGCACCCCGTGGAAGAGTGACCCACACTGCAGCAGTTTTGGGAGGACTGCTGCTTGTGGGAGGGACTCACGTTGCAGCACGTGTGGTTTGGCTGCTGCTCATGAGAGTGGACCCACGCCAGAGAAGTTCATGGAGAACTGCTTCCCGTGGGAAGGGATCCCACAGTCTCACAGGGGAAGGACTCCTCTCCTGGAGAAGCAGCAATAAATCTTGGTTATGAACTGACCAAAATCCCTACCCGCTGTTTCCCGTGTGCTGTCAGTGGGAAGGAGGGAGGGGCTAGGGAGGAAACAGTGTTTTTAAGGGTTTATTTTTACTTCTCATTATCCTCCTCTGATTCTGTTAGTACTTTGCAACCTAAAGCTAAGCCTGTTTTGCCCTTAAAGTGTTTTCTCCTGGTCTTTATCTCAACTTGTGAAGCCTTCGTTAACTTTTTTTTCCCTCTCCTCTGCCCAGCTGTGGCAGGGGAGGGTGAGTAAGTGACTCTTGTGGGTGCCTGGCGTTGGGCCAGTGTCAAACCATGACACCATCCCAGAGTCCCCTACCACCAAGGCACGATACAGAAGCTAAAAAACAGTCCCATATTTAATTCTGAATCATTTTCACCAGGTCACAACATCACTACATATAAGTTTCCCAGTACAGCCTGCCACCAATCCAAGTGTAGAAAGTTAGCCAAGCAGTCCAATTAAACTAAAGCACAGATTAAACAAAACAGACTTTTGAGATCAGCCCTGTTTATTACCTTCTTTTGACACCAAAGAGGGTGAATTTCTTCATGGACCTGGCTTGCCTCAAATAGCAAGCTTGTGCTTGTCCCACGCAGCAAACAGCATCTCATACTTTTATAATCCTACTTTGAGTCGCTTCACAGCTTCAGAGCAAAAACATGACAAAGGTCATGTACAGGCCATCTCACACCATGTGGCACAGAGATGGCATCGAGACAACTTTCTCACAAGTCCAGAAACAGAAAGAATAAGAAATAACCTTTCTGCTAAATCTGCATCCCTTGTCTTATGATGAAAGGCTCAAAGAAATTGAGAAAATCAAGTAAACAAATAATGCCTGCACAAAAAAAAAATTATCTGTAAAAAAAGTCATTATCTCAGCTAGACGATAACTCTCAACTTTTCCAAGAACAGATTAAGGAAACTTGGGTTACAGCCAGTAGGCTTACATACTTCATAGGCTGAAGTCCTCTGTAGCAGAGTTCAGACACCAGAAAGATTATGAAAAGGACAAAGGATGAAGGGAGTTCAGTTTTGCTCCAGACAAATTCATTTGCATTTTTGCAGTACACGGAGTTATTACACAACTCTGGAAAAGTAAGTAAATCAAAAACCTAATATGTGAACTACTAGTTTCCAATACCATAGTAAAACTAAGACATGTGGGCCACACATGGACTTAGAAATACCACGTGGTATTATGACTTGTCCCTTCTGAGACTAAAATCAAAGACAGGCTAAGGAAGCCAAATGAAAAATCATGCAGTTACCTTCCTAAGACCCTGTTGTTGGCATTGAACTGTAATACAGTTGTACTAGTAGAATGATACTGTATCTGCTTAAAAGTTATCTCAGCAGAATATAAGAAAACCTAGTTTCAAGGACTGGGTTTTTCTAAACAGCTGAGTCAGGGGTACATCAACCGTATCTATGTTCCTTTGAGGAACTGCACCACTGAAAACTCAGAGCTACAAGATCTGACATGCATTCACGTAGCTCATCTGTCTCTCTCCTGGGCTCCTTCCTGAATGAAAGCATTAACAGGCATAAGGATCAATGAGTAGAAACTACAACTATATGAAATGTAAACCAATGATTAATCTGTGACTTAAAGGCGTCAGGACATTTTGAAAGAATAACATGTATCTTCTTTGGATACAAGTGCCTATTTGTGCCTATTTTTAATGTTGCTATAAGCAATAGAGAATCTAAATAGCTAATCTGCATAAAATTGCATGAGTTTTACACAGATTTTCATCATCTCTTGAAAGTTTTTTTCTTTGTGATTGCTCTCCATTCAAACAGCATTAAAAAAATATTAATAGAGACTCATAAGCAGGATACCTGAATGCATTTGAACCAGATCTGTGATGTATTTTCATTCCTCAAGCCATGGACAGGAATCAGAAGAAATTCTCCAACCTATTCCAAGGCATAACAGTTCTATACACTCAGCATACTGCAGAAAAAGATAGGGCAATGAACTACACTGATCACTGGACTGCTGACCATAGTAATTCCTACTGACACAGTGAAACATGTTTGGATGTTTTGGATGAGAACCAGAATTTGCATAATCTTTTGGCCTCTGGCTTTAGAATTATTCCAAGTGAAGAATACATTCATGCTTTGTAAATAAAAATGTCCCTATGATATTGTGTATCAATTCCTGTATTAATTAAAATCATTGTTTTAGCTGACTCCATAGAAGAGATTTATTTCTACTGAAAGCAGCTAGGTATTTGAGAGCAAAGGTAGTTTTGTTTTGTATACTGCAGTCCATAAAAATCATGATCTGTTCCCCTGTGTACTGTAGCAGCAGGAGTCCAGACAGATGTGACCCTTGCAAGTAGCAGTGTCTGCAGAACTTATAAACCCCAGCTTGCTTTCTCCCTGACTCTTAGCTGCTGGTAAAGCTGCTCATGATTCTTTCCTACAACAGATCAGCCAAAACTGCCAGGCTCCCCAGATAAGTTCACTGTAGGGCTTTGTAATCCACCTCAATTTTAAAAACTTTGTTGGGCCCTTGGATATAGAGCTCTACCTACCAATCTGCCAGGGCAAGAAGGAACTAACCAGGGCAGAAAGATGATCTTCTGACTGACTTAGTTAGATTCAAGAAAACAGCCTTGCTCATGGCCTGAAAGTTCCTTGTACAGTTGGGCTGTCTATTCATCATTTGGTCTTTTTTCATAACACAGAGAAGGCACATGGCACATTTCTGCTACTAAGGACTCTTTAGAAAAAAAATACTGAATGCATGTAAAGTTATTATTCATGTGGGAATGACGTATCATTGTATCTTAGAGTAAAATTTTACAGGTGTACGTGTTCACATTTAGAAAATTGTATTTCTGAAGCCTTAGTTCTACAATATCTTAAGACTAGGAGTTCACACAAAGCTTTGTGAGGTTAGCACCTAGTCCTAATCAACATTATTGTCTTTTGCACACCTGCCTGGGTGAATCAGCATTGTGTCAACACTCAAATGAGTGTTCCACTAGAAATCTATGGGGAAAATTAATATATCCATATTACTAAATATGAATACTAAATATAGATTACTAAATTTAAGTAATACTTAAAGTATTACTACTTAAAGTACTAGGAAAGGACCTTGCCTCAACTGACTAAAAAAATGTATGTGCTCCAGCTCCAGTTGTAGCATAGTTTCATAATTATACTAGAACTTTGAAACACCTTCCTGAACGAGGTACTATTCACAGGCAATGTAACTAAGCACAAGAGACACAGCAGAATGTAAATGTTGCTGCATTAATTCACACCTACCATATTGTGGGGCTCTGTAGAAGTACAGTATAACATGACCAAGTAGCACCTAACACAAAGTTTCTGTATGTTATGTGCTCTATTTCCTCTAAAAAGATAGTCATGTGCAGAGTAGAAAGCAAAAAAAGGTGGCGGAAGAGCGAAAGCCTTCAGAGTGGATCTCCTGAGTCTCTCTCACACCTAGTTAAGATGCAAGCAATCAAAACTGAAGTAAAACTTTCACCACAAATTTAGAGCACCTGTTAACTAACAGAAGATTATGTGCACACAATTCTTGAATAGAATGTGACAGAATAATTTCTGCTAGCCTTTAGCTGAAACAAGAAGTTCAATTTAGTTGTTTTAAACATGACAATATTAAGAATAAAATAACATTCCATGAGGAAGTTCTTTAAACTTAAGAAACATACTTCTGATTTCCCAAGTAAGAATGTACTATCCGTGCCTCAGAGCTACCCTGAACACTAGAATAAAGCTAACAAAATTTTGAATTCTAGGTAATGTCACAACCAAGTGACAACTGTCTTGGCTGATGTTCACACAGCTTTCCTATAAAGCAGTAAGAGCTGACACTAGAAACATTCCATTAGCAGACACATTGCCAGGAAAGAGAGTTTTTCTTTCCTGGACCAGACGCCATGAAATAATACGCAAAGGAGAGAGAGAAAGAAGAAGAAATCCCAGAGACGAAAACCCATTAAAGCAGTTTCTTCCAATTTAATTAATTTAAAAAAAAAAAAAAAAGAAAAAAGAGAACAGACATGGCACAAATTTAGAAGGAAGAGAACAGAAAGACAAGGGATGCACTTCCCATTAGCACACAGATGGGATGTATGCTGCAGTCACAGAAGAAGACTTGCAAAAGACTCATCCAAGCCTCATCTCATGGCTGCATCCAGCCCCACTGTCTGGAGACAGCATTCTATGAATAGTCCAGCCTTGTAGTTTTAAATCTCCTTTTTTTACCAAATATTAGTCTGTGTTTCAGACTGGACCTTTCTTCTGCACATCAATCCATGTCAACCTTTGCTGCTGGAATATACTGGTCCATAGAAAGTAACTACTGACAATTTCAGGAAGCTTGCTAATGGTCAAATAATAACCAATGCAAAACGCAGTAAGACAAAAGGCACAGCTGAAAAAACACTGCTTGCTATTAAAGTTGCTTTCAAAATGGCTGTGCACAATATATTACATGTACAGAAAAAAAAGCCAAGAAACATATGATCTTGGCTTGTGTAACACCAGTAGAAACAGGAAATCCTCTGAAGTATTCAGATGTACGACAAAGATGCCAAAAACTTCCAACTAGCAACTACATCAGAGAATGATCTCATTATTTTGCTTCACGTTTGTTTCACTATAAGCAGCTGTCAAAATCAAGTATTTACATGCAACTAAGAAGTTTGCTCTTTTCCGATTTTTTAATTTTAGTCAGTTTGTCTAGTTAAGGAGAACAATGAACTGAAAGGAGAAACAATCATGTCACTAGACATTTTAGCTGGTCTCAATATCAAATATATTCTAGCAAATAGAAATAATTCCAATTTTACTGAAACAGAGTAGACAATAGAATGGATCCAACTCAAAGATATCCTTGGTTGTAGAAAAACATTTATTGTCAGGCAAAGGAAACGAATCATACTGCTAATACAAACATAAACTCTTTGAACATCTCCTGTCTACACAGGAAGTCAGGGATAAGAACTCTTCACGCCCTGCACAGAGTGGCACCAGCAGAAGCCTGCAGCACTGAACCATGGACAACATCACAAAATAAATGCAACACACACAGGCTAACACTGTGAAACAAATGCTCATCTATTGCAATAGAGAACTGGCCTGAAACGGAACAATAAATCTGTGAAGACCATGTGCATCTTGCAAGTCCTTTCTTCTGTCCCTTTTTAAATTTTAGCCTAATTTTCACAGTGGCAAATCAAACACCTGCATCACAGTTGCCTACTAGCAGATAGTTAACTATAGGCATCTCCCATGATTTATTTAGAAATCTAAAAGATTTGACATCTCTGTTAAAAGGTAACTCCAAAGAACTTTAAAAAGTTTACTTTTTTGTCTTATTTATTTTACAGAAACTGTGCTAAAAGTATAAGTGCTGTCAGCATTGAAATGGCTGTACTTCCTAATTGCAGAAATTTCTACATCAATTAGACAACTGGGTTCTGCTGCACTTCTATAAATGCCATTAATATTACTTTTACCAGAGTACTACAGCTATCGTAATAAAGGGTTGGGAAGTGGCACCTAATTTGTTTTTCAAATAACATGGCATAGCAACTGGAACAAATATAAGCTAAAAGATCAATTTCAGATTGAACATAAGAATTAATATTATCCTTGCTGAAAAAAAATATCTCTTGACTTCCTGAATGCCTCTGAATACAATTCAGTCTATGAAGATTATAGTATTTCCCTTTATTTCTCCCCTGCTTGATTTAAAAACAAGGAATGCAGAGTTCATTTCATTGTTTCTGAAAAAACTCATTGGTGGAAAAAAAAAACTAATGGTCCTAATCAGAAGCAAATTTCACATAGTACAGAATCCAAAGTGCACGCTTTGAAAATGGCTAGCAACAAATGCTTTATGAAGATGTGATACAAAAAAGCAGCCACAAGCAGGAAAATAAATCAGGCCAAGTAAAAGAAAAAAGAATAAATAAAATAGAATTACTTACACTTCTGGTTACATGATTTTTAACCACCTCAGAGTTATTAGCCTGCAAAAGGAGAAAAGGTAACACAAATTACTTTAATTCTCCTGATAGTTTAAGTACATTCTAAGAAATCACCTCCTAATGGCATATACATACATACACACACATGCACAAAAAAATCATTCAGAAGTACATATTCATTTACAGTATTAATAAGCTACCTTTCAAACATAAGGGAAAATTAATTATTTTTGCATTATTGTCCTGCATATTCAGATCTATATGACAGTACTCAGCTACTGAGTGTTTATTCCAAGGTACAATATCCATGGATATTTACATTGTTAACCACTTACTCCCCTTTGCATTTTTACCCAATCTCTCATTTTATGCTTTCATAAAAACAGACACTTGAGAGAACATTAATGAAGTGAACTGCTGAGAATCTTCTGTAAGTACTGTACCAAAAAAACTTCTCAAGGCTTTAAAACACGTGAAGTTTAGTTAACTAAGTTTAGCTAAGTTAGTGTATCAATAGAGGTTTAAAAAACAAACCTTTTAAAAGGAAAGAGCCAATCCATTACTACAAAAAATCTAATATTAGCAGCAGTACAACTTAAAATTGGCCTCTAAATCCTGCTGTGGGAAAGATGTTTTGAACTAGAAAGGTAGTTTCATAACTGTCAACTTTTTTTGGTCACTGAAGTACAGACACATTCTAGTCACAAATCGCAACTGGAAAGAGCTACAGGTTTTCAGGGTATAAATTATACCACCTTCAAAACCTTGCTTAGTTAAATGAACCACAGTTTAACAGGGCATACATCCTACATCAACCACAATGCTTGCAATGTGAGATTTCACAGTTAATCTCTGAGAATAGGCCTTGAGTTTGTTTGAATTTTTATTTAAAAGCTTGACTTACCTTGTCAGCTATCGAATCTCCAGTATTTAAAGTACAAAGCAGTCAGTCAGAAGAACTAACAGACAGACTGACTAGTGCTATTAATTCACCTCATGAACCCTATTGTTTGAAACTTCAAGGTTCTTCTCAGCAGATTAAAGGTGATATATATGACAAACAACTTAGCACATCCACTGCTGCTTAACAAAAATACACAGACCCAAATGGAAAAATCCAAAATACACAGTTTTTGGATTCACTTGGAAATCTCCATACAAAGAGACTTCATGAGATGCACCAGCAGAGCACACTGCCCACTTTGGCCCTTCACCAGAAAGTTCATACATAAGCTGAACTCAGCACCCACCCTTCCACAACATCTAAGTGGGCCTTTCTGTGTAATTGCATATAGAGACATAAATGAGGCTTACACCTAATGTGTGCCACTTAAAAGGGGTTTTTTCCATGTATTTCTCAGTTTGGCACTGGACTGGTATACTCTGCAAGTTTTCTAGGATAGCTATAAGGTGAATATGGAATAAAAAGCAAGAAGCTCTTCTTCGCTTTCTTTTTTAATGTTTTGAATTTGCTCTCCAGTTTGTCAAGCTGCTACTGAAATGGCTCATATTCTCTCATTCTGCTAGAAGCAATAGCTCTCTCCACTTTATTACTGAGAGGAAACACAAAGTACTAAAAGCACAGGGCTTGACATAACTATCTCAACTTGCAGGGTCACACTATTTCCTTTTTCTTCTGACTTAAGGGGAAGACTGCAGAAAAAAGTTGTGCTGAACGAACCTTCTCAGGTAAACAGATGAGTTTGTATATACACAGAGTGTCTGTATGTACGAATGTAATAAGGGATTGCACTCAAGTCTTCATATACCCCCTCTACAGCTTTAAAATGGTTGCCCCCAAACCAAATACTGCTATTCCTGCTGCCTATTCATCAACTCTAGGACTAAACTTACAAACATGCTCCATCACTGGCTAAATACTGCAGTACATTTATTCAAGATGTGGACAATCCAGCAAGTCTTTGACTACAGATGTATGAAGAGGGGCTTTGAAAGTATATGCTAATATTCAAGCAAAAGATCTTAACCAAGACTATCAGCCCCATTGAAATTAAAGACTTAAACTTCAAATTCCTAAAGTTTTAGTGAAGGCTTGACATTTCTATTGAAACTTCAACATTATTTACTACACTGGCATGGGGTGACTACTCTAACCACTGCTAAAGGATAGCTGTGGCAAATATAAATCTTTCTGGTTTTAAGTCCAAAAAAAATTAAAACAAACAACAAAAAAACAAACAAAAAACAAACAAATAAACAAACAAAAAACCCAAAACAAACAAAAACAAACAAACAAAACAGGCAAACTGATTTTACAATCTCTGCAACAAAACTGTGAAAATCCTCCCTTCCCTCCTTCCCTATTCCTCTCATGGCTACTGTTTCCAGTTTCTGAGTGCTCTTCTATTTGGAAGACATACTGCTATAGGCAAAAGATCTGGTATCTTACACGGAAAACATCACCAAATATTAAAATATCTCACCACATCATTTTTGAGGTGTTTTTTTTCTAATACTATGTGTAAAAGGAGGTTTCTATGGGAAAACTGTGATGCATATTAAGAAAATTATTTCATTATTTTCCAGATGTAAAACTAGAAATCAAAGAGGACAGGAGATTTGATGCCTATCACATTTCATTAGCCCCAAGTGCAGTCATTATACTTTGACCCAATATAAGATATTGAACACCACAATAGCAGTATACTCAGTATATTATGGCTAACATGAAAACACATGTGTATGCTTATGACCTTACTGACATCATGGAAACATACTGGTATGACTCCTATGACTGGAGTTTTGGAATGGAAGGGTACAGGGTCTTTAGGAAGGACAGGCAGAGATGATGAGGAGATGGTGAATGAGCTCTCTGTCAATGAGCATGGTGCTCCACCTCGTGATGGATGAAGAGCTGATTCAAAGTTTACAGGTCAGGATGAAAGGGAAGGAGGACAGAACAGATGACACTACAGTGCAGGCCTACTACAGGTCACTTGACCAGGAAGGTCAAGCTGATGAGGCCTTCTGCAGTAGAACAGAATGGCCTCAAGGGTCACAAGCCCTGGTCCTCATGGGAGACTTCCAACAGCCCAGTATCTGTTGGAAGGATGACACAGCAGGATACAGGCAATCCAGCAGGCTCCTGGAACATTGATCCCTTCCTTCTCCAAGTGACAGATGAGCCAACAAGGAGAAGTGTTATGCTGGATGTTGTTTTCACCAACAAGGAGGGGGTGGTGTGGAACATGAAGCTCAAGGGAAACCTGGGCTGCAGTGACCACAAAGCAGTGAAGTTCTAGATCCCTGGAGTACTGATGAGCATGCACATCAAGCTCACTAGCCTGGAATTCAGGAGAGCAGACTGGGCCCTCTTCAGGGATCTCCTTGGTAGAATGCCGTGGGCTTAAAGCCCTGAAGGGAAATGGGGCTCAAGAAGCCTGGATGAAATTCAGGGATCATCTCCTCCCAGCCTAACAGCAGCAATGCATCCCTACCAAGAAGAAATCAGGCAAAAATTTCGAGAGGCTTGCATGGATGAAAAAGTTGCTCCTGGACAAACTCAAAAACAAAAAGGTACCCTCTGAAAGGTGAAGGTAGACACAGATAGCCTAAGAAGAACAGAAAAATTGTCTGAGTAGCCAGGGAACTGACACAATTAAATCTGGCCAAGGGCATCAAATGTAACAAAAAAGCTTCCATAGTATATTGGTGATAAAAGAAAGACTAGGGTAAATGTGGGTTTTCTCAGGAAGGATACGAGAGAGCTGGTTACCCAAGACATGGAAAAGGCTGAGATACTCAATGAAGGTAAAGGCAGGGATTGGAAGAATGAAGAACTGCCTGCTGTAAGAGACCAAGTTCCAAGGCCATTTAAGAAACCTGAAGGAGCACAGGTCTATGGGACATGATGAGATACATCCATGAATTCTGAGGGAACTGGCTGAGGAAGTGGCTAAGTTACTATCAATCACATTTGAAAAGTTGCAGCATTCCATTGAAGTTCCCACTGACTGTAAGAAAATTAAACATAACTCCCATTTTTATAAAGGGAAATAAGGAAGACCCAGGGAACTACAAACCAATCAGTCTCACCTCAGTGCCTGGTAAGATCATGGAGCAGATCCTCCTGAAAACTAAGCTAAGGTGCATGGAAAATAAAGTGACTGGTGATGGCCAACATGGTTTCACTAATGGCTAATCTCACATGACAAATTTGGTGGCCTTTTATGACAGCATTACAGAACTGACAGATGAGGGAAGAGTGACTGACATCATCTACCTGGTCCTGTGCATTGCATTTGACATTGTCCCACACAAAACCCTTGTCTTTAAATTTTTTTGTCTTTAAATTGGAGAGATATGGATTTCACAGGTGGATGAAGAACTGGCTGGATAGTCACAGTGTTGTAGTCAATGTCTTAATGTCCAAGTGGAGACGAATGGCATTCCTTAAGTGGCTATTGGGACTGGCACTGTAACATCTTTGTCAGTGTCATGGAGAGTGGGATCAAGTGCACCCTCAAAAAGTTTGTCAACACCACCAAGCTGTGTGATGTGATGGGGAAGCTGGAGGGAAAGGATGCCATGCACAGTGACCTAGACAGGTTTGAGAAGTGAGCCTGTGTGAACTTCATGAAGTTCAACAAGGTTAAATCCAAAGTCCTGTGCCTGGATTGGGACAATCCCAAGCACAAATACAGTCTGGGCCAAGAATTGATCAAGAGCAACCCTGGGAAGAAGGACATGGGGGTGCTGGTGAACAAGAAGCTTGGTATGTCTCAACATGTGCTTCCAGTTGAGAAAGCCAACCGTATCCTGGCCTGTATCAAAAGTAGTGTGGCCAGCAGGTCAAGGCAGATTGCCCCTCTGCTCTTCTGAGAGCCCACCTGGAGTGCTGCATCCAGCTCTGGGGGCCCCAATACAAGAAAGATGTGGACCCGCTGGAGCAGGATCCAGAGGGCTATGAAGATGATCACCTCTCCTATGAAAACAGAGTGAGAGAGATGGGGTTGTTTAGCCTGCAGAAGAAAAGACACCAGAGAAACCTTAAAGCAGCCTTCCAGTACCTAAAGGAGCCCTACAAGTAGAATGGAGAGGGACTTTTAACAAGTACATGCAGTGCTAGGACATGGAGGAATGGCTTTAACTGAAGGAAGGTAGTTTCAGATTAAATATTAGGAAGAAGTTCTTTACTGTGAGGGTAGTAAGGCACTGGAACATGCTGCCCAGAGATGCTGTGGATATCCCATCCCTGGAAGTGTTCAGTGCCACGTTGGATGAGGCTCTGAGCAATCTGGTCTAGTGCAAGGTGTCCATGCCCATGGCAGGGAAGTTGAAACTAGACAATCCTTTAAGGTCCATTCCAACCAAATCATTGGTGTGATTCTATGGTTCTACTTCTGCACCTCACTAATCACAGCATTTCAATATCAAACACAACACATCCTTGTTGTCACCTCCAAATAAAGACAGCTCAAAGGAAATTAGATTGACATGGTTAGAAATAAAAACCATTTTTCCATGGAACAAGCTAAAATCATTCCAAAAACAATTATGCCACCTCTCTCTCCTACCATTATTGCAGAAAACCATCACAGATTTCTAACAATGACTTCCTAAAAACAGTCTCTCTGAAGGAAAAATAAAGTCATTACAGCAAAAGGTAAAATTACACAGCTCATGGTTTCTTCACCTTTGTTAACTTTGTTTTGCTCATCAGTAGCTACCTTGCCCTGAACGTTTCTCATTTGGATTGCACTTTAAAAACATCCAAAACCCAACTAATTCCCCCTTTCCACCCTCTAAACCTACTAGGTGGTGTTGTGACACTTCTCCAAGAAACAGGCCTGAGGTTTGACTCCAGCATTTAATGACATTAAATTAGAAGAATCAAATGCAAGTTCATATATAACACTTCCACCACACCATTTTACTAATGAGCAAGTACTAAATTCTTGCACCAATGTGAAAAACCTAAATTAAATGAAACAAGTATGATTTCTGACATGATAGAAAACTAAAATTCAATGGGATTCCAGAGACTGCAGTTTAGTTAGGCAATAAACAAACAGAATCCACCATTATATAGAAGTCAGACCAGGTAGAAGAATTTTACCAAAAGTATCACACCTGCTGCACAGTTCTATCTGAAGAGAAAGGTCCACATAGATACATAATTCATTGTGCTTATTAGAGTGAATTCTGACTATAAGAAAAACTGATTTTTAAATTAACACTAGAAGATGTCTTTTCTTTTGAAAGACAAGTAGCAGTCCTCGATTACATTGTCATAACTAAAGCCACAGTCATTTATTATTTCAATATTTGGCTGGCATTCATTTGTAGTGATGGCATTAGTACTGTCCTATTCTTTTACATATTCCAGTGCTGAGAAAACATTTTCAAAGATTAACCAGAGGCATTTTTCACAAGGGACATAAGATCTGTCACTCTCAGGATAAGCTGTGAAAAAATAGAAAATTATGCAGATAAGCAGAAAAAAATACATCCTGTAGTGGGTATTTCCCTTTTCCACTGTGAGCTGTCAAGCAGAACCTATGCAAGCCCATCTGCTTTTTAGTGAAGTCAAACATATAAGAAAAATTTCTACACCATCTGAAAACTATCGATACTAAGGAATCTGAAACATGGGTTTGTGCTGTAGAAAAAGAAAGCTGGGAAGGAAGAAAGAAGCATGCTATATCTTGGAAGAACATTATACTTCTGGATTTATTTGCTACAGTAATTAATGTCACACTTCTACCTTGCAAAAGTACCACACTCGGTAGAAAGGTTTGAAGTCAATTTGGAGAAAATAAGAAGGCAAACTTGGCTCTGGAAACTACCAAAGCTTTCCCTCTTGCTGATCCCCTGTTTCTGCAGATTGTTCAAAGAAAGCCTGCTTTTCGTTTCATTTTGGATGAACGCCTGGAACTGAACATACTGTATGACAACAAAACTTCATATTCAAATTCCTATTAAATCTTGTAATTCTCCAATGTTCCTAGAAACAACGTGAGCCCTCCCTCCTGGCAAATTCAATTACTGGCTTTTGAATTTAGTGTGCTCATTTCAGGATCACTGCATTTCATTAATTTGAGGGATTGGGGTAGCCAATTCATGCAGTTTTATTCTCTGTGCCCTCTTATGACTAAGTCAGAGACATCTGCTAACAAGGCACTGACTGTACTTAAAACAGCATTTTAGAACCTCAACTCTGCATGTCTCTGGGGTCCATGGCCTTACTCTGGTAAGCACTTGAAATCTGAAACTAAAAAACAAACCCCATAGAAATGCATTACAAAGAGGTCCACACTAGCCCCCTTCCAGAGAACAGAAATCTAAAAACAGTATGAAACATAATCATGTCAAGTATTTCAAATCAGGCATCAGCTCACAGGTTTTGTCAAGGAAGTGTCTCATCAGTCTGTTCTTCTGTATATCTATGACTAACAAATCAAGAAATTAAGAAAAGTAGAAAAGATTTTTTAAGAAGTTGAAGAAAAAAAAAGGAAAGGAAGAGAAAAGCACAGATCAAAATTTAATAAAGCAAAACTGAAAGCAAGACAGAGAGAGCTTTAAAAAAAGTTTCAAAAAGTTTCAAGGCACCTTTGCTTCTCTTCGAGTTCAGGAAAGCTGTATGAACCAGAAATGAAGAAACATCCCTCCATAAACATGTCTCCAAAGCCCACAGTTTTCAAGAAGACCTGAGCACTATGGTTCTGGATAGTAACAGAGCAGGAACTGAACAGGCAAATAGAAACCTCCACTGGATATTCCCACCCTTTGCAAACAAACCAGAGAACAGAACAAGGCTGTTGCATTTTCCTTCCCATGATGTGCAGGCATGTGCAAGACAGGCAGCTACAGCACTCCCTTAAGATTTGCTCTTCTTAAGTGACAGTCTTGGAAGAAGCCAGGAAAGTCCACAGCAATGGGAAAGACTGGTAGATTTAGCATGTCCTTCACCTTCACTAAATCATGCCTGCTATATGCATATAATGCTTGCTTTGCATGCATCTCACAGGTCCAGTGAGCTAAAGTTTGAATGTAACATATAGGGGAAAAAAGGAAGTTTCCCTAAATAACAGAGCTGGGCATGTTCCTAGTTTTCCATAATCTTTCCATGCAATTTATTGAAAAAAGAAAGACAGGAAAACATAAGAACTACTAGCCTTTAGTCACAGACACTTATTATAAACCAAACCCACTTGATAAATTTTTCACAAAAGCTTTTATTGATTTAAGCCAGAAAACAAATTCAAATTTGGCAGAGCAAAATAATTGTGTATGTCCGTTTCTAGCTCAGTTTAGTTACAGTCATATTCCACTGTGTGTGGAGGCCATGCCAGACTAACCCAATTTAACACATTATATCTTTTAGTAATGAGACCTCACTTAAAATGAAATTGGAGAATGCAATCCTTCATCTACATGCACAGACCGTCCCAACACCACAAACAATTATTCAACTTCCCATTTCTCAAAAAATCTTTTGCATGCCCACATTAAAAACAGATGGACTGTGTTCCATGGGAACAGCAAATTATTTCACTATTTTTTTTTTCCTCAAAACTTGTGTTTAAAAATGAATGCAGTAGGGATAAAAATTCATTTTTTTATATTCACTGATCTTTCTCATACAAAGCTTCTAGAGAGGATTGCATTCAACAGCATGAAAAAAAGGAAGGAGAGGGTGTTTTTGCAACAGGGGACAAGCATTCTTTCAAACATTGTTAAGAGTACTGAATTTTCTTAAAGTTTCCTGTTCTCTTCCTCAGTTTATCCATACATAGCTGGGAGTTTGGTTTTACTGTTATGTATCAGCATGTATTTTCAGTTCTTAGATTATCATTTTTTTTGACAAAATATTGGTTGAATGTATGTAGGTGTACATATAAACTATCATGGATTTCAAGTAAAAATGAGATAGGCAATTAAAATGAGGCCTTTGTGACTCCACACTCACTTCTTCAGCAATTTTTTCAAAGTATGCTCCTGTTCCTTTTAAAAAACCAAATGAAAAACACACATATCCAAAAAAACTCCAAAACAAACAAATCTCTATTTCTCCCACAGTTGCTTTTAATTCTCTTCTCCTCCTATTTTGAAACAGTATAGAGCACAGCCTGACTCACTGTTCAAAATCAGGTTTGAGTTTGCTAGGAGAGGCCTGAATGTTCAAGACTTTGATTTTTCTCTCTACAAGGAGAAAAGAGGCTTGCATAACTAAGAAGGGGGTGGGAATCAGAATCATTGACACCCTTCCCCAGTTTCTATCAAAATGCTCAAACTCTCACCCAAGACTTAGCAAGACAGCTAAACAAACTTCAGCGTGAAGCGACTGTTATGGTAAAATATACATTACAGGTAAGTGTCCATTTAATCTGTCTGAATTATAACAGCTAGTTATAGTTATATATTATATTATATATAATATAGTTATAACAGCTAGTTATTTAAACAGCTAGTTTAAATGGCAAACTAGAGGTATGCAGAATTCTTTGGTAAGCATTTGGAAAAAAAATAAGAAAAAAGAGGGGGAGAAAGATTAGTAAGGTTAGGGCTAGTAAGGTTAAACCAGAAATTTCTGTGCTGAAGAGCACTATCTAAACTTGTCTTAAAACTGACAAGTCATGCAATCATAAGGACCATTCATCAATGAAATAATTTTAAGACAAGAATCCATGTATGTAAGAGGTTTGGGCCTTCACATAACATTTCATGAATGCAAAAAATTTGGTGGCATAGGTGACACTACTCTGAGGAATTAAGATTTAATTTGCTTTATTCTTTCCAAAGATACACTATCATGAAGGATAAAAAAGAAATTCAGTGAAGAAGACTCGCTTACTGCCCTTTTGAAGCATGTTAAACTATCCTACACTATTTCCTGGAATCTAAAAATTATCTCTAAAATAATATCCTTCTGCTGGCTTTCCTTTTTATTTTTATCTTTTTAAAATGATATATTGAACAAAACGCATTCAGAGTTTTATGGTTAGGACCTAAACCTTTTCTTATTTTGACAGCACTAGAGAAAAAGACTTAATTCGTCAGCATTTTTTTAAATTAAAAACATCAGTTTAAGAAATACTATTAACTGAGTAACAGTCTTTCAAAATAAGATCCAATAATTCCAGTAAAGGCCATTTAAACATCTTTTATCTAATTTTAGAAGTACTATGCAAGTTCACTCAGCTCTCAGGTGAAAACCAAAACAAACACAGTGACCCCATGCCACTTTTTCTTCCTTTTTTCTTTTTTTTTTTAGTTTTTGGGTTAAGCTGTAAATCTCTGCAATGAAAGACCATTCCCACAAATAGTCCATTGTCTCCTCATGAAACAAAATTAAGTGCAACAGAATAAGTCATCTTTCCTGAACATCTGACTTGAATTAACAAAGCTGGACTAACATCATCCCACTTTCTGAGGAATGTGCATGACAACATAAAATAAGTAGTGTTAGAGCACAGGAACTGCTTTATATTTTAGCACCTGAAATTCCAAACAGCTGCACTGAGTTGATATATGAGGCTCCTGATGTCATTACAACGCTTCAAGACACGTGGCTCACGAGAAATGGCAAGGGCCCCTTTGGTAACAGTCAAAAGAAAATACTCAATAAAACACACATTTTGAAGAATAAGAACATCTGTGAATTTCATCAGGCTTCAATAATCTTCCAAGATATATGTCACTGAGAGTTTAACTACAAATCTTGCTATAAGCCAGTTTAAGGAGCACAATATAGGCAACCTTTACATTGACTAAACAGATGCAACACTGATTTAAAGAAGGCATATGTATTATTTATGTGAAAACTAAAAGGTTGGAATTCCTTGTCTGGAATGAAGGGGGATAAATCCTTGGTTCAGCAGCAAGTTATGATGCCACAAAGTTTTGTTTAATTTGAATAGATGTTGGCCTCCCTATTATCTAAACCTCTCAATTACTTATTCTTGATCTTGTCAAAACTTTACATTCACAACAGTTGTAAAAGAAACTGCTTACTGCTAACATCACAGATATTCGTCCTTCAGAACAATAGAACTCTTCACTAAACAGGTAAAATTTACTTATGCTGAACAAAGACTCCTATTATAAAAATGTCACCACATTTCACACCAAAAGCAGACCACACTGTTCAATCTCACTCTCAGCAATGAAACATATTGTATTACTGTGTCGTGAAAATACTTCACCTACAGATATCCCTGCAATAAATTTCAATAGAATTCCACTCCTTCTGCCCAAACTGGTAAATGTTTTATTTGGTGACTGAATATACCTCTGTCTACATTCCTGCTAGTAAACTAAAGCAGGTTAGGCCACCTGTGCCATCTACACTCTTTATCTGTCAGCAGGTCACAGAGACAGTTGGGACTACATTGTCAGCACTGCCCCCTGTGCACATAAACATCCCACAGGCTGCTATATGTTTAGAATTTTTTCTGAACGACAATAACTGGTTTTCCATTTCAGAATCAATACTTGGGTTGTGCACACAACACAAAAGAAAGCAACTGCAGTTGCCAGTATGCACCTAACACTATGAGCTACAAACAAAAGAAAGTATTTCTTTCCTATTTATAATTTTAGCAGCAATGCTATACAAGATCCTCAGACTCTGACAAGGGTTAATTCACAAAATTACTGGGTCAAATCTAAGAGAGACCTCCCATGAGTTGATACTCACATTTCTCATAATACCAGAAAGTATTTCCAGGCTTTGTTTTACATGATAATAATTTTAAAGCACCTTTTGACTTCTGTGGTTCATGATAGGCTAGTACCATTACTTCTGTTTTTCCAGCAGGGAAACCAAGACAAAAAAAGTACAAAGTGACTTGGCCAATTCACATACCAATGCAGAAGTGAGATGTAGGATTCCTTATTGCCAGTGGTTGTATCACTTACCTACAATACACAGAGTTCTTGGCTGACATTTGTGCATCAGCTGTTGGCTGCTTAGTCCAAGTAATGACACTAACAGCTGCCAGTGCTGGTTCAATGAGTAACTGTTACAATGCATCTTCTGGGTATTGCTCATATTACCCTTGGAGCTAAAACCACCAAATACAGTCATGCAAGCCAGAAAAGGCTTAAGGTTTTCCTCTCCTGACCAAGTATGGGTTCCACCAACAACAAAAAATAATAGGTCCCAAACAAATCTTACACTACCTGTACTTCCAAACTGACATGAGACATCAGCATGTTGAAACAAATAATTACTGAGGGGATTTTTTAATTCAAAACACACAAATAAAAGCATAAAACATGTGGACAGGACACAGTAACAAGCTTCAGGAATAGACCCTTGATTTGCCAAGCCTTCAGAGAGGAAAGGTGATAGCACAGTACTGAAATAATAAGAGGTTATAGGAGACTACAAGAATAACCTAACCTATAACTTAATAAAACCTGATGGATATTAGTAGTGCCAAAAATACTTACCAGCTCATAGTTGATTGGAAGAAAGCAGGGTGTCACTACCTGGAATAAAAAATGAGGATAAAATAAGGAAAAAAATATTCTACCTTTGGAGATGTCCCAGCTGCATTGTTCGAGCTCCGTCCAGACAGTCAAAGAGGCACCAACCAGATCAGGTGTACAACCTGAGTGTCCACTGCTGCTCTCACCTATACTATCTATTCTCAGCTCCCTAAAATGTTAGCACTAACTCAGTGCCCTGCTCACATACTCTAACCACTGAAACAGGTTGAAGAGAAATGCCTTCCCTCATGTCACATATGCAGAGAAACATGAAGGGTTTTCTCCCTTCTTCTATCCTTTATAGCATTCTTTAATCACCACCTCAGTTTTAGTTAATGAGTAAGTATTCTGCTTTTCAAGAAATCTAGAACTTCAGCAGTTCCCAACACCTTACCCTTGCTCTGGAACTGACTTTGGGTGCTGGGTTTAGCAGAGCAAGCAGAATGGATATTCTGTGGACTCACATATCTTCAGAGATTTGTCTCCAAACTAAAATCAATTCCTATGAAGAATATAGTTTCTATACATCACACACAAAAAAAAGCCCAGATGACCTTATTTTGATATTCAGAAACCAAAACACAAAAAAAAAAAGTCGGGAAAAATATGACTAACTTGGTTATGTGATGATCTAGGGAAAATCAAGTATTGGATTATTTCTACAATCTCGTATAGCGGGAACCCTCAAATCTCACACATACAATCAAAAGACTGTAGGTTCATCCATTTACACCACTCAGCTGAGCTTCAGTAGTAGTCATCATGCAATGCTCACTTGAACCTTGAGGTTAACCCCAGTGAAAACTGTTTCATTTAACATATCCACCTTCAAAACTATGGCTCTCTGCAACGGATTTGCCTCTCAGCCAGCAGAGTGGAGCCAGAAACTCTGCAGCAACACCTGGACAACAAGGATAGAATTTTCTATCAGAACAGCTGCTGAGTCTTATGATGACTCAATTCATGGTACACAGAGTGGGTTACTGAGCAGAAGAAGCCTAATGGATCATGTAATTTGTAATCCTTAGAATAATAAAAAGAAGATGCAGCCCATGCAACAGAGCAAGCTGCAAGAATAAAAAGAAACATCAGTTCTGTACACAGCACAGGCAAAGAGTCAAAGGGGCTACTACCTTACTACACAAGGACAACCCACTCCAGCTTAAACACTCAGGAACAGCTTTTAACCACTAGCATAGAAGAGACAACATTTGCCTCCATAAATGGATATGAAAATGATCTATCTCCAATTCTCAGTGCATTTTAAATCATAAATTACTTATAAAAATAAAAAGGAAAAAAAAAAAAAAGTAGCACGTTGTTTCTTCAACTCCCAGCCCACTCATGTTCTCTAGACTACCCCTAAAGAAAACAGGACTGACTGAGCTCTTGCAGTTTGTTTGCTCTCCCCTCTGACTCCTCAGTGGGCTTGCAAGTCCAAAGTTTTAATATGCTGCATCTCTGCAGTCCTTTTGTGACTGCCACTCATGATTCACAGCTCTACCCAACCAAACACCCATACTTCCAATACATGGAAGATGTTAACTAAGCTGTCAGAATAGCATGCCTGTTGCCGGAAGGAAAGACATCATCTGCTTTGGTGATCTCTTGCCTGACATAGCATGTAAAACTTCATATGTCACCTTGAATTACAACCACCAACTCTCCTCTCAAGCCAAAGTGACAAAGCACCAAGCAGAGCAGTGCCCAGCTGAAAGAATCAAAGCCACGTGCACCCTGCACCTCCACAAGCAGGAAACACCTGCATCTAGGGAAGAAAAACTGTCCTTAGTTATTCTGACCATGTGATTACCTCGTACTTACAAACTGTTTTTGCAAGTGTTCTCATTAGCAACACCTAATGTTAAAGTAGATAAACAATTACTTTCCTCTCACTGCACATACTAGGAAGAAAGACTTAATGGAAACACCAAAGGAGTTGGCAGGCTGGCTGAGTAGTGCAGTGGAAGACATGAACTAACATTACATGCTCATGTAATTAATAATTGGAACCAGTATGGAATAAAATTGTCATCACTGACATACATAAATACAATCTCTGCTCTTTCCTTTTTTTCCACTGATCAAAACTCTTGAGGAATCAAGCATATCTTTACCCCTTCGGCTAACTAAAACACTGCTGTAATCTGCTTGCAAATTACAGCTGACTCACTGCCTAAGAAAAATCCCCTTTTTTTCTGACACATGAACACTGGGGACATCCAGGGGACAAACTTCAGAAGAGAACTGCAAATCTCTGCAGATTTGTATCATCTTATTCAGGCAACTCTGGACTGTGAGAAGATGAAACTTCACTAAAATTCACTAAAAATAACACTTGATTTTTTTTCTTCCCTGAGCTCCTCTATACCTGAAACAGCTATATATAGCAAACTGACTTTACAAAAAAAATTCACCTTCTTCTGGTTCTAAGTCTTCTGCACTTCCTTTTTACAGAAATCAAGACCCATGACAAAGACTTTGACGTTCTGCTGCTGGTTTTGAGCTAAAAAACTCAATGAACCAATACACTGACTTTATTTTTCTTCCAACTCCATATACACAAATAGCATCTTCCTTCTCAGATGAAACAAAATAGTTAAGATCTTGTTGTACCCCAACTTCAGCTCTCATGAGCAATTGAAGCAAATCGTTCCACTGTTAATCCAGACACATGCTAAAAGCAAGAGTTTTTTAACCTGTTGACAGATAACAGCGTATTATGACATCCCAACAATCTAGGTTGAGAATATGAGTGGCTCCAATTCTTTTTCTTAGTCTTCAAAGGTCTAGGAGATGCTAAAAATAAGCTTTAGGGAAAAGTATAGAGCTAAAAACCAAAACAGCAAGACTTAAATCCAGCAACAATGCAGAGATAGAAAACCAAGTGTAAAGATCTCAGTTATTGGTTTAAAAAGTTACACACTGTGTACCAACTGCACAAAACAATAAACTTCAGAAAGAGTTTTCTGGTCCACCTACTGCAGCTACAGTTAATCTTAATGACATCTACAATAACTTGGTTTGTCAGCTTTCAATAGTTTCTTTATTCTTGTAAGAAATGTTCTGTTTATGCATTAGTGTAATATTTCATAGCTCCACACCAAGCTGGATTTAACTTCTGTACTTCTGCACCTTCACATATTAACAAGCAATATCAGAATATAAGAATGCTTTGCCTACCTTCAGACACAGTTATCTCTTTGGTGCCCAGCACATAGACATAGAGGCACATTGTTAGTCTATTCACAAATAATCAAGCAACTATTTTAAAGACAAATTACCTGTTCTTGCATTCACAGTTAATATGAAAACATTCTCCTGGTGTGGTATTTCCTGCATTAAGGCTTAGTTTGAGAAAGTCCCATATTAATGTAAAAAAGATTAAAAATATTTTTTTAATTAAGAATTCTGATGCCAATGAATCTGCAGGTAATTTTTCTTCATATGACTGCAACATCAGTCACATCAGTTAATAAGTAACTGACTAACATAAGATAAATGTTAAGTCAAAGAAAAAAAAAAAAGTCAACAAATGGCAGGATATCTGGCGCTAGGGAAACAAAATCTGTCCCTGTTTGCTCTTAACAGCTACACAATGCCCTCCCAACACACAACAGTTCATTGGCTGGGATAACCAGTAGTTACAGTTCAGTGATATTTTTTTTGTCTTCCAGATGCATATTTCATTTTTACCTTCCTTCCTTTTTATTCTCTTTTTGCAAGAAGTATGTGATTTTTCAGAGGAAGAACCATCTTCAAAGAATGAGCCAGTTATTACCGAAGGTGCATTTCAAAGTCCAAATCTCAAACGCTATTATATTGCTTTTGCAAAAGCAATTTAACCACATAACTATAATGAATCACTTTCTTTCAAGCTACAGTTTTATCAAGTAAGAAATTCTGGCATGCTTGCCGTAGTTTATGTGAAACACAAACTATATGCAGGGGGAAGAATCTTCACCTATAAAAAACCTGTTCACTCTAGTTCATTTCTTATGTTATAAAATTGAGAAGAATGGGTAAAAACACCAGCAAAATGAAGTCACTGACATCCTGCAAATAGTGTGAAGTTATAGTCATGTTAGGTGATTTTCTGAACGTTACATGGATGACTGTCAGATGCCTATATGGTAATCTCATGGACGTATTTAATATGAATTTATATATATGTACACACAGACACACCTTTATATACACACACATCTTTTTTTTCTTACTGTTTTTTTTACAAAAACCACACAGACCTATTTATTCCAATCTACACCTTTGGAATTAAGCCTGGAAATTTTTTTTTTCTGCTTAGTTTTCTTCTGGCATGCCTGTCAGTTATCCTTCCCCTTTTCCAACCTACCCTCCAAAACACTCATGACAAATGCTGGCTTTCTTCCGTGCTGTGGTATTTCATTTTGCAGTGTCACAGTCCAGACCTACATCATGAAAGTTCTTCAACTCTCTGAAGAATACATACAAGGCAAAGACACTTGGTACATAGGTCATTTGGGGAAAAGATTTTTTTTTAATTCTCTAATGAAACAGAAGGTACTTCAAAGCAAAAATTGATGAGTTTCCTTTGATGACTGTAAACTAGTAAACACAGATGAAGTCCCTTCCTTCTTCAAATAATGGGATTTGTTCCAAATTAGTTGAGAAGCAAAGGAAAAGAAAGTCAGGATTTGGGTGTTGCTAACAGGAGTTAAACCAGACAGCAGGAACCAAGTTCTTAAAACTAGATTTTACTGGACTTTGCACTAGCCCTCTGTGGTTTAATTTGCCAACCTGAACTGTAAATGCTAGCTAGTGCCCCTCCTGATTTAATCTATGTAACAAATGATAGAGCTTTATAAGGTAGGTTGAAATTATTTGACACAAATAAGTGCAAAAATATAGTATAGTTGCTCAAAATGTCTCATTTTGCTGCTACTTCATATAAAAAAACCCTAATTTTGACAATTGTATATATCTGTTTGAGACTTAACTTCTGCTTTCATTGTATCCGATGTGACCTCTCCAAGCTTTATGAGGCATAGATGACTCAGGGAACCCTTTCAGGATTCCATGTGTATGTATTTTGGTACAATCTCCATAAGAAAACATTCTTCATCTGCAAAGCCAAACAAAACTTACAACATTACCAGATAGGGAGGGGGACAGGAAGTAGAGGGGCTCTTTGTTCTGCCAACATTTTCCTCTCCCAAAAGAACACACTAGCAGCATGGACTGAATTTTCTTGAATGGAAACAAACTGCGTACCAGAACGGCTGTATCTCAGAATTCTGGACCTATAACATAAGTATCGATCTGGTTTCTCAAAGGTTTCAGTCTGCTTTCAACATCTGAGTAACAGTCATAAGAGCTACAGGCATTATTATTTCTATGGTCATAAATGTCATTTCAGTCAACATTATCAGAGGTTTTAGGGTGAGGAGACATGAGTTTTGTCACAACAAATTGCAGACATCACTGCTCAGCCCACAGATTTCACTGCATCTAGTGTTCGTCTAAGACTTGGGACAGATCTATGCCCCTCAAATAAATGAATGAAAGACAAGATGAAAGCAGTATTTAAATAAGCATATGTTAAAATGGGGAAGTGTGTTTTGGTTTTTTTAATACATATTAGGGGGAAGAAAGGAATGTGGTAGAGAAGAGCACCAGAAGGCAGCAATGTCACTCTTTTCTACTCAACATCACAGAAAGATATGAAGGCAAGAAGACACATGTCAAATTTGCTGGTAAAAAAGCAAAAAATAAAAGATTCGTTTGGGGGACATATTTCCTTACAGTTGAAAACCATCCATCTACAGGATGACTCTTTGCATCTCCCTAAGGTAAATTTAATGCTTAAATGTACTAAATCATAAGAAGGAAAAACAGTATTGCCTGATGCAAAGAGCTAAGACGCATACAGCAATTTAGCACAGGCCTGATTTCAATCTGTGACAGAAGGTCTGCAAGAATCACATCTAAGAGGCAGTGACCTCTGCAGCAGGAATTTTATAGAAAACTTTTGCAAAGACTTCTGGAATATGCTGCTTAGCAAGCCAAAGAAGGCTAAATTAGACGAAAGAGTTGTGAACCAAGCAGGACCCTTCCACTTTGCCACAAGAAGTGGGAAAATGCCATGTTGTAAAGACACAGTCCCCTCTGTGAGGCCCCAGTTCACCCATTTTTGAGATTGAAAGCATTTTGTTGGAGGTTGACATGGAAACACCTGAATTTTATGGCACTATTTCTGATGTTCATATATCACACTTTAATGGCTCTCCAGTAATTTTTAAAAACTTCCCTCCTCTCAAAACACATTAGAATGGAATCTTAAACATTTAAATTCCAAATATATCTTCAGTTTTCCAGCTATTCAGGAATGAGATAATGCAATAAAACAGTACAGAATGACATTTAAATACATCTTTTATCAACAAAACTAGCTCTCCCAGACTAAGACTGAATTTGCTTTATTATGCTTTAACTGTAAGAAGTATTTTAAATGCTTTCTCCAGCTGCACAGAACAAGACAAGGGAAGCAGCCTTTTAGAAATAATTATTAGTAAAATACTATTAAATGCTGTATTATCACACAGAAGTAGTAAAAGCAAATTCTAACAAAGCTTAAACACTTCAGCTTGCTGATAAAAAAACAGTAAAAACTGCTGGGATACAGCTCTATGTTCATAATGGATAATACTGTCTTTCTGTTTCCACTAAATTGTGGTTATTCATGATGTCTCTCATTCAGTTTTCAATCTTCTATCAAGCCAGTAAGGCAACTTTTTGTTTCTCTCAGAGAATTTTCTCCCATGTGTTGCCTAACAGATGATAACTACGACACTTAAGACACAAAAGATGTGGATGGGAGGAGGAGGAAGGGTGCAGTTTGGTACCATCCCTTAACTGGGCAGCTTTCTCTTGGGAAGTGCAGAGATACCACGAGATTTTGGCTGGGGAGTGAGGAGTGAGGGGCTGGGCTTGGCCCTTGCTCGCTCTCTTGATCTCGGGATCAGACTGGGGCCGGGGGGTTCTGGTGCTGCCCAGAGGATTCGCTGCCACGGCAGAGCTCTGTCCTGCACAGCTTCTCCTTACCATGGGTGAGCCTTTGCTCATAACAGCAGCCATTGAACCGGGGCCTTTCCAACACCCCATCTCACTGGGAAGGATCCTCACCATCTGCTCGGGTGCCCCAGGGGAAAAACCAGGACCCTGATCCCCTTCCTCCTCTGGAGGGATTGTCTCCCATCTGCTTGCAGGGGCCCAGTCACCATTACCCAGCCCCATTGTTCTCTACCACTGCTCTGGGCTTTTATTTTTTTGCTACACTTTAATCCAACACCCTGCAGCTCCTGCTATGGCTTCAGAGTTTTTGCTACACTTTGTCTGCCACTCTGGGTGTGCTCGCCTTTGCTGTTCCAGCCTGCTGCTCCAAGGTTCCTGCTACAGCCCATTTTGCCATCCAAAGGTGCACCGGGACCGGCTGCCCCCCGTGAGTTTGTAAAGGAAGCTCCTTCTCCATCCCTTCCTGCCGGCTGTGCCGCCATTCCCGTGTGGAGAGAGGCAGCTGGGCCCGCGCCACAGCGCCCCCTGCAGGCGCGGGGGAATCATCGCACCCGCCCTGCCCGGCCGGGAGCCACCAGCGCCCCTGGCGGCTGTGACCGGAACTGCTCCAAAGGGGAAAGTGCCCCACAGCCCCGAGAAGGCTGGCACTGCCTCTGGGGCCTGCTGGTTGTGGCTAATGCTGCAGCTGTGGTTGCTTGGTTGCACTGTTGTACATATATACAGACATATATACACATATACACACTAGTAAATAACCGTTATTCTTTTTCCCATATCTTTGTCTGAAAGCCCTGTCGATTCAAAGTTATAATAATTTGGAGGGGAGAGGGTCACATTTTCCATTCCAAGGGAGGTTCCCACCTTCCTTGGCAGACACCTGTCCCTTAAACAATGTACCAATTGGGTCTTACATAACACAACAAACTATCTGAATCTATATACACTGATGGATGCAGAAGTCATGAGCCTTAGACAGCAGTCAGGGGAAAAAAAAAAAAAATCCATAGAAAAATTTTTAATTTAAGCTATGTGCTGACTACTTCTCTGAAAATCAGAAAATAAGCCTCTTGTAAGAAATAATTGATTATTGAATTTGGTCTTCTTTTCATAATTTTTTTAATATTCTGTAACAAATACTAATAATTTCATTTCAGTTATTCAAAAATCAGAAAACATGCCAGCCAGTATCTTGATGTTTGGCTATTATATACTTTTGGCACTCCATACACTACTCTTTTCAATAGTCGAAACCCAAATGGCTAAGAGCTGAAACAACTGTTTCCTGTTTTAAACATAAGGCATAAATATGAAATCATTCATCTCCAAAACAAATTCAAAGAATCACAAGAGTGGTTAAATATCATAATTTCTGGAAACTCTAGTTCTATGTAGCACCTACCCAAGTAAATCTGGGAGCTACCAATGCTATTAACAAACCAGATTCTTACACAAGTGGTAGAATTCCATATTGCAAGTACTACTTTGAGAAGCAAAGCTATTATGCAAAGAGGGATCAATTACATCATTTAGACTAAGAAAAGGTACATCTTTCTACTAAACTGTTTTGCTTCTGCCAATAGACCACCCCTACTACAGTACTATTACTAATCATGATTGAATGTATATAGGTGATGAAGCCCTTTAAGAGGTAACACCTTACTTAAATTTTTAATAACCACTGTGTATTTTATCATCTTATTTCATTTAAAAACCCAGAATTCTTCATTTACCCAGCATACCACACAAAACAGTGATTTTCTATTGCACATGTACCTTTTTTACTCAAAATGGGAGATGCTCAGCCAACTGATACTTATATTTATTAGAATTTCCCAAAATGTCCTGAAAAATCTCCAAGTCCTTCACAAAGCAAAGATTCTTTTCTTGAATTTAGTTATACACTTTGGATGAACTGAACAAAACAAATGCTTGCAAACATCAAGGTAACAACATAGATATTAGGTCTAGATCTTTGGTCTCCAGAAGAGACTATAAAATATGCTGTCGTAACAGATAGCAAGTACTAATCAAAAGTTTAAGTTACAAGAATGGACTATTACCCCATAAAAGTGCAAATATTTCTGGCAAAATAAAGCCCTCCAAGACTGCTAGATATAGACTGAATCTGTAGGTGTCTCTGATTTGCACAGATCTAGCAATGGGGAAAGCAAGTCACATGAGATCATGGAACTGCTGACCTCATTTTGTGTGAAAGGAACTAGAAGATTTTCTAAAGTAAGAAAAACTAGTAATGAAACTGAACTTGGAATCTACAGTAATCACTGAAAATTAATAATATGCTTATATTTTTTATAATCCAATGGCAAAAGTTTGCCTTTAAATCTCTGTTGGTGTACAAATTTCATATATTTGAATAGATGTGTGTATACGCACATGCATGGGGGCTGATATACATGTGTCAGAGAGTGAAATACTACCGTTTTTAACTTAAACATTTTCATGAAGGACTTTTAAAACTGTATTACAAAAGCTGCACAGAATACCACCACACCCTGAATAGCCTTCTGAATGAGGCCCTGGACGGTTCAATGATGAAGATAAGATAAAACTCAGGAACTGGGGATATTGACAAAGCACAAGCTTAGCATCTTCAGGGAGGAGACCACAGCCCCAGGGCTATCAGTGCCAGACCCTCACATCACACCGAAGAGTGTGAGACCAACTCTGGGTTCGTGTTGGAAAGGTCTCTGATGAGAGGCAGTGATTACCCATCCGCCAACGTACAGAGGAGCTCAGCTGTGGGGCCCTTCACCCAGGTGAAAGCTTATCCACAGCAGAGGGGGTGTCATGGCCCACCAAAGCCCCCTTCCCCAAACGGGTCCCCAGACCCTGCCCCAGAGAGGATGCAGCAGACCCTCAGTGTTGCAAGGGACAGTGTCAAACTGGTTCCCTGCACAGGTGACATGTGGACATTCCCACCTGGCCCAAAGCCTTTATTAATCCATGGAATTCTATACGCTTCGGTGTGTGATGGAATGGCATGAGACCCTCACCACCAAGAAGACCAGATGGAGGGGAGCAACAAGACATCATTGGGACCCTCGGATGGCTGACGTGCTTCCACCTAACCCCTGTCACTCTCTCCCCCTCCCCTCCACACACACTTCCTTTTCTATCTCTTTCTTTTTACTCTTTCTCTCTGCCTCTTCTACTATTAAATAAAATGCATCAATTTTTGGTACCAACATCTAACCTTGCTTGGTTTTAATCCTGGTTTTGGGTATATTTTGAACCTTCTTAAGTTCTTTCTAGTTTAAACACAGGGACTTAGTGTTCTTTGCCTTTCTGGGTTTAAACCAGAATCATAACAGCACGTATACCTAATGCACTCAGATACATTTTTTTCTTTTCTGGCAGAACCGTGCAGTTTGTATTTCACCCACTTAACTTGATGTTTTCAACTTAAAACAACTCCTGTGGGAAGAATGAGAAACTCAACCACTGGTGCAAATATTTCAACTATATTGGGATTTTGCTTTTTAATTAATGGCAAGAACAATACCCCAGGCTAGGCATCTTTTATCTTATTCTTAATTAGTTCATACAGATTTTGTTCTGTCAACTTTAAATACATGTAGATCAACAGCAAGAAGGGAGGCAAAAAAAAACATGCTTACCTTTTCTTCACATTTCCTGTGGCAGGCATACTTGCAAACTAAAACAAAAAACAAAATACATGACTTAAAGAATAGGTGGATTGTCCTCTCCTTTTCTTTAGATCAGCTTTCTATAAGCAATCTGGCCAAACTCAAGTCTGTATCTATAAAAGTATGTACATATGTTAAAACAAAACTAAACTAGAAGAAAATACGCATTTTTAGTTTTCACCCATTCCTGAAAGATTAGTTAATTACAGCAGTGTTATCAGATTTGTGTATTCTATCAGCTCATGATACTGCACCCCTATGGTACTGGTTAAACATCATGGGCTGAATGTCTTGACACTTACCTTTAAAGCTTCATATATACCAGAAGTATTACCATTTAAATAGCACAGATAGTAAATCAGATTGTTCCCAGTGGAACCTCTGAATCTTAGTCATATCAGCAGCCCCAGAGACCTAAGAAAAGCAGGTTGATTTCAAACTCACAAGCAATTAGTACTGGCCAGACTGTAATTTCTGATTATGAATTTCAGGTGATACAGTGTTGCAAACGTTACTTTCAAGAGGTAAGTACTTGATTTCTTTTAAATTACTTCTTCCTAAGAGCAGGAAATGATTAATTGTACCAGCAATTTCAGATTCAGGAAACAGCATTTAACTTAAAAAGCAGCCAGATAAGCAGTGATGTAACTATGATGCAAAGCACAATAACTGGAATCTGACACAAGCTGGTTTTTATTTGATTTTCCATATACACTTCCTCCTTTACTCTGAAATTTGCTTTAATTCCATGCAGCGCCTATCCCTTGAGTTACCATGAGCAAACCTATATTTTACATTCAGGAAAAAATTACTTATTCAATCTCCAAGATCTGCAGAGCTGCAGAATACCACAGAGGTTTAACTGGAAGATTAACTGGGGCATAACCTCAGACCACTGAAGTTGAAAGCCATGCTTGTTTCTTGGTGCTTCCACAGCAGCCTGACTCAACAGGAAAGATACAACTACCAAGGTGTGAGGTCAGCAAATTCTCATTTCAGATTCAAGTGCAACAACTACCAAATGAAAAACCTTCATGCTCCATTCACAGCTCAGGGGGGGGAAAAGAAGTAAGGCTTACTGACAACACATCTTCTATTCTATCTTGTACGTGCTGCCTTCACTTATTCTCCCCACATATAAGTTAGGAGCAAGTTCTTTGCTCACAGTACTTTTTAGGATCAAGTTTCTTCAGTCTCAAAATTTATTAATGTTCACACAAATACACTATTAGCATTGATAATGATCTATATGACTTAAAAACTTCATCAGCCTTAAAACAAACGGAAGACTGCTCTTAACCCATGAGGAAAAACTTAATTTTCTTGCATGACAGAATAAGGGATAAATGGCTACATTCATTAAGTGATTTCACATACCAAAACTGTCTATTTAGTAGAATCCATACTTTATATTAGTATTATTAGCTTTAGCTTTCCACAAGGCTAGCAGATGCTCTAAAAATACATGTACTATCTGTTTACTCTACAAGCTACTTTGAGATTTCCTCCAAAAACAAAGATAACCACCAAAAAAGTAAAGAATAAAATGGTAAATCTGTCAGAAAGCCTTGATATTACAGACAAGGTCTCACCTACTTTATAGATGCTTAAACCTACATTTCTGTGAGGCAAAATGAAATAGAAAACAGATTTCATTCCATGACAACTTCCATGATTTTGCTACTGGTTCTTGTAAAACCAAATCACAAATATCACCAAAACACAAAACCTCTATTAAAGATGTTGATAACTGTAAACACAAGCATTGATTTTTTTTTCTTTTTTAAGTTTCTATGTACAAGAAAAATCTGTGTTTTCTGCACTTACGTAACACAACAGTTCTTACATTTTTTTCTGGAAAAAAATAACTCAAGTCATATGTGAACTTAAGCCAGACAGCCAACTTCAAGACTGAGTCTTTCAAGAGCATCTCATTCAAATTCATAAACAACACAGATACACAGCACAGAAACTCCATATATAATTAAAGTGAGAACACTTTACAAAGCTATATTGCTGTATTTATAAGAGTCAAAGGAAACAAAGACTAAAGCCTCCAGGGGTAATTAGTTAAATACAGTCAGGTAAAGCTCTCTGCCTGAAACAAACTGTATTTTTTCAGGTGTTTAGATGTGTAACATTCTGAGCATATAGATCTGATTCAAAAAGACTGCTTCACTCCTCAGCATCCAGAAATATTCTAATCATATCTAAATCCAGTATTTGCATGGGTTAGACTGAGTTATTACCTTCTCTTCTTCACTAGCTAGTAAAGCTGATTATGATAACAAAAATTGATAGAAATAAGCTCTTCAAAATGAGATCACTGACTGTGCAGATGCTGGGAGCAAAAGAAGCATTCCTTTGTGCTCAGATGCAGAAAGGAGGTTCTCCATCATCCCCCTCAAGAGAACTTCAAACTGCTCACTGCATACATTGCTCCTAAAAAGCACACCAGCTACATCCCAACAACAGAAATGGTTCCCCAGGCATAACTGATCCAAACTCTAATTCCCTTTTCTTGTCAGGTATGAATTTCACTAGTTTCTGCCCAGAACAACAAAACTTTAAATGACTGGGCCCATTTTAATGGTCTATTCTTTGCATATATCCAGATGCTGAAGTGTTCAAAACATACTATATAATTTATGCATGTCCTACTGAGGTACAAGCATCACAACTTTTTGTTTGCTGGTAAGGTAATACTTTTAGGAATATAAGTATTTTTAGGAATATAAGGTTCTACATATGTGCATGTATACATTTACAGGTATAAACACATATGCACACAAATATATAAACACATACACACAACGCATACTCCAAAAAGCACAGAAGTCTTTTTTTTTTTTTTAGCAAACATACACTCAGTGGCTAAAATCAACCTTAAAAAAAAACAACAAAAAAAGCCCCTAAAATAAAACACATACACACGGGGGGATGGGGGGGCAGGGTAGGAGAAGTAGCAGCAGAATTTGAAAAAGATGGAGATATTAAGAAAGCTCTATGAATTGGCTGTGAGGAAGCATACAGGCACATCAAGAAAGAGTGAATGGAATAAGGCCATGCTGCAGCAGTCAAATTTCTGAACATAAACAAGTACTGGAGAGAAGCATCATTGCCTTTTCAGGCACATCCTTTCAGAATGTGATTCATATGGGTTTCTCCATTACAGCTGAACAGTGAGAACACCATGAACAGTGAGTGAGAGATGCCTCCCTTCACCAACACTAGCAAATTAAACATTTACCCATAGAGAGAAATATATTTTCTTGATATTTCATTATTTAGAATACACAAATATGCCACAAATTTGATGAATTCTAAATACAATGAATTCTGCTACATCAAAGAACTGTGTTGCCTGTGTGGTTGCACCTCTTCACACCAAGGCATTTACTTTCCACTCTATGTCTTTTCAGTGCAACAAATATGCAATACAAAATCCTATGAATAACTGAACAACTAGTGTGCTGATAGTATGCTAAGGAAAATACATGCAACTTACATTTAGAAGATCTCAGCAAGCAGCTTATATTGAATGCTGGCATTCTTCAGGCAAAGCTTACAAGTGAAATGGCACTCAGCTAGTCACAGGACTACAGTCTAACTGTATTCCAATTTTAAAATGTGCCTGAAACAGTCTAGAGGACTTAATGTCACACTCTGCAAGGCTACTTCAGTTCTTCGGCAAAACAGCTGAATGTCTGCATCCCACACACAAGCTCTCATCAAATACCAGACTTTCCAAATTTATGTTCAAGGATTCTGGCATTAGCTCCAAGAATAACTGCCCCAAGCTGGCTAGTAGTAAAATGGAGACCAGGCCATATTTAGTCAATTTACTGTACTTCAAAACAATTCCTAAACAATAGGGAGAAAAAGGGAGTAAGACATTTCTTTGTATCAAAATGAAGATGTGTTAACTACTGCAAGTTACCAATGCTGCTGCCAGGGTAAAAAAAGAAGGATAAGCATAGTGAATCATATTTTTAGAATTAAGCTCCAAAGGTTTTGGAAAATGAAAGCTCTGCTTCTTACATTCTTGTGCGTAAGAAGCTCCCTGAAAACCAGTAGCTACGTATTTACCAAGTAAGAAACTACTGCTGTAAACTAACCCCAAAATGATTTATGGTTTACCAGGACAAAGAGCTTAACCTTGTCTCTGTCTGGTAAAGGCTCTGCACCTTGATGCATTTAAACATTTAATGGATATATGTTATGGCAATATGTTTCATATATTTCATCACACTGCACACGTTTTATAAAGACAACCTTGCACTTAATCATAGCTTTTATCAAGTGATCCTTTTTTGTTTGTTTTTAAATAACATTGTGTATGGCAAGGGTAGAAATAAGATAACTCAGGAATACTCTTGGGGTAGAAACTTGCATATAAATAGAGAATCAATGAGATGTAACCCAGTTTAATGCCTTTCTAATCCCTAACAAAAATTACTTGTTCCAAAAACATACACTGTACAGGCCTGGATATTTTTAACTTCCTGGTGACAAAATAAACTGGGATACCAAATCACAGGCTTAGATATTTGAAAGATGCTTTCTTTCCCTCAGCATCTCCAACTTAGCAAAACAGACATATGCTGTTAAAGATAGGTTTTGACAGTAGTAGAAGAGTCCTTGAAAAATCACAACAGAATGTAATCTAAACCAAGCATATAAAAAGATTTGTGTAATCAAGACTTAAAATAGTTCCCAATTCCAGACCTCTCTCTTAATACCAGGAAAGATGAGTGTCAGTGGGTAACAGAAGCAGTAGAGCCTGGCTATTTTAATATCTAGCCTAGTAATAGTGTTACTGACCAACAGCTCACATCTGCAGGAAATATCCTGCACAAAACATCAGGCCTATTATCGGCCCTGAAGAAAATATGTTTTCTTTTTGTTAAAATATCTTGATTTGGCTGCTGAAAATGCAAAGTACGGTCATCACAACAGGATTTCCTCGGGGCAGAGGAGGAAAGGAGACTATCCATTACCAAATCTCTCAAATGGCTACTGGCTACAGTAAACCAGACTGGTTGAAATGGCTTTGTGGATGAAATGTTGCTACAAGTACAGTTTGCTGGCTATTTTTATTTCAACAAGTATTTAACAATGTTGTGATCAGATTATTAGAAAAAAACTCACACCACCACACTTTTCTCCTGACCTGTTCCTGCCAACTTTGGAACAATTTAACTCCAAAAAAAAGCCAAAAAGAAAGCAGCATGAAAATCAGACACACAGAAATTAACTGCAGCATTAAAAATAAGTTGGTATGCAATTTCATGTGAAGCAGTTTTGTGCATTTCTGCCCCTGCCTCACTTTGTGTAGGGGATGGGAGAAGTGTAGCCTAGCTGAAAAAATTAGTCCTTAGATGCAAAAGTAAATACTTCGATTTTTAAGAAGTTACCAAAGTCACATGCCAGAGATGTTACAAGCCTAACAGCCACATTACAGCAACAATATCTGATGGTGCATTTCCTGTGCTGGAAATATTATCCTTGATTTTCTTTTGTTCTTTTTCTCATACTCAGCCAACCATTGTCTCCTCATCTGAATACTGCTCCCACTACTTCATGAGAGTGACATTGTTTTTGAAGATGAAGGCAAACAGAGTTATGGGAAATTTCTGCAGAGCTTCAGCATTTTGGGTTGGGGGGCAATACACTGTTGTGAATGTGCCTTCCCACAGATGAAATATTCCACTTGCTGTTGCCAACAACAGCAGTGGAAAATCTTTATTAAGAGAAAAATATTTTGGCACTACAGCTGCAATAGCATGCCCTTCCTTTACTCCCACCTTCTTCCCGTCTTGTAGAAAAGTCTTGACCACAAAAGGGTTACAAAGGCAGAATACTAGCAACAATGAAAATGTTTCCACATTTTTAAAAATACTCATACTGTAAATTTCTCCGATCTTTTTAAGCTACAGTCAAGAAGGAAATTATTAAACCTTACGCCAGTTCAGAAACAAAGGTTATTTTTAGACCTCCTCCTTCAAGCTAAAAAGATAACCCCATGTTGCAATATTTCATCCACAAAACCATTTCAACCAGACTGTGGTTTACTGTAGACAACTGTAGCAACCCTCATGAAACCCAAAAAATGGCTGGACTGTGTCCAGGTTTTTCTTCTATCTTCAGCTGCAGACAGTGTAAGATCTCAAGAGCTTGCATGTCTGTGAGGGATCCTGAAAACATATCCTGCATAAATTATGCTAAGAGCAAAGATCAAAGAAAAATAAGAAGAAATCAGCTTAAAATGGGTGATCTCCAAAATAAGTAAGAAGGCAGATGTTGCTAGATTATGTGGGTAAAACCTAATGGGCCTGGAAGTTCTGATTCACAGTTCTTAAGCTCTGACAGAAAATGTAGTTGACAGAGACCATCATCAGATGAGATCATAATAGAGGCTATGAAAAGGAAATCATCAATATGATCTGAATATCATCAATATGATATGAATAAGCACTTAGTTGTAGGCATGCTTTCCAAGAGTATTTTTTAAATCTCATTAACGACAATTGATGGAAATGCTGCACAAAATCAGTTAACAACTCTTCATCTTACCTATTTATAGGATTCAGATACTGAATGTATCTAGGAGTTAAGCTTGTAGCCTGCCTTGGTGTCTTGAAGCTTTCTTCACGTACCAAAACAAACTCTTTGGTATTACAACAATTTTCTTCACCCATTTTTTTTTAAAATAAATTTTATCTTCCTATACATTATTTCTGTCACCCATGGTAGTTGTTCCCCCTGCCCTATCCTTTGTTTTGAAGCCTATCAGAAGGGTGAAGTTCTTTCTGAAATGCATCAATATTTACTTTGAGGTCCCCCTCCTCACATAGCATATCATCACATTCAAATCATATACTCTAAACATAGTAGCATTTCATTTCAGATTTTCCCATTAGAGCAGATAATTCTAATTTCCACTCACCCTTAGAAACTTTACGTTCCCTTCAAGTGAGCTAAGCTTATAAAATTGCAGGAATATCAGTGAAATTGAGTCACTGGTTTTGCTGGCAAAAACTGTGGGGTGGGGGAGCAAATTTACTTTTTATTTAATCCTTTATTAGCCACATTAAAAAGAAGTTGCAGCTTTTTAGAAATCTTAGGAGCACTAAGGTTAAAAGTAAGGTTTAAATGTTAACTTTAAAATAAATTAAATAATCACAGATCAAATTCTGGTGTGATTAAGTCGGTGCTTCTGAAGTGAACAAATAGGGAACTCGGGTTCTGCAGACAACTTTCTGAAACATCATGTAACAGCTGGGAACATTAAACATTCCACAGAGGTCTTTGCCTTGTGTATTTTTTATTTTTAAGTTAGAGATTTATGTCAAAATTCCTCCCCTCTCCCCAAGTTCTCACTAAGGTAACAATATGCCATCAAAAGATGTAAATTTTACTGTCTCTCTCATCTCCAGAGTGGCTGTATTCAGCCAGAATGCTTATGTACCAGTTTTGTAATATCTACTGATTACAGTGACTTCTTTTGTACCTCCATATGTTCCAGTAAGTCTTTAATCATCCTTCCCTTTCATGTCTTTGCTGTTGTTATGCACATAATGCATATTCATAATTCCATTATGCACATAGTTTCCATGTCTCACTAGCTAAGCTTTGCACTGAAATATTAATACATATCTTGCAGAGTTGTGTTAGAGTACATTTTACTGACAAGTTGCACACATTCCCAGTGGAACTTGCTATGTACTGCGTGCACCTTTCATCTAGAGAAGAGGGGCTGACCACCCCAACCTTCCAACACCACGGGTGGGCTGCAGTCCAGATTTCTTTTTTCACTCTCCTCCTTTCCAGGACAGTACACTCTGTGTCACTCATATCCAGGTCAACATCCACCCATTTCTGAGGGGTCACTAAAAAGACTTCTCTGCTTAAATTAATGCAGTCTTACTTGGACATCCTCACAAAAGACTGACAGTCAAATGAGATCTTACAGCAAGAGCCTGAGTCCCTACCTAACTCAGCCTTGCTTGGGCAATTTGTAATCTCTCTTCCTTAAATTATTAATCTGCTCTAGGGACAACAACAGACCATGCCATTTGGTCCTATAACCTGCATATAATGCTTTAAATTTGGAGGCAATCAGCAGTTAATTACTTAGGAAAATAGTATGGTTTTCTGATTTGTTTCTTGGTGAGTCTAAACCAATATACAAGAGATTCAAAGCCATCTTAAAACAGTCCCACAGAAGACAATATGATTTGCTAGATCAGTCCTCAAGAAAACATATAAGTGTACAAACACCCCACAGAGAGCAAATAGTGGTATTAAAATCCCCTTTAATCTGATGACAATCTTTTCATTCCCTCAAAGACTTCCCATGTTATAACATCAACATGAGTAGATGAGTATGTATGCCTGTTGCCATAATTAACAATCTTAACAATCTAACAACATAATTAACAATCAATCAGTGCCCATTGCCATAATTAACTAGAAGATGGTTTCATTATGTTGAACTTATACAGTATATACATAAAAATATTAGATAGATAGATAGATAGATAGATAGATAGATAGATCTCACAATACACCCATGTAAGCACCTTACAGGACCTTATTTTACAAGGATCACTCAATGGAAATCAGACTGACACAAACACTCCTACCTCACTACACTCTTTGCCATTTAGAGCCAACTAGCCCAAGCAGTACACAAATTCTAGTTTTCTAGTTTGCCAATTCAAAAATTCAAATTCAATTTCAAGCTTTCTTGTTTGTCTGCCAGGACTGCAACAAGATACACGCTTTGCACATTATAAAGATGCTCATAAGTTCTTACTGGTCTTAGCACTTACTGTAGAACAGAGTATATAAAACCACCTGCAATATAATAATATAAAATTATATACACATATATTTACACACACACACTATGCCTAAACAATCTGTCATCTCCATATGAGTCTTAATATAAAAATGTATTTTGACTTGCCATAAGCAAAGAATTTGATTAAATACAGAGGGCTCTTTCAACTGAGTAACTCCAACTAAACTAAAAGTGAGCTATTAAGTGGATCACTAGCCAACCACAAGTACAGTCACAAACAAGCAGGTGAATTTCAAAGGAAAATATCAAACATCTCCAAGAAGAAAAATAGCTCCAATTGTCTTCAAATCTTGATCTATCGTCTGTAAGCATGTGAAAGTGTTTGATTAAACACAGATATTGCAACTGGATGAGAACATAGTTTCTATCAATAACCTGCTCAATGAAACAGTCCAGGACTTATTCACTGTAAGCCAATTAACAACTGAATGAAACATAGGTTAAAACAATTTGCAATTTATACTTACATATGTATAATATCTTACAAATAAGAGAAGAAGATGAACTGTATTCTTTATTACACTTAGCTTGCACATAACACCATGGTAAGCATTTCTCTCCTCACAATACAGTTAACAGCACATGCCAATGTAATTTGGCAGCTCTGGCTAACATTTATACATGGTTTAAAGTAAGAAAGTATCAAAGGAAGAAAGCAAAACTCAAATGCAGTCAAAGCATCAAGGAAAAAGGTATTCAGAAAAAGAAAAGAATGAAAACAGAGGAACTAAAATTCTACAAGAACTCCTACTGGATCACTCCAACATATGTATTTCCAAAACCAACACATTCATAGCTACATTAGATTAAAAAGAAAAGATACGCAGTTTATTCAAACAATCATTAATTGCTTTAAGTTCAAAAATTAGTTTACAGAATGCTTTGTATTGCACGTCAAGCCTCACTAGCAGCTAAACCTACACTAGGTAACTTAATTGTCAACTGGAGATGAGGGGAATTTCATCAAAAGACATCTGTACAGTGCTTCAACTTTCACACATACTTCGCCCATCACATCAATGTTCTAAGAGCTCTGAAATTATACTTTCTTTTTTAAAATTACCCAAATCTCCCAAATCTGTTCTCCAGTTTTTTTAATTGCCAGAAAGTCTGGAGATTCAGAGCTCTCTGTTCTACACTAAAAATTATTTAATCACAACACAACAAAGATAAATAATAATTCTTAAAAGGAAAGAAAAATAAATTTTTAACGTCTATTTTATATATATAAAATATTAAATAAAAGTAATAAAATAGAAATTCACATGTAAAGACAGAAATTACATCCTTACAACAGCTTGTTTACAAATATGGTAAAATACTGAACATTCAATATTTAAGGTAAGTATCTTTAAAAAAAAAAATCAAAAGGCTTCTGCAATTCTAGTGGCCTCTTGCTAACCATGTAAATGCACAACATTATTATGCATTATTTGCCTAGCCATGAATTAAATTATACTGTACTTCAGGGAAAATCAAACCAGAGCATTCAAGTCTGAAGTAGTGCTGAAGAGACATGGGGAGTCAAGCAATCCTGGGCTTACTGCAAGATATGCAGGTACTGTAGAAATCAATCAACAGCTGTTTGTCCTGACTTCATAATGAGAATCTGTACCAAACACAAACATGCTTATGATGCAGAAAAAGAGCCAGGAGCTTCCCCTTCTTCAGCTCTCTCTTTCCTTTTGGCCACTGCTTTTGCGGAAAAGCTGTAACTGAGTATGCTTTACTGGGATGAAGTATGACAGGATAAAGGGACACCACTCAAGGGTACCTTTCATTCAAACATTCACTCTTCACAATAAGTTTTTATGCACCACATTTGCAAGACAGTGCTAAAAACCACACCCCCAAAATTGCTACCATATACTACTAAAAACCTACACAATACCCACTCACAGCTTTTTGCTTTTTTCTTACATGCAGATGACACATTGCTACATAACAGCAAATACTATATACTGACCAATCTAGAGCTTTTCACTTACATGTAACTTTCCTTTAACTGGTAAGATACAGTCTGAAAGAATCTCCAGTCTACACAAAGAGCTGTCATTTTAAAAGAAGAAACTGTTAAAATGGAAGAATTTCTCATTAATAGACAAATAAACTATTTCTTAACTATAAGTTTTTCTTCTTCTTCCCCTCCCTGCAATGCAACTTGCAACATCAGGGAGAATTTACCAGAGGCAGCACAGCAGCACCAGGATTGGGCTCTGAAACAGCTAGTTTATTTTTCTTCATATTAGTAAGAGTTTCAGAGTACTAGCATACATTTCAAGTACCTGGAGCGCTGGCAAGGAAAGAGACAACTTTTAGTTCTTGCTTTTCCAAAATGATGCTTTATGAAGTCCATGGTGTAATTTAAAATACAAATGGGTTCTTATTAAATTGAAACTACTTGGAATCACCTCTTCATTGTCTAACTTCTTTGCTCCCATCCCACAGGTAAGTATCAAACAACCATCAATCAAAATGTAACAGTAGCAAAGAATGGTGTGTCTGCCTGATGCTCACATCAACAAAAGTGGCTAGGAAATAAAGTCAAGGGGGATTTCTGAAAACTGCACCCAGAAACCTAGAGAAGACTATCACAAACTAACTTAGATATAGACACAGATGTACCATAGACCTGAATGTACTTGAATGGGGAGCGTGTTGGAGGGAAGTGGCATTTAAAAGACACACAGATGTGGCCCTTTAGGACATGGTTTAGTGTTACACTTGGAAATGATGGGTTAGCACTTGGACACCACGAGGTCAGACGTCTTTACCGGCTTAAATAATTCTATGAATCAAAGTTCTGGTTCTCTCCTGGTGCAGCACTTTTTACACTGAAGTTGATCAAGAGGGTCTTTAGACAGTTCCTTCACTAAACAGCCTTCCTTCAAAAAAACGTCTGCTACATTGAAAACAACCAAATCCTAAGAACTTTGGAACCAACCTCCAGAAGGACAGACAGAAGAAATTTTTAAAGAAATGCATACCTAATTACCACTCCTATGATGATCGCTATAATGCTGAATATATAGCTGTTAACCTGCAGTCTGCATCACAGCTCAAAAAACTAGAAACTGAAGTTGGTGCAAACACCTCTAAATGAAAACAGCAACTACTTTTTAGATGAACAGACAGTAACATTTTCATTCTGGGAAGTAAATCATGCATATAGCAAGTAAAGAAACTGTTCGATTAACATAGAATAACAGGAGTCAAACATTAACCAGGCAGAACCAGGGGATCAAATGCCCTATCCCTGGACAACTTGCATAATAAGCTTTCCCAATATTTAATTTTATCACAGGTATCCCATGGATGTGCTACTCTACACAGCAAGAGAGAAGAGTGAGGCAAAACAGCAGTAAGGTGCAGGGAAGAATGCCATGGGTAGAAAGTCTCTAGTCTGTGTTATCCAGGAGATCTTTCATTCTTTCTGTGAGTCATCAGACTGAAGGACTAAGGATTAAACAGAGTATAATGCAAATGGAAAAATTAAAGCAAATAGACAGCTACTCTCGTGATTTTTTTTTTTTTTTTTTTTTGCAAATTAACATAGATAAATCCTTCATGCCTCCGGGAGCAAGGGTCACACACTTCCTCATTTGTAGACTGAATTCCAGAGCCATGTGTCATCCACTGTGCACACATCACTCATATGCCCCTCACAGATCCTCGGCAGGCACTGTCTTATTCTGAATAGCAGAGTAGTAAAAGCACATGATTATTCAAGTCCAATTACCGACTACAACACCCTATTCCCTGATAGTAGCAGGGAACATTGGTGTACAAAGGAAGAAAATAAACTGAAGGTAACTTAGTCCAAGGGCAATTACCAGACACATGTATTCCTAGAAACTTTAATATTAATATTAAACTAATTTTCTTAACAAAGCAAAAAAGTAAACTCCATATCACATATTACTCACCTCTGCAGGAAATTCCTTGGCTATCAATTACTTGTTTGCAAATTCCACAGATACTGGATTTCTTAAAAGACTTATTTTTGAAGGTGTGAGACTTTGAAGCTGTTTCTTGAGGCTGGAAGCAAGAAGAATAACATCAGACCTTCACTCAGCTTTTGAGTCATAATTTTAAGGGAAATATAAATAATTTTAAAATATAAATAACAGTGGTGTTATATATAGTAGTGTATATACATAAAGTAATTTAACAGTACACTTATGTATATAGTACTATTTAACAGTCATGTTACATTTAGCAGGATGATAGGAGTAACATAAAAGTGCTCCCACCCGCTCTCGTTCTGTAACACAAGATTTCCACTCTCAAGTGTGGGAGATAACAGAATATGAGGAACCTCTTCCATATCAGAAGATGGCCACTGCAATAAATTTTTTATCATAATTTCACAATTCACTCTATAACTTCTCTTTTAAGGGGAAATACAGAATAAAGGCTATGATATGATCCAACAGTCTTCTGACCTAAGGTCTTACCTACATAAAAACTAACATTGGTTCAGTTTTAACTGGTTAAAAATATCATAAGTACTGTCCTATCACAGTAGCCAATTTAACTAAAGCTAAAGTTTCTCTGTTTGTTAAAAATCCCTTTGTTTCTTTCCTGCATAAGAAACATACACTAGTTTAAAGTAGCATTATTTCCACAGTAGCTGCAATATCCTATTGAAATATAATGAAATTACAGAATTTCTCAGTGGGAACAGAATTCAAAGTCAATACCGTATTTGCAATGGGTATTTTACAGCTTCTGTAACTTAGGAAACATTTAGGTGGAAAAACAGAGAAGGCTACCAAAAGTCTTTGACAGCAATTATCTTTTCTAGAAGGTGAAGAACAACATTCACATTCTTGGGCAGACTTTTTGGAAATATCAGTTCCAAAAAATTCAGAAACAAAAATACATTTCATCAGATTATGAAAACTCCAAACGCTCTTCACATTTCTTCATTTTCATTTCACATTTCCACCTTACTGTCCTTAAAATACTGCAAATAAGTCTGCATTCAACATTAACACCTGTGCTGAGCTTTAGCAGCACAAGAGTCTAGAAGCAGAAAGCTGTCCCATGCCAGGACCATTGCAGTGCCAGACTTCCACCCCTATGTCAGTTGAGAAAGTTTCCCAGCATGGCATAAGGTAACATGGTAAAGAGGGATCACAAGATTTCTTTGTGGCTTTAAGCAACTCAACATGGCTCTTGGGAAAAGGTTTACTGACTCCAAAAACAACCACAACATAACTATATGAGAGGCACAAAAACAGTCATAAAAATCAATGACTCTTTTCATGTACAGCCTCCACATGGGCCTACCCAAAACTCCACAGAAGCCCCGAGGAACACAGATTGCAACAACTGACCACACTGAGCAGTCTGGGGGCTCAGAGGCTATCCCTGCTGGGGATTCATAGTCAGCCTGATCTTAAGAATAGCTACAGGAAATGTTGTTGGTCTTAGCCACAGTGTAAAGCCAAGATAATTCACTTATGTCCATAAACAATAAATTAGAGACTATAGGAATAAACCTTAGTCTGGACTTCCACAAAAATCTTTCCAAAGTAAGGTGTACTAATCAGCAGAAATTAGTGAGAGAAATAATCTACCAGTCCACATCCTTGGAAGTCTGAAACGGGATGAAATATTTGAGAAATACAACTAAATTGTATACAGTGCTTTATAGTGATTTGGGTTTGCATGGCCAGGTTTTGGTGGGCAGGGTGGCTACAGCAGTGGCTTCTATGAGAAATTGATAGCACAGCCAATTCCAGCACAGCCAATGCCGGCCAGCTCCAAGACAGCCACTGCTGGTCAAGGCTGGGCCAATCAGAAATGGGAGTAACACCTCTATGATAACATTTTCGAGAAGAAAAAAGTTATTAAGCAGACATAATTTTGGCCAGAGAGGAGCAGGGTGAGAACAAGTGAGAGGAACCACTCTGCAGACACCAAGGTCAGCAGAGATGGAGGAGCAGGAGGTGCTCCAAGCATGGGAGCTGGGATTACTCTGCTGCCTTTGGTGCAGACCATGGAGAAGCAGCTGCTCCCCTGCTGCCCATGAAGGACCACAGGGATGCAGAAATCCACCTGCAGCCTGCAGAGAAGACCCATACTGGAACAGGTGGATGCCTGAGAGGAGGCTGTGAACCTGTGGGAGGCCCTTGCTGGAACAGGGTCCTGGCAGGGAACTGCAGACCAATGTAGAGGAGGGAGCAGGTTCCCTAGTAAGACTTGTGACCCCAAGGAGGATCCTCACTGGAGCAGGTTGTTCTTAAAGGACCCATGGAACAGTGATCCACATTGCAACATGGAGAACTGTAGCCTGGTGGATGGATTCACATCGGAGGAGTTTGTGGAGCACTGTCTTTCCCATGAAAGGGACCTCATGGCTGGAGGCAGGGGAAAGACTCCTCTCCCTGAGCAGCAGCAGAAACAACTTGTCATTAATTGATGTTAATCCCCATTTCCCATCTCCCTGCACCCCTGGGGGGGAGGAGGTAGAGCTGGAAAAAACGTAGGGGTGGGGAAAGGTATTTTTAAGGTCTAACTTTGTTTTTGATCAGCCTGTTCTCATTTTCTTAACAACAAATTCAGTTAATATCTCTAATTCAAGCCTGGTTTGCCCATGATGGCATTTGGTGAGTCATCTCATTCTGTCCTTATCTCAACTCATGAGCCCTGTTCAGTTGCAGAAAAAAGTGATAGAGAAGCTTTGGTGGGTGTCTGTCATCCAGTCAGGGTCAACACGCTGCAGTCTTTTTGGTGCCAAAACCCAGGAAGGGGTCCCCAGGAAGGGGAAGATGGAAATTAAGTACCACACAGCTGTTCAATCAGCTCCCCTCTTTCTTCCCCCTCCACCCCAAATGGAATGGGAAGAAGAACTGACATGAAACTTGTATGTTGAGATGAGAACACATTATTAATAATTATTATTGCATTTTACTTTATTTTCAATGGTAAATAGTCATGATTATAGAAAGGAAACAGTAAGTGATGAACAATGCAATTGATCATTACCCACTCACTGGTGCCAGACCACCCTTCCTGAATGCAGATCAGCCACCCTTTCAGTAATTCATCCCTGTTTATATATATAGGGCATGATGCTTTACGGTGTGGCATATCACTTTGGTCAGTTCAGGTCACCTGTCCCAGCTACACTCCCTCCCAAGATTGTTTTGCTCACCTCCCCACCAGCAGAGCATGAGACAAGGGGGAGACAAAAGTCCTTAACTTAGTATAAACACAACCTGACAAAACACAAAACATCAGTGTGTTACCAACACCATTTCATACCAAATCCAAAACACAGCACTGCAACAGCTACTGAGAAGAAATTAACTCTACCCTAGCTAACACCAGGGTAATTAGACACTTTGATCACTCCTTGTAGAAACCAAAGGCACAAATTCCCCTGTATGACATTTGCAGCATGTTATTTCAGGTTAAACTGGAAGACGTTGCCAGAAGTATAATTCATATCAAGAATAAATAAAGAAAAAGAACAGCTGAACTCCAGAATTTCATAGGAACATAGCTGATGGCAAACAGGTCAAAGCTATTAGTTTTGAAAAATCTCTGTCATTATTGATTTTTTTTGTCTTTGAAACTACAGGAGATGCTTTTAAGGAGACAGGGGTCTAGGAGGAAGCAAAAAAGTGTCATTACATGCAGGTAATTTCTCTAACCCAACACAAAGAGGTTCTGTGCCATAGTGAGTTTGGACATTGTTCCCAAAGAGTTGAGAGCTCCTCATTTCCACAGCCCCTTCTATAAGTAAAAAAAATAAATAAATAAATAAATAAATAAATAAATTTTAGATTTATCCTCCCTTCTTCCCTGCAGAGTTCTGCTTTGACTATCTCTGAAAATGAGTTTAGCAGAACTTGCATTTTGAAGAAATTAATGGATAAACTCCATTGTAAATTTATTCTGTAGCTAGCCTGCTTCTCCTTATTTCTTACCTAACAAACACTTCTTTGCAAACCTTGGCACCTGCAATATGACAAAGAAAGACAACTGTCCTAACTTACAGTTTATATACTGGAGTTTAGTGTAAGTAGGTCTTGACATTAATTGATCAACTAGTCAGTCTGTCCATTTAATTTATAACATAAACATCAAAAGCAATTTTTCTCTGTGGCATTTAGGAAATATTCTACATTGCAGTCTTGACATCTGCATTTTAAAATGTACATGTTTTGTTCTCTGCTTATTTTAGGTACATTCCACTATGGGCTCTCTAAGCAATTCAGTTAAACAGCTCATTTAGGAAATTCAGTACCCACAACCTACAGTCTCCTTACACAAAAGCTCAGCATCACCTACTGTGAAATCTACAAAAGCCTTGACAAAAGTTTCTTTATTGTCACCTGGTACAGCTTTAGTGGAGAACCACAAAGCAAGGCACCAAGGAAAAAGAAAGAAAAATATATAAAAATAAAGTGGGGTGGCAGGGAGGGAAGGCAAAGCAAATACACCAGACAGCAAGCAATGCTACTTTCATGAGGCTCAAGACTGGAATCTAAAGTACATATAATATATATACACATATACATATATATATATATTTATAGTATATAATTGTTAGGAACAAAAACTGGAAGAGAACAGTGCAGAACCACGAGCTCCAGAGTCAAGTTTCCCAAAGAAAAGGCTGTAATTACACGTGGTCTCAATTGATAGCATTATGAAAATTACTCTGGAAATATTTTGCCATGCTGTGCTCTCTGTGGCACACAGAAATCTAATGAAGCTGGAACTCTGTCCCAGACTTACATCAGTGTAACTCTGCAGACTATGTAAAATTTACAGATGCATCCTCAGCTATGATGAATTTTAAACAGTACTCATGACAGAGCATTTTCATTACGTAGCTACAGGTTAAACATCATCAGATGCAAAATTCACAGCAATTCTGTCAAACACAGTTTACATAAAAAACTCTCAGATTAAAACAGTCAAGATCCACAACTTTGTTTTTGGCAATACCAATACAGCAATATTACACCCGAATATCATATCACAACATAACAGTTAATGCTTCAATGAATAACAGACCTAAGCAATATTAGTTTATTTCAACTTCGTGTTTCCAATATCTAAACTGCAATTGTGATAACAGTTCATGCTTTAAAGTGGTAGTCAGAGGGTTTAGATCTTTTATTAAATAATCAAGGAAATATTTTAAAATTAAACCTTTTCAAATAATCTTCAAGAAAACTATATAACTATATTCACACACATACATGCTCCATTACAAACAAACAAAAAAAGGCACCTAGCTGAACTAGAATTGGTTCGCTACAAAATCATCCAGGCAGTGACTAAGTTATATTGATGAGAAAATACAAATCTCAGCAAAAATTATAGGACTTTTGAATTTAAATCACTTATTTCAAGTGTTACTCTGTGTTGATGAGGAAGCCAAAACGTCCAATGATTCCTCCAACTCCAAAACTTGCAAAAATCCATGTCACATTCCAGCTAAAAGAAAATTATAAACATACATACCAACACCTATTAACTTTCCCTATGGCACACTCTAGTCCTGCTGAATTTTACATGACCTCTTAGCATAACAGCAGAATCATATAAAGTAAAAATATGTTTTGTTCACTTCCCACCTGTGGTCATACAAATTCCTTTCCTTTATCATCTAACTTACCAACCTATACTGCAATTTCCTAGGACTCCCCTCGTGCATTCTTCTACTCTCCAAGGTAGCTTTAAATCCACAACTATTATTTTAAATACATGGACAGAGGGACCAGCAATGTATTACCAAAATAGGTATTTCACCACCTTTTACAGGCTAGAGAAATTTCCATAGGTGATGTCCAAAAGAAAAATTCAGATAAGACATGACTGAAAGAAGTTTTCATGAAAAGGCTCAGTCCCAGTTCAAAAAAGGAAACCTTTGCAAAACTAAGCTATATAAATAAATCACATGGCTAACAAAAAAACAGCACACCAAACAGAGGAATGCCACCTCTCAGCCCTTTCTGTTAAGTTTACTCTTTGTTACTTCTGTTATTTCTCCACTTCCTCTCCTCCTTCTTACTGGAAGTGTACCACAGAAGTCACATGATTTCTGCCCAGTTACTTAAAGATCTCAGGGAAAAACCAAAGAATAAAATCCCTTCAGGTTCCCCACACTTTCCCATAACTAGCATTTCTCAAGCAAATACTGATGAGACAGAGCTGCCCAGAATAGCAACAGTTTGTATTACACTGATGAAACAAAAGTTTTGAGTTTCTCTACTCTCCACACAGTAAAAGAGCATTTTTTAAAATTTCCTCCTCCTGAACCGGTACTCCACATTTGCTGCAGGTTTAATGCCCAAAAAAAATATTTAAGAATGCCTGCTATGCATACAGACCAAGTAATATATTATCCATCTCCCCTCCAAACCTGGCTTTTAAAACAGGGTTGACCACACTTCTGGGTGACTATAAAAAGTGATTATGTCAAAAGTCTCACACAAGGATAGTATGAACATACAACAAAGAACTTCCCAGAAATAGCAAACAGCACAGCATATGAGATTCCCTGCAGCTTTCAGATATGAGAATCTCTTAGGAAATGTATTATTCCTTCAATAGTACTATATTTTAGCCAAATGACATGAACTAAACCTATCACGCACATTTAAGTACATCCACAAGTACCACAAGTGAATATATAAATATTGCGGAACCTCTCCTACATGACAAGAATATGGGATGGGGGCAAAATAATTAGAACACCGAAGTATTTTTACACTGGCTGAAATAAGGCATTTCTGGCTGTTTCACTCACAAAGATTATTTCTACATTGACAGACATAACATATATATATATATACATACATATACGTATGTAAAATAGATATCTTTTTCTTTTTTACACACACATCCTAAAATGCACACAAATAGCTAGTTATACTACTAATGCTATTACCAAATAACTTCAGAGAAATTTCAAAGACAATGGAGTGTTTGTTATAGACAGTCTATTTCCTCATCATTCATCAAGGCATTTCACAGAAAGATAAACAAGACCAAGCTGGAGAAGAGAGCTATGATTTAAGATTATACAACCTGAACCAACATTGTGTCCAAGTGGAGTCTGCTCCTGACTTATTATTCAAGTGAGAGCACATGGAGAAGTTTGTGAGGAAAAAAATGTCTCACCAAACCAGTTGAGTAAATTTCATGTCAAAAAGAAAAAAATCATGTAATTTAGTAGTACAGAACTGCCTTACTTTTTTGGGCCCTTATGCTTGTAGAGTAACATAAAATGACAGAAAATAGTTTTTCCCAGCTTGTTGAAAATATTTGGTGCTACAGTTTTAAGCAGCACAGGCTTTTGTAGTTTCTCAGACTAAAGAAATCCAGGTCTTCATTATTTTAATGAGAAATTCTGCCCAGGCACCAGGGTTTCAAACCTATACACTTTTCAAAAAACAAACAAACAAACCAAAAAATCAAAAAAAGCCACTGAAAAGCAAGTTTCTGTTCAAATGACCTTCAAGCCATACAGATTTAAGGAAAAAGGTCAGAAATGAAAAGCACCAACGTTAAATGTTTATTCAGTGTATCAACAGCCAACTGTAAAAAACATGGCTTGAAATATAAGCTTTGCCTTACTGGGTTAGCACAACATCCACTTCCTTCACACAAGCACGTCACTGTAGTTTCAGAGAGACACTATTCAAGCAGTGCAAGCCAGCCTCATCCCTTCTGTGTCCCACTCCCTTCATGCTTCTGCATGTACATACATGCCAGAAGGTCCATCACAGACCCATCCTCCCAGTTGGTGCTAATGGACCCATTTCCCACTAGTTCTGTCAAACTCTTCCTTTGAACATGCTGGTACTGTCTGCCCCACAATATTCTGCAGCAGAATGCTCCAAAAAGTCATACTCTCCATTGTTTCAAGTATCTTAATTTGTTTATTTTAAAGTAAACTCCCATCATGTCTGACGCTTACTAGTTTCTGCATTGTGGAACTGCAGAACTAGCTCTGTATGTTAACCTACCCAACATCTTTATGTTTTTGAAAAACCAAAGGGAAGAGTCCCCATCTTTTCAGTCCCTTCCCAAAAAGCAACTGTTCCATCCCCCTAACCATTTTCATCACCCTACCACATGCTTTTATACAGGCTGGGATCTGAAACATACCTCAAAGTTTCAAGTTAACAATCCAAAAGGATAGATTTGCCCCACAGTATTCATACAGTCTAGTAGTCTAAATCTGGATTTCCAGACATAGCTGCTTCCAATTCCTGCTGCCAGAATAATAATAATAATTAAAAACACCACAACTTTGGTAGCTGAAAAGAAAATTGCACTGGCCCTCACACACAAAGCTTTTCACATTAGCTCTCTCAATTACAGCTCTGAACTAACAAGTTGAAAGCCAGACAGACACAAGGCAGTGCAAGATGCAATAGAGAAGTAGCAGAACAAACCTTGTCTTGCATTGGGTTCTAGAATGCTGGTCCAGAGCCTTAGCCCCTCTACCAAGTGACCTGTCCAGAGAGAGCCATGACTGAACACAACAGCAACTTCACTGCTCCCTAATAAGAGAGAGGATCGATGTCTCATGTCCTGTTCTTTCACGCACATTTGTCCTTTGTAGACAGCTCACCTCAGAGGAGGTCCTTCATCAATTGCTTGTGCTCTTCTCAAAGTTTTAAATTCTTGAGACAAAGCACTACCAGCTTTCTTTGAAAAAATTATTTCTGCAAGATGCAAAGGTAATATAAGAGAATAAAATGTTTGGAAAAGACTGGTAATTAGATAAATTTCCCTTTTTAAACTTTGAAGCTGACCATCTCCAACTTTAAACAACAAATAGAAACTTCATCATGTTGCAGCTTTCCAAAATAGACTTCCTCTTATGATCTGGCTAAGATTTCAGCCCAGAAAATAACAAGTCCGCATCTGCACAGAGGTGGGTAACACCTGCTGAAGAGAAACAGCACCCACGGTTATCTGAATGCATGCCCATTAAGTAGTCCAACACTCCTTCCAGCAGAATGGAGGCAGAGCAACACGCCTGCTGGAGAGACACAACCTTCTTGCCTTTCTCACTGCTCTCTTTTATCCTAATATCCCTGGGAATCAGTCACCTGTACAGAGCAGTGGTTCACTCCCTCTCCTCCCAACAGGAACACACAGGGAAGCCTGAGGTTCACTCCTCTCACATAAAATAGCTGCAGATCTCACATCTTTTCATTTTATCACTTCTTTGCATTTTCGTTTCAACACCTCAATTTCTTCACTGCTCATGCACCTGTATAAGTGGAATAGCAATTAGGAGACCAATGGACAGTCCATTAAGACAGTCATTACTCCAGACATTGAAAAACTTTTCTATTTTATCCTCATCTCATTGGCAAACCAACACTTTGTTCTGCATGGGAAAACACAATAGAAAGGAAATGTCTGAAAGCAGCGAAGTACTGTCCTTTGCTTTTCATGAAAGTTCAGTGTTTGTCAATGACTATTTTTCTTCTTTGTTAAATGAACTGACCTTGTCTTCTCTGAGACTATACCACTGCTTTTATTACATAATGACTAGAACTCCCACACAGTCAGAGTTAGACAGCTGAAGACAAGAATTCATGTATTTAAATAGCAGGGGGAAAAAGGCTATATCTGAAGATTCTTGGTTTATTCTGTTCACAGAAAAAAAAATGAAGAGCATAAGAAAAGTTAAAATTCAGATACACCAGGTATCTACCCTCAAAATGCTGGCAGCTAATGATTTTTTAAAAATCATCTTACACACAGAACCTCCAGTCAAACCTTTTCCCACTGCAGATTAATTCTTGTGAGTACACAAACACATTGAGTTAACATGCACGTTTCCTCTATCTTGACAGTCCCTAATGAGCCTGTTTCCAGAAACAACAAAGGACTGCAACCTAACCCTCTTGTGACATAATGCAGATACAAGACCAAATACCAAAGAGCTACCAAGAGTTCTCTTGTAGAAATTTCTGATGTGGTAAGAACAAGATATTAAAAACAAACAAAACAATAATTTAAAAATCACATTAAAAAATAAAAAACACAAAAAACCAAACCACCACACAGGAAATCTACCAAGGAAACAACTAGGAACAATCTAATACAGAAAAAACAGTAATTTTACCAAATTCTGCAAAGAAAGGAAGAAAGGAGAGAAAGCAAAAGAAGAGGTCAGACCTGGACTAGAAAAAGGGCAGACAGAAGCAGCTATGTGTCAGAACATAGCTGAGAAAAAAAACAGCTGAGAAGACTGAAGATGTATGTTACTAAATCAGTCACTAAAAAGTAGAAGAAATATTACTGATACTAATATAGTGAATATTTTTACCCACTTAATTTAGGCTCACAGCTTGAGCTTTCTCTCCTACCCTGACAATCCTGCTTGAGGCAAGCGTGCTACACTAATACATTTTCAATTTAGCACTTCAAGCAGGTGATGTGTGCAGCACAAAAGTGATATCTTTCAGATGTCTTTTCTACCCACTATCCTCCAGAAAAAAATCAGCATCCAGAAGTACACAGAGGTAAGGAAGCTGACAGTAGCACGCTGCATATATATGTGCATTCAGCAGCTGCTGTACTAAGGAAGCATAAACACTGAAAGTGCATTTATCAGGGAGGTCATCAGTCAGGTTATTACATCTTCAAAAGCAGAAGGTAATAACCTTTCCAAGTCTGCAAGATCTCATTAAAGGAATTCAGCACAATGAAGAAACGGCAATCTTAGTTTGGTTTCCTCTTCTCCCCACACATACCCTTATTTACCTACTTTATTTTAACCCAGACTATATGAGCATGGTTCATAGGACCTACTGACAAAGACAGTATTAAGGACTGCATGAAGTCTACCTGGTTGCTATACTTTGAAAGGTTGGAGTTACACTAAGCAAGGAACAGAGTGCAGACCAGCATCTGTGGCCAAAACATCTTCACTCAACACCTATTCTCTCCACATCAAAGCAGTTACTTCGATTTATTCCTCTAGGTCAGAAGTAATGGTATTCCAAATGCTCTTTTTTCAGTGTGTAAACAGCTCTAGTTAAACAAGCAATCACATACAGATTATCATCTGCACAAATGATAGTAAACTCATATTGAAAACAACACCCTGTGTGTATGCCTGGAATTATGTCCTTATCTATTTCCTCTTTTATAAATTTATCTTACTTAATGTAGTTAAGACTGTTCCAAACAGTAATCTAAACCAACATATATATAACAACTTAAAATAGAAATGTTTTTTGCTTTTCATTAAAAACTAAAGACTCAAAATTTTTGGCTTACAAAATTTTGTATTCAGTAATTTAGGAAGCAGGAGAGAACCTCATGTGGAAAATTAAAGTCTCCATTGTGCACTTTTGGGTAAGGCTTAATTTCTTTTATAGTATCTAGTTTCACTTTTTCCACACTCTTTTACTGAAGCTTTAACAATTTTTTTCCATGAAGTTACAGTCAACCATTTTCAGGAAATAGAATCAAACTAGTATTACAAAAAATTTTACAGAGTAAGTGCCACTCCAAAAATCAGAAATATTTACTCAATAATCCTGCTCCAGGATGCAAATTCATTACTTTCATTGGAGAGTAGACAACTTGTGGTTAGTCATTTATTTTGCATTTATCCTGGTGCTCCTGTGTGGTCTTTGAAAACACAAGCTGATGAAAAACACTCTAGTCGCAACTGTAGATTTTGCATACCTTCTAATTCTTTTTTATTTTAAATATTATAAGATTGGTGGTACCACTGAACACAAGAGTTTCATGTCAAAGCAGTATACTGGATCAAAGCCTTGATAACACACAGATAACATACAGAACCCACACTCACCACCTAAACCAATCAGAAGAAACTGAGATAGTGCAGGTACTAGGTAGGCTTGTATTTTTACTGAAGAACATGAACAACACACAAAAAAAAATCCAAACAAACAAACAACAGCAAGCAATAGTGTCAAAACTTCCTGGTTAAAACTATCATTCCTATTACAACAATTTTTTCATGATGAACAACTATTTTTTAAAAAGCTAAGGAGGAATCAACATTCGCCTGATGGCAACAGACATATTGCTCACTGTGACAAACAGCAAAATAAGGCTCCTCTTCCAGTCCTCACATTGCTTCCCACTCTAACCATCCTTTACACTCTGGTACCTATCAGTACTATGGAAAGTACTGTTCTAGCTTTGGGAGACATGCCGAGCACAAGATGCACTCACACTCTGCCATACAGAAAGGGAAAGCACTTGCCATGTCAGGTTGACCTTACCTCTATTTGAGAGAGCAAACGTAAGAAAAATTCAGCAGCAAAGCATACCATGTTACGGTAAAAGAATGTATCAATAGCAGGCTAATAATCATAATTATATCTACTTCTGCTGAACCTCAGATTTTTATACATAAAATAATTTTAAGTAAGTTAACCTTAATCCCACCTTATTAATAACCATTTTCACAGTCACTTCAGTCACAAGCTGGAGATAGGATAACACCCTTGCCTGGCTATCCAAATGATCTCTGCCTTTTCAGTTAGCTATTCCCATTCAAATGTTTACCTCTAACAAGAGTACAGGAAAATAGCCATCTTGACAAATTTCATAAATTCAGGTCACTGACTAGTGCAGGCTGCAACCAACTGGTACCACTCTATGTTCTCATCCAGCCAGGAAAAGATTTGTTGCTACTGGCCTGAGGCTTGGAACTTTAATTCCTCTTCTCTGCTGTATGAATGAACCAGAATAATGTAAAATGGCGTAAGTACAAGGATCACATTCAGCTACAAGACCTAAAGCTCTTGTGGAAATGAAAATCAAACACAACAGACATTTATGGAGTTATTATACAGTGCCTGCTCTGTAGCTGATTAACTTGGACACTCACCCAAGGACAAATAGCTAAACTATTACATCAAGAAAAACAATTACATAAAATGCAACTGTTGCTTAACTCAACTGACCTGCTCTTTTCTTTCGGCTAAAAAAACCCACGCACTTTAAATTTCTAAATAGCTATCCTAGATATTTCTCTGACACTACAATCAGCATCTCTTATCACAGCAAGTAAAGAAAAAGCTCAACAAAACACATGCTTGATTTTCATTATCTTTTTCAAAAGCCCAAAGAATACACTTGAAGCACCAACTTTTTCCTTCTATCAACCACAAAGCTACACAAACCCTTACTCTTCTTACCAAATACTCTCCAATCTCATCAGTATCACTTCACCAGGGATCTTCAGTTTCAATTCACATCTAGAGCACCAAGGGTACTTTCATAATGGCACACTGGAAAAGTATTCTGCTTTTTCACTGTTTTCTGAGAAAACAAGTTTCCTTTAAAGCCTTCATAATTTCTACTTTATCATAGGTTAGATTTCTTCACTTTTAGAGGGTTTAATTCATTATCAGAGCAGTTACTACTCCTTCTGCCCCACAGGAAAAAAAAAAAAAACAAAAACAGAATGCACTTCTATAATAGATTCTTCAAATAATTTTCTAGATCACAGCAATTTACAAAAGCAATAGTTCCATTACACACTTTCCAAAATCTGAAATTTCACAGAAATTTGTAACAAAAAAATGCGAGACCACAGAACACTCATTTAAAAGGCTTAGTTAGTTTTGACATCCAATTATTCCACTAACATTTTCATTATTACAGAGCATATCATGTTGTGTATCAATATTGCTGTTGAAATTCACCAAAACTTCTGAAGCATCTTTATTGTCTGGACATGTTTGCAGGGCTGTTGACAAGGCAGGTCTGCAGGTTGGTATTTTTATAAATGTTGTGAAGAGAAGGCACAAATATTGTTTTATCAAAACCTGTGTGTCTGCTACCATCTATTAATCTATTAATGAAGAAGACGTCATCTCTCAAAAAAAGGTAGCAAGTATCAATCCAGACAAAAGTATTAGCAGGTCTTCATCACTCAACAAATTTCACCAAAAAGCCAGATGGTTAGAGGTTTTACTCTTTCAAAATATACTTAACTGGCAAAGTAGACTTCTTAGCAAGCAGTAAGCCATTTGACAAAATCAAGCAACTAAGAGCAAGCAGTGTTTCTGCAGTATTGGGAAAACACCACCTGCAAGTGTACTGTTAGCTATTCAAGATTTGTATGTTGACCTTTTAGAATTATGTGACTTTCTTTGTATAATGCAGTTTAGGGCAGGAAAATCTGTAAAATTTTTCAGCTGTCACTCTGCATCAACATAGGCCCTGTCCTGTCCTTTCCTTTACAGCAAAAGTAGAATTTCCAAACAAGAACTCACTTTTTTACCAACACATGTAAGCATATAGAGCAAACTACAGTCAGTATGTTTCTCCCAAGCAAGAGTATATAAGAGAAAAAGAGAGAACTGCCTCTTCATAATGTTCTTTCAGCAAAGATTTATAATGCCTTAATGTTGTCAAACAAACCTGATACTAACAGCCAAAGAGAGCCTAGTGACTATTTGCTTGTTTTGTTTGTTAATTTTCACTACACACAAGATTGAAAGGCAGTAAAATTTTTTATAAGTTGCAACCCTCAGCAGTAGAGAAACCACAAGGAATGCACAGATGTGATTACCTTCTTCCAAGTTAAAAGCATTACTTCAGAAACATCAGCATATAAAATATGTTGAATCACTGATGAATGAACATACCTCAGTTTGCCCACAAGCCAGTTCTCCAGATGAACTGTTGTGAGTCTGTTTTCAATAAAGGGTTGCTTTAATTAGTGAAATATTACTAACTGACAGGGCAAATTCCAAAAATACTTCACTAGAATTAGAAACCTTTTTCCCCTCACCGTAACAATTTTTAAATAGCACTTAACCCCTACACAGCCACATAGGTATGCTCTAAGTATATCAATTTCTCCCCTGTAAATCAAAAAAGCAGTTAAGTGATAAATAAAAATGTTTACCAAAGCATCTGAAAAAGCTTCCCAATACTGTTACCAGAGATGAAGCCAACATTTCATTTCAGACCTGTATCAGATCCCACTAGGTCTGAATTTTTTTACAGGGGGCAGAAGGAAGGGTGACGGCACAGGGGGAAACACGTAAAGGAAAGCAAAATGCCAGACAGCTGTTCAAACCAGTTTTCAGTTCAGCTTATGTTCAATCCATAGCCTGTTATTACACTGACTGCAACTGTCACGTACCCCCACCTGCAATTAATTGTCCACCTTTTTGCTTTCCAGTTATTCTTTTATCACCTTGAACAACCTAACACACTACAGTTCACCATCTGCACCTGAGACTCCAGCCTATCCCCACAACGTCCTCCATACAGTCACAAGCATATTGTGTTTATATATGATAGCAACTTGAACTCTGGGATTCAAAATTTACTGCTGAAAGAACAAGTAGTAAAACATCAATACTAGTGCAGATATTTTTTAAACCTTTTTAAAGGAAATACCATTTTGCAAGCAAATAAAGGATGAAGTATTTTTCTTAAAATAAGTGATAAAATTCTTTAAAGTTAAGCCAAACCAAATTCTGCAATTTAGCAACCTGAACTATGGTAGTCTATTCGTTCAACCATGACAAAATAATCTTTTCCATGCACAACATTCACGTATACACAACCTATTAATTGTATAACTCCTGTACCACAACATATAGATGCCCCTTTTGTTCCTACTGCTTGCAGGTGCTGCAAGTACAGGCAGATGTCTTCAGACTAAATGATATGTCTTGTCATAGTAACACTTTGCAGAAAATTTATTATCTTTCTATTACACTGACTCTGGAAGGATGGCTGTGTTTAACTGTCTCTCTGTGACTGAATGTGCTTTGTGGAAAGGACTTGGTTTATGTGAAATAACCTCAAAACACCAGGCTGTCTGAACTGAGATTAAGATTTCATTCAGGTAACTCAGTGTTCCAGTGAGCTCAGTCTCGGGAAAGCAAGGTGATCCTACAAGGTCATCTCAGTGAAAATTTCTAGCAGAATCAAATTACCTGGAATTTAGACTTAGAGTTGTCCAATTCATGTCATCATTTCCAAGCATTCCAGTCAGCATAAGTTTATATATAATAATCTGCTGCAATGCTTACTTACATCATGGTCTGTGCTAAGACTTCCTCTTCACCACTGACTGACCTATCTAAATCTAGAAGCAAATACTTCCACAGAGACAGCAATAAACAAACAATCCTCCAAGGTCTCCCAAAGGTCCTCATATAATAAGTGCCAATATCTAACAAAAAAAAGATTTACAGGTATTGCACAGTTCATTTTCTTTGACTCACTCAACTTGCTTTAGTCATCAGCTTCTTTTCTTAAAGACACATTTGTTAAGAAGGCAATTCAATTACTAGAAACCACTTACTGCTCCTGAAAAATGGTAGCAGATCGCAGAATTGCCAATTCTTTTAATTTTTTTTTAACACTACTATATCACCCAAGATCTCTCAAACCCCAAAAAACCACCCCATATTTTATTCAGTTTACTCAAATTTAACCTCAAATACACAATCCCTGTTAGCAGAGGCCCAGCTATCAGCAGGTGACAGTCACTCTGAGTTCAGGAGATTTCAACTTCCCAGGTTTCTTTTAAAAAGACCTCTGTGAGATGGGTAAGAAGACTGCTTAATATTCTTTCCTTAGGACCCCAATGAACCTAGAATGAGCCACAAACTACAAAAGCATCAAGGTAAGTCATCTAATCAAAGCCGGACAGACTACATTTATTCATCCTAGAACACAGCCTTTGTCAAACAAATTTCTGAACAAAATTCTGTGAGATCTTAAAATGATCAAAGAGTGATCCCAATCCAAAGCAAACTCCTAAAATCTTTAGATGTAGAAGCAACACTGGGGGAAATCCCACTAAAAAAAAACCTATAAGCTTATGCCAGGACCCTGACTTATGTGCTACTACTTTCCATCTTAATAAGAAATAAATCCCCCCAGAGAAACGAAAAGTTCCAAATGACACATGCGCACCTACAAAACTTTTCGAAATGTCTTCTGGAGTGGAGAAGAGGTAGGGGATTAAATCACTCTATAACCTGACCAGTGCTATTTTACCTGCAGGATAAGCACCCAAGCAGAATTCTGAGAAAATACAATGCAAAGAAAATCCTCATTCTTTTGGAAGATATTAACTTAAAAGAGCAACTTAAGAGGAGGCAGGGCAATACAAGTTTAACAGAGAACAAGCTTAACAGTCTTTAAGATGTTTGGCTGAGAAGCAGAGCATAAAATTTGCTATCACCATCCCCTTGTCTATTTTCAGGTCACTTAAATGTATATGATCTCTTCTAGCCACATTTAAGAGGTCTGAGGTTGAAATAAACAAGAAAAACATATTCATGACAATGAATTATTGTGGATTGTCAATAAATAAAATTTTCCTAAACCCACTAAAGTTTCTACACAGTAACCAAGTACTACAGACAACCACAACATTATACACAGACACACATAGGAGGCTTGGAGTGCAATTTTACTTCCCTCCTCCTGCAGAATACACGATGTTGCTCTGGACAATTAGTGACAATTTCTTCAAGAGTTGTAGCTTAGGAATTGTGCAGTCCTGCTTCCCATCTACATTCTTCTCACATTCCCTCTATCTAGTCTGGAGCTCTGTGTCAGCAGACAGAGAAATGTCTTCCTGCAGGCAAGAATGAACAATCTCTCCCCAATTAGAGAGTCATGTGTGGGCTATAAGCATTTTTCCAAACATAAAAGGAAGGCGAGAATTTGCTATCCCTATATTAGCAAGCTAAAACAAGCCAACCTGCAGATGGAAAGGATCAAAGCGTCTAAGTCACCTCAAAATTAATCCCCTTCAGGAATGTTCACCACCTCCCATCCACACATATATATCCCTCCAGTCCCTCCCAGAGCAAAAAGTCAAAATCTTTGAAATTTGAATGATTACCCAGAATACTATCGTGGTTTGACACTGGCGAAATGCCAGGCACCCATAAAAGCTGCTCATTCACCCTCTCCTGCTACAGATGGGCAGAGGAGAGGAAAAACATAACAAGGCATTCATGAGCAGAGATAAGGACAGGGAAAAGACACTCCAAGGGCAAAACAGGCTCAACTTAGACATACAAAATAAATTTATTACTAACAAAATCAGAGGAGGATAATGAAAAGTAAAATAAGCCTTTAAAAACATTTTTTTTCCCCTCAATGCCTCCCTCCTTCCCACATAGCACATGGAGACAGGGGTTAGGGATTTTGATCAGTTCATCACACAAGATTTTCTTCCACTGCTCAGGCAGAGGAGTCCTTCCCAGGGGAGACAGTTTCTCTGTGAACTTCTCCAGCATGGCTACAATCTCACAAGCAGCAGTCCTCCCAAAACTGCTGCAGTGTGGGTCACTCTTCCATGGGGTGCAGTCCTCCAAGGACAGGCTGCTCCAGCCTGGAAGCAGGGACCTCTCTCTCCATCGGGTCTCCCACTGGATCACAGCCCCCTCCAGGCATCCACCTGCTCCAGCATGGGCACTTCCCCACGGGCTGTGGGTGGATCCCTGCATCCCCCGTGGATCCCATGGGCTGTGGGTGGATCTCTGCATCCCCCGTGGATCCCCATGGGCTGTGGGTGGATCTCTGCATCCCCCGTGGATCCCATGGACTGTGGGTGGATCTCTGCATCCCCCGTGGATCCCATGGGCTGTGGGTGGATCTCTGCATCCCCCGTGGATCCCATGGGCTGTGGGTGGATCTCTGCATCCCCCGTGGATCCCATGGGCTGTGGGTGGATCTCTGCATCCCCCATGGATCCCATGGGCTGCAGGGGCACAGCTGCTTCACCATGGTCTCACCACAGCCTGCAGAGGAATCTCAGCTCTGGCACCTGGAGCACCTCCTGCCCCTCCTTCTGCACTGACCTTGGTGTCTCCACCTTGTTTCCCTCACATGTTCTCTCCTCCTCTCTGAATAGAAAAACAGTGCTCTCAGGTTTGTTTTTTTTGTTTTCTTAAATATGTTATCACAGAGGGATTACCATCATCTTTCATTGGCCCAGCTTTGGCCAGCAGCATGTCCATCTTCAGAGCCATCAGGGATTGGCTCTGCAGGACATGGTGGAAGCTTCCAGCAGCTTCTCACAGAAGCCCCTCTGTGACATTCCCCCCTCCCCCCCAAAAAAACCAGGCCATGCAAAACCAACACAGCTTTACTCACATTTCAGTCCAGCTCAGTCTAACCACGTTTTCTGCATTAAGCAGAATAACTGTTTTCATAGAATGTCATACCTACAGGGGACATAGTCTCACTTAAAAGCACACAGATAAATGCTAACCAGGACAACTGGATCTTCATATGAAGTGTTAATTTATTGAGAACTAGGGGCTGCCTTCTTTACAAATGAGAACAAGCCATTAGAAAAGAATTCTCAAAGATTTTTCTAATTATTTATCAGTTCCTTCTAGCAACATGTAATCCTGCACCACATGATCACTGGCCATTTTGAATCTATTGTCTTAACCTAGACTGAGAATCAATGTTTTGGTCCTGGTTTTCTGCAGAAGTACTGTTCTGTATTGCCACATTCAAAACATCACAGCTGAACACAGCCACTCTTTCCCAATTAGTCCCCAAATCCTCTTTCTCAGTAAGTGGTATACCATCTCCTGCAGGCCATAATGAAAACTGGAGTGCCTCATTAACTAGTCTCCAGCTTTCAGGAAAGGTCAGTTTGTTGACACACTTTATGACCCTAACATACAAAGAGAACAGCTATTCTCTTTTCAGGGCAGAATGAGCATCTGCATTTCAAAATAAAATAGAGCAACAGCATGTATACACACGGGGAACAGTCAAAGTGTTTCAATGACATAGAATTAGAAAGTTAAAACTGAATTTTTTTCTTCAAAATACCTTTGCACAGCAGAAAGAGCAGGTATTAAACAAAAGAACACCCTCAGAAAAAGCTAAAAGATTTTGACATGCTACTTTTGCACTTCCTGGGGAATGGAGTTTTAACTGGCTTCTGGCATAACTTCTCTAGAGGTTCATTTCCTAGATGGAACTATAAATCCCATGATGCACTTTATCAATGTTAACAATAAAGCTATTGTGCTTCAGCAAAGCTACTCCTTGGAGAAAAGTCCAGTGCTTACCAAAGCTGGGGGTGGGGGAAGGAAGGAGAAAATATCACAAATTAAGCACATTCCAGGAAGCAGCACAGAAGTAAAAACGAATATTAGACTGAAAATGAAGAATTTTTAAGCTGCAAAAGGCAAGAACTCCGTGGAAGAATATAAAAGTGTCAATCCAGAGCTAAATCTATTTCCTCCTCTGCCCCATCACTAAGTGTCTTGAAACACATACGTAATTTAATACAGACAGACAAATGTTAACGTAAGATTCAAGCTTACACGTTTAAATATACTTTTGGAAGGCGGGCAGGCAAAGCAGCAGCAAGACAGCACCAAAGTATTTTATGTAACCACAGTATATAAGGCAGAAAGAAATTAAACAAGTAAAAGAATATTAGCATCCATAAAATACTGTAAAACACAAAAAGCTCTCAAAATAACACAGAACAGCTGGGATCAACTGCAGCAAGGCCACTGCTGAACATTTGCTGAAAGGGAACACCTGCAACTTTACAAAAAGCAGAAAACATGCATCTCCTTTGAAAACAACTACAGAACTCTTTCCACAGTCATAAAGAAAGTATGTAAGACTTGCCCATATTTATGGGCTATATTTTACTTATGGATTGAAGATGCACTTCTAAAACGTGCATATTGCTGATATTTGAGAGTTTTTATTTCAACAAACCATACTCAAAGAGCAAGAGCAGCTATAATAGAATAGCAGGGTTTTTTAGATGCTTACAGCCTTACGGATCAAAAAAATCCAGTATTGGGGCTAGACCAGACAGAACAAAGAGAAATTTTAGGAAACAGGCTAATAACAATCTCAGAGTTTGATGTTAAACACCCTACCCTATTGAATTTGCCACTGGAAATGCCAGGTTTCCCAGGACCTGCAGTAACAGGTTGTACTTGACTTTTCATCTTCCAAATCCAATTGATCTCAACTGAAAATAAAAATAATCTGAGAGACTGAGTGTGGCTGATAAATGCAAGAATAATTGGACGATTGAAAAAAAAGATAGCATGCCCCAGGAAGGACTTATTTCTAACTTAGTAAAATACTTTGTGCTCTTAAAGGAAGTGTTTTCAGAGGTTTTTTAAGCACTGATTAAATTGATTACATACTAAAATCAACAGCAATTAATTAAACCATAAACTCAGGTTCTCATTTCTTGACCACTACAACACTCTATGTGTTTATTAGCTATAATGAGGTAACAACTCATTCATCAAAGCCAGAGGGAAGTTTGTTATCAAAATTCAGGCAGCTAATATTTCTTCATGTATATATAATAAATTTTTAAATGGCAAAATCACGCATAACCTGGCAAACATACAATATCAACAATTTGTTAAAAATTACATTTCAATTGCAAACACTACAGAAATGTTCAGATCCACCAGGTAAACAAAACCTAGCACATATGTCAGATGTTCCCAGAAGTACACAGTACTCACAAAGATATTCTTTATACTATTTCCAGGACTATTAGAAAAGTATCCTGTAACAAGTCACTATCACCCATTAATCAAAAGCTTGCATGCACAAAAGCTGCATTTCCATGACTAACTCATTTACAATTAGGGGAAAAGTCACACCAGGCTGTGGAACATAGATCATGTCTCCCTCTTCACTAGCTCCACGAAAGGCAGAAAACAAGGATGCTCATCATGAGGTACAGAACCTAACACTGCTAAAGCTAGGTGTTACAAACCACCCAGCTCTGGAAGAAACCTCTAATGGAGCAATCCACTAGCTTGTGGTTGGTATAAAACAGTCAGGAATGCCTGACCTGAGCACATCTCAGTCTCTCAGGTTATAGCAATTGCACTTCATACTAAAGCACTGAAGCAGGAAGGGGATAATCTGCATGTACAGCATACAAAGAGGCAAGACTGGAAAACCTCTAGGCCAATGCAATGTCCTCTGATATGGAAGGCTCATCTTCAGGCTCCTTCTCTACCTTTTCTTCCAGATCGCAGATGAGCAGCCCAAACACAGTGCTGTGGTATCTGTGTCAGCTCTCTGAATAGTGGATTATTTACCACGATGGTCTAGTCTCAGATTCCAACACCAGTTTTACCCTCCTTCTTCACAGCGGGTTGCCCCTCAATTCCCCCTACATGCTGCTAAACTATCAACTCATCTGTCTAACAGCAGCAAACTATCTCTGCTAACCACTACAAACACAGCCACAGCCCTGAAACAGGAAAAAACCTCAGCGTGTCAGAGGACTGAGCTACTGACACTACTGCTGCCAGAGGACTGGCAAAGGAGGATATAGCCACTTCTGCAAGGACAAGAAGCAACAGCAGCATCCTGACACTGACCAGCAGCATGAAAGAAGGTGCAGAATGCAGAACACAGCTCTCTGGACCCTCCTCATCCCCTCTAGAGAACAGGTGGGAAGCCAGATGGAAGTGTCCTCTGGGTCACTTTCAACTGCAGCAACTTGCTGAATCGCTAAAACAAGAGATATGGAAACCTGAGTGCACAAAAAAAGGCCCAAAATGCACTAACAGAGACGAATAAGGATGATTAGGACACAAAAATGTCCTATTCTGGCAACCAAGAAGCCTTGCAAAAACCTGAAGTTTTTGTCTGCCAAAAGTTAAAAGGTGCAACATACTTTATATGGCACAAAGAAACACTGATAGGGAAAAAAATTCAGCAGAGACCCTGGTAACCAACAAGGCAATATTACACAAATATAAATATCCCTCATCAAATTACACACTAGTGATTTATTTTTACCCTATCTCCTCAAAAGAATTTTAGTAGTACTAGCTGCAGAAAAAGAACAAGTACAGAAAGAACTATGGAAGAAGGAAGGCCACCCATTTTATTTCAACTAAAAAGAAAGCTGTAAATGCAGTTCTTCTATTGATCAATGATAATAGTGCACTTACAAAGCATAAAGTCTGGGAAATGGTATGCAAGGTACACAAGGTAGTACAGTACATTGAAAATTTTATATATGATCGAATGTATATTCTTCCTTGTATTGAAAAGACCTCGAATTCACATCACAGGATTCCACAGTTTCCCCACTAAAATTATCTCCTTCAAGAAAAACCATAATACAGCATTTTAATTGGAAGTAAAATCATGTCTGCAATCACTTTTTTACTCTGTCTGCACGTATATAGATTTGACCAAATGGGGAGAAAAAAAGATGGCCTCTACTCTGCTTTTTTTCTGTATGTTTTTGTGGTTAAGGCTTAAAAGATATCATCATCAAAGTTTTGGTTTTTCAGTAAATTAATGCAAGACAGAAAGTTAAATTAAAAAACCTAAGCTCTAGAGATTTTTCCCGAATACATAAAACCTCATAGACTGTTCTCCAAACACCACCATTCTTTTTCTTATTCCCCAAATCACATATAAATATATTCCTAAATGGATTCACATCCTCCTTCTGCCATCCCCAAAGCTAAAAGTGCCTGTGCAGTTCATGGAACTACAAAGACATAACAGCATCTTCCCTTCCTCTGTCTCTGAGGCTGCTTGATTTCCTCAGATCCTTTTCAGTGGATGCACATTGAAAGCATCAACACATCTGTCCATTAGACTGCTGCATATCAATCTGCCACCTTATGCCTCAAGCAATTCATTATCTCAATTCTGTTATCACACAGGTCTGTACCTGCAGGGTAATTAGATAGTAGCGTGGTGGGGTAGGCAAGATGAGAGAGGGAGCAGTGAGCAAAAGAAAAAAGAAAGGTGGACACCTAATCCCTGTGAGGCAAGGCAATGTAAATTTCCTATCACTGGCAGATCACTACAACAGACCCTGCAGACTATGAAAATTCTGGCTTAATATATCAAGCACAGAAAAGCTATACTCTTTTCCAGAAGCTAACAAGTCCTGAGCATGCAAATCCACTTATATTCTTAAGCTTTGAAAAAAATAGCAACGTTAAAAGCACAGTTACATTGTGAAATACATCAATACAGAAGACTACCAAATCAAGTGGGATAAAGGGTGAGGGGGCACTTAGATGCATTAAGTGTATTACCACTATCACTGCAGACTCCTTCACACTACCATAAAGATAAGAAAACTTCAGCCTCCCATTTATCAGAAACAGCACCCTCCTCTATCCTTAGGTGTAAAATATCATATTGCAGGCTGTTTTCCCGAAACTCAGTTTTTATTCATCATCAAATAGCAGGCTTCACTTTGAGAACATTGGCCTACCAAGACCTTTAAGAGCTTTGACGTTTCCCAGATGCTTGCTTTCCCTACCCCTCACCAAAATAATTTGATGCCAAACACCTGCAAACGCTTATATGCGAATCCCTGTTACAGCAATTACTGAACTGTTCATTCCCTGTCTCCTATCCTATGACACCTCTTCCTTCACAGCTGGAAGGTCTCCATCAAGAGCTATCTTCCAAGAGATTCTTCAGCAATAGTTCAGGTGTGTAGCTGATACATTGACTCTCATTATGATATGGTAACTTCTGGTTGCTTTCAGTCCTGTATTTGAGCTCTCTGCATGGAGGCACAGGAACTACGGTTAACTTGACCTGCAAAGGTTCTCCTTTTCTAGGCTTCACTTCCTTGTTGCTGCTCAGGCTCAGCCTATGGATCCACATTACTGCTAAAAATGTCGAACATTTCCAGATGGTAAACAATAAGAATTGCTCTACAGCGCCATTTCATTCAAAAAATATGTTCTCACCCTTAAATCAAAAACATGAGTACCTTACTTAACATATAAACAAACACTTCCATTGTGATCTTCATAATTTTGCTCAATACCAGATGCCAATGCTAGTGCCAGAATTAGGACACAAACTGAACCATGCAATATTTTAAGTTGCACTAAAAGGGTAAATTTGTGGCAAATAAATAAAACTGTAAATTCTGACAAGTTTTGGGAAGTTGATGCATAAGGCACATTCACCACTGATTGATTACCACAGGAGAAATCGTATATTCTCAATAGGTACTCACTAAGGATCAGAAGATACTTCCAAAATGCAACTGAGTTAACAATCCCGTTCTTCAACTGGCAGCAAGAAAAACACCACTAGAAATTTTCATCAGGAATAAAACTGAACTATAAGCCGTAAAATTAAATGCTAACCAATTACTAAGTTTCTATAGTATTTTTTACTGACTTCCTAAATAATGTCCTTACATTAGTTTTCCTTCATTACACCTGTTCTGCAATTTCAGAGCTGCTCTATTACCATCTCTCTTTTTGTTAAAGAATATATTTAGGAGACACATAGGTAATTATACTAAAATGTTTTTACCCAATTAAGTGCCACCTCTCAAAAATACCAACTCATTCTCTGTCATTATGCTCCCTTCCAGAGAATGGAAGTCAGACAGAAGAGATTAAGACACTCCCCATCATCTTTTTCTAAAGCAAAAGAAACTGCTATATTTTTCCAATACTCTGCAATTATTATATCTCTATCTCAGTGGTATCTTCTGATCTGCTAGCCATAGAGCTTATAGTCAAAGAGGCAGATAAGCCTGAGGAATGGACTCACAAGACACCCTACAAGCAGCCCAGAGAAAGAAAAAGATCCCTGTTGCGGGTTCTGTGTTCCAGATATAAATATTTTCTGAATGACCAGAAGACAAGAGCAGGCCAAAGAAGGTAATGCCAATGGGGATGATATCCCAAAATATCACAGCTGTTTTAAAATAAAATATGACCTGCAGAAAGGTACTTTGGATTGAATCAGAGATTGCAGGGAACACTGATTAAACCACTTGTGGCCACTGCCTTATCTAAATAATCACTCCCTGGGGCACATACACAATCCAAGCCGAAATACAATGTTTTAACTTAACTCATAGAAAACTCTTGGCAACGCAGCACTGATTCACGAGCACGTGTACTTCCCACAAATTACATTAGTTATTAGAAGTAATCAATTCAGTTACAGACACACACACAAAAAAAAGCCAATTCTGGCTATGTAGGATGAAAAACCCACTACTTTCAATACCTCAAGGGCTCTCTTTCACAGCTTCAACCTCATCAAAAAATCCCATTAGTTTAACCGAAAGTCCTGCTTAGCCTAGACTAGCTGTAGCAGCTTCTCTTAAAAATTAGCCAGTTTATGACATCTGTAATCAGTCGAACTCAAGCAGCACACAGAAATTTCCATCAAACATCACATAAAATAGTCCCTAAGCCTCTGTAGCTCTCGCTACTGTTTCATTTCATACCTAGTAGAAAGTAAACACTGCAATAACAAAGGTAACGACTACTACCAGGCACTTCTCGGCGTTAAGAAAAAAAAAAAGAAAAAAAAAAAGAAAAAAACCAACACTGTTAAACATAAAAGCAGCATTCCAAAATAAAAATTCAAGTTACAGAAAATACTGTAGTCCTCACCTAACTCTAGGCTTGGAAATGTGACTCTTGGCTAAGGTGCAACTCCTTAACATTGAGAAGACCACCCGACATGGAGGATCCCAACTGTGGAGCCCGAGCCATCCAGCCTGCGCTACTGGCCAGCACCAATGCCAAAAGCTGTTTAAAACCTGGACGCTCGTCAGAAGACACAGAAAAATCCCGAATCTCGATCCTCAGTAAGGATCATTTATCTAAAAAAAGGCACCAGAGAGCTCCAAGCAGCTAGAAGTTTTAGCCAGTGATGCCAAGACACTGCCAACAGCTCAGAAAAGCTGGAGAGGTCTGGGTGGGTACCAAAGACAACACCATTTATCACACACACCAACAGATGTGCTGCAGTGGTCCAGAGCAGCGTAAGCAAGGGCTGTCTGGGGATGGCGACCCCAGGAGCAAAGCGGGGGTCGGGGGAGTGTTCCCACTGGCGGACGCACCTCAGCCCCACACCGGGGGTCACCCTGCCTGACAAACCCACAGGCTGAAATAACTTTCTAAGAGAGAAGCCAGTGCCTGGCCACTAAGTTGCCCAGCATGGAGAGCGACTAGAGAGACACGGGAGCGCCTTCCCGCCCCCTTGGCCGGAGCCTGCCTGCGGCCCTCACTCAGCCCCGGCGCCATCCCGCCTTCCCTGCGGCGCCGCTCCACCACCTCTACCCTCCCGCTAACACGAACTCACCAACACTGTCCCGGTGCACGGCGCTCCCAGTCCCTCTGGAGCGAGACCCCGCCCGGCCCCACCACCGGGAGCTGCTCCCTTCCCGCCCCAACAGGGAGCCCTGGCGCCCGGCAGCGGCCACTGTGGGGGATCTCCTCAATCGCAGCGCGGCGGCCCCGCCGAAGGGCCTCCCTCCCTCCTCTGCCCTTCCCTGCCCGCCGCCGCATCTCCTCCGCTCCGCTAGGAACAAAGCCCCTGGCCGCCGCACCGGCCGGGCACCTCCTCGGTCCCGTGGATCACGACGGCCGACAAAGTTTACCTCGTTCTCCCGGAGCGGGAGCAGGCATCCCCCTCCCCCAGCGCCGCACACACTTGTTGTTATCTCCTGCGCTCCCAGCGCCGTGAGAAGCCTGCAGCGCCTCGATCAAGGCTGAGGAGGAGGAGGAGGAGGCGGGGAAGAGGAGCGTGGCGCTGCTCCGGCTCGGGGCGGGGGGTGCGGGGCAGCCCTGCCGTGCCTGGCCTCGCTGCCCCTCACCCTGAGGCGGCGACAGCGGCCCCCTGCTCCGACCTGCTACCTGGCGCCATCTCCCGCGGCAGCCCGACTGCCTCGCTCGGGAGGCTGCCCTGCTTGGGAAGGGGGTGGGGGATCTCCCGGCCGGGAGAGCGCCGCCACCCCGGGAGCCCTGCATGGCTGGGCTTCCCTCCCTCTGCCCCGGCCGCTTTGAGCTTCAGTGCAAGGCTGGGAGTTGCAGCTCCTGAAACAAGAGGATTTGCCTCTCTCCGGGACGGCTTGGCGTGTCTGCCGGCGGAGGGGTGAGGCTAACACCCATGAGCAGCCACGGGCAAAGTGCCGCAGCAAGGAGGCCAAAATCATCTGCGTGCCGACAGCTCTGCACCTGTCAGCTTCTCCGCACGGCACCGGAGACGCAAAGATGATCCCTGAAATCAGTGCTCAGGTGCTGCCTAAGGCTGTAGATTCCCTGTCTGCATATGTTCACGGAACTACAGTTCCTTATTGCACTGATATTTACGCTATTTACACACTAAGAACTACCTCTCCCTTGAAGTAGCTGAAGAAAGGGCAGCTCCACGCCTGGAGTTCCTGCAGGACACAACACACGGCGCTGCTCTCTGTACCTGCTGGTTCATAGCTGCTGCCACTTACGTAAGGAGTGACTTCCGTGACATAACACAGCCAAAGAGCAGGGCAGGGAGGACACAGAAGTACTTACTGTGCTTTTGCTCCTTTTGCTTTTCAGAAAGCAGCGGTTTACTCTAGATGTAAAAAATGAGAGTTCATGTCATTCCTTTGGTGTAAAATTTCACTCCAAAAGTACCTTGAAATTTAGCTGAAACAGGTGTAACTTGAGGGCATTCCTTGCATATGTATATATAAAGTTAATCAAACATTAACTGAAGCAAAAAGGAATTTAATTAATAGGATTCGGTTTACTAGCACACACCACACTATCAGATGGTAACTGAGGCCTCTCTTAAGGCGAATGCATATTACTAGTGACAAAGGGAAGGATTTGAACGTGCCTCTTATGACAAGGACCTCATCTAAACAGTGTCCTTACTCATGTGACCTCGCTGTAGCTTGTTGCAGAAACAAGCTCATAGAAGTGATAAGCAATAATAAACACCTTACCTTATTACTCTTAGAGGCTAGATTTACAGCCAGCCTGATCTAATACTAGGCACTTCCCCTGGCTGATTTAGGCAATACAGTGGCTAATATTTGCAATTCCATTGCATTGAGGACAAAAGACCACCAAGAAACAGAGATCTCTATAGATCCCAGAGATGGGTTTCAAAGTTCAAAGCTAATTCTGTTTTTTGCAATGCTTCATATTATGGGAATAGACAGACAAAGTGCCTGCAACACCAACAAAACAAAAGCAGAATTCAATCACCTTCTAGCTTTCAAGCAAAAGTTCCAAAACTTGACCTCCAAGAAAAGAAGGCAGAAATTACTATATTTTTTAGAATTTAAACTATAATGTTTTAACACACTGACACATGGTTTCGAAATGCTTGCACTTGGGCAATAATTCACATATATGCAGATACCAGCTTACAGATGCACATGTTTTACACATGACACTAGCCAAAGAAAAAAGTATTTTTGCATGACATCTACAGTGTGAAGGCTCAGTGCCAGGAAGTTCAATGTGTAGGGTTAATACCACAGTGTTAGCCTAGCATAAGTCCTCTTTGCATTTTATAGTATGTCTATGGTAAATAATATCTTCTTATATGTTTACAGCTGTAATTATCACCTCTATATTGTGAATTCCTCCCTTCATCGCTTTTTCCTAGGAATGGGGAAGGATAGCAAAGGAGAAAATCTGTGTCTGTGTTTTTAAGAGGTTTCAGTGTTTTTGAACCTGGCTAGAGATGTTGCCACTGACCACGTTAAATATTCATCTCAGACACAAACGTGCTGAGTCAAGGAATCTGCTGGGTGCTATGCTAACCTGCTATCAAAATAGTCTTGCCTTCTACTTTAATGACATCAAAACACTTTTAAATATTCCAAAGAATGGAGTAAGATTAGTTATGGTAGTGACTTATATCTTTTACACACTGGGTTACTCCTTGCTTTATTCTTACTGGTTTCTGCAGAAGCAACCAAATTTGAGTAATGTAAAAGGTGAACAAATAAAGTTTTTATATCAGAAGGAAGAGAGATTGCTTGGTTAGTTTTCGTTGTGTTGAAACTAACCATCTATTCTTACAGCAACCATGAACTTGGAGGACAAGTTATGCAGAAATCAGGGCTTATGAAAATTGTTTCAGTCCTATTGCTATTTTCCTTAAATAACACAAACACAAACCAGAACAGTAGTCTTTCATGTGCATAAAGTACATACAGTGATGCCATATGCTATGTTTATAACCACTCATAAGGCATATATATGTATAGATCACATTTGCATCAGGAGTACTTGATAGATACCAAGTTTCCCTTGAGCAAGTCTCCTAAAACTCAGTACACTCTTTCAAAGTAGGCTATTTAATATAAATTTGTAATCTGACTTCAACGTTAGAGATCACGAAATAACTTTAAGTAGCTCCAAATGTAACATAAACAGTAGCATAAGAATTTACAGTGTTTCATAAATGTCTCTCCAGCAGCTCTGTATTCTGGCATGAACAACCACCGCATTTTTATTTGCAACAAGAAAGAGAGAGTTCTCTGGTAACTGGTTTTATTGTTTCTTTTCATTTTCAGCAGAACAAATCCTTATAGATGCAGTGCTGCATAAGTAGTAGTCATCTCATTCATGTACTGTTGACAGAACTGTGATCTTTAAGGTTCCTTCCAACCCACACAGTTCTACGATTTATTAATTGCCCCTGCATATGTCAGCTTTGGGCACGAAGTCACCATTTCGTAAATTTTCAAGCTACCACACCAACTGACCATATTTAACCTCATGTTTTATGTTCTAGGAATGAGGTTATTTTCTATCACTGACTTACTGGTACAGATGATAGATGGTATCTGTGGTGATTAAAAATCGAATATTAAATCTGCTGACTTACCAAACACACTCGTGATTGTTTTACAAGTGCAGCCATGAAACATCAATCTGCATTAACCTTCTGAAATGTTCAGTTGATACAAAATCAAAAGAAAAATACAAAATTTCTAAACTGTTAATAACTTCAGTTCCTACCTACAGTGTGCTGCAGAAAAATATATCAATTATCTGATTTTTACTGGTACTCTGATTATTTAATAAAAAATGGTCAAGAACAAGAAACTTCTGCAGTGTTTACAACATTTTCTCCCTGTACTGATTTATCATGTTCCTAATACATTATTACATTTTTGCAGCTTATCAGCTTGCAAGGCAAACCCTTTTAAGTGCATGTCTGCATCACCCACTACAAGATAGTATAGACATGCTGAAAATAATTGTAAAAAACAGGATTATGCAGTTTTAAGGTTGGCTTATTTTTATAATTATGGTACAATGAGCACTATATGTGTATTCATGTAATCCAATACTTGATGCCCTGTGATATAACAAAAAATGCCTAGTACTTTACATATTCTAGTAAGCATTTTGCTATTCTCCAGTTTCCTAGAACTGCTCCTCTTTTTTTTTCCCTTCCATTAAGAAGCATTAAAAAGAAACTAGTGAATAACACTGCAATTGGCAAGTTTAAAAGTAATATTGTGAAGGCTGCAGAAAAGCCTCTAATATATTGTATAATTGATGCTTTGTTTAAAATATACTAGCACAACTGTAATCCAGAAAAAAAACACCAGCTCCAGAAGTGCTTTCAAGGCAAGTCTTGTGGTACTGTGTGAGGGAATTCATGTGTTATTTGGTACAGAGAAAACTTGTAGGAAAGAGAACTAAATAAAAAGCAAAACAGTTGCCCCTTTTTACTCTTCACAAAACTCAAATCAGTTCTCTCATAGGACTCAAACAGAAGTTCCATACAGAGGGATCAGTTGCACAGTTCAACTCCTGTGATGGGAGGCAACTGAATCAAATGCTATGTATCATATACTTAGTGTAACATGAATTGAAATTCAGTGCAGAACATTAAAAAGTTTCTATAACTGGCTACACAAAGTTAAAAAAAACAAAACAACAGAGAACCTAGAGCATGATGTTGCAACATGCCTCCTCAAATCTCAGTGAATTGTTCCATGTATTCTAAGCATTGGTGACCACTGGGGATTTTTGATGGCACAGGAGCTTCAAAAAGGTATATTTCTCTTCCTCCACCTCCCTTTTTCATACAGTGAAACAGGGCCCAACTCAGAACAATCTGTAGAGATAACAGCTCTGAGACAGAATCTGCTGTACATGTTGAGTGTCTATGAATAACATCAGTATGTGTGTACACCAGTTATTAGTGGAGATGGGAGGATTTCCTTAACCTGAAGAGAAAGCAAGCTTTTCTCAAGCCTCTGCAGAGCATCCTACCTCCTCCTGATGGTCCAGTAGTATCAACTACCAATTATCAGTGAAGTCATACTCAAGATGAGCAGCCATGAGTTTACATGTCCAATTAGAACCATTTAGAACCTTCACAGCAAGTTAGCCACCACTGTTTTCTAGAACGTGGAGCCAGACAACTCGGGTTCCAGCCATTCATTTGAAATTAAGATTCTTTAGGTAAGGATAGATAGAGCCACACTCTTTAAATACCTATTGTGGTTCAGGAATGGTATTCCCCAATTTAGTATTCCCACCAAATCCCAGGCACCGCTGTACTCACTTCCCCTCCCACTCCCCCTCTCCATCTGGCAACTGGAGAGGAGAATTAGAGACAGAAAAAATAAATATAAAATAAGAACAATTTACTGGAAACAGGAATGAAATAAGAAAACAAACAGCAACAATCCTAGTAACAAAAATATACGAAATAGAGAGTGATTCAGATAATTTCTTCCTCCATCCTAGGCATGAGGTGGTATTAAATAACCTCATGATACTAGCCATGCCCCCTCCTACCTACTTGAAAAATTAGCCCTGTCCTAGCTGGAACCAGGACAATACTATAAACAGGAAAATTATTTAACCAAATGCAATAATAATTATCCCTTCTTAAGCATAGTATGCTATGTCTCTGTAACATGTAAAACCAATGGCTGTGCCCCAAGGAGCATAAATTTTTGTCCAGTGACTCAACTCTGGCTGCTTTTTACAACCCTACATGCCAGCTCCAGTTTGAGGAAGATCCCTAAACTTTCATTATAATGTCAGCTGTACAAAAATGGCTCATCTATGATTCACATAAATCATAGGTCTGGTAGTTGCTCTTCTCAGGGAATATGATGTCTTCTTTTTAATTCATAATGGCACGATTCAAAAAATAGACCCCAAAGAGTAGAATCTAACCTGCAAATGTATATTATCAAAAGGGGATGCAACAAGACAATATTTTTTTATAAAACATCTTCCTGTGAGATGAGACATGTCTGCCTCCAGGCTCCAGGTACTCAATGCTATTTCAAACTCCTGTATCCTTTCCCCCTGACTCCAGTTTATAAATCAAAATAGTCCTATTTTCCCCAGTTTGAATCATATGGGGAGAGAAGAAGACACAAATTTTGAGTTTGGTGTGAGCTTATGCTGTCCAATAACATCAGAAGAGTTGCAATAACATAACTGTAGCCACATGAATTAAGAGAACACATTTAATTAGCTATAATAAAATAGAACAGAGGAACAACATTGCCCTGAGTGAACACGAGACACAAATCAGACTGTTGTATTTTCCCAGAACTTGCATTCAACTCTGCAAGACAAACCAAAACTATAACTGTTCAATGAGGAGGAAAACTTGTAGCATAGTGACAATTATAAGGCACATGGGAATCTCATTACCTATTTGTTCCATACCAAACCTCAGCATAGATTCCAGTCAAGAAAAACGTAGGATAAAACACAATGAAAGTCTTCACTGAAATCTGTTATAAGGAGGGAGAATGTTTTAATTTTGCTGCATCTTTGATGCTCAAATTGTCTCATGGTTCTCACTGGAGACAATTAAAAAAAAACAATAGCCTTCTTACAATTTGTCATTTCCCACAGAAGTTTCTGAAAAGTTGTTTTCTGCCTACCTGTCAGATTATGCCAGTCTTACACAAGTAGAGGTAGTGGTAAGTTATTTATGACAAGTGGTGGGAAGCTCTAGCATGAGCTGCTTCTAGGTTCACTCAGCCACCTGTGAAAGCCTTTAACTTCTGGAGCAGAGCTTAGGGACCACTAATTGGTGCTGTCCCACACTTTTGGCCCACTTATGCTGACACAGCTTCCTACCACAGACTTACTTTGCACTGGTCTACAGGACGTCTTTTGCCATAACAGCCATCTCACCTGTTCAAACAATATGAACCACACACCTTCTCCTGGGAGGCCTCCATATCCACCGAGGCTTTGCCAGCAGTACTCCATCAGTTTAGAGAAAGGTCCTTTTCCTTAAAAGGACTCCCAGTTGACAAATTCCCCTTTATCCATGACAATCTTAATTTTAATCCCCTTTCTTTGCTATCTGTTTTGTCAGCCTGGAGACTTCACATTTTCAAGCCTTTATTCCAAACCAGGAACTTCCCTTATAATAAAGAAAACTGGAATTAATGTATTATTTACTTCTCTTCAGAACACTATAAATACGCCAAACGATTGCAAGATTCAAGATAAAATGAACAGTACAGGCAGAAAAGATGTTGCCTAGAACTACAGAAACTTGATATGTCCAAGATATATCTACTTACTTACCTATGTCACCAGAATAGCTGATGTATATCAAATTTACAGACTGATAGATCTTCCTGATCTCATATTATTCCAAAAGCAGCACCTCTGAAATTAATTAGGTACAGTGCTTTTCTCTCTTCAGTATGGAGAACAGAACTAAACCTAGAATAAGGTATGTTATCCCTCACTCAAATTTCTTTCACAATAAGGGAATTTCTCTTTCAAGCTTGATCAAGTTTATAGTTATTTTGGATCATTCCTATGCCTACTCCAATATCAGAGAGATGTACAATGCTAGCCTAACCACATGACTCAATTTTTGTAACTGCTTTTACTTTTCCAACACCTACTGAAATAATGCATTAAGTGGAGGAGAGAGAAAGAAACTTAGTAGACGTCTAAGGCTCTATTTTAAACAGCCCCCATAAACAAGGTACAACAAAAACTCAAACAACTTTAAATACACTAAAGGTTCTATCTTGAGATCACAGTGTTATTCACATAATCACAGGAAGTTCTGATTTGGGAGAGACCCTCAAGGATTGTCAAGCTCTTAAGTGACTGGTGCATACAGAGATTGAACCTGCAACTTTGGTGTTATTAGCACCATGTTCTAACCAAGGTCGTATTTAGAGCTTCACAGAACATCTGAACACAAGTTACCAGGCCACCTTAGTTTAAAACAATTATATGGAGTGGACACGCCCGAATGAGCTATCTCCCCTTAGTTTTAATCACTCCCCTTTCACCGATAAGGAAACATAAATGGAGGAAGATATAAGTGAAAAAATAACAGTTTACTAGAAAACAAACAACAGCCAAGATTATAGCAATAACCACTAGACACAAAGGTGCTGAAACCCTTGGGCTCTCCAGGAACAAAGAAAACAAGATGCCAGGTATCTTGGTTTAAGACAATTTAAGGGAGACACTCTAACATGAGTTACCTCCCATTCGTTTTAACCAGTCTCTTACCACCCATAAAGAGAAAATAATATGAGTAGATGTAAGTGAAAAAATAAGTTTACTGACAAGCAAAACAAAAACAGGCAAAAAAATAATACTAAATAATCATTAGATATATTAAATTGCTAAATCTGCCCAACTTACCTGGCAACAGAGAAACTTAAAATGGCAGTGACACCTCCCACCAAGAGCGTGTGGCTGAAAAGACAATGGGGAAAATTGCAGCAGCCCTCCCACCCTTACCCTTATCTCTCCAGCAGTGGAAATTCCATGAACAAAGGCAGCTGGCACACTCCAGCAGCTGGTACTCAGTCAAGAGCTAGAACCCGTGAGGAGACTTTGCCATCCTCTTGGCATGCAGGAGACAGCAAAGCAAGGCAGGACCAGCAGGGCTGGAGCGACTCTCCCTTCTTGCCTTCTTGGTTATGCACTCTTTGTGGATTGGGAACTGCACAGAGCGGGGCTGCCCCACTCCTCTTGACACAATGTCCTGGCCGCAGCCAAGCGCTGCCAGAATTCATCCTGAGGCAGTCCAAGATGCAAGAGAGGAACAAAAGGGGGAGGGGGGGAGACAAAGCAGAGCCTCTGCCTTGAGCAAAGACCACAGGCAAAAGAGGGTCTGCTTGAGTGACTCTGGCTTTTTAAAGGAATCCCAGCAATCCCCCAAACCCAGCACCCTGTCTTAAAATTAGATAGTAATAATTTTTGGCACAGAGAGATATGGAATACAATAACATTTCGGGTTACCCAGGACAGGGGGATGCCCCTACTCCCCAGATGGCAACCACTGTAGTATGCCACAGGGACCAGAAGACAAGGACAATATGGCAAAAATCCCCCTCAGCTCAACCTTTCCCCTGGAACAAAAACCAGGAAGCAGTTCCGGTGGCAGATGGGGTGTGCTGGCATTGCCGGGGGGACTCCAGCCCCGGGGTGTCAGCTCCCCTGCTTCCTTCTAATGACCGTGGTGGTGTCTGTGTGTGAGGTCAGTGCTGCTGCTCGCTGCCTCCTCCAGCCTCCTGCTGCCTTCAGCCCTGTCGGTGCTGCTGGCACAGGTCCCTGTCCCAAAGGGGAGGAGCAGGGAGAAGAAAGCAGACCCACGGAGAGCTGAGGAATGGTGGCCCCAGCTCCCAGCAGTGCCATCTTGGTAGGGCAGCTGCAGAAACGTCCTCACTCTGAAACAGTTTTGGTTTGCAAAATTCAGCTTCTCAGGTTTCTAATCAGAGACCTGCCCAAAGCAACTTCCTTGGGAGCCCAGAGACTGACAAGAGAGGTCTCTGTGTTTCTATTAGCTGTCTTTTAAAGGGACTCCGGACCCCTCCTTTTCTGTGAACCAGGGTAAACCACACAAGTTCCATTTCCCAGGTTGTCGAGTCTTAGTGACGGAAATACAAACAATGCAGATGGACATAGAGGAAATACGGAATATACTACACATTTTTTGTGTCACCTAGGATACTCCCATGATGCATTCTAGAAGTAAGTTACAATATGAGCAACAAACACATCTTCAAGATACGTTAGCCCCCAGCAGACCTCCCAATAGGAAGAAAAGGACTCTTCTTTCACATTCGGCTAGCTTATCTGAGTGAACGTAACTAAGAAAACATAATTCCTTGGCTCATCAACAGAGAGCCTCTTACTACTGGCTCAGCAACAGGGCAACTGTTGACCTTTAGGAATTTATTTGCATTTCTGCCTGAGGATAATTGAGGGTATGTATTTATATACACACACAGGAACACACTACAATCCTTGTATCAGTTAACCAAATTACACAAAAAAATATTCCCCAAAGGAAATAAGATAAAAAAAGATAATTTATTGTTTGTAAATGTTGCCTCAGAAACCTTAAGCATGCACATCATGCAACCGTAGCTCTTGTGCCCTAAGGAATTCTTCTAACTACTGCTCTGTAGTTTATAAGTATAGGAGTGGAGGGGGATCTCATGTCTGACATTTGGTAATGATATATCTGAAACTAAACCTGAGTAAAAAAAGAGAATGCCTTTGTTCAAAGGAAGGCTACTTTCATCTCAATTTAGATCCCAGGGCCAAGTTTAATCAGCAGTGCAAGTAAAAGTGCCCTCTACTATTCTGCCCGGGTACTTCCAACAGCAGAGATTTCTGAATAGACACTCAACCAATTCAACTTCATCTGTCCATGGTGAAGAAATAGATGAAGTGCCAAACGTCATAAATAAACTGCATTTCAGTTTGAGATTTTAATAACCACTCAAACCAGACACGTGTTCAGCAAGAACTGTGTTCAGGTCACTGCTTATTTTGTATAGATGAGATAACAGCAGTTGCTCACAGCGAAGCCCTAGCTGCATTAGAAGGGGTAAGTGGTTGTGTAACAGTTGATCACAATGCCAGTGACTTTAGGTATAATTATATCCATGTATTTATTCTTATATCCAACGCATCTTGCTATTTTTGATGAGTTATGACTGAAAGTGATATACAGTGAATCTGTACAATTCCTAGCATATTAACTCGTGTCCAGGTCTTGTAAGCCCTGTCTTGTTAGCCGCTGCCTTCTCCTTACTAAGAGTACTCTACATATTAATTTTACCTTTAAAATACTTCCCAAAATTTTGAAGATAGGAATTTTTGTCCCCAGTTCAGAACAGCCTTGACAGAGAAATGAGGGAATCATATAAATAACTACTTTGGAACAATTGAGAAATTAATCAAGTTTGAAGAATGCTGTGCTTTGAAATTAAGGATTACCCATGAACAACTCTTCAATTTCTAGTGGAATTCCCTGTTATACTTTTTGTCCTTTCTACCATGAATATTATTGGGATTAATACTGGTTCTTATTTCTTCTGTATTAACTATTTTCCTTTACTTTATAGTACCATTGTATTATCTACAGCTTTGTTCACCATATATGTAGCTGCTATTAAAGCTTATGTAAAGCTTATGTATACATAAACTGCCTGCTTTGCTGTATATTTGCTAGTGTCCATCTTTTTGTCAATTGGGAATGTGCTCATTTTTTAATTCAACAGCACAGCTGATCCCATCCTAAATGGGTTCCACTCCTAGCTTATACTTGATCTGTAAGGCCTGTAGCACTCAGAACCTGGGGTGCCTTTCTGCCACCGGAGTATTGCACATAAACTCTAGGTACCATATAAAGCACAATTACATTTGTTTCTGCCAATTTTCTGCCCTCTTACTTAGCTCAAGCCATTCTATTTCCATAAATGCCTGCACCTGCACAGTCATTTTAAATGACCCTCCTTTGCTAAGTTTGTCATTTTCTTCTCTGTGTTCCATTTTTAGAACTATCTCCAGATTATCAGCTTTCATATTTGATTCAATTTAATTATTTAAATTCCTATTAAATGTCAATTATTTGATTTTAGCAGTAAGGCTAACTCCTATTTAGTTGAGGGGGAGGACGACTTTTGGTAGGTAAATAATACATTACAAAAACTTTTTGCCCATGTTAGGAGGAAAAGGAGGAAAGGATTCCATGTTAGGAGGAAAAAATCTAACAGAAGTAACTAACTGACAGATTGGAAACTAGAACACTTATTCCAGAAATTAGAATGAGAAATTAGAACAGCATCTTTCTTCAGAGTAAGTTTTTAGAGTGGATTAAATAATTTGCACGCATTTTGATGACATCTTGAACATGCAGTATTTCTGACACCTCTCTTTGGACTTCAGCTTTCACAATGCTGCAGGCAGACAGCTGTAACTGACATGAGGGTCTGGGCTTCCCACAGATAATTAGCACCTTCTTCTGCAGCTCAATAGGCAGCTACCAAATGCATGGGATTTTGTGTAGTAAGACACATCACTTCATATCTTAAACCATCTCCTTCCATTCAACTCATTCTATAGCCTCACATACACAATGCCTCCTTTCATTTCAGTCACCAGGAAAAGACACGCTCAGGACAAGTTCCAAGCACTGTTTTATACAACAAAATCACTGCCAAAAAAAGAAGACTAACAGGAAAGAAAATAATTCAAAGTTACACAGAAAAATAAAATATTGATCACTTTTCTAATTCTTTCTCACCAAGAAAACTCGGAATTATAAATACCAAAATAAAGAAAGGAGTACCAACTAGCAGTAAAAGAAACCTCGAACCCCATAATTACAATATAGATTTAGCCACTGACATCTGGAGCACACTGTGAATCTGATGATTGCCTGGGAAACCATTGGCAGTGTGTCGGTGTCTGTAATATGAAACATAAAATCAACAGCATATTGTGTCAAAGTATTCACTTTCTGGGTACAGTGGAAATGCAGGTAATTATGGCTGACACTTGAAAAAAGAATGTGTTTAGTGAGTGACTCTGGGGGCAGCATCTCTGGCCCTTCCCTTCTATTTAGGCTATTCAGATGTTTAAGCAAATCATCCAAACTTCTGAGGTTATACTAACCATTACAAGAGGAGTTTTCAGCTCCCCAGCCAATAGCTTTGTTTTCCCCAAGGGATAGATGGGTCAAATGGCACCTGCCTCAAAGGTGATTCCTTTACTGTCTCTAATAATCAGCTAGAGCAGTTAAAATCAGAATGAAATTACTTAAAATTTTATAGCGAAGTAAAAAATTGCAGTAGTAATTTTGTCTTTAATCCAAATATTCTTTATAAAAATATTTAACAGTAATAAAGGTTTAATGATCATGAAAGAGGATGTGTTCAGGTTTTGTCTGGGTAGAGTTAACTCTGTTCACAGTGGCTGGTGTGGGGCTACTCTCTAGATTTGTGCTGAACGCAGAGATGATAATAGAGATGTTTTTGTTGTTGCTGAGCAGTGCTTATGCAAAGCCAAGGCCTTTTCTGCTTTTTGTTCTGCCACACTGGTAAGGAAGTTTGGGGTAGCTGGGAGGAGGTGCAGCCAGGACAGGTGACCCAAACTGACAAAGGGATATTCCAGACCATATGACATCTTGCTCAGTATATAAAGTGGGGGGAAGAAGGAGGATGGAGGGGACATTGAGGGTGATGATGTTTATATTCCCAAGTAACTGCTATGCATGGTGGGGCTCTGCTTTCCTGGGGATGGCTGAACATCTGCCTGCCCATGGGAAGCAGTGAATTGATTCCTTGTTTTGCTTTGCTTGTGTGCATGGCTTTTGCTTTCCCTATTATCTCAAACCACTTGTTTTCCAGCTTTTACCTTTCTAGCTCTCTCCCCAGTCTGGCTGGTGAGGGAGTGAGCAAGCAGCTGCATGATGCTTGGCTGGGGTTAAACCATGACAATGTGGTGAGTTTATATTTACTCTTCTTAAAAAGTACCTCTCAGTGATATCAGAACTGCCTGAGGTTTTTAAACAGACCTATTACAGAGCCACCCTCATGCAAATTTGCTAGATTTTTCTGACTCAGCTCTGGCTGGAGCTGTTCATGTATTCCCAGCAACCTTTCAGTAATAGAAATATACTAATGACTATAAAACATATTCTTGTTTAATTCTTGACAGGTTGAAAATTCACAGCTAGGTGTAGTGTGAGGCAGCAGATCTAACCAGGAATTAGGCTGTGGTAGCCTTGCACAGTGCATTTGTCTCCATTACTTTTATTTTTAGCTTGGTTTTATAACTATTACTTATGAATACAAAACCACCTTGCTTTAGATCCCTGCCTTAATCATATCTTCTAGTAGTTTTCAAACTCAGCAACTTCAGTCCTGGATAGTTTATTCAGATTTCCTGAGAACGGGAGGGAGCTGAAGGATGCAAACTATGCTGATGCCTCCTGAGATGGACCAATCTGATTTTAATTTATGCCTCAACATATGTTATACATGAATTGAAGGATTCCTGGCAGCCCTGTCCCAGGGGGCCTTCACCTGACAGCCGATCAGGAGAGAAGCTTCCACGACTGGGCTGCAAGCGACTCCCCACTGGCCAGTTGGGCAGATGCCTGGATGTCTGGGAAAAATGCCCAGGAAAAAATGCCTGGGAAATCGAGCTGTGGGAGGAACCTTAGAACATAACAACATACCCTTCTTTATCAATAAACAGTTCTCAGATATAATTTTGTTGCATTTGCACTTCATTTTAGTCCGAGAAATCTATCAAAGAGAATCCTCCTGATTCCCCCTTTTACAACGGGACAGGACACCTCCATCAATACAATCCTGAGAGCACGTCCTTGTACATCGAGTCCACTCAAGAGACTGACACTAAAACTCAGGAAAACAGATCTAGTTAACTTTGCTATTTATCTTTGTTTTAAATGCACTTACTTCTTCTCTTTCCAACTTTCCCAAACCAAAGTGCATTCATTTAATTGGCTCTCCACAGTTCAAACCACAGAAAAGAAACACAAGCTTCAGCATCTGGAGTACAAAAGATAAAAACAGTGTTTGCCACAGCTGAATTCAACCTTAATTTTGTCCTTAGACAATAAGAGAGATAGGTATCAACAAAACAGTTCTTCTTTCACAAACCTGCCATATATTTGGCCTCTGCCTTCCCCTTTCCTCTCTGTAATCATCCCATTCCTGGCAAGCAAGGGTTCATTCTCCCTCACTATCTCTCCCTCTGGAAGCATGATGGTAAACTGGGTAAAAACCTGGGACAGTATTTTTAAGACAGCTGAAGTCCTCTAAGTGAACCCTGCATTAGTGAAAGTTTCCCCCATCTCTTTTTCTTCGTATTCTAAGCAGAAGTTACCATTAAGCAACAGGTTCTGAAGGAAGTCTTCACAACCTGTATTTGGGTGTTGTATGGACCAAGGGCAACATCAAATTACAGGCACTCTTGAAGAAAATAAGCTTTTCTGTCTCTCATTAATTTCATTTAGACAAGATTCTCTCCATCAGTGACGAACATGCAACCTCTAATGTTTTACTGCTCCTTTTCTAGTGTCAGGGGAATCAAGAACGGATCAAACTCACAGGCAGATACAAAATGTAGGGATGCACCAAAACCAGCAGATGGAGACTAACTTGTTTAGGCTTAAGCAATGGCCATGGTGGCCCAAGGAGAGGGATTAGAGGGAGCTCTGGGAATATTCACAACTCTTCAGACTGCAGAGTCGAAGCTTGGAAATGTCACACTATATATGACAAAGTCAGGTTGCCAGATGACACAATGTCTTTTATGGAGGTAGATTGCTTACAAGTTAAAAATAAGTGGGAATATCAATCTAGACAGAGTAGTGAAGCAGGCACGTGATGTTGAATAGCTCTGTGCTTCCAATCCATTCAGAGTCACCTCCTCTGACTTCCAGCTGTTTTAAACGGCTCCAAGTTTGAAAAAAATTAGTCAGACTCTTCGGCGTGTTGCATTTAATCCAGGGATATATCTCTCTGGTGCAGACAGCTTTTAACACATGTAAAAAAAGAACTATCACAAAAACTTCTGTTTCTGCAAACATTGACAAAATTTCTTTTCTGGTTGTGGTCTGATAGATTCCAGACTTTCTCTTTTCAGCATTTCCATTTTCACCAGAGAAATCTTAAAGTTAAACAGTTATTTACTTTTCAAGTTACAAATTTATTTAGGCTAACTACAGATTACAGAGAAGTTATTTTTAGGCCTAAGAAAAAATATTTGCATCTGTTCTTGGTGGTGAGTTTGGTTTGGTTTTGCTTTCCTTTGGGTTCTTTGCATGGGCTTTTCTTGACTTATATAAGTATTCTCTTATATATAGATGGTTTGTATAGGATTGTGTTATAGCTTTACTCTTCTATTTTGGTTACAATAAATAAAATAATACACAGTCACCCTGAAAAACAAAGATAAAGAGGAGTGTAAAAGTATACACAGGGAAAAAAGAGGCATTGATAGTTAATTACGGAGAGTGAAAAGGATGGAGTAAGAGTGAAAGATGATCAAGCCACAAACTGTTCATGAGTAACTGCTATGAAACTTTGTAAACATGTACATGCTGGAATACAATTAAAATGAGAAGTTACTTTATTAGTCCTGAAAGGAGGAGGAGATAGCTTTCGATGTTTAAAAAAAACAGAAGTAAAAATTTCAAGCTTCTTCCGGAAACTTTAAAATATTTCCCAGAAACGTGGCCCTGCCTTGGGGGTGCCAATGCAGTGGGAGGATTGCAGTGTCCTTCCATGGTGGCGAGTGCCCATGGAAGCCAGGGACAACCCTTCTGCTGCATTTCTCCCCTGCAACAGCAGGTAACAGATGGCACAGCAACCCTGAAAAAACCATGTGCTCTCTTCTTAACATGCATGTTAGACAGAGTTGCTAATAATTAGTAACTAATTAGAACGATTAATTAATATTTTATAGAACTAAATATAATCAACTGATTAATAAGTACTAAAAATTTTTATTCCCCCCAGGATTAGGTCAGTGCATCGGCACCTGGCAGATGTTCACACAAAATTCGATACCATTCTGAGCAACAGAAAACACTGCCACAGCTTCAGTCAGCAGGAGGGTGCTGGCTGTGCAAACAGGACACTCATAACAAGGAGTACTGGAGCATGCTGCAGCAGTGTCCAGAGAAATGGTTACACAAAGCTTCAGTTTGGAGGATCAAGCACAAATTCACACATTTCACTTTTTACAGACTTCATAATAAAAATCACTAAGCACAGGTGTGGAGTCATGCAGAAACACAGAAAAGGCTTTTGGCTATCTGTGTCAGGATGTACTGTGCTAATTTCATTTACACATTTCAGTCTTCAGAGATGTAAGGAGGAAAACAAAACATTTAATCCCAAGGCCATCTATTTCAGTTAGTAATTCTTTCCAATGTGAAAATTTGCCTTGCTATTTAATCTCTTCATTTCCCATGGAAATATTCTATGCCCTTCTTCTTTTTAATGTGTTTTAATCTTTCACATATACAAAATAACCACATTGCTGTTTTTGCCTTTACTCAAGTGAGGCAAACATTACCATATACTTCTTACTTTGCAAGTAAGAAGGTACACAACTGAACCTAAATCCTGTGATAGTCCTAAGTGCCCAAGACTATCTGCCACATTTTAGCAAAATTATTTATACTCATTTTCTAGTGGGTCCCTACTCAACACTTTTTCAAGGAAGCAAAAAGAAAAATTCATAATACTTCACTATGAAAGAGGACTGAGAAGCACCTGCCCTTACAGACAGACATTTAAACACGGGAAAAGCACGTGCATGTGAAAAAGTCTTCATTTCTCCCCTTAGAAACAATTAGCAGTGGTTTTTTCCCACAAGTATTCAGGATTAACACAACTGAACTCACAGCAATATTTCCCACTTCTCAATTGGAAGACAAGCCTATAGCTTTCAGTGCTGCTAGGTAAGAAATGAGGAGACAAAGAAACATTTAGATCCTTTAATTCACATTGAATAAGAGTATGTCAGGTTTGTATTCTCAGTTATGGAAAGTGAAATTTTAAGAGATCATAATTACAAGTGTGAAGACTGGGACAGCTTATTAACAGAATTAAGTTTTTTATATAATCACAATATTTTTCTCCATTCTAAGGTAGTGTGCTCAGACACCTTTCTTATATTTACACCCTCACAATTTGGCAAGATGTCTAAAATGCTAATAGATTTCATTCTTCAGTGATATACAAAGCAAAACACAAACTAAACACTGTTATAGTTTTCACACATGAGTGAAGAAAAAGAAGAATGTGTCAAGCTAAATTATTTTGACGTAAACATATTTTCTTCTCCACCAAGTAAGTTTGCTGACCTACAGTTCCATCCTGATCCTATAAGAATACCAAGTTGTTTCTAACAAAACCACTTCTTTTACTCTTAAAAAAAACCCCAAACCATCTCTAATTCACTAAGTAGAAATAATTTTGCCAAATCTGATCCAGCTAAAAGCTGGTCTTCCAAGTTGAAACTGTCTGAGCTCCCTCTGTAGTCAGCCAACAGTAGTAGCCAATTATAAAATGGGTTGAATACATTATCTTCTGGAATACTTAAGTAGGAAGCCTAGATGCATAACTTCTGGATAAACATCAATTTAAGCTGATACATACATATTACAGAAATTTATACAGCTTGTGGTAAGTTTTCTTTTCTTGGGCTTTCATCTTTTGCTCAATCTCCCTATCTCCTCTTCATCCCATCTTTAATTTCCTCAGCTATTTTTGTTTCACTTCTCTGACATTTTCTTTTCAGCTCTTGCCTTCATATCCAACTTTTGATCCTTCCTGTTCAAGATCTCCTTTGCTCTCTGCCTTCCTCTTTGAATCTCCACATACAGACATGCCTCCTGCTTCTGAGTCCCCACTACTCTACCCTCTCTCTTCATTACTCTCTCCCAGTCACTGAAGGTTTAAAGTTAAGAGAGTAATCAAGAAATGTTGTTCCTACAGGAGTAGGAAGAAAACAGAGGGAACAGTAACACTTGCTAAAGATCAGTTTCTCCTTCTGTTAGAAGCTGAAAAGAGAATCAGCTGTGCCTGCGTGCACAGCTACCAATCAGTAATTTAATCAGTAAAATATCTTGCTTGACAAATGCGTGATTCTTAACCAAATCTAATTCAGTTATAATTTTAAAAGGGGTGTGGCTTTGGATGTGTTAAGCTTGTTCTCTAGTGCCTGATGACAAAAGATATCAGTGAACATAAAACATCTGCTTCTCTGGCATCTTTAGATATATAAAAGTTGTTTATATAAATTTAGCATGGCTGGGTGGACCAGCAACCAAAATTGTGCCTTTCAGGAGGGCACCAGATTACACCAGATCTGCTTGCAGGCTCTTCAGGAAGTCAGAAATAAAATACCCGTCCTGTAGTAAATCACAGAGTACAGTTACAACAACTGAAAAGGAAGGAAATTATTAAAACGGTCTTTTCCAATAAATTCAAGTCTGATGGAACAGGATGTAATTTTAAAGAAAGAAAAAGTTATAATAAAAATTAGTTAGAAACATAACAACTTATTTATTTCTCCTGGTTTATAAACCTGCTTTTTAACCCACATCATGGGTTTTGCTCTCCTTCTCTCTCTTAATACAGGAACAAGCAACCTTTTCATAAATTATCACAGCTTCAGTGAAACTTTTCTCATTATTCCAAATCAGTTTCTCAGGGATATCTTTTAACTTCCCATAGCAATTCATTTGTCCATCACGACCAGATATAGATTGTTATGGACTCATTTGTCCACAATAACAATGCATGCATTGCAAGGGATGGGAGAAAGGCTCAGCTGTGGGAAGAAGGCACCAATGGAACTAGTTCTCCTTTGTTCTTCCCTGAACAAACTGTCATGGCCATGTATTGGAGGTAATTAAAAGTCCAGAAGACTTTCATATTTGTTTGTATGGTTATTTCCCTTCACCTACCATTTCCATAGGGTTTGGTTAGAGCAGACTTCATCCCCCAAATGCTGGGAAAATGGTACAGTCTTCAGTGGCCCTATAACCATAACTCTGCTGTTTGCTTTTCTTCTTTTGATACTTTGTCTTAATTATGATGTCTTAATCATGAGCTGAAATGTTGGAAAACATATTCTTCTTAGGATTTACTTGCTTTCATCCACTTGTAATTAATTCTCAGAATTAATTTGCTGTCTTCACCTGGTGCTTTCTAGGGCCAGGTGCCTCTAGATGGATGGTCGTGGAATTGGTTCTTAACCCACCAACTCCCTGCCAAATCTATCTGGAATCTAAGGGAGAAATGGGAGCAAATAGATTAAAAATATTATTTCTGCCTCATGTAGTAAGAGGCCACAATATATATAAAAGTGTCCCAGATGCAAGTGTGCATGGCAATTCCAAATAGCTCCATGTGGCCACATGTGGTTGTGAGGCTTCCAGCTTTGGCCCTAGTGCTGGACCCATGCTGGTCAAAATTGCTGGCTGCTGCAAATACCACACCCCTCTGGTTTCACCAGGAAAACAGCTTTCTCAAACCACATCCCCTTCACAGCAATGGGAAACTTTCAATAACAACAATGCATGTTGTAAATAGATACCACAATTATTGGAGGATATCCAGATCAGTAACAGTGGTAACAATCAGAAGGGAGAGGACAAATTACAGGGAGATCTTTCCCAATGAAAAGTCTGGGGTTGTTGTTTTGGGTCTAGCAACCCAAATAGAGATGTGTAGCTCTGGAGAGGAGCCAAGATTTCCTGCCCTTGATCTTTGTACTTGTCTTTGCACTTGTCACTCCTCTTTAGCAGAGGCTATTTTTTTTTTTAATTGTCATCTTCTTGAAAATTATTTTTGCATCTATCCTTTCAGATGGTCAAAGCACTAGGAGAATGTATGCAACATGCACTGAGGCAGGAAAAGTCAGAGGAGAAAAGCCAGAGCATTTCTTTGCTGACTTTGATTATTCAGGTCCCCAGGACAGTGATTCAAGAATATAAAATAATTACAGTAAACACTAAACTGCTGCAACAAATTTTGTCTTCCGTCTGCCTAAAAGCAAGACATGATGCTACCTTTTACAGTTTTTGCAATTGACAGCACCCTATAATCTTGAAAGCCTGGACTTGCTCCTGATGAGTACTGCAAGTAAAGCAGTTAGCCTCATGTTGTTTGCATAGAGTGAAAATATGTTCCCACGAACTTACTTTTGGGTGCACTCTGCCAATTACATTTGCAACCTATGATTTCTGCTATGTCCTGAGAGCTTTATGTATCTGAAACTGTAATCACCAGCTCTTTCCTCCTCTGGTGTCTCAGATGTCATCCACTTGGCTCAGAAGAGGCCTCTCTCTCTACAGCAAAGTTTCTGCTTTTCCCACACTCTGCATAGTATTCAACTATGAGAACTAGGTTCACATGTATTCCACAGTTCAAGGTGTTGTGTCCCAGTTCAACATCTAAATGTGTGATTAAAAGGAAAAACAAAACATGTTATAATCTCATATGTTGCTCTGAACCTTGTCCTAAAGTAATTTGTTTCACTTGTGTAGGTCTCTGCACAACATCTTTCCAGTTGATATAAAGAGGTTAGTCAATGAAAATCACAGTAAGTGTGCCTCAAAATATAGTCCAGCAGCCCATGAGATGGTATTATAATCAATACCTGGAGGTGTTCTTCCAGTCACTGTAATATCATGGCCAGGAAGCAGTTATACTGGGTGCAATTTTTTTCTCTCAATACCCCCCAGTCTCTGAGTGCCTTTGAGGAATGTACATCCAAAGGGAGAAAGCTCTCTCTTGGACAAAAATGTCCTGTACAAATTTCTTACCCATGTAAGCAAAAATTGTACCCCAGAGTCATTCCGGTAATGACATGGACAGTACCAGATCTATTTGATCTTGCCACTGCTAAGAGTGGATACTGCAAAAACTGTGAAGGAAGCACTCAGTGAGTCCAGCCCTCTTCAGATGTAAAGCAGCCTTTTAGCAAGACTTTTTGGGAACACACATGTTGACATCCTAGCTCCCTAAGCTATATACCTGAAGTTTGAAAATTATTTGAAAAGTTTCTCCTAAAGAGTAGGCTGCAAGACAAGCAAGATGAACTGAAGAAGTAGTAACTGTTGTGGCAACTAGTATTTTAATCTGCAGATCACACACAGAAATAAAGTTCTTCTGTTTGGACCAGAAGATGGATAGATGGATTTCAATATTATTGTGTGATAGGTTGACTTAGGAGGAAGAAACTCAGAAGAGGTTCTTCCTAAGGGAATTTCCTCTGTGGGGAGTTGGGATACCTGCAACAGCCAATCAGAGAAAGTCAGTTCGCTCCGTGCACACACATTTTGAAGGAGGTAATCCAGAACTGGGGCTCTTTGTCTTTCCGGCGGCTGAGCAGGTAACAACGACCCGAGCTTCCCTCTCCCCCATGCGGGGGGGGGGAGGGGGGAGAGGCTCAGGAGGCCGCTTGGGCCCCGTTTGCCACCAAGGGGGACCCGATGGCCGGGGGGAGGAAAAGTGTGATAAGACCTTCATGGCTTCTTCCTCCACCGGCCGCTGCTCTGGCGTGGGGGATGCTGACTCTTGCTGCTGCCGGCCGGGCCGGGCCTGCCCGGGTGGCCATGAGCAGTGTGGGGCTGCAGCCCAGCCCTAGAAAGGCTGATTAACACCTCAGCTGCCCCCCCCAGTGCGGCCTGAGCCTGGCCCAACTTTGGTAGTTGTGTTAAACTTTAACTCTTTAGTGTTCAGATAAGATTTGCAAAGCCTCCAGCCTTTCCTTTGAATATGAAAGGGAATAAGAAGATTTCTGAAGTCAGTGATGTAAGAGCTAAGTTTTTTTAAGATGGAAGGAGAATGAGAAGATGCTGAAATGGCTGAAAATCTTTTTGGGAAATTGTAGGAATGAACTGATGTACTGAATATTCCTACAAACCATGGAAAGAGACATGGGGGGATGGAAATGTTCCTTTTTAGGAGATGATTTGACTAAAAAACACCAGTGTTGAGAATTTCTGCCCTGAGAAAAGAAGGGGATTTCAGTTTTCTGAAGATGAAGCCTGAGCAGAGAGAAAGGAGACAGAGAGAATCGTTGTTGTCGGACATTTCATTCTTAAAAGTAATACCCCATGGAACAGACATGACCCACATCTACAACCTTGGGACGGCTGTAGAATTGGGAGGAGCATCACGGTTGCAGATTCCCGGGCGGATGCAAATCGTGAAAGATAAAACCACAAGAGAACTTTTTTTCCCTTCTTGTGGGAAACATCCCTACAACTTCAACAAGAAGAGGCTTCTCTCTTCAGAAGTGAACAGAGAAAGACTAAATTGGGCACTGACCGAAGTATTTGTTATATGTTTGTTTTGTTGTTATGAAGATTGGGAGAGGGAGGGAAGGAGCGATCTGGAAAATCTTATTCTGAATTGTTTTGGTTTTTTTTTTCCCTTTCCCCCCCCCCTTTCGTTTGTGTAGTTAATAAATTTTCTTCTATACTTTTTTTCAAGTTTAAGCCTGCCTTGCTCTTTTGCTCCTGGTTCTGTCTCACAACAGAAAGAAATAAGTTTATTTAAATTGGCAACTCAAACCTAAGACATATTGCTATTATCAAACATAGCAGCAAGAACCCTTATCGTGTAAAATACACTTAGGTTTCTAAACCATTATGTCTTCAACACCAAAACACAGAGAAAGAGTCAGAGTAGCATTTTCCTGTCGTTTCATTTAAGAATAAGATACGAAGTCCAACATCCTGATGCTGGATGTTGATGCTGAAGTTTTTGATTTCTAAGTCTGATATTCTAGTGTATGGATATCATACAACATGCTATTTGGAATAGAATAGAATAGAATAGAATAGAATAGAATAGAATAGAATAGAATAGAATAGAATAGAATAGAATAGAATAGAATAGAAGCTAAAACTAGGTCACATGTAGGGAAACATATGAGCTCAGTGTAAAGGTCTTCCTTCAGCACTGAGTGATACATCCTTTTTGTCACTATCAAAAGCTACAATCACTACTGCTGCGTTAGTCAGTCAGTCTGCCTTTTTTCATGCAAAGAACAGAGAAAGCACAAAAAAGACCATAATAAGGGGCAAAATCAGATCCCTGTTAAAAGTCTATTACTCTTAAATTGTCCTTTTCTGAAGACTGTAAACATTTCTGCAGCTTGTGCACTCTATTAGCTCAATATATAGTCTACAAGAAAGAGCATACATGAAAAATATCTTACATAGAGTATACAAAAGTAATGTGGAGGGCAAAAATGCAGATTTTTTAAAAGTATTATAGTTATTTATATATTGAAAATTTTTTGCATATTGATTTTTTTATGTTTTCTTTTTACAATGTAGCTTACATGAAATTATCCCCCTTCAAATAAGAATCACAGAATCACAGAATGAACTAGGAAAAGACCTTTAAGATGATCTAGTCCAACCCATGCCCTAACACCTCCTCAACAACTAAACCATGGCACTAAGTGCCACCTCCAGTCTTTTTTTAAACACCTCCAGCCCGTAGCACTGCAGGGGGTTGTTGTGGCCAAAGCACAGGACTTGGCACTTGGACTTGTTAGACTTCACCTTGTTGGACTTGGCCCATTTATCCAGCCTGTCCAGGTCCCTCTGCAGAGTCCTCCTCCAACAGATCAACACATGTTCCCAGCTTGGTCTCATCTGCAAATTTACTGATGGTGGACTCAATCCCCTTGTCCAGATCATCAATGAAGATATTGAACACAACTGGCCCCATACACAGATCCCTGAGGGACACCACTGGTGACTGATCCCCAGCTGGATGCAGCACCATTCACCACCACTGTCTGGGCCCAGCCATCCAGCCAGTTCTTAACCCAGCAAAGAGTGCTCCTCTCCAAACCATGGGCTGCCAGCTTTTAGTATTAATATTTGAATCAACTGAGATTTAACTGCAAATTCCTTTGCATTTCAGAATCCAACTATTCCCTTAGCTAAAAAGATAGTATAAGGGGTGGAATGGGGTAAGAAACCACCATGTACTATAATTTCTACGTTTTACTTTGTATACTGAGGACAGTAAGGAGAAAATAATCGACAGCTCAATACTTGCAAGGTTTTTTAAAATCTGCAAGTACTTTCAGAAGAATGCTTTCGATGCAGTGTGATTTTCACAGAGTTTAAAGGCACAATTAGGGAGGTAATTAGGAGTGTAGGTCTTCCAAGTGACACCAGTAATATTTTTCAGCTTTCCATTTTTAGGATTTCTTGGCAAGGTTTCCTCTCTAATCCTGGCTCCCAATTTTTGTATAATGGCCCAAACCACCAACAGGATTTTAGAGGAAGAATGCCTTGTTGCAATGTTTTTTCCGACTTACTTCAGGAAGAGATGTGATCTCTCCACACACCATTAGCCAAAAATGCAGGTTCAGAGAATTTTCAAGAATCCATTAGCCAGCAGTCCATTCATCTGTGTCAAATCCCTGTGAACTAATGCATATTCAAGTATGTATCCCAGCTTCAGACCACAAACTCCCAAGTTAAATCCTTCTTCTCAGTAAGCATGGACTGAAAATGCACTTTTCATATTTATCCTGTCAGTATTTGACAGGTATAAGCCACGTTTCAATTTGCAGTCAGATCTGACACACAAAAGTGTTGAAGACAATAATTCAAATAATTAGATCTTCAGCTTTAGAAAATTATGGTGCAAACGATCAAAACACTGAAGATAGGACTGCAACACAACTACAGTATTAGCAAGGATTCTTGTTATTTATTTTGTGCTTTTAGTTTTTGCAACAAAGTATAATACATAAAATTCTACAGTATGTAGAAGCAACACAGGATATGGATATTTATAAGAAAATCATTAAATTCACAGTATGGATAACAGCTACCACTTTCAAGTGCACAAATCTGTAGCAAGGTTCATCATTCTCATCCTTTTTTTCTCATTCTCACCATGTTTCAGCAAAAAGTTAAGATTAAAATTTTAAATCTTGTAAGAAAAACCATTGCAGCTAACTCTCTGAGCTGGAATTAGAAAAGAGTTTAAAACAGTTTAAACTGAAAGTTTTCTGATGAGTTTCACACAATTAATTTTTCCATCTAATGCCTTCCAACATTGCTGAAACCTGTCCAGGTTTGCTAACTTTTTGAATAATGTTCCAATATCATAACATTGACAATTTCAATATGGCTGCAAAACCCAAGAGGCAGCAAGCATTGCCAGAATATCAGTCAGAGCTGCCTAAGGCTCAGCTTCCACACTTACACAAAAGCCTCTGCCCTTCAAGATGGGGGCCATGCACAATGAAACCAAGCACCTGATTCTGTCAGTTAGTTCTACCTTTAAACGAATATTTAGCATCAGCGTCCTTTCACGATGGATTGAAAGGGAGCAGTAACACAACTAAGGCAAATATCTTTCTGCTTTCAGTATTCTTCCATTTCTCTTTTTATGGATGTTCAGAACATTCATTGATCCCAGCTGGTACATTAAAACCATACTCCTTTTTCTGTGTGATACATTAAAACTGTACTTCTTTTTCTGTGGGGAAAACAATAAAGTGTCATGGTTTAGTGACCCCATCACTGTTGGAGGGTTCTGTCAGTGTTGCTTTTGTCTAGACTCCTACATTTTAAGTCCTGTTAGATGTGTAAATGCATTCCTAAATAGGAATTCTTTGCAATTGAGGGCTGAGGAAAGAAAAGCCATTCCCGTACTGGTCTAACATGATTCCACAGTGAGGAACACTACAACTTTTGCCTTCAGATCACTGGCTTTAAAATGCCATGACCAAGGAACCCTAAAGTCCTTCAAGGTTTATTCAGTTTGAGCCAACACATTCTTGTCTTTTCCCAGGTGGGGAAATATACTTCATGCAACTAAAACTATCCAAAGTCATTGGGAAATAAGTTAGGACAGACTCAGTGAAAAATTACAGGTCAAATGTCACATAAGCAGTTAAGAGAATGTACACTTTTGTGTCAAAGTAACTCCAAACCTCAGCTCACTTCTACACAAGAAAGCTACAAACAGGAAACCTCAGGGCAACAGATTATCCACCAAACTTCCCTCTGCATGACTTCAGCGCCCCTCAAGATAGTACTGCTGCTGGCGTCAAGGCACTGAAAGAGCTGAGTGAAGAATATACTCTAAAACATTTTTACATTAATGACTTCTTCTTACAGTGCCCATCAAAAACATCCATGCACAAAGTAGCACTTTCCCCTGCTCAAGCACAAAGGCAAGAAAAAGCTGCTTCAAATACCTTAAAGACAGGATAAACATACACCCCTTCATCTAACTGTCCCCCAAAATTACAGCTGTATGAAATACATGTCAAAATCCCCAGGTTGAACTCACTCACCTTCTGTATGATCTTTTTCTCTCATACATTTATACTGGCAATTACCCCCACGGTATCTAAGTTCTGGTGCCACTGTGTATATGCTTAAATTGATGCCCTTGGAGCACTGCATTAAGATCACAACATGTCGTTGAAATGCCGTACTGAATACGTGCATGCACTGAAAACCCATGAACTGATACTGCAATAAATCTACAAGGACCCTTCTTAAGTTTTATGGGGAGCCTTTAAGGACAAAAACTCAAATGGTTTTAATTTTCCTCTAAGTGATAGCCACAGTTAATACCAGATTTGGCAGGGAGCAGGCATTATATGCCCGTTGGGCTTATGCAGACATGAAAAAGTTTATGTTTGACATTTGCTTTAAAAACATAATGAAAACCCTTTGCTCTTTCCAGGCCAAAACTTGCATTAACTTCTGAGAGCCTATTACTTTAAAAAAGTATTTGTTGGCTCTGAGTGCTTGGAGAACGGACAAAAAAAAGCATTCGGAGCAGGCTCTTCATTAGTGTTGACAGAGAACTGAGAGCAACAGAAACAAGATGTTGAACATCATATTCTCTTTGCCCCCCTTTCAATTGTTTTTTATAAATAAGTGGCTTATGACATCAAGCTCTGATTCATCACTGGCAGCTTTTCATTAACAGAAAGGAAACAATATGTAATATCTCCACATCTTGCCGTGGTTCATTCCACTTGTTTTGTTCCTGAATGTCACATACAACTATCTGCCTGGTGGAACAGTCAAACCACATGACAAATATTGGTAAGAGTGAAGATCCATAAGCAGCAGTTCATTTTCCATCATCAATTGTATTCCATGTTCCAGCCAGACTAGAGGAATAAAGGAATATAGGGCTAATGCCTGCACAGTTCTAGACACATTTGAGGTAGGGTAGAGCTGAGAAGGTTTGTGGATGACAATCTTCTCAAGACAGAACATATCAAAGAGCCAAAGCCAACTAGCTGTGAGAACTGGAATTATCACTTTCATATATTGCTGTTAGTTGTCCCACAATCAGTTATGATCAGTCTTCATCCCAAAATCCATACGGGAACCAAAAAGATACATCTTGCTTTACATGTGACAACTGAAAAAATCACTGACTTCAGTTAATGCGTAAGGCAGCGTATGTACTGGCATAATTGAACTCTTAAGTATCATGACCTGTCCTAGGGTAACTTAATGATGCTTGTATCCCAATCATCTGTTCTGTTTATGCTGGATATTAGTTCTGCACCTTTAAGACTGGTTCCGAGAGCGAAGCGGGGGAGAAGAAGCTCGGAGTTTGCAGAGACTGCATTCACTGCTCCGCATCCTTCTCACAGACTGTGCTGTCTACAATGGACAGTGGGAGAGAGCTCTCCTTTGCTTTTAGTTAGTTTTTTTAGTTAGCTGAGGCAGAGAAGTTCCCTGGATTGTGGCTTTTCTTTTTGTTGGAACTGATCAGCCCTGCTCTGGACTGAAAACCCAAAAACCACCGGGAGCTCACGCCTTGTCCCACCGGGGCTGGGACACGGCATTTTCCAGTGCAGGAGGGACTGAGAGAGACTGAGCGAGCCGAGCTGCACCCTACGGCAGGGACTTTCTGAATTTGCCATCTCTTCAGAACAGCAAGAGGTTTTATTGTTTAATATTATTTTTTTTTATGCTTGTGAATACTTTACTTGTTAAATGTACAGTTTTTTCCACTTTTCTCCAAGGAAATCTTTTCCCAAACCAGTTGGGAGAGGGGCTGCTGAATCTGCTTTCTAGAGAGGCCCCTTTGGAAATTTCCTCCCAAATTTTCCCTAAACCAGGACATGGCCTAAGGAAAGGAGCAGCTCTGTGCTATGCCCTAGATCCACCATCATTGTGATTTAATGCTTAGTGCTGCGTTATTGAAAATTCATACACCGCCAGTTTAACCATGTGTTAAAATACATTCTGGGGTTCCCAAGTAACATTAGATATGACTAGCAACCAGTGTGAATACATTCATACGTGTACTCTCACATATAGATTATGTGCTGCATTTTGTGAAAACATGCATCAATTTTTTTTCAAAACAGCTTTGGTGACTTTGAAAGGGATCTAGGACACAAGTACCTATCTTAAAGGCCACAGGGTTGAAAAGTGGTTTAGAAAACAGAAAGTTATCTCAAGATCAATTTTATATAAACACCTCTCCTTATATTACCAACTGGCTGAAGCTGGAATCTAGAAAAGTGGGGTCAAATAAGTGTTAACCCCTCCTCAGAAAGGGGACCCATGACCAGCTGCATGAGGGTCAACGGGAAAATCTGCAAACCAAGTACAGCAGCATGAAAAATACATGGATTAACAGCAACATTCTCAGGGAGCAAGTCATGCTCAAAGCTGGTCATCACACAGTGTTTGGCAATGAACTCTGCTTTCAAAAGCCAGTTCAGACATACCAGACAACCACATCCTCATCATCATGATTTAAGGTGGTCATCCTTGTCATAGCAAACTCCTGAGGTCTGAAGGAGTCCTTACAAGAAAATGCACTTGTTGGCTAAGAATAAGTAGAAATCTCAAAGACTTTGAGATAAACTTCACTTTACCCTATTACCATAAAGATTTCTTTGCTTAGTTTTATGTATATCCTAGGAAGTGAAACAGGGTAGGAATGAATTGACTATTCACTTCAGTTAGCTAAATTTAATTAGCTTTGGCATTATCTGATTTTTTCTCCCTGGATTTTAAACAGCTCTGATAAACCATAGTGTCAGTTACTCACTAAAACATTTCATATTTACATTATTCTGGATACCTGAAGAATGGATGATCCACAAGGAACAGGTATTTTGCTTTAATTGCAAAGTATTCTTAAGAATAAAAAATAATTTTTAAAAAGCCAGGAATCCTTTAGTGCAGAACGCAGTATTAACTGATAGTTAAAGCACAGATAAGGTGAACTCATAAGGGCTGTTACAGGCAGTGTTAGCAGTGTTAGCAGTGTTAGTGATCTATGTACACACATTAGGGGAAAAAGAAGGGCAGTGGACAAGAAAGTTGGTTTTGTGAACCTATTTGAGAGGGCATGACAAAGCAAAAGGAAATATCAAGTATGTATTTCTTTGGAGAAAGAGAGATCATAATGATAAGTGTTGCTATATTTGGGTAGGAAGGAGAAATTTATCCTGAACAGCACCATATATAAGTCACTAGGGGATAAAACACTCCTAGATTTAATTCATCTTAAGTTATCTTATAATTCATTTTCAGTTTCTAGAGATGTCAAGATCACATGAGCCTGTGTTTTATTATATAGGAACAGGCTTAAGTAATGGTTTAATATTCAAGTGTTTTATTGAATTAAGAACCCAATGCTGCTGGATTTAAGTAAACATCCAGCCATGGCAGGTTCATTATTACCTTTTACATAAGTAGAGCTGAGTAAAGGAGCAGGGGAAGTGCTGTGAACATTTTATTTTTTAATGAAAGAAGCCAGGACTGCTCAGGCACCAGTGTTACTCAATCAGCAGGAACTCTCTCTGCATTTGAAGGGTCAAGGGATTTGCATCAATCTAAAGGTCAGGAGGAAGGACCAGCTAAAATAAAGGAGAAATAGGGAAAGGACTCTAATCCCACATATTATAGAACTTCACATGTTTTTAAGAATAATTATGATATTGGTTTGGATGATTAAACACTACGTATCAGTGATCTATCTGCATTCTGAGCCATTGATTCAAAGAAACAGCTTTATAAAATGGTGGGGTGGCCAAAACTAACCTCCTTGCTTTTAAGCAGATAGATTTGAAGCAGATTGTACATACTTATATTCTTAGATTCAACTCATCCATTTCTCCCTCACTATCTATCAGTTTTCTGGATAACCAAAGACCATTCAGGAAACACCCATATTTAGACTTTAAAAAACTAGAGAGAACCAACAATGAATCACTTTTTAGAATAATACAATTTATTGTACAGAAGTAAAGTCTGTGGAAAGAAAAGATTCTGGAATGATAAAGCAACAGCAATGCTCAAAGTAAACCACAAACTCTAAAACAAAAAAGTATTGTTTTCTATTGTAAGTTTCATAGGAAAGTTGTTTGTCTTACCAAATGTCTCTTGTGAGCAGTAACCCAGCCATTTGGGGAACTTTCTTTTTCCTATTTGTACTAATTTGAAAGCAAACCGGTGGGAGAGGCCAAGTGAGAAATACAATTTAAAAGGAAAAATAAAATAAATGCAATAATACAGAAACACTGACAGAGTGAGAATACAGCCTGACACCCTGTTGGGCAGGGTGTTGGTAGCAATCAGATTAAATGGTGGCTGCAGTCCTTTGGAGTGATAGATGTGGTTCTGTTGAAGCAGTCATGCTGTAGAAGGGTTTGATCTTCCTCCAAAGGTCCAGCGATGGTTATGGAGCCCTTGTCCTCTGGGAATTCAGTGGATAAGGCTGCTTGTGGTGTCTCAAACCTCAGATTATATCCAGGTAGGAATGCTTGGTTCCTCCCACAACGGGATGATGTAATTTTATCAGTCATGCAGTGGGACCCAATGGAATGATGTCATTTTATCAGTCATGCAGTGGGACTCAATGGCCCATTAACAGAAGGTATCTCCCTGGAGGAAGGATGGGTTGTGGAAAAGATAAAGAGCACTGCCCCCCACTCCCCGCCTCAGTTTTAACAGCAGGCCCATTAACAGAGGATATCCCCCCAGAGTTATGAGGGATGGGTCATGGAAGAGATAAAGATCACTGCCCCACCTGGTTCCAACAGATGTTGATAGAATATACACTTTTGGTTACATCTTATGTTGTAATCTAAGACACTACTGTTCATTTAATAGTGTTCTGGAAGGAAAGTGTTTTAAATCCTTTTTCACTTATCAGGTCCTCAAAGATTTGTTTTTCAAGTTTTGAGGCTGCATTTATTTTCCTAAAATAAAATGTTTCCCTCTTGCTGAAAACCACTATAAAACTGGATTATAATGACTGAAAACTATCCATCCTATTTTCCACAGGACATAATGTAGCTGTCAGACAGAAGGCAGGATACTGAAGATGTATGCAATTCTTTCAAGTAACAGCCATCATATGTTTCATTGTACTTCACCCATTTGAGACCACTTGGAAACTCAACAGAAAGCAGCTAAAATTACTTGAAGTTTTAAAAAACTTTTTCCCCTCCTTGGTCATTAAAAATATGACAACTTGCATTTGAGGAACCAGGCATTGTGCTGAGGACCTTGAAAAGAACTCCAGTTACATACTGCTTTGTAATCTGTATTAGTTGAACTCCCATTTTCCCCAGGATTGTCATGTACTCAATAACATGACCAACAGGGATGCCATTACATGAATTAACCTGCCTTGTTAAATCATAATAACGAAGAGAGAACAAGATACACATTCTAAGGCATTTCCTGTCTACATAAAATAATAAAACTTATTCCACTTTCCTCCAGAATGTATTCATTAGATGAAAGAACACATTTAATGACAAAATGGTAATTGGCCCGCAGGATTCATCGACATCTTGAATAGTATATGACTAATAATGATCCCAGTGGTTCAGTCTTCTACAGTTGTCATTTTGGCCTGAAATCTGCAAAGAGGAGTTAGCACTGGCAAAAAAAAATATTGTTAGGGGTTCTTGCTGTTTTATTCTGACTTTTCTGTTGCAAAACACCATACCATGAAATGATGCTTAAGACTTATGGACTTGTGAACATTTTGAGCCAAAGCAGCTATTTGCTTGTTATTCAATGCACAAACCCTCTAATTTTTTTTTTTTTCCTGGAAGAACTACTTTTCTTCTTATTCTTTCTATATGTACAAATAGGTTATCCATACCAGAAGTCAGAATATTCCAGCAGGGAGATTATGTACTCTGTAATATTGGTGACTGTGCTCTGATGTACAGCATTCACATTTGCACATTTTCTTACAGTCAGAGATATGAAGTTATAATACAGAAGCCTACTGTACAAGAGAAAACACTACAGAGATACATTTGGTTTCTCCCTTTCCCTCACTTTTCACAAGTGATAACTCCTTATTTAAAAAGTAATATGCTTCAGTGGAAAAGCATTACAATGAGGATCAGAAAACCTAAGGTCTTTTATTTATGAAATAACATAAAACCTAAGGTCTATTATGCAACTTTGAAAAAGTTATTTTATTTGCTTTACTTGGCACTTCAGTTTTCACTCTGGTTTTTTTTGCTATTATAAGACAGCAGGATTGATACACCTTTTTCTTCTTTCTGCATTACAAAACATAGGTGTTTATTATCATAAAATGTTATGGGCTGTAAAAACACCAGACATTGAACTGAAATTATCAGAAATCATATGTGAACAATTTTCTGTCTCCCACAGTCAACTTCCAAGGGAAAAAAAAAAAAAAAAAGCAAACCAAAAACATCGCAAAAATTGCTCCTCAAGAAAGTCTTATCTGAGGAAAGGTTGCTCAGGGAGTTTGACCTCCCTTACAATATTGCACCAAAAAAAATTACAATTTAAAGAGGTGGTTAAAAAGTAAAGATTAAGACAATGAGTTTTCAGGTAACATTGGGATGTGCTGAGGAAGAATTACCTACAGAAACTGAGCCAGGGCTGGTCCTTGCATTCAATCCTGACTCCATTTCATACTGAAAAGGGAATTCGATGGTCAGTGTCACAGCAGCCTCCCACAGAAAGCCGATAAAACACCCAAGGATGCGGCCCAACAAAACATCATAACTGCAAACCTCTGGCATTGTAGCAATTTTAAGTTAATCTAATTCCATTGATTCCAAGAGAAAAATACTTGTCTAATGTAATCATACTGGAAAAATCTATCACTACCCTTGAAAACATAAAACAAAACAATCTCTTAAGTCTTTAGAACACTTTCCTAGAGTCAAAATCATGCTATTTTCCCTTCAAATATATGTTATGTCTCATGTTACAATTATTTCAAACACCCTGTGATAGAAATTCAGATGGTCTATTGTATAATTATATATCTTTCTGCTGAAAAAGAAAGATCAAAAGCAATATAGAAAGCTCATTTTTAAGCTATTGCTTGTTGCCTCTTTTTTTTTATGTTCCAGAGGTTAAATAAAGCCACTGATATGAATACATTTTGCCCACATGTTTTCTATTCCATAATAGCAGCGTAAATTGGATTCTATGCCAGCTTTTTAGACTCTTCCACCATTTGAACTCATTTTATAGCTAATATTTTGAGAATTACTAGCTCTGCTTTCCCTATCACTCATGCTAATTTAAAACTGATGAAATGCAATTGGTTCTTCCAAAGAAGAAACTCTTGATTTATAATTACATGTAATAAGAGAAGAATGCAGACCATCCATCTCATGTAAACTTTGTATGAGGGTGGTGAAGTTCAGCTTAGCCCCTGCTACATCCCTATGGACCAATGGTAAGGAAATTACAAGATTTTGTTATCTTCTTTTTTGATGTTACTTCCCTGTGTCCTTTTAAATGTCATATAAAAAGGACTTGTTCTCTTGGACTTAGCATTCAGTTTGATCTCTTGCAACTAGGTTCACTTGACCCTTCAGGATATCTTAAAAAAGAAAAGGAAGAATCAAGAACAAACATGAAAGCACAATCTAGCTTAGAGGTAGTATTATTAGCCATCTGAGCAGCAGACTAAGCATCCCCAGGCATCCACAAAGAAAAGTAGCAAAGTGTGGTGGGGCAAAACTGTCATGGTGAACTGGTACCAGAGCAGTGTGACACAGTTACCCATCCCTAACTAAGTTCTAGTAATAGAAATGCTGGCATGAGGAAGAAAACAAGATCTTTGCTCCCAAAATCCATAGAGAGGTGCCTTCTCTCAATGTATTTCAAGACCATCCAACACAATTGGGGCCCTGGTGCCAACTGAGTCACTGCATGTGACTAAGGTAGTCTTCCCTCTACTTTAATTAAGATTCTAAAATCAGAGTCAGTGCTGGAGCTAAGAGTCACCTGGAACCCATGTGATGCCTTGAGAGGCTACCTAGAGCAGACGCTAGACAGTGTTAAAGGAATAAAATAGTTATTTATTTAAAAGGCCTTCAAAGGATCCCCCTTGGGCAGACCAAGAACTTGGCCGTGGCTCCACCCAAAATGGACGGCAGGTCTGAGTTTTCACCCTTTTATAAGTTTTGGTCCATTTACATATTGGGGTTAATTGTCCAATTACAGATTCAGGTTATGAAATCCCATCCTCACAGATTGTTCTCCTCAGCTAGCTGTTGTTTATACTTTTTGGGCCTGAAACTGCAACGGTGTCCTTGGTTCTCAGGCTGGAAAAGGATTGTTTTGTCTGACTAAACTGTGGAGAACTTTCTGACACTTTATATGAAGTTCACTATATTCTAATGCAGTACAGAATCTGAAAAATATGAAAGCTAAAACTTAAGGCATCACCTGAAAAAAGTTTGCAGGATTAATTTTTCTTTCAAATGTACCATTATGATTTTCAGATTTAATATTATGCCTAAGATCACAGGCTAATGCTTATCAAGAGATCACTGGACATCATTGCATACTTTCAAATGAAATCACACTTGTTCTTCTGATTCTGAGATGGCAAAAATTCAGCCCATTAAAGGACTCACTTGTCTATCGTGAGTAGTCTCAGAGGAAAGCAACTCTGACAGAAACACATACACTCAGCAATTTCCTTGGCAATTTTTAATAATAAAATGGCTATTTGAAGCTACTTGGTTGAAATGTTAGACACAAGAGTGATGGAGATATTTTCACAGATAGAGTGCACACATGAGAAAGTCAAAGGAAGCTTGAAAGTACATACCATATACCTGTGTGATATATTGTCCATGAATTTCTGGGAAACTAACCCTAAAAGGGTACAATAGAAATGGGATGTTTTCAGAAAGAATTTTAAATGAAAGAGGTTGCTTCCTTAACTGTGCAAAAGGGAGAAAGACTGCTAAGCTGAAACCAAGTCAGCAAAAACATTTAAACATGTGCTTAAAATTAAGTCTGTTGTTGAATCAAGCTTTCAGAAGTAACCCAGAAGGAGGCGCATGAAACTTCAAAGGTCCAGAACTCTGCTTAGCAAACCAAAACCAGAGATGATTGAATGAGTCTCTGGAATGAGTTGAGTGGTGTGAGACTCTCAGCTAATGCTCTACAGATTTCTGGTAAATTCCTATTTGCAGTGGTGCCCTGAATCTGCTATTTTGTCCGTTTTTCTGTTTTTGTCCATTGTCATAAAATCAAAGGGAACCCATCACTTAAAAATGGAATTATTTAATGCTGATCAGGCTTTCATACCCATTAAAAGTCAGTATGTGTATTTCAGGACTGCCATTCTCATTTTAGGACAACAAAAAGAGACAAAGCCCCCCAAAAAGAGCTTTAGATTCATATTTAAAGGCAGCTAGGAACCTTTCCAAGACTAGGCAAGCGAGCATAGCTGCTGTCGGTGTCACAGGAAAGCAGCACGCTGCTGTTCCAGCTCCGCGGGCTCAGCGCCCGTCACCGGAGCAGCGACAGCCGCGAACCTCCGCGTACGCGCCCCGGAGCCGAGCGGAGCTCCGGGATCCGCCGGGCTCAAACTGGGCGCCGGGGAGGCCCCAGCAGGACTTAGGCAGGCTTCTAAGGAGCCGCTCCGCAAACCCGCGCCTTGGTTTTCCTCGCCACCGCGGAGATAGGTGGGGGCTGCCGCTGCCACAAGTAACCCGCGCCGCCCCGAGAGGCGAGAACCGGAGAGAGCGGCAGCCGGGCAGAGAGCGGCCGCGGCCCCGGCAATGCCCAGCCCCGCTCCGCCGCCCACTCCGCGCCCGCGTACCTGCATCATTGTCACGGCTCTTCCCTCTTCTTGCGCCCCGCGGCCGCGGGGCGGGGAATGCGGCTTCCTCCCGCGGCTCGCCAGGCTCGCCCGGCCGCCCATGGGGCGCTCCCGGCCGCTCCCCGCCTCCAGCACGGCCCCGCGCCTCTGTCCCGGCCGCTCCTCACCCACTATGGGCAAGCCATGAGCGCTGCGCGGCTGGTGAGGGCTTGCCTGGCCCTTCTGAGCTCCCCTGGCCGCCACCAGCCCGACCGCTCTGCAAGCCCCTTCCCTCTTCGCTTCGCCTTTTGTTACCGGGCTCTAGAGCTGACCGCAACGTGCCCCTCCGTGGCCAGGAGGACAAATCAGAGCGCCGCTGAGGAAAGCTCTGTCTCCAGCTGGACAAATTTAGCCTTCCCTACCCTGGTGGGAGGGTTTTTGGATCACTGAGTGATATGGATTCAATAACAACGAAACTAGTAACTTGCAAAACAGTCTGATTCCAAGGGTGTGCTGCTTTTGTGCAGAAGAAAAGCAAACTTCCCAGCAGTCTGCCACTAAAGTAAGCTGATAGTACCGGAGTAACTTGAGACTGAAAACCGGGTAAAGTTGACACCAAGAATGACTTTGAAAACAGTTTCAGAAGGGGAGAACCTATAGGAATTTCCTGCTTCTTTGTGTAAGCTGCCTGCTTGTGTACATTAATTATTTCAATTTAGTTTTTAAGAGACTTCTTTTCCCTGCCTGTGAAAGGATGCATACTGCTAAGAGGCAGAAAGCATAACCATGTGATGGATGCAAGGCACTGTAAACTTAGCGACAGAGATTATGTTTCTTTCTTTGCCGAAAAGTGTTTGCTGCCCTGTGCAACGTAAGTTAGTAGAAATGTGCTATAATTTTACATGTTTTAATTCTTAGATCTCCAGCTTTAGAAAAGGCACAGAAACTTTACCCACACTGCTGAGAATCTGTAATTCCCACCAGAATCTAAGGCCATAACACTGGTTAACTCTTGTTACTATAATGAAGGGATTGTGGACAAAACCTTTCAGCTGTCTTCTCTTTGGGTTACCTAGTGCAGCAAAGGAAAAGGTATAAACCAGTGCTTCCCTGCCTCGATGCCTCCTGAGAAGTTCAAGACACATTTATTTGCCTGTGATGCTGTAAAATATGCAGGGAGGTAATGAACTCCCTCCTCTGAACAGCAGGGAGTTCATCACCTATTTCCAAACATTTGAATTGAAGTGTTCCAGCAGAGGCTTTTTAAAATACGTTTAGAGGAACTGGATCTGCCAGTTTTGGTTTTCCTCAAGTAATACAAGAAATGAGAAATAATTTCTAAACATTTGTATTGAGATAGCATCTGGCATGCTATGATTTAGGAAAAAAATTATGTCTTTTTTACAGAAAAAAAAATTAGGAATGGGGTTTAAATGGTTTTTTTTAACTGTTATTTATTTGTACCATTTGGGTGTCCTAACTGAGCACTTGGCTGCCATTATGCCAGACACTCAACTTCAAAAGACTGAAGTTATTTTATTTCATAAAATGAGCTATCTTGTGCATGAAGGAGTTCAGGTATACACCTATACAAGTAGCATACTTATATATTCTGGTCATTTTGGTCATTCTGGTCAATTATAAGTAATTTCTGGACTATCAATTTAATTTCACTGCATAAATCTTGCTGTGCTTTTCCCCCTGCCCTTCATTGCCTGAACTCTGTGTTCAAAGGCAAAATCAATAAAGCAAAAGTAACAGTGCTGGGTGTATAGCCAGAGGCACCCCAGCTAACTATAGTACCCCTTCTTATATACCCCTTCTAATTGCATTGGTCAAATACACATTCATCAGCGATTATATGTATTCAAACATTTCTTCAAACTACTTTACATATTGCAGGAACTTCTTTGCATGGCCCTTCCTCTAATCCTTTTTAGAGCATGTACAGTAATCTTGGTGGTTTTGAGGGTCGTGTGTCACTCCCCCACAACAGCCCCTGTTCCATGGTTTCAGCAGGTGACAGTTGTTAATAGTTGAAGTGTCAGGAGCACAGGTCCTCGTCGTGCCCGTTCCTCAAATGTTGCCTGACCATGCAGACAGATTAGTTACATCAGTTATTGCAAGTTAACCACAAGTACTCTAAATCAACCTCAGCTACTTCAAAAATATGTCTGAGTTATTTTAATTATTGCCAAAAAATAAAAGCATTAGTTATTATTTCACAACTACAGCTACTTCTACAAAAATTAACATTATATTATAATGCACAACACATAGCATCAACTTATATTTATGAATATTTACGAAAGCCAAAACTATAATATATGTTTATCACAATATGTAACTATGTGTATGACGGTGACTTCTATGAGCTAGTCAAAAGCAACATTGCCAACTAACACTGCACTGACTCATCCACTTTAAGGGGAGCTCATCTGGTCCTTGCTGGCTGATGCAAGGCAGGAGGAGGGGAGAATTTAAGTCAGTATTGTTACTTCGACATTATAGGATGGTCATTGACACGTTGGAAATATGTGAAATTAAATAGCATAAATGTGGAAATGTCAACACCTTCTGAAAGACTTTTCACAATCTAACTTTAATGGGTTGACCGTTTCCAGTGCTTTAGTGCTTCGACTCTACTTTTAATTACTGACATCTTCTAAATATCATTTGGTATAAGTGAAAGGATTTCCAGAGCTTAACTAAACAAGCCAATGTTTTATATGGCTCTGCTGCTTGTCCTGGTATTTTAAAAATAAACAACCAGTATTTGTTTTCTCAAAACCAAAGTAGAATCAAGAATTAAAAGAGGGCAGAGGGTCATACTACTGGTAAATAACTGAGATTAGAGCTTTCTTTTTTGTGTTACCCCTTAGTGTATCAATTTTTCAAATGCAGATGGGCAGTTTGTCAGCTATGCAAGAATATATGCTTTTCATAATTAGACTGGAATTTTATCTGTGAGTTCCAGAAGGTGGAGATCCCATCCTTGACAAGTCAAGCATTCTCAACTTCCATGAATTGCTAATTCAGGGAACTCATTACAACAAACTGATCTAGTGCAGTACCTGCAATGAAAAGGGTATATTTTTTAAGAAAGTGCTTTTATTTATAGGAGAGGCAGACAAGCATTGACCCATCATTATTCAAGTAGGCAAGAATGGAAGAGTTTACTTAAATATTCAGTCCCCCCTCCCCTCCTTTCTTCTCCTTTGTTAGCATCTAGTAAATACGGGTCTTAGTCTTTTCATAAGCAAAATCAGGGGAGGTTGGGGAGGGCCAAGGAGTATGGGGAAGAAGCAACAAAAAATGCATAGACATGCAATGATTTTGAAAGGAATCAGGGACTTGCCTTTACAAACGAACAGTGGGTCTGCTGGTAAATAAAGGTAGATACTGAGAGGTAAAAGAAACAATGGGAAAGATTCCACTGATAGATAAATATAATTATAGATTTGTTTTTACAAATAAACTATAGGTCTGCTGATAAATAAAACTGTATACTGAGAGATGAAACTGATGCCTGAAAGAGAGGCTGGAAATAAATCCCCACAGACTGATGTCTGTAGAGCAGGTATTTGTTTATTGCAGTGCTGGTGGTGAGGGGGATGTCTCCACCTAACCCACCCACCTTTGTCACCTGCTGTGGTGTATTTATACACTAAGTATTGCTCAGTATCACTGTGTCACTACAACATCATCACGTACGTGCCAAAACTAATTTAGTGTGATCTCATGGTTATTAGATGTTCTTTTGCACTGTGCTTGCATCTCCCCAATTCAGGGGTTGTCAGGGGTCTTTGATGAAGGCCTCCAAGGTCTTCTTCTGAACCTTTCAACTTTGTCTTTGGAGCATGCACAGTTACGGTGTTCCTTGGTCTGTCTGGTCTTAACCGGCCTAAATTCTTTGTTTTGTGGTTAATTGGCTTTGCACTTGCCAATTTTTCATTAGTCATAATAGTTATCCACCTGGTGAGTTTTTTGTTGTTTTTTTTTTTTTTTGTCTATTCAGCATTAAGCAGCTAGTTAACCGTATACTAGGCATTGCATTGTAAAAAAAGTTATTTATTTCAGGTTATATTGGTATAAAAAACTGTGATTCAGACTATATAGGTATCATGTTGTATAGATATATAAAAAGTCATGATTTAGGTTATATTGATATCAGGTTACATATATATATGTATATATATATATCAGGTTATATTTGTTACAGATGGCTAATGCGATGGTTGGCTCTCACAATCAAGGGATAAATATTATGTGTATGTTAAGAGAAGTTTCATTGATGTTATTGTGATTTGTTGTTTAGACATCCTCTGTTCTCCCCTTCTCGCCTTGGCATTGTTGCCACCGGACAGCCTTGGTTGTTAAAGTCTTGTGGAGGAAGAGCATGCACACGTCCACAACCCTTGCACGGGAATGCAACTGCCCCTTCCAGCTGGGAATGGGGAAAGCTCACTTCTGGGGAGGCGCACCATGGCAACACCTGACCTCCAACCAAGTTACAAGAAATTCCCCATCAGTGGATGGCGAAGAAGAGTTGACAGACAGACTTTGGGAGGGGCCAGGGTTACCTGATACACACCAGGGGTATAAAAGGCAGAGCAGCCATTTTTGTGGATGAGCACGTGGCAGACATTCATATGCTCCCAGTGCCATGCCTTTTTCCTTATTCAGTCCTTTGTTGTATTTGTTAAGGTTTAAAAAACCTTTGAAAATTTTAAAGTGAACAGTAATTTCTCACAAATTGATATCTTATAACTCAAGCTATATGAGCACCTTGTAACTTTGTCCTAAGTTGTATAGGCACCAAATGAAACATGGGAAAACCCATAAATTCCATAAGGAATTCCACTATTTGACACAAGGAAAAGACAAAGAGGGGGAGAGTTTATACATTAGAAGGAGGTCTTAGGTGTTTTGGGGAGTCTGTAGTTCTCAAGTACCTCAGCCAATGGGGAAACAGAGAGAGAGACATGTGGGCAGGAAATTAGGATAAAAAAAAGGAGGCTGAGTCCTCCTAAAATTTGAGAGGACCCTGGGGAAATGTTCCATGACCTGTCCCCTTAGTCGAATAAAGTAACACTGTGACCCGGTCCCCCGCTCTGACTCAGTCTTCTCACTGGCCGCAGGTGTTGCAAAATTCACTCTGAAACAGTTTCTGATTAAAACGCAGCTTGTCAAGTTGCTACTGTTGGAAGCTCAGAAACTCACTGGAAGCGACAGCCTCTGGAGGCCAGGAAAAAATGGAAAAAAAAAATCAAAGCAGAACCTTTGCCTTGTGCAAAAGTCACCAAGAGAAAAAGATCTGGTTGGGCAGCTCTGACTTTTTCATGGGATGCTGGCAGTCCACTGGCTCTTGAGTTCTGTTTCCAGGCGTAGTGCTGGGTTTTAAAGAGACAATTTAAAGTAGCAATTTGGGCACAGATATATATGGAGTACAGTAACATTTTGGGTTACCCAGAACATGACCACAAACACAGGCAAAGGTATATTAGCATCAAGTCTGCCATTAGCTTTCCAGGAAATGTACCAGTGTGAAGCCACTATTGAAATTATAGCCAGTTATTTGGTAGGAGAGAAATTAGTTAGGCAAGAAGGACATTTTCCTTATCGTGCCATTATTTTTACTGAGTGGAAGAAAAATTTTTTTTGTTTTCACGACACTGCATCTGTATTTGAAGATCTGAAGAGAAAGATCACAGATGTTATTTGATGTTCCTTCAAAGTTCCAGGAATTTTTAGCATTGTTGCAGAGGGAACAGGACAAGCCCCTACATTTTGCACATATTGTCCAGGTTCAATTTGTTTGTCTTCTGTTCTTCAAATATTTAGCTTTACTCTGTTTGAAAGTTTTGCTTTTCCAGTATATGACTGCCAAAGGCTCCTGTTAGCCTTAGCAGTATATGTTAACAGGCTATTTTTTTTAATTATTCAGATTATCTGGACGTAACAAAAATCACGTTTTTAGTAGAAAAATGACAGTCAGTTCTACTTGGACTGAGAAAATTAAGTCTTAAATGAGGTAGATCAACCTACACTTGTGTTCTGGTTTTGTCTGGGATAGAGTTGGTTTTCTTCATAGTAGCTGTTACAGAGCTGTGTTTTTAATTTAGTATGAGAAAAATGTTGATAATGCTGTTTTTGCTGTTGCTCAATAGTGCTTAGCCTGAGCCAAGGACTTCTCAGCATCTCATGCTCTGTCGGTGAGCTGGTGCACAAGTAGTTGTGAGGTAGCACAGCCATGACAGCCCACCCAGAATGGCCAGAGGGATAATCCCAGACCATAGAATGTCATGGTCGGTATATAAACTGGGGGGAGGTGGCCAGTATGGGCTAGTTGCTGCTTGGGAACTGACTGGGCATCAGTCAACAGGTCGTGAGCAATAGTATGGTGCATCACTTGGGGTAGGATTTGGTTTTAGTTTTACTCCTCTCTTATTGGTATCTCCCTTTTCATTACAATTAATATTAGTAGCAGTAGTAGTATACTTTATTTCAATCATTAAATCTTTCTTCATTCAATGCACAAGTTCTACCTTTTTCTGATTTTCATCCTCCATCCTTCTGGGTCAGGGAGGAGAGAATTGTTGACCAGTTGCATGGTACTTAGTTGCTGGCTGGGTGTCTTGGGGTGATTTATGATGATGGTCTATTCCATGATCCTTTGCTTTATGCTCAAAAATGGTTGCTGTTTCTTTAAGGTGTGGCCAGGGGTGTGGGGGGCTTTGGGCTCTTTGGCAAGCTTTCTCAAAGCCTCACTCCCCAGGCATCCAGGTGCTATATGATCTGATTTTGCTTGGTTTTTGTCAGCCCAGGCAAAATTTTTTTCTCTTCCCTGACCTTGGAGAAACTGCAGCAGCAATCCTTCAGCAAGCTTTTGAGGTGAGCTAGACAGTGTTAGTTCAAGACCAGAGAAATGTGGACTGCAGGAGAGGGGTCGTTTAGGATCAGCAAGAAAGGAGCCACTGTTTCAGTCCCAAACCTCAGGAAAGCTGAGCCAGGGAGAGAAAGCACACCAAGAGACTCCAGCCCAGCTGCTTTATCTGCTATGGAGAGGAGGTCAACATCAGAGAGTCACCAGAATCTGTCTGAGAATCTGTTGCCCAAATTCTTCATGAATCTCCTGTTTGGGTTTTTTTCCTCCCTGAGAGAGACCCCAACACCGTCCTGTACTGCATGTCATGAGCCAGTGTTTTCCCAAGCATTTTGGGGTTCTGTTCTGCTATGCATAGGGGTAAAGGTCTGACCGTTTAATACCTAGTATTTATTTACTTATTTTTGGCTTGTGGGTATTAACAGACTTTTGGGGTTTTTTTCCTTCACTTTAATCCATTAGTATTAATTTCTTATTGGTGGAAAGGGATTTTTGGAACTCTTTTAGAGGAGATGATTCATTCCATTGTCTTCTAAATTTGTCCCTAAATTAAGACACTGGGGTTAAATCATGAAAGCCAGTTTTGAACAGAGCTCAGTGTTTTGTGAGAGTAATAATACATTCCATTTCATGCTTAGTGCTTTAAATGGCACAATTTAAGAGCCAAGCAAAACCAAGAAGGAATGTGCTCTTCTATAATACTTCACATTTTTCAGTCTGCACAAACAGTACTGCTTTTGGTAAGGAGTTTAGCAGTAATGTCCAGTTCTAAAGACCAAAGAAACTACTCTCTTCCAGGGGAAGTGAAATATTACCTCAGCTGCACAGTGCAGTAGGTAGACTCTCTGATACTGGTGTGATACACTGATGTCAATCCCAAGCTTGGAGTCTGATACCTATGCAAGATCAGCATGAGTTGAGGGGAAAATAGGTGCATAAGGTTTAATATTGCCAGATTGAATTCCAGACTTAGTATAATAAATGCTAACATCACAGAATCACAGAGTGATTGAGATTGAAAGGAATCTCTGGAGGCCATCCAGTCCAAACTCTTTCATCAAGCAGGACACCTAGCACCAATTGCCCAGCATCACATCCAGAAAACATATGAGTATCTGCAAGGATGGAGAGTCCAGCACCTCTCTGGATAATCTGTAACAGTTCTTGGTCACTTTCCTGTGGTTTCTGAGCTAGAGAGAGAGAGCAATGGCAACAACACACACAGGCCTCCTTAGGGAAAAGAAGGCATTTTATTGAAAGCACGATTCATATTTATAGCATCTTCTACAAAGTTAAGACAAGACAGTAGCTCACTGGATTCTTGAGAGAACGCCTGTGGGACAGTACTTCAGAACGAGTCCCACGGTCTGCACCAGGTGTTAATCTTTGTTATTAATTCCATTCTGTTTTGACCAAATTATCATCCTGGGAGAAAGTCTCCCTACAGGAGCTGACATGCTATCAGCTTGGGAATGGAGCTGAGAGAACAGGAGAAGCTCCAGCCTGAGAATGATTCTCCAGGCTGTAATTTTCCTAAATCTCTAACAGTGTGTCCACACCTTCCCAGTAATATAGTGCTTCCTGATGTTCAGAGGGAACCTCCTGTGTTTCTCTTTCTGCCATTGCCTCTGGTCCTGTCAGTAGGCACCTCTGAAAAGAACCTGTCTCTGTTATCTTTGCAGTCACCCTTCAGATACTTCCATATATTGTTGAGATCCTTCCTAAGCCTTTCTTCTCCAGACTTCATAGTCCCAGCTCTCAGCCTTTTGTCATGGGAAGTATGATTTGGTCCCTTAATCATCTTAGAGGCCCTTTGCTGGACTCTTTCGAGTAGCTCCACAATTCCCCTGTAACAGGTAGCCCAGAACTAGGTCAAGCATTTCAGGTGTTGGACAGAGGAGAAGGAGTGCCTCTGTCAATACTTTGTTTGAGGCAAACCAGGATACTGTTAGCCTTCTTTGCCACAAGGTGCATTGGCCCCTGTCCAACTTGGTGTCCGTCAGGACTCCCGAGTCTTTTTCTGACAAGTTGCTTTCCAGCCGGGTGACCCTCATCATATAATGATGTGTGGAATTGCTCCTCATCAGGTGCAGGACTTTGAACTTCTCTTTTCTGAACTTCCCAAGGTTTCTGTCTGCCCATTTCTTCAAGCTTGTGCTGGATGATAGCATACCCATCTGGCCCAATAGCCATTCCTCCCAACTTTGTGTCATTAAAGTCACTCTGCCCCAACGTGAAGATCACTATCAAAGATGTTAAACGGGATTCACCTGGTATTGACTCTTGGTATTTACACTGCTATTTTCCAGCCTCCAACTGGACTTTGCATTGTTCATCACCATCCTCAGTTTTCAATCCACCTCCCCATCCAGCCCCTAAAGCACCTGTCTGAGGGTCTACGAGGCTGTTACAAGAGACAGCATCAGAGACCTTACTGAGACCTGGCAGACAGTAGGTACTGCTCTCCCCTCATTTACCAGACACATCAGTTCACTGTATAATGCCATCAGGCTGGGGACTTCCCTGTAGTGAAACATGCTGACTACTGCTGAGGAGTTTCTTGTCCTTCATGTGCCTTGAAATGGTTGCCGGGATGAAAATGTTTTCCAGTATTACTTTCCTAGGGATCAAAGTGAGGCTAACTGGCCTGTAGTTCCCTGGCTCCTCCTTCTTGCCAGTCTTGGAGAAAGGTATCACATTTTCTCTCCTACAGTCTTTGGGCACTTCTCCCAGATTCTGTAATTGAGCAAAGATAATTGGAGTACCTTCCAATGATGTCTGCCAGCTACAGTAGCAGTTGTGGGTGTTTTCCCTGAGGGCCCATGTATTTATCTCAACAAAAGTTACTGTGCATTACACTATTTTTCTGTGGTAACCAGTAACATTTTATACCAATAACAGTAAAGAGTTCTGAAATGGTGGGGCTGATACCCTGGCTAACCCAATCAGTTCTAGATCTGAATACAGTGTGAGAGAGATAAAATAAAATAAACCTGAATCTCATCTTGAGACATATGGATGAAGTGTATATTTGTGCTATTTTTGGCTGGGGTAGAGGTAATTTGTTCATAGTAGCTAGTATGGGACTATGTTTTGGTTGTGAGCTGAAATCGTAATGTAAAGATGTTTTTGTCATTGCTGAGCAATGCTTGCACAGCATCAAGGTTTCTCTGCCTCAGCAGTGAGTTCAGAAAGCACCAGAAGCTGGGAGAGGACACAGCTGAGAGAGCTGACCCCAACTGACCAAAGGGATATTTAATGCCATATAATGTCACACTCAACATAAAAACCTGGGGGAAGAAGAAGAAGAAGAAAGGGGGAATGGGGTATAATGGAATTTATCTTCCTAAGTGACCATTAGGTGTGATGGAGCCCAGCTGTCCTGGACATGGCTGAACACTGGCCTGTCTGTGTGTAGCAGTGAATGAATTCTTTGTTTTGCTTTGTTTGTGCACGTGGCTTTTGCTTTTCCTGTTTAATTGTCTTTATTTCCATCCACACCCATGAGTTTTCTCATGAGTTACTCTTCTGATTCTCTCCCCCATTGCACTTGTGAGGCAGTTTGCAAATGACTGTGTGCTGCTTAGCTAAAGGCTGGGGCTAAACCACAACATTAGAACCAGAAATGGAAAGTTCCCTGAGAAAAACATGGCCTTTACACTGTCAAAATTCCTGTTTCTCTAATAGGTATCATTATTATTGAGATACTTTGAATACTGTTCTGAACTTCGTTTTGAGAAAACAAATTATGTTCACCTGTATGAACATAATTCCCATCAAGAACTAAGAATTGAATCTCCATGACTCACTTATCCAAGATGTGTAACTACCCATGCTCACAATCTGAGACCAGCATATACAAATAAATTAACTCATGTGGATTGTTTTGGAGAAAGAATTGAACAAAATTCACATATCAAAAACTTAACAAGTTCATATATCAAAAATTTCACTCTGGCCATTCTCTTATCTCTATTCACTACCTCTGTTAACCTCTCCTTTTAACACCCTTACAATAAAGCCTAACCAAAAAAGTTTCCCCTCAGAGATGCCAATGATAAAAGGCTTCAGAAAAGATGTAATTTAGTTCTGCTATTCAGCTGCAGGAACACCCAATTTCCTGCTCTGCCATCCAATTATGGGGAAAACATTGCTCTTTTACCCCAAGCCAAAAATGTGGGAGGTCAAGAAAGGACAGACAGATGTGGCAGACTTAACAGCTTCACTATGTCTGGGAAGTCTAATGAAAAGACATGTTTTATAATCCCAGTAAATGTGCCTGAAAATATTAGAGAGAAAAGGGGGTTAGGCTAAACCGCTGAAATTGCTCCCATATAGTTATGTCCTTAACTCTCCCACCACAGTTAAACTTCATCCTGGAAATAAATAAGCTAAGAGTATTATCTTTTGTCAAAAGCCATGACAGTAGAAAGGCAAACCTCTGCATAAATGCAGATCTGAATGAGAATTGTTCAGGTTTTGTGTTTGTTCTTAAATCAGCTTAGCTACTGATGAAAAATGGGAAAATGTCCTTCAAACTCATTTTGTTACAGTGACGAAGACACGAACCAAAATTCTGGTGGCACCTTGTAAAGAAAAGGAAGTTAAAAAAACACCCCAAACATGCTACATAACTATGCTGGATTTCCAAACACACAGCCATACAACAGGCAGTTAATGCCTGTGAAATTCCACTTTTTTCGGAATGCTCTCTGGGGCCAATTTAATATTTTCCAGACCCATCCCCCTCCCATCTCTGCTTGCTGAAAAATAGCAGCGAAATACCAGGAAATGGTCCTCAGCCGCAGTAATGTTTTCATTTGTCCAGTGTCTGAGCTTTTGAACTGTTCCACATCCCCTCTACCCCAGACCTTCTGATGCTTTGGTCATTCCAGAAACAGGCAGGTGACTTGAGCTTGACCTCTGCCAGACTTTTGTTACTCACAACCAAACTTATCTCTAAAGGATGCCTTCAGAAAAAAAATCAGAATAACAGTACATATGAAGAGTAGCTTTGCAGAACTGAGGATAGTTTTTACAAGGTGCTTCCTCTAAATATCCAATGAACTTTCCCCTTTCAAAGCTGTCTCTGCACTCTTTAACATCCACCCTTTCTTCTAAGCCTGTAATAAAAAAAAACACTTTCCAAAGAGATTTGCTTACTTATATCAAATGAAAATTAAAATCTGGTTTGGTATGTTTATGCTGTTATTTTTAAAGAAAAAATATTTGGTCCTACTCAACGCTGTTTAGCTTTTATGGTCTCCCACAGGTTGTTGAACAGTTGGTAAGGTATGCAGATACAGTTAACCAGTACAGGTAATTGCATCTTGCATAATGAGCATAAACGCATAAGAAGAGGATAGATAGAAAAGTGAGATTTCAAAGTAAAACAAAATAAGTTTATAGAGTTTTAATGCAATTTGGGGTCTGAAGTATATTAACTATACCGTAGGCCTCAAACTGCAAATGCTTACACGTGAGCATAATGCTCCTCTTGGAAGTAGGTTCTAGTGTGAGCCATCTGGTAGTTTAATTTGTGTGTGTGTTTGTGTATATGTGTCTTTTGCAAAGCTGACAGGAGGCTCCCTGATGTGGACAGTAGAAAAGTCGCCAAAAAAGGGGTGTGATTATCTGTGAGGGCTGAAACCTTGACCTTTGAAAGTCACTACTTCAGTTACTCTAAAGCATAACAAGTGTTACTCTGTGTTACTCTTCTCTGCCACCAATCTCTTCTCCAGACTGACAAAATCATTCATTATAGGTAAGTTAAATTTTAGGCAAAATAATTAAGGTTTTGAGAGACTTAAAGTTTTATTTCCTCCAGCTGGTCTAAGAATTGCAGATTAATTTTGTTGAATGCTACTGCAATATGAGAAGAAATAGTTAGTTGCAAGTGTTGATACAAATTCCTTAACTCATCTAATCTTAGTCTGGCAAGCTTCACATTAGGGAGTTACATCCTGCATCCCTTGTTACTCGGAAAGCTCCACTGAAATTTTACTGCAATGATGAATGTCCAGATTTTCAAAATGCTTAGGTAACAGAGTGCAAACACCGAGCAACATATGGAAGTGAGTTTGTGTTCAGTTGTCATCAAAGATAAATTGGGGTCAACCACCCAAGATTTATGTTCATTCCAATCCTTACTATTGATAATGTCTTTTCCTGCATGTCTGTATTTAAATAAAGTAAAAGAATTAAAGAGGGTAATAAAGCCTCTGCAGAAAATAGCCTTGCTGCATCTCTTCTCAAAGTATCTTCTGGAAATGTCTTTGGAAAGTAGTATAACAACAACAATAAACGAAAAGATTAATTGCAAAGGATTTTAAAAATGTATTTGAGTATTCTGTTTTCAAGAGTTGACCAATTTAGTTTTATTAGTAGCCATAAGTTGGCACTTGTAAAAATTGCACTACTAAGGAAGGCCTGACCTTCTGGAAATTTGACCACTTGTTAAGACGTCTAGTTTTAATTATGCCCAATTTTGGGTTGAACCTGAATAGTCTCATTTCCTTTTTGGTAAGCTGACATAACACTGCAGTATCTTTCAAACAGTATATGCAGTTAAGTTGAATTAATCAGTGTTTCTGCAACACTTTGAAAACTCCAAATGAATAAAGTCTGTAAAAATAAGAATTACTTATCCTAGCAAATCCAATAAGATGTATCCTTTTGGATCTGAGAGATGTTTTTAAATCTGTTTGGCTCAAGTGAGGTGAAGAGAAGAGGAGTGGAAGGAGGTTCAATGGGTTTATTTTTTGATAGTTTCTTATTCCTTAAGATCTCAGTCCTACCATTAATGTGTGCAAACATTGGTGTATATACTTATGAACTAAGTAACTTCTGTGAACACATCAAACAGAAGAGGATGCTAGCTAGCATACTGTTCAGCAGTGTAAAGAGGATTCTAGTTTGCATGGCTCACACCTTAGGAGGCTGAAAAACACTGCTTCTGCTATTTTCTGTGTCTGCAATTTCCATTTGGCTGGGGAGGGAACATTCGTTTTTAAGCACATACACAGCTGAAGACAAAGGAGAAGGATAATGCATTTTGCATACCCCTACTGCATGACAACAAGGACTACATGAGTTTTAACAGTAGCAGTGTAATCGATGTCAGTTATTAGGAAAAATTTTCTACTGATAAAGATACCCTAGACAGGACTAGATTGGCAAGCAAAGGGAGACTGGACTCTACTGGGAGTCTTTAGAAGCACATCATATCAACATCTGCCAGAAGCAGGACACAGACACTTCTGCTTGGAGACAGATGTTGACCTACAGAGAGGAGCTGTGTCTTTACCACATTATTTTATACTGCAGATTCTACAAAATGTTCTTTCAGGGAGTACTAGAAAAATGTGATATGTATATATATATATATTCTCCCCACAGAATTTTTCTTGTCTTTTAAGGAGAACATAATCCAGTTCTCCCACTTTGGGTCTGGACATAAAAAGACAATTTTGTTCTCCATAAAAGGTAAGCTTGAGACTTGCCATTAGAGTGTGAACATTTCCTAAGTCATCATAAGACAGGCTGGGCATCATTCATTATGTAAAGATTGTTTATGGAGTAGTTTGTCTGAACATTCCACTTAACCCTCACTCCAAACTATTCAACCATAAAGCAGAAAGAAGGTGAAGGTCCTGTGAACAAAACATTCACATGCTTCTATTAGAGTATATGGACTTGAATTTAACCCCACTGGAAAAGTAATATATTACCCATGATTTTTTTTATCTCAGCAGCTGTCTCACAACCTACTCTGAATAACCTCTAGCATTCAATGTACTCCTCTCTATTGGTGGCTTTAGAACCAGAAAAAAGAATTTTGACTCATCAGTACAGAAAGTCTGTAGATAAAGTAGAATTAAACAATACATTGGGCATTTTGGGGCAACTAAGTAAAGAATGATACAGCACCTTGGGGTAGGAGAGGCAACCAGGACGAGAACAACCCAAAAGAACAGAAAATTACTTGCATGATCTTCTCTTTCCTTCCTATCCATTTTGTTCTTAGATGTATGTTGTGTGTGTGCTGAAGAAGCAAGGGGGAGACATCTGAGTACCTGTGAAAAGCCACCGCCATATCTGTACAATAATGAACCTTTTCTTGGAGGCCATACAATAACAATTTTGTCTGTTGTCTGTACTGTAATGCAAAAAAATAAGTCCTCTCCTGTGTCTTCAGCTGAGGATAAATTAGTTGCAGTGCAAAAGAGAAAAAGCAGACAGGAGAGATTTAAAGAACCTACATGCCACTTGAGATACACTCATATAAGATGTGAGACCTTCTGGTTTATTAAAAAAATATGTTACCAGGTCTTCTGTTGGAATGCAGTTCTCAGGAGGTCAAGAAAGAATTTTGTTTTTCGGATGCATACGGGATTTACGGCAATACTATCATCAACAAAATTTACTCACAGGCCTTTCTTCTTCACAGAGAACTAAGATGCATGGCAATGTGCTCAAGACCACACACATGTAGTACCACCAGAGACATTTTCATTCCTGCCTCCAGAATCAGAATGAACAAAAACAAGTTATAAAGAGTTCATGTGGTGAAACATTGCAATTAATTCAGAAAAGAAAAATAGATTAAATTACAACAATTCACAAAATAATGATAGACTTTTGCAGCAATACTTTGAAGCGGAGTAAAAGAACCAGAATTTTGTTGGATTCTTCAGGCAAAACTGAAGCTGTCACTTTTTCCTTTTTAGTACACAGAAGCACAGATATCCCAAATGCTTAAATCTTAACCATATAAAGTTCTAATTATGAATTACATACTGGTGTTTATCTGTATAAATGCTCTTCAATATCGCGTCTCAAAGAAAGCAAGTAAAGAGTATATACTGTAATAGAAACAATGTGTGTAAGAGCAATGGTCAGTAAACTATTTGAAAATTCATTGCTAATTTTCAAATAACTTGTACAAAGGGAGTTAAGGCCAGGAGAGGCCCTTATGCTTATAAGCAGCTGTTCTTAATTCGCAAGAAACTGTAAAGACTTTTAAAGTCCCTAAGCAAATTAGGACGTAGTGAAGATTTAAATATTCGGAGCAATCTCTGTTCTTGCCTTTCTCCTCACATTTGAATATTATTTTTCCTAAGTGAAGCCACCAACCTTTCCTATCCTAAGTGGAAAATTCCAGAGGATACTCTGTCAGTGAATTTTTGAGGTTGGGACAGAGGGGTAAAACAAGCCTGCATTTAAAAAGAGATTTTCATTGAATCCTCTTTAATGAAAAAACTACTAGGCACAAACAGCTGGTCTCAGCCCGTTGATCTAGCCTGTCCCTCAAACAGATCAACACTCCCATCATACAAGGTATCATCTGAAAATTAACTGATGGTGCACTTGATCCCCTCCTCCAGATCATTGATAAAGATGTTGAAACAAAAAGTTTTAAATCTAACAGCAAAAAAGCTGTTCCTAATAGCATTCCTAATAACAATTTTGAGTCAGAATTGGGAACATATGGGGCATTTATTTGCTATTCGTTGCTCTTCTGGCTAACTAAGATATAACTTGCTGTCAATATTAAGCAAGACTGGCCCCAGTACTGAGTCCTGTGGAACATCACCTGTGACTGACCGTCAGCTGAATGAATGTAAGTCCATTCACCACCACTCTTTAGGCTCAGCCAGTCATCCAGGTTTTGCACAGCAAAATCACATCTAAAAATTAGATATTTTTGTTACCTTCATTACTTCTATGAATCAACCAATTTCTTGTTTTCAAGAAATGCTTTGGGGTTTTAATATTTATTAAGTAATATATTCCAGCTTAATGATTTACCACTGGCAGAAAAATGCATTTATATGTGAGCTTTTAGCCCTCTAGACACTGAGACAGATTAAAGTGTTTGCTTGCTTTTTCATCAATGACAAATGCTAAGTGAAGTCAGTTATGCCAGCTCAGCCAAGCAACAGTGCTTTGGTCAAATTTTCGTATGTATGTCTCAATCTTACGTAAACTTATAGAAGGCAATATGAACTTGACCCGGACAATGAAGGCTGCCAGAAAATGCATCTTAAGGGAAGAAGTTTGCTCCTAAAATATTCAAAACGATCTCCCTGCCTGGGAGGCAGCCAAGTAACAAAACAGCTGGAAGTTCCAGTTTTATTTTCACTCATGGCTAATGTAACAGGGCAAGGGCTATTACTAGATGAAACAGATCAGTCAAGATAGGTTTTTAACAGGAAATATGAACAAATAATTATATAAGTAGGGTATATATAAGAATTCTGTCAGGCAGCTGTAAAGATCCCTGAAAACCAGAACAAAATACATCTGTACTGGAGTCTCCAATCAGCTACTTATTCTGTGAAGATGAGCT